>BLBF01000021.1:24106307-24177114 GCA_015471245.1 Laticauda colubrina | reverse complement strand
CTTTCTTTCTTTCTTTCTTTCTTTCTTTCTTTCTTTCTTTCTTTCTTTCTTTCTTTCTTTCTTTCTTTCTTTCTTTCTTTCTTTCTTTCCTTCTTAACCTTCTTAATTCCAATGTCCTTGTTTTGATTGCTGTGAGCCACCCTGAGTTTTTGAGCATACAAGGTACAGGAAGGGAAAGGGAAAGGGAAAGGAATAAATTAATTCCTGGAATTCCTCTAAGATTATTCTAGGGGTTGTTATTTACTGCTGGCCTTGGAAAGGAAGGAGAACTAATCTGGGAAACACTGCTGATGCAGATACGGATTTTGACATTGCAGAAAATGAACAGAATGTCCTCAAATAAGTAAAGAATGTTCTGAATGACACAGGACAAATCATAGTAGCAACTAAGAGACTCTCTGCTCAGGCACATCAGCTGGAAATGGAAGCTGGACATCACAGGGTCTTAGTCATCTAGAGATACAGAAAGGTATCAGCACATGCTAGAGAGGTACACTAGGAAAGAGAGTTGCAACAGAAATAAGAATTGTATTTAAGCAGATTGAAAAAGAATTGCAGTGATGTCCTATTTTGTCATTCTCAAATGAGTTCATGAAAACCAATGGAGGTATTTGGAGTGGAGATAGAGTGGAGAAGAAGATAACTCTTTAGTTTAGGTAAGTGGCACTGGCAGTAATCACAATACAAGACCTTCCACACAATTTATGTTGCTTCAGAATTAAGGTGCTAAGTGTCACCATGTTTTGAGTTTGAAAAGCATTTCAGCTTAATTAAGAATGATTTGGGAACCTGACCAGAAAATGTACAGGAGCTAGAAAATGTGTTTTGTTTTGAGCTCAGAAAAGAACAGCTCCATTTCAAGTGTTATGATTTGGCTATGTTCCATCAGAGAAAACAAACTCAAAATGGTTTGAGTATTTTGTTGTTGCCTCGAAATAAAACTCTGGGGGAAGAATTTTTGAGCTCAAAATATCTGTCCAAAGAGGCTGTCTGAAGCTTGAAACAATAGTTTGGGAATGCATCTGTTTTGTTTTAAGTCCAAAATCACCAAAATAACCATTTAAAAGTCAAAATGTATATCTTCTAATTATGGTCTTTTATTTTTCAAAGAAAATACGACATATAGATGTTAGATGATGGAACTGTGCATTAACTAAATAATAGTATCAACCATTCATTTAATTATTTTTCATCAAATGGATCCTTATAAATTACAGAAGAATGAGAGTCCCATTCCTTCTGCCTCTGAAAATAGATTGGGACAGATATTGCCAATTTCACTGCCACAAATGCACTGGGCTACTTTGTCTACACAGTCTAATAGAATCAAGTAACATTATGTAGGGATTTCAGATACACATCTAAAATGTCAGGTAACTGAAGCAAGAATTCTATTTCATACTCCCAGCCATTTGCATCAAATTATAGAAGCATATCTTTTTTGTTTTGCAAATATACTAGTTTCTTATGTTTTGTAACACTTTCCTACTCCATCTCCCACATATACATATATTCTTGCAGTTTGGCATGACTAAAAGCAGAGGTTTCTAGCCATTTGTTCCAGTCCCACTTCTCTCAAAAATGCAGCGTCACTTAAAAAAAAAAAAAAAGGCAGAGTCATGCTTTCTCCAAGAGTTCTTGGTCTGCTGAGTCAGTAAATGCAGGGTGTGTTACTGTGAACTTCCCTGGAAGGCTTTATCATGAGGCAGCAGCTGAAGTTAGGTAAGGTGCTGTAATGCCTTATGCTGCCCTCTGCAGAACACAGATGGGAACTACACGTGAACTTAATTTCATTCAAATACAAAAATACAGTACATAAAAAGTACATCATGGAATAATATGGAAGTGTAGATTCCAAAATGCTGCCTAATGTGAGCTATCTTACCTTGTTCCAAGAAGAGCTCTTTTTTTTAACCTTATAGCATTCCCTTATTCCTTCCATATTTTTCAAAATAGTCATAATGGTATATAAAGCCGTCTAAACGTTCATGCCTTGTGTAACACTGGATCCAAATAAAATATGGTTTATAAGTATTGGTGACTTACCCATCACTGATGTTCTCTGAATGGTGCTTTGTGAATGCACATTCGCGCATGATGTGCAATTTCAACTGAGAACCTTTAAGAGGCCGTAGAATTTTGGGGCAGGAGCTCTGAGCCCCCCTCCCCCCATACTACATGATAGATGTGGCTCCCACCAAAACCCTTCCATAGCTAAAACCAACACAACTATTTGATGGAACAGGGAAATCACCTGTGACCAAATGGGTTAGAAGATAGGCTGTGTGAGTCCACAGACAACTGAAGTACAGCTAGAAGAGGGCCTTCCTTATTGTGATCACCATAATACTGTACATACGTGTGTGAAGACCAAGCTTCTTACCTAAAGAAGGTACAATCATCACAAGAGGATAAAAATAGAAGAGAGTATGGCTCTTTCAAAATCTGCATCTCTTTGGAAGCAGAGATCCCAATCCATACAGCTACTTGGTCACTTGGCATAATTCCAACAATACCTTAGAGAAAAGATCTAATGGTGCCTGTGTTGTTCTGGAGGGAGTGCAGACTGGAAGAGTACACAGTAATTTTTTTTGTAAAAAAAAAAGGCTGACAGCTGCCAATATACATTTGGAGAAATGCTATACCAAAAGGCTGCTCTCTTTAAGTAAGTCTTGGAAGGTGAGGAATAAACAATGGCTCCAACAAAACGGCAGAACACTATGAATACCGTCACTCCTCAAAAATTAAACAATGTTTTCAGTGGTGTTGGGGATAGGGACAATGGTAGGTTGACTTGGGGAGGAAATACCTGGGCAAAGGGAGAATCCCTTACAGAATCCAGAATTTTCCAACTTGATGAACCAACATCACAGCTATCCAAAAAGCTATTTCCAAAGAATCAACCATCCCTATTGCCCTTGTTATGAGGACCACATATGACTGTGATATGGGAAGAGGTGTGGAAACTGGGCACTAGACCAGCCAGTGAGAGCTGTAGGCAGGCAGGCAGGGGTTGCAGCAAGGGCAGGTGGATGTTACTGAATATGGGTGAGCAGGTACTGTGAACAGGTGCTATGGAGTGCTCGGCTAAGCAGCTGCCATAGGCAAGCATTACGAAGTGTGGGTGGATGGGTGCCATAGGCAGGCTCTATTGAGTATGGAAAGGCTGGTGGTGCTATCCAGTACGGGGAGACAAATGCCACGAACAGGCGCTTTGGAGTGTAGGTGGGTACTGCGGGCAAGTGCTACAGAGCAAGGGTCGCCAACCTTTTGGACCTCAGGGGCCACCAAACTCATAATTTTAAATCCCAGGGACCACAAATTGGTTCTGTGGGTGGGGCCTAATTTGTGGGTGTGGCTTGGTGGTCATGTGACTGGCTGGGTATGGCTTGTATATTATATTTATATAAATATTGATTTTTTTTAATTTAAAAAAGAACAACTTTTACCCAAAATCAGGCAGAGCGGAAGGCAGATTGAGTTGCTCACAGAATCATTCAGTGATCTATCTATCTGCCATCAGTCTGTCACATAAAATTTGCTTGCCATGAGTCTGCACTGAATAATAGAATCTTCAGTCCTAAAGGAGGTTCAGCTGTGCTTAAAAGCAGAGCCGAAGATCTAAAGATTAGCTAGAAAGCAAGAAATCCAGCCATTTCCTGCTTTCTAGCTAATCTAAATTTCCCGGCACAGCAGAACAGATGATGGTCAGAAAAAGGAAAAAATAGCAATTTAGCAGGCAAGTTTGCCAGATAAGGAGTGGTCGGAGAGGGTTCCCACAGGCCATGTGGGTGGCGCAGCCTTGTGTTTCTGCATAGCCTGAATTAATTGCTTTTGGGGGGGTGCTCTGGGGATGAGATTTTTCTGCGGCCCAGCAAAATTTTCTTGTGGCCCACTGGTTGGCGACCGTTGCTACAGAGTATGGACAGGTGGGTGCCACAGGTGGGCACTACAGAGTACAGGCAGATGCCATGGAGTACAAGATCCACATGCCGCCTAAGGAACCTAAGGGCTCCTCAAGAGAATAAGTGGCAGGAGGAGATTTTGCGACCCCCGGCCAGCTTTCCTGTGGGATCTGTTTCCAGGACACCAGCATGGAAAGTTGCAAATGGTGGTCACATGATTTCAGGACAGTGCAAACATAATGGCAAGCCAGTAGCCAACTACTCTGCATTGGAATCATGTAACTGTGGGGATGCTTTGATGGCTGCAACTTTGAGAACCGGTCACAGGTCCCCTTGTTCACCACTGCTGCAACTTTGAATAGTTACTGAATGAGTGGTTGTAATCCAAGGACAACCTGTATCATCTACAAAATGATAGTTGGAGAAGAGAAAATGAAATGAAATTGCTCTGCATGTAGAAAAAATTCTTGGCGTCACAGAGCATCTATCTAAATGATAAGAAATGAAACTGGTGAATGCATCTAAAGGAAGAAGTAAGGATACTTTATTAAGGACATGTGAAAATAACGCATCTTGCAAATCCATAAATGCGAGCCACATTCTCTTCTGCAAGAAGGGGCTAATGGAAATAATTTCATTTCATATCATCACAAAATGAGAGCATCTGAAAAATTAAGACGGGAAAAATCCGATATGGATCTCAGCCCATTCTTTTTAGTTATAGTAAAATATTTAGAGGGGGGGGGAATCCGATAGAACACTCCTTCAGAAATGCTCTGAGTTGCCTCTTTGTAAAAGGGAAACTTCCAGAAGTAATGCTTGGAATGCCTGAGAAGCAAGAGGACAATCTGATGTGGGATTACTCTGGAATTTGTTATGAAATCCATGCAAGATAACTGACTAGATCCAAAGATCATTAATTATAACTTGAAAGTAAGCTAGGCAGTCTTCTAATAATCCATATGAGAAATGTCATGATCAAATCAAAGGCTGGGTATGGACAGTGCCAACATCTATCAAGAAGCAACAGAACAATATGCTCTTTCTATTTAAAAAAATGATGGTCTTTGTTTGAGATGCAAACGGTATCACAGAGAGTGGCTGAAACAAGGTAACAGTCCTAGTATTAGATAATGTTTTTAAATCATGTTCTGATGCTGAGTAGCCTCAGTAGAGGGAGACATAATTTGGTGGTTGAATCTGAAAAGAATATGGAGTGGAAGGCCAGGATGTAATGATACACTTTGCTGTATTTAAGCTTTTCTAGCAATTATAGGTTGACTAATTATAAAAGGATTGAGTCTGAATGGACCAGTGATCTGCTCTGGCATATGTAATTAACTGAAATCTGAGGTGCTATTTGGAAGCAGCGTGGCCATGAAGTGACTGCAATGTGAGTGATCTCAAGACAACTGAAGAATGTTCTTTCATTTATCCTAGTAGTCCCAAAGGTGCTTTACAAGAGGCAACCAGACTTGTTTTTCTTTGAAGATGTTTTGCTTCTCCTCCAAGAAGCTTCTTCAGCTCTGACTGGATGGTGGGGAATGGAAGTTCCATTCCCTTCTGTCAAGTGATGGGCTGCTACTGGTTTGGACCAGTTCTAGCAAACTGGTAGTTCTGGTGAGCAGTTGGCCCCACCAGTGGTAGTATTCAAAAAAATTTTACTACCAGTTCTGTGGGCGTGGTTTGCTGGGCATGGCATGGCTTGGTGGGCGTGGTTTGGTGGGCATGGCAGGAGAAGGATACTCTAAATTCCCCATTCCCTCCCCACCCCACTAACCTGCTTTCCAGTCAGAGGGGGTATTTGCCAGTTCTTTGAACCACTCAACTGCTATCGGTTCTTCAGAACTGCTCAGAACCTGCTGAATACCATCTCTGGGCCCCACCCACCCACCCCTTGCTCTCTCCTGTCCTATATTTCCCTGGTTTTTAGGCAGCTGATTTGTGTGGCACAGCGGATCGCCACACCTCAGCTGTTTTACTCAGCAGCGCTAACATAAAAGGTAAGTTTCAAGATTAAAAGGGGTGGTTTTTGAACGCTGTGCGTGCTCACCAAACCAGTGGTTAAACCGGTTGCAGCCCACCACTGCCTTCGTCCAGTCACAGCTGAAGAAGCTTCTTGGTAGAGAAGCAAAACATCTTTAAAGAAAAACAAGAAAGTCCTGTTGCCTCTTGAAAAAGCACCTTTGGGACAACCATGACCTGGATGACAGAATCTCCACAAACATTTATCCTGACAGATTCCTGATATCATCTATATTATACAGAGTCCAGAAGAATACCAATCAAGGGAGGTTTGTACCAAATCTTCCTTCTGAGATTAAATCCCATGCTGGCAGAGTTGCTGATAAATACTCAGTCATACAAAGTAGAAAGTTTATCAAGAGTTGGACTATAAGCAGCAAGATTGTAGAAGGCCATTGTGAGGAGTGATTCAAGTCTGCTGAAGAAACTATGATTTCTCCAAGGAAAGAGAGTTAGCAGAACCAAAAGTTTAATTGTTGTATAAAATTAATTATAGAAGGCATGTCAATTCTTCCAGAAATTCAATTAGTTAAACAAAATAGGAGAATAGCTGGTAAAAAGACAAGATGAAAATTATCTTGTTTAAGATAATTAAAAGGAAAAAATACTAAGTTACTATAGGCTGCAGAAAGGAATACTTGAAAAGTTGTACTTCAACCTGTAATGTAGCAGGCTTCTCAACATATACTACATTTTGTATGATTTAATGTGCAAGTGCCTGAAAATGTAGCTCTTTGGGTCCCATGATGGAGATTTACTGCTGCTTTGTGGTTTCCTGAAAAAAAAGGCCTGTAGGACAAAACCACTTATGCAGAGGGGTTTAGAAAGGCAGGTAGACATTCAGAAACAAAAAGGAGCACTTAAAGCTATCTGTCACTATTTCAAAAATAAAAAAGGGAAGTAAATGGAACAACTATAATTTTTTCCATATGGAACAGGATATTCTTGTTGGTGAACTTTTTACAGGAAGCACCCATTCAGCACTTAAAACACAACTGTTTTACAAGCTTTCCAAACCTATCAGCCAAACTATAATGCTAGATTGTAACTGACATTTGAACATCTCAACCCTGAATTGATTAAGTTAAGTAATGATCCTAGCTCTCTTTAGACTTCACAACAAGGAAGAATCTTTATTCATCGATGGTACTAGCACAGTATTTATCATGTGGAGTAAGGTGTGTGTCAGATTTTGTAGGTTCTAACTACCTAGAAGTATTATCCAATTCTATTCAGGCAAGAATAATGATGTAAGAGACAGCTTGATTGGCACCACTTTTGTTGCAGGAGGTCTTCATATATGCCTTTTGATTCTTTAGATTGCAACAAAAAGCCACTGGCTTACTTGTATGAATCATCTAGAGCTGTCTTCCTCAAGCTGCTGTACTCTGAATGTAATGTTATTGCAATTCCCAGCCAGCATGGGTTTATATAAGTTCTACAATTTGCAGGCACAATACATTTGGGGAACGTTAACTTGTAAAAGGCTATTTTGGAATTTCAGAGGAAGAGTTCTGAATTCAGGCATAGCTTGCATACAAACTTTCAAAATTCAGCATCCTGTCACGAGCAAGGATTGCTGGCCTTAAATAATAATTGTTCACAAATAAAGCATTCTTCCTCTAGCTGTATTTAGCCCACATTCCAAATTCAGACAACATATCAATTGATATGTTTCCACACATGAAAACAAAGAAAACCAAAATGATAGCAAACAGATTGAAAGTATCTTACTCTCTAATTCAGTGATGAATGCAGCCAATGAGTAATAACAGCAACTAAAATGAATCTATTTACTGATGGAGCAATAGAGGCTAATTGCTAGTTAGTTTGTCCAGATGCATGACAATTGCATGACTATGTTGCAATTTGAATCCACACTCATTATTGCAGGGCTATATCCACTTAATCTCAGATAATCCTCTTTTTTTGGCTTTGTTGAAACAATTCAAATTTCACTGGTTCATATGCTACCTGCTATATTAATGTATCATATTAAAAATTACCAGTGATTATGCTATATAAGAAAAGGAGAATTGTTTTATCTAACACTAAGTTATGTATGGGGCTCTGCACAACCAAACATTTTAAAGTAGAAATGAGGTTTTACTCAGAAAATTCAGTGCATGAGTAACAAGTGGTCAGTATTCTCATTACCACTAGCTAGCAGGAAATTTCTAGCATGTTTCTCGTAAAAGCAACCAGGTCACTAGTCTTTCCAGTAAATGTAGCTAGGCGGTGAAGAAAAGAGAAACAGAAAGGGGTGCTTTCTCACATAAAAGTAACACTAAATGAAATTTCAGATTTCTACAAAAATTTAGAGCCACATGGGAATTCCAAGAATGTAGTTTTTAAGAACCATTTCACAATGTTGTAAACAATTGGTTAAACACTGACTGGATCACCAGTATGGGATGAGTTTCAATTATTTGAAGTTTGAGGATAAGAACATGGTATTTTGGCTAGTCAATCACTGAATATCGAATTTTTGGTCATTTTCAGTTCATATCGCTCTCTAGAGAGACCATGTACAGCAGGGGTGTCAAACTCAATTTCACTGAGGGCCACATAAGGGTTGTGGTTGACCTTGAGGAGTCGGGTGGGCGTGGCTGGTGGTCGGAGTCAACTGGATGGGCGTGGTTGGGATGGGTGTGCCCAGCTCAATGTCACTTGTGTTGGGGAGTGTCTGTGACAGCCCAGATGGGGCTGGGGGGATCCATACCCAGGGGATGGGGCAGGGGCAGCCCCTCATTGGCTCCAGGGTGGCCTCGTGGATCTCTAAGGCTGACTGCATTCCGGCCTGGATTGCCACCGGTTTTAGATCAGCGCCTGGCAAGGCTGGACCAGAACCAGGAACCGTGGGTCGAGACTTTGCTTTTCCAGGGCAGCTCTGTGGGCTAAATCTAATCTTATCGTGGGCTTGAGTTTGACACCCTGATGTACAGCTTGGTCCAAGAGCCAATTTAAAAGAGACAGTAATTAAGCTTTTGAACAACAACGTCTAGCCTAGATCCAAAAGACTGCATTTTGTATAGACTGATCCCTCTCTGAGCAAAATATTTGAACAAATGGTCAAATGAAACAAAAACTCAGCACATTATTTTTTTCATTTTCACTTCAGACTCATTTTAGAACAGAAGCTGTCTTGAAAGGTCTGTGGAGAGCAACTATACTAGGGCTGCTTCTGGGTTCTGCCCTTGGTGTGCTTTTATGTCTATCCTCTGCTTGTCCCTGGGCACTCTTCTTGTTACCCATGGCTTTCAGCATTCCTGATACAAACACCCACACCTACTTTTCTATCCCAGGTGTTCTGCCTTCTATTTAATCTCGTTGCCATAACTAGCTGTGATACTGCTGTCTGTTCATATTTAGAATTGTCATTCTCCTTTTTCTATCTGATTTTTAAAATCTTATCCATGTCTGCATCTACCCTACTGCACAGGTAGTTCTCGACTTATAACTAATTAAACCTGGAAATTCTGTTCATAAGTTGTGATAGTCATAAAGTAGATCATCAGGTGACCAAT
The DNA here is from genome assembly GCA_015471245.1 of Laticauda colubrina. Taxonomy (NCBI): domain Eukaryota; kingdom Metazoa; phylum Chordata; class Lepidosauria; order Squamata; family Elapidae; genus Laticauda; species Laticauda colubrina. The sequence goes on along the minus strand of BLBF01000021.1, from coordinate 24,167,657 downwards.
TTGATTTTACTTTTTTGGGGGTGGTTGTTAAATGAACACAGCAAACCCACTGTTTGCTATGGACCTTTTTTTAAAAACTGGAAATTGGAAGAAAACACCAGTTTCCAGCAAAAATGTAGGAAACTTTGATCACACGACTGCTGCAAACAACCATAAATGTGGGCCGGTTCCTGAGTGTCCAAAATGTGGTCACAAGACCATGGGGATAGGTGCAGCCATTAGAACTTCAGAACCAGGTTTTAATGATGTTTTGGGTAATAATATCAAAAGATTGATAAGGGATTGGTTATAAGGACCACCAGTATCAGGTACAAATGATGTCCCCCCCCCCCTATTTTGACACCCCATTTATGTGATTTACAACATTATAAAAATAAGTTGAGCCCCTTCTCCATCCAGCAAAATGTTTTGTCAGATCTGGACACCTTTTGCCTGGAGAATTCTAGCCTTTTTTTCTGGCTTTTTATTGAATCACCATCAAATCCACTCTACTCAGCTGCTAATGGCAATTAGTAGTCTCATCATTTTGATCCTATGCCTTTCCTAAGCCCTTTTCTGACTTCTCATCCAATCGCTAACCTTGCACAAAGTTCTTTTCCTAACTTTCAAAACTCTTGATTTTCTCTCAGCACTTCTTTTCCATCAGTTATCCATTTCTACTATTCCCTTGTCCAAAGATCTCCCAGTAATAAAACACCATCGATCTTTATCACATGGCTGCCATTTGATGAAAAAAAGAGGCTAAAAAACTCCTCCAATGTCATTATTTTGGGAAGGGTTTGGATCATTTCCTAGTTCTAGCTAATATAGATTGGGCGTTGGTAGAAGTTACCGTGAACGCCCTTTCTATCTATGCTGCGAGAGAGCCCAGGATGTGTTGACTCCTTCCTATGATGTTATTTAGCTGAGTCTGTACTAAGATATAAAAGCCAGCCCCCAGGAGAGACCCCAGCTTTGGCGAAGATACTTGACAGACTGAAAGGTGTCTCTGAAAGCCCAAAATAAATACAGAAATATGTCTTACCCTCCCCGGACAAATCAAAGGAGGGGCTGGGCTCTCTCACAGCATAGATAGAAAGGGCATTCACAGTAACTTCTACCAATGCCCATTCTCTCCATGCTGCATCGAAAGCCCAGGATGGGACATACCAAAGCTTGCATGTCCACGGGCAGGTCCTTGTCTGGCTCATCACACCAACTGTGGAACCACTCACTGAAGGCTGCAGTCACCAAGGCAAAAGCATCCAGACGGTAGTGTTTGATGAAAGGAGACGGGGATGTCCACATGGCCGCACGACAAATCTCCTCCAAGGATGCTTGGGTCGCCCAGGCAGCAGAAGTGGCCGCGCTTCTGGTAGAGTGCACCATCAGACCTCGGGGAACCGGAAGGGCAGCAGCTTTGTAGGCCTGCTCAATGCAAGACCTGATCCACCTGCTAATAGTAGGAGAAGAGGCCTTGTGCTCCAAGTGAGAAGGGAAAAAGGAAACAAACATGGCTTCCAACTTCCTGAAGGAGGAAGTGCACTTCATGTATATTCTAAGAGCCCTTCTTACATCTAGCGTGTGCCACTGCCGCTCTAAGTCATGGTGCGGGAGAGGACAGATGTCAAACAAATCAATGTCCTGGGACCTGTGAAACCAAGTGTTAACCTTCGGAATAAATGAGGGGTTCAGATGAAGAACAACCCTATCATCATGAAAGGAACAAAGGTCCTGTCTGATGGAAAGAGCATCAAGCTCGGAGAAGCGATCGCAACAAGGAACACATTCTTCAGAGTCAGGAAACAGAGAGACACTGTTCTAAGGGATTCAAAGGGGGGCTTCGTAAGGACATTAAGGACCAAATGAAGGTCCCAGGAAGGATACCTGTGAACCACCGGAGGGTGCAGGTTGGAAGCCTCTTTCAAAAACCTCCTGACTGAAGTGTGATGGGATAAGGAAAGAAGCAAACCCCATGAAAGGACTGAGGAGAGGGCCGCAACCTGCCTGCATAAGGTGTTGGGGGCCAAACCTTTCTCCAGCCCATGCAAAAGGAAGCTAAGAACTTCTGCCAACTGGGCTGAAGCAGGAGAAAGACCCTCCCTGAGGTACCATCGGGAAAAAGCCTTCCAGGTGGATCATAGATGCGCCTTGTAGAAGGTTTGTGAGAAGCCAGGATAGTGAGGATGACCCCTTCTGGAAGATCAGCCTCCTCTAGCCACTGCCGATCAAGTGCCACATGGTCAGCTTGAACCACTGGGACTCTGGGTGGAGCAGGGCCCCCTGGTGAAGGGAGATTAGATAGGCAGGGATCCTCCAAGGAGAAGCCACCGATAGGTTGACCATGTCCGTAAACCAGGGCCTCCTTGGCCAATAGGATGCCAGGAGGAGGAGCTCCGCATGTTCCTCCAACTTCTTCTGAATTACTGCCGGAATGATGGGAAGCGGGGGAAAGGCATAGAGGAGACCCTTGGGCCATCTGCACCGAAGAGCATTGGTCCCCTCCGCTCCGTGTCAAGGAAACCTGATGAAGAATCTGGTGACTTGGGCGTTTTGAGGAGTGGAGAAAAGATCCACCTCCGGTGTTCCGAATCTAAGGGAAAGATCCCTGAATAGAGACAGAGGAATGGACCATTCTGCCTGGTCGACTAAGCTCCTGCTGAGCCAGTCAGCCTGGGAGTTGTCGACCCCGGAGATGTGGTCCGCCAAGATTGATAACAGGTGTTTCTTTGCCCATAACCCCAGCCATAGAGCCTCTCTCATGAGGGCTTTGGACCTCATCCCTCCTTGTCGGTTGACATGAGCCTTTGTGACCATGTTGTCCGTAAGGACTAGAACATGAGAGCCAGTCACTGATTGCCTGAAATCCTTGAGAGCTAGAAAAACAGCTCCGAGCTATAGCCAATTTATGGGAAGGGTCTGTTCGGATCTGGACCAAACACCCTGAGCTATCTGGCCCTGCATAAGGGAACCCCAACCCAGGAGGCTGGCATCGGTGGTTATCACTAGCCTGTCTGGGTCCCTGAACAGGAGTCCCCTCCAGATAGATGGGGAATGCCAGCAATTGAGAGATCTCCGGATTTGTGGCGGGAGTGGGACCTTGATGGATGAGTGGCTGATTCCTGCTCGTTTGTAGGGAAGCAGGAACCACTGGAGGGCTCGGGAATGGAGCCGAGCCCACGGGGCGAAGCCCATACAGGAAACCATCTTCCCCAGAAGTTTGGACAGCAGCAACAGGGGGACAATTTGATGTTGCTGGATCTGGCTGATGATCTCTGCAAGGCTCTTTCCATGAGCTGGGGACAGGATAACCTGGCACGACATGGTATCGATGACTGCTCCCAAGTGTTGCAATTTGGTTATAGGAGAGAGCTGGCTCTTTTTAGTGTTGATGGAAAATCCATGGCTCTGGAGACATGACAGGGTAATTTGCAGATCCTGATGGGTCACAAAGATGGAAGAGGAAAGAATCAAAATGTCGTCCAAGTAGCATTGGATCCTCACTGGAATAGAACACAGAGATGCCACCAATGCTGCCAGAACCTTTGTGAAGACCCTTGGAGCCGATGACAGGCCGAAGGGAAGTGCTCGATACTGATAATGGGTATTCTGATAACAGAATAGATAAGTTTCTCTCACGGAGAAACTGGCGACGATAAGGCCAAATCGGGATGTGGAGGTAAGCCTCAGTGAGATCAATGGAAGAGAGGAGGTTGCCCTCCCGAACGCTCTCTAAAATAGAATGCAGAGTCTGCATTTTAAATCGCCTGTATTTTACAAATTGGCTGAGAAATTTTAGATCAGGATGGCTCGCCACCCCCGAGGCTTTGGGAATGATGAAAAAGTGAGAGTAAAGCCCACGTCCCCATTGAGACGGGGGAACAGGTTGAATAGCCCTGATTTCAAGAAGGTGCTGAATGACCTGATTCATGAGGAATTGCCTGGAAATGTCCCGAGGCACAGGACAGATCAAAAAAATTTTGGGGGGTGGGGTTAGGAAGTCCAATTGTAACCCTGACCTAATAGTGCTGAGCACCCAGGCGTCCATCGTTGACTCCTCCCATTTGGAGACAAAGAAGGCTAGGCGACCTCCGATGGGTAGGGAGAACGAGGGATTACTTAGAGCGACGGAAGGAACGATCCCCTCCGCCCTGAAAGGGCCGTTTACCAGCAGAAGGTTGTTGCCTGCCAGATGTTTCTGCTTGTTGATCTTGGCGTTGGGAGTATGGCCTGTGAGAGTGGGGGAAGCGAGATGAGGTCTCCACTCGGAAGGCAGGAGGGTGATAAGGAGTCGGCTTTCTTCCCAGAGGAAGAGAGAATTTATCTCTGGTTTTGATGAGATAAGGTTCCAGAGCATTGTCAAAAGCTTATCGCCTATGAAAGGAACTGAAGCCAGCTTCCATTTTCGGCGTGACTCCGCCTGCCAGTTTCGGAGCTGTAAAAGTCTTCTTGCTGCTACAAAAGATACCATGGCCTTGGGTGCAAATTTGGCGGAATTGAGAGTGGCATCCGCAGTGAATTCCGCCACTGCAATAATCTTATTAAGGTCTTGGTGAGACCGAAGGTCAGAAGCAGGCAATCTATTCTGGAGTTGACGCAGCCACTGTATGGATGCCCTGGTGAAGAAGGATGCTGCTGTTGAAGCCCGAACAGCCCAAGCAGTAGCATGGTGATTGCGCTTGACGGTCAGTTTGGAACATTTATCATCCAGTTTCAGGATATCTTCTGGTCCATGGGAATGCCAGAAGATGAGAACGAGGCCAGAACCGGAATGTCACTGCCAGGGCACTGCCAGGGCATTGTCCAGAGTTGCAGTGACATTGTAGAAACGCTTATCTAGAGAAGATGGGTGAGGACCTGCCGAAGGAGAAGCGCACTATTCCTTGACCATGTCCAGGAACAAAATGGGAGAAGGCAAAACCTCTGCATGCACTACAGGCTTGGAGAAGAGCGAATCCCCTTGGCTAGAGGGATTTCCTTGTGGCTCAGGAACCACTTCCTCTGGTGACAGCTTGGCAGTGACCAAGGCCTTGCTGAGTAATGGTCTGAAGAGAGTAGGTTTGAAGACCAATGCAGAGGATGTCTGCTCTGGGCGAGAATCCTTTTCCTCTGAAAGATTTTGGTCAAAAATCTCACCCTCTTCACACTCTGAATGAGAGGAGTAACTGTGTTCAGATGGGGAAGGCCTTCCTTCCTCATCAACCTCCTCCCATTCTGGTAGAGAAGAATGGACCCTGAGGTCCTGAGGCCTGTTGAAATCAGGATGATGAGGCAAGGAACTTATAGATTGAGAAGGGAGAAGGGCCTGAACCCTTTCCAGAGGTTGAAGAATTTGCTTAAAGCCTTCAGCCAATCCCTGCCTAATGGCTGATGGGACTACATCTTGGATATCCCTTGGTCTATGCTCAAAGGTAGAGGCAGAAGGTAGAAGGCCCGCTGCTGTGGGAGTGAATGAGGCCTAGATTGAGGAGAGGTTCGAGGCCTGGAGGGAGGGGGAGGAGCATAGGGCACAGAAGCCTGTTGGAAATAAGGCCCAGATCTGTCTAAATCCTGAGGATCTGACTGTACAACAAGAGCCTCAGGAGACCAGGATGGAGGATGGAAAGGCTCATACATAACTGCTCCTCCCCTGGGAGGACTTGGTTGGGGCCCATGAGTATCACCTGAAACATGCTATAGTTGCGCTCTCTTCTATTGAATAGTTCTGTTGAACTGCCTCTCTAGAGTTGCATGTCTGTGCTTCTCTGCCCTCAATTCAGCCTGAGTTGCCTTCTTAGGGGCCAGAGCCTTAGCTTTGATTTTCGCAGCCACCTCCTTCTGGAGTGATTGGGTGAGTTGCCTACGTCTTTTTCTCTTATTGGGCTTAAGAGACTGTTCCACTGGGGAGGAAAGCTCTGCCTGAGCCTTATCTTGTTCCATTTGTAAAATAAAGGCTCTTGCATTGGAAAGAAGCTGTTTAGAAATTTTTCTATCAAGCCCCTTAGGATATAAATGGTCCCCGAGCTAACAAAATGGCTGCTCAGCTGCTTGAAGAGAGGAAAAAAGTACTGAAGATCGCTGGTGAGTGCTATCTAACAAAACACTTTCAGAGACACAGCTACTGACTGAAAGGAGCTGAGTCAAAAGCTGGGGTCTCTCCCGGGGGCTGGCTTTTATATCATCGTACAGACTCAGCTATGACATCATAGGAAGGAGTCAACCCATCCTGGACTCTTGATGCAGCATGGAGGAGAAAGCCCTCATGTAACAATCACTTGAACTTTGAACCATGTGCAAAGATACGACGGCACCGAACAAGGAGACTTACAACTAACCCTCATAACTGTGGCTGTTGCCTTTCCCCACCATCATGTAATCACTATTTGCGACCTTCACTTCCAGCTTCTGATAAGCAAAGTTCATGGGGAAGCCAGCAGATGGTTGCAAATAGTGATCATGTGATGTGACACCTAATGACCCATTATGGGTTCACTTAATGATAACTACTGCAATTGCTGTCATAAGTCAGTGCAGTCATATGACTTTGCACTTTTATGACTGCATCACTCAGTGATGAGTTGCCAGTCCCAATGACTGTTGTTAAGCAAAAACTACCTATACTTTATTGTAACTAAGCAAAAGTCCATGGAACTGAAATCAAGACATTCTTCTCAGTTTTATATTTCCTTTTCTCCCCCTAAGCACTCTTCTTTCTTGTTTGCCTATCAAATGTACAACAATTCTTTGGAAAAGAATACCATCACACATACATGATTGGGGGACTACAACATTCCACAAATAAATTAATAAAACTCTGCCAACAGAAGCAGGGTTAGAGATGAGAAATCTTTTCCACCCAAAGTGCAGAATTTTTCTGCAGGAAATATACTCAAAGCCACATATCATCAATGGTGCAAATGGAGTTATCTCATAATCATACTTTCTTCCTTCTGACCTCTATATCCCCTTTTCTCCCCAGCAAAACTTTTCTTCATTATTCAACATTTGGCCTAAATAAAGTACCCATTCAGAACAACTGTGCTGCAGAAAAGGAAGTGTCATGGCATATGAAGTGGGGGGGGGGGGAAGAGATTGGCTCTTCCTTACCCAGAGAACACCATGTATGTCCCCCCAAACACACACACACACACACACATATATATATGTGTGTGTGTGTGTGTGTGTGTGTGTGTGTGTGTTTTCTTAGGTTTTCGCGAGAACTTACATGTGTGCTGTTTAGCTTCCTTCGGGTATTATCCCACGTCATTGTAGTTCTGTTAAAGTTGTAGCAACGTTTCAGCAGAATCTCATCTGCCATCATCAGGCTTCTGTATTGAGTTCGTATGTGGGTCAGGCTATCACAACTCCATAGAGAAGCCTGATGATGGCAGATCAGATTCTGCTGAAACGTTGCTACAACTTTAAAAGCACAACTACAATGAGGTGGAATAATACCCGAAGGAAGCTGAACAGCGCGCGCGCGCGCACACACACACACACACACACACACACACACACATATATATATATATATATATCACAAGCACATTTGAAAAGCTGCAATCTTTTCAAGTGTCATAGCTATACAGAAGGTATAGCAAACTGGGGCTGAAAGAGGAAGTACAACTGGGTACATCCAGGTTATAGATCAAATGTTCCCTATCTCAAAAGTACAAAGGCATATTGCAGATAAGGATGTAGAGGAAAGTCACAGAAGATAAAAGAACAGCCATTATATGAAATACAGACAGGAAACCATTTAGGGCTTTACAAAAAGGTAATGCATTATAAGAATTATAAAACTATAGAGTGACTGGAGCAGGAACAATATAAAGTTGAAGTTACAAGAGTAAAATTAACCAGGGTTTCTGCCTGCCAATGACAATGAACATGATTTTCACTATTCTGTCTCATGAAAACTTGCATGCTTGTGAACAAGTGAGAGTAGAATTTCTGAATTAAGAATTGTAGCTAATCAAATAAAGAAGAATACTGACAGATTTAAAAAAAAAAAATGAGTGAGAGGATCGCTTAGGAAGAAAACTAAGATGTTAAATTTTGTCTGAACTGCAAAATGGGTGACAAATTGATGAATAAAATAAATAATGAATTTTGGACATACATACAGACATACAGAGTTTGAGATAATATCAAGACTGTACAGAATAAATATCAGATCAATCAAATTGGATGGATTAAAGCAATACAAATATCTAGATAATGGACCAATTGACATTTATTTGCTCCTTAAACCTGTAAACATGGCCAGAATTTTTCATCCCACCCCTTCAGGAGTGTGGGGAGGACGGAGTGCAAAAATTTTGACTCCAGTTTGCAATCCCATAGGCTAGTGAGTAGAATACAATAAAGCCTTAGCGTCTTTAAGCAACAACTCTGCTTTGCCAACATGCCTATTTCCTGATTTATAAGGCAGGAGGCATTCCCAATTGAAGAAGGTTCTCTGTTTTGGGGAAAAGAAAATAACTAGTGGTATAGAGATTTTCCATCACTGGTATAAACATGGTAACAGATTCTTCCACAAACATCAATCAGATAACCAACAACAGGTATTGAATGCCAAAAATTTTAGCTAATAAAATAAAATAATAAGGTATACATAGATTGTTTTTCCTCAGCAAAAGTTAACAGCTACTAACATTTCCCGCTCAGAGAAAATACTAGAAGTCTGAATTTGCCCAAGTATTTGACTCCATCCCATCCCACTACTAGGTCTCTGGCTCAAGGAACCAATGAGGTTAAAAGTGAACTGTGGCAGCAACAGGGCAGACAAAAAAAATCAAGATGATTGCTTTACTTCCAATATGCCAGTAAAATTGGATTCCATTTTCAATAGGGTATTGGACATTTGGATTTTTTAAAACTCAGCTGCAATAGCAGTTATCAAATGTTAAATGTTAATGATCTAATCTACAATACTGAAATTTAACACTGGATCTGAAATACTATAACTAACACAGTGTAAATATTTGACCTGAGGCTATATGTGACTTTAAAAACGGAGGGAAGAGATTCATTTCAGCTTGAGTGCTACCTGCTGTCCAACGTCTCTAAGGTAGATCTCATCAGCAAGCAGGACTTACCCACAGCCCGGAACAAGCAGGCCCCATCTTCCTTCATCTGTTTTATGATGAACCCTTTCTTCTCTCTCAGTGCCTTCTCGAACCTGTGTTCCTGCTGGTGACATGAGGGGCAGATGTCAGCAAGTTAGACAGCATCCCCATCCCACAAATGAGGGAGGGCAACATAACCAACTTTCTCTCCTGTTTTACCCATGATTACTTATAAAAAGGGAGACCAGGTGGAAAAGCCACATTGGAGAAAAAAGATTATCCGCATGCAATAAGTAATTCTGCTGCCCACGAGAGGCTGTGGAAACACCAAGCAGCGATCATTACAACCCTGTGTTAATTGTCATTACTACCCTGGCCCCAGTTAATTCCAAATTGTGCTGGAACCAAGAATAGAATTATATAGGATTGGCACTAATAGAAACATACACAATTTTATTTATATATCTGTTTTATACTTTGCCTTTTTACTGATAAGAATGTAAATCAGCTAACAAATACTTAAAATTGAAACAGTACAAAACATAAATTAACAGTAACATTTGTACAGCATCCAATTAATTAAAAACCTGATGGGAAACTCCAAAGGAAGTGTTCCTTTTTCTGACAGCAACAGAGGAAAAGGCTCTTTTCCTATGCGTGCCGGAAAGATGGGCTGTTGACAGCATAGGATTCTTCCTACAAATCTTGATAGATTGTCAGGTTTGCAACAGTGGAAGTAATCCCTTTATTGATCCTAAGCCATTTAAGGCTTTACAGGTCAGCCCCAACTTCTTAGATTGAACCCAGTAAACACAATTCCCATATTCAAAAGTCAAATTAAAGTTCTTCACCTTCCATGCTTGTTGTACAGAGAAGGCGAGAGGTAATTATGCAGGAAGAGAACAGCTAAGGAACTCATACAGGACAAGGCATCCTTCCAGAGGCTTCATGATTACAAGCTCATTTTGGTACAACACCCATATTTTTTGCAAATACCCAGAGCTTTAAGAACAGCACTTAAGTCATGCCTGGTTGTACAATTCTGTTTTCTGCATTACCCTATCCATATATCCAACTCTGCAACCTATAGGAGGATTAGCAATTTGCTTTTTTCAAAAGAAAAAAAAAAGAAATAAAAGCACCCTCTTCACATTCTGATTAAATAATCCTTTCTTTTCTCCTAAATAAACATATTTAGTCATTTTCAAAATAAATTTCACAATTTCTTATGATATGATTGCTTCAAGCATACCAGTAGGTTACAATTAGCGTGAGTTTGAATAGCACAATACTTGATTTACTGCAAATTATGAAGTGATAGGAACTTGTTTTTAATGCACCTGCAGAATATAGGAGATAGCAAATGTACTTTGCATGTATCCTCCTTGACAGTGTTTCATTAATATGTAAACATTTATGTTTCATGCTAGAGCCAATTACCCTATTTTTCATAGAAATATCACTTTGAATATTGTAAATTTGAATAATGCAACCATTTTTGTGAGATTCATTTATTGCACTAATTGAGATATATCTGTATTAAATAGGTACACTACTTTGTTCAAGAAATGCTTACTTCATGACCCACAGCATACTGTCTTCCAGTAACCTATCAAAGACTTTAGTCATTAAAAGTTTATACCAACATGATGGCACACAAGTAATTCGAAAAAGTTACATTAATGGTAATTCGAAAAAGTTACATTAATGGTAATTCAAAAGAATGCTATGCCAAATTTATTGAGCCTTTTGTCTTTGGCTCAAATAGTTTCACTGCCATCTACTGGCAACAGAGAGAGATTACTTGATTTCAAGTAATCAACATTTTCTTATTCCCTTTGTTAGCAATTCTATCTTTTCACCATTCCCTATCAGCCCCAGTAATATTGAATTTGAATATATTAGGGAAAGAGGATATTTGCAGAGTCAGATCACTAGGTTAGGGACATAAGATTAGGTGATAGTTCCTCTGGAAACCTCAACTGGTGTTTCTTTTCCCTTTAATTCTGACTTTACTCTATAATCTTGTAAACATTCAATCACGCAACAATTTTCTGAAAATCAAAAATGCAATTTTCAGTCCAACAGAATGTTTTTTGCTACAAGATTACAAAAAGAGCATAAAACAAGCCACTAATTAATGAACCCTGTATTAAAAAGGAGTACTGATGCTTCAAAACAACATCTTGATGGTTTCTTAAAAGCTTCATACCTGAAGCTAGATTGAAAACAAAAATTTTCAATTTCATAGTTGTTTTATTACTAGAAGTTTAGGCTTACTCCAACTGTTTTCTTTGGAGACAGAGATCAACAATGAACAAATAGGAATATACCCCCAGACAGAAAAACAACAACTGTGGATGTTTCAAGTGCTATGTTTTGATGTAAAATTTCCTTCTTTGGCCACTTTTCAAACTGGCATGCTCACCATCAATTAATACTTAGCAAAGAGAATACAGATCTGGCTTCTCCAACTAGTGTTTTCCAGATGTTTGTGATTTTATGGCTCTCCTGCCAATTTAGCAGTCTTTATCACTGAAGGAAAAAATGAAAAAAGAAGGGAAATTGGGGGGGGGGGGAACCAATATATTTTTATTATCCTGTGAAGATTTCTTAGGCTTATATGAATGAAGATCTCTCATGAATTCTATTGCAGGTAGCCATCGACTTACCACAGTTCATTCAGTGACTGTTCAAAGTTAAGATGGCACTGACTTATGACCACTTTCACTCTTATGACCATTGCAGCACCCTATGGTCATGTGATTTGCATTCGGAGGTTTGACGACTGGTTCATATTTGCGACAGTTGAAGTGTCCCAGAGTCATGTCCTTTTGGGACCTTCTGTCAAGCAAAGTCGATGGGGTAGCCAGATTCACTTAACAACAGTATTACCAATTTAACAACTGAAGTGATTCCCTGAACAAATGTCGTAAGAAAAGTAGTAAAATGGGGCAAAACTCACTTAACAAATTTCTCACTTAGCAACATAAATTTTGGGCTCAATTTTTGTGGCCGTAACTTAAGGACCACCTGTATTACCAGGTAACAACATAATGTGACTATTTAGATTTAATAGGCTTTAAAAGAACTTATACTTTTCACTGGATAAGGCAGGAACACTATGACACTTGGGTTAATTAGTTCATTAGAAACTTTTCTAGGCAATCTGGCACATTAAAATGCAGAAAAGATGAATATAATAAGAAAATGCAGTGTAATTATTGTAAGAAATGGATACATGCTGCAGCCTGAGTATATCACATACTGGTATATGATTGCTCTAATTCCCAGACTTCTCAGCAATAGATAGAAGAGCTAGAGAATTAGAAGGATGACCCAGGCTATAGAAACTTCAAGATACATCAACAACACATCCAGACTTGCTACTCCACAAAATTCACCCTTCTGCTGACTTACTATTCCCTACAGATCAGTAGAAAAGACTGGAATATTCTGTTTCTCACATAACAACTTGCTATATTTCTGTGCTAAGCACAAAAAAGAAAATTCCATTATCCTTCACCTTGCTGTCCACTTAACTTGCAGGAAATTCCTTTTTATATACAACTAGCAGATAATGCCAAAATATATAAGGTTATATACCTCCTCTTTGGGATATGTAAAAAAAGGACAAATATTTGGTGTTTTGAAGTGAACATGCAGCAGGAGAAAGAAGGCCTTATTTTATATGGTTCCTGACTTTGCACTATTTGTTTATTTCAAGTTTTATCACACATGGTGCACTTCTATTCTCCATCCCAATTCAACATGAACTTATAGGATGAGGAAACAGTTATTCTCAACCTCTCAACTATGCAACAGTAACATTCTTGTTCATATTCTTTCTCTTCAGTAAAAAAATCATACAGGTATCACTTCAATTATTAAAAATCATTTATCATTTTTCCACCTTCATTGTCCTTCCTCTACCAATTCACTTCCAAACTGAGATTAGAAAATAAATGTATAAATATATTGAGATATGAAATTAGAGTGGGTAAGTACATGGATGGTAGCACAAAGGAGACCAGTTGAGATCAGGACTACAGCCAATCTGGTTACATACATCTGGTTATATGCAAATGACCTTCAATCATTCATAAGAAATGAGTAATACCCCTATCACAATCATGCTGAAAAATTGCACACACAGACAGTATAATTTGTCTAACCGCTTTACAAAATATGAAAATGAACATCTTCCTTTCCTTATATCCTTAACTGGGAAGGGAAGGGGCAAGGCACAGTTTTCATCTATTCCAAATCAGTGGTGGTATTCTACCGGTTCGGCCCGATTCTGGCATATCGGTAGCGCCAAAGAACAGCAGAGACCAAAATGATTTTCTCGGAGGAGCTGCTGTTGGGCCTTCCCACCTGCCTGGGCTCCAATACTGACCTTTATTCCCTGCTTTTGAAGCACAGTTGCTTTGCGCGCCACAGCAGATTACCGTGCATCAGCTGCTGAAGCAAAGGGAGAGTACAAGATTGTAGGAAGTTGAGTCAAAAAGCCTCTTGCCTGCGCAAAATGCATGTTTGGCGCACGTGCGCAAAGCGCACCCAAGCCACACCCACCGAACCGGTGGTAAACTATTTTGAAAGGCACCATTGTTCCAAATTATATATCATAATCATGAGAAATCTTAGTAACATTACTGATATGAATGTTTCAATGGCATGTCACATGCCAAATGTTCTTACAATAGGATGCAACTCTTGCTCAAGGCTTAATTTATCTGTAATTATGATGCACTATCACATAGCTTCACAGGTAGTCTGAGGCTTATGACCATTTGCTTAATGGCAGTTCAAATTAACAGCCTCTGAAAAAAAATCATTTATGATCTAAATTTGAATTTACAACCCTCACTTTACCCCCACAGTCACATGATCGCAATCTGGGCACTTCACAATCAGCTCACATTGACAACTGGTTGTAATGAGAATGATTTATAACAATTGTTTTGCCAGTTTTTAGCGAAGCACACTATTTATTCAGCTAGATTCACACTTATAATCACAGTGAAGTGACTTATGATTTTGGTAAATCATATCTGATCATATGATCACAAGGATTTACAATTACAATGACTTACAATGGAAATTCCTGTCCCAACTGTGGTTTTATGTTGAGGATTACCTGTATCTAAATACTGTAATTCAAACTCCTTTTCTGTGCAAATCTTAATGCACAGAAAACCATGCACATATGGAATCCAACTTCATTTCATTGAGAAGCCCACTGAACTACTTGTAGTAGCATATTTTGCAGTATGGATTTTGGAACCTAAGCAAAAATTAGAGACACCCACTTTGGTGCAGTGGTTAAACATCAGGGTAGATATCAGACTGTTAATTCTAGTCCTGCCATAAGCACAAAACCAGTTGGCCTGTCACTCTTTTTAGCCCTAGGAATGAGGCAATGGTAGACTATTTCTGAAATCTTTGCCAAGAAAACTGCAGAGGCTTTCCAGGTAGTCACCAGAATCAATACTGATTCCAAGACCCAGGTCGAAATAAAACAAAAAGTAAAAACTATATTCACTTTACTCCATGTGGGCCCCTCTAACTGTTATCTTATGTAACTCGCACAATCCTTGACCAACTTATTGAGTAAAGTTACAATCCAAGAAATGTGGATGCTTAGGTAGATACAACAGTAGGACATTTCAGAGTAAATAACCACCTCCTCAGATATAAAGTATCTTGAGTCCCAATACCTAAAAAATACTCTTGACAGTCACAGATTGAAGATGACAGTGATAACACAGTTATATCTATACATAAGTTTATTCTTTTTATATCTTCCCAAAACCTACCTGCTGTACCTAGAACATTTCAGAGAGATTATGATGAGCTGCCTTGCATGTTCTGAAATAACTTTGTGTACTGTGTAGATCTTCTTTAATGATCTCTATAATTACTGTTGCTTTATTAACATAATTTCTGGTCTTACCTTAAAATAGGGCAACATTGTAGCTGGCTTACAACTTGGATCTCTTATCCCAAGGGAAGTTGCCAGACTGATTTTTTTCCAAAACTGCAGTCTATTTATTAAATAATATAATTGCCAAATGTCAATGTTCTACCTCAGTGGAACAGGTATGATGTTACAACTTTCTAAGCCTCTGAAACTAGCTCATACTCACAAGCATGTTCTTTTTTCCAAAACAGGAAGACCCAGTCAATGGAAGAAGCAAGACTAAAATGAATTTTACCAAAATATATCCTCTCCCCTTTCTTTAGAAGAAAGGACAAACAGCCTGGTCCAACCTTAAAATACATTGCTCACATGCTCCTGACTGTATTACTCCTCATAATTATTGACAGTCCATTCATGCGCATCTTAACAGAATATAGTACACCAATTAGGATCTGGCACATTAGTACCACACACTTAAGGCCCAGTCCCACTGGCCGACGGACGCAAAACGTATGCATAAAGGACACAGCGGACGAGCAAAATTTCGGGGGTGGCTCCATCCATTGTCATCCGCTCCAAAAAGTGGCGAAAATTTGCATAAACAGAACGGAAAAGAATGGACATGTGTGGTATGTAGCGGGGATGTTAAACGGATGTTCATAGGAAGCCTAGCGGATGAAAGCGGATGGAAGCGGATGACACCTCCGAAGGGGTTCCGGGGGAGAATTTTGAAGCGGACGCATAGCGGAAGGGGCGGATGCATAGCGGATGAAGCGGATGCATCACGTACGCCTAAAAGAAACAAAGGGGATGCCGCGCGGATGTATATAGGATGCAAACCATTCACTGCGCATCCTATTTCCGTGCTACTAACGCTGTGTAGACGTTCCATGTACCTTTTGTTTCCTCCCTCTTTCCGTTTTCAGCTGCAGCGGATGTGAGTTGCGAGGATGCCCAGAGGATGCAGAGAGGATACAGCGGACATTTAACGGATGATAAACGGACATAGAACGTTTGTTGCTTGTATGTCGCGGATTTACATCGTACACGGCGGAAAGTTCATCCGTTCACAAAGTTTTGTGCAGCTCAAAACTTCTTGCAAGGATGAAATCGCAGTGGACAGATGCTTGACGGATAGAGTGTATGAAACACGTATGCAATGAGTACACAACGGATGCACAGCATTTTCCAACGGATGGCAAGCTTTTTTTAACGTTTTACATTCACTTTGCATCCGTAAGTGCAGTGGGACTGGGCCTTAAAGAAACAGGGTATCAAGCTTGCCTGTCCCAGAACTTAATTGAATTGCACTGCTACTCAAAACCCTTTTAAGTGAATTAAGAACTTTTTGATTTGACAGTTTGTGATTATAGACAAATTAACTTGCCCCAAACTTTTAGATACATCAGTATAAACATTTAATGGGCTTTTTCAGTTCACAAAGCTTGGCGATTTTCCAAAGTAACTTGCTTTGTCGTCTAATTGTTGCATTTAATAGGTTTCCCCTCAAATGCTGGACTCAAATTCAGAGTGCTACAGTTTAAAACAGCTGCTTTGCCTTCTTTTTCTATGGCAGAGGGAATCTGGCTTTTTAATGTATTTAAATTGCTGCATCTGCCAGAACCTTAAGTTAAATTCCAAGTCAAGTGTTCTGTTTCAGCCATTTGTCATCCAGATTTCACATCAATTCTAAAAGAAGGCAAGGGTGATAGTATAGCATATACTTAGCAATAGCACTATTGAGAACATCACGGGGCAATTAATGGATCAAAAAGAAATCTGTTTATTCTTAAAATGGAAGGGGCTCAAAGCTTACTAACCACACATTACATTTTAAATTCAATTAAATATTTCCACTTTAAAAAGTTCACATTGCCCAGTCCTGAAGAACAGCTTATTTGAAAACAAATGTTCTGGGTTTCATAATTAGACATAAGTGAAAACCTAATCAATGTTATATAGCCATACATACTGTACAGGCATATAAATGCTGGAATTTAATTTCTGAATAGCATACTTGTTGGCAACGGTTAGTATTTCTTCCATCAAACTTTTCCTCAGTCTCTCCAATTCACAATAGGCAAACTCTTTCTTGTATAGATAGCCTCCACATTGTTAGGCAGTTGCTAAATACATAACTGTCATCAAGATTAATCAGTAATAATCAAGCATGGAGACCTATATCTGCAACTCTTCCAAAACTGCAGGAAAAAAAATCACAATTTTCACTGACTTCTACAGTTATACTTTCTCAACCTAAAACAAACCTGCCTTTTTTTTCCTGATTACAATGGAACTCTTGTTCCCTTTTTGCCTACCACTAAAGTTAAAATTTCATGCCCACCCCCCCTTTTTTATTTTACCCACACCAGGTATAATCCATCTCTGGTACACATCACCAGATATGATATCCTAGTTGTGATTATGTAAGAAATAAAAGTTAACCATCAATCAACTAGCTTAACCAATTGGGGGGGGGGGGGATAGTCAAACAACCAAAATAAGTGAATTTAATCTATTGCATGAAGCTTCGGGCAAAAAATGTTTTTAAAATGATATAAAAACAGGAACAAGGGACACAATATCATTATTGCTGCTATCAAAAACCAAACTGGAATCTGGAGAAGAAAGTTTTCTTTGATTTAAGGTTGTTTTATTCCCAAACAGGACATAGAACTCCAGTGGACAGCTTCCCCCCTTCTTCACACGTTTGAACCCAAACATCAGTATCCTCCTTTGCCTCACATTAGTAGAGCTTCATATTCCATGATTGCCAAAGTCATGGTCACTATCAGCTAAGCAGATTTAGCAGAAGAGGTTCACTTTCTCATCCACATCCTCAATTACTGTTCTTCCTTTCAGGATTACTGCATACTAACACCTTACTACAATACCCCCCCTCCCCCAATCCCTTTTTGAACCAACTCCTTTCCTAAATAAAAATAGCAAAGACCTATATCCAGATAGGGAAAGGATTATTTCTTTGTGATGCAATCCTGACAATTTAGCAAATTATTTCAGACACATAAATCTGCACACCTCACTGCCACGGACAAGCAAACTAAACATGAAAGATGGTGCATGTTTTTTTCAATAGAAAAGAGGCATAGCATCCAGGTCATACACGTTAAGCGGCAGCGGCAGACGGTCAGGAAACTTGTGCATCAAGGGTTAAACTCATCGGGAACACCACAGGGGCAGCAATTTGGTGGGCCAGCCATCTACTTTTTAGCCACATCTCGGTTGACCATGTCTAACCATTTATGGGGGGAAAGGAGGGGGGGGAGAGCTAAGTAAACCATGACTGTCTTATAAGACTGTCTTCTCGATGCCCTCCCTCGGCTATCACACCAAAGGTGGCTTCCAGCCCGATGCCCTCCGTTCTTCTCTGCCCGTCCAGAGGCCTCCCTTCTCGATTTTCGGGTCCTTTCGCTAGAGGGGTACCTGCTCGACGGTGGCCGGGTCCATGCTCTCGATGCGGGCTGCCGCCGTCTCGTACTCATCTTCGCTGTTGTAACCGGCGCCGACGTCATCTTGCTCGGGACTGTTGCCTCCCCCTCCCCCGGGCCCGGCCGCCCCGCCGAGCCCAAGCCCGCCGCCGGGCCCCCCCTGCCGCCGCCGCTTGCTATGGCCGGGCCCGGAGCAGCAACCGCCGCCTACTCCGCCCCGCGCTTCGGCCGCTCCGGGGTCGAGTAGGCCGAGGCCGGGCCCGTCGCCCCCGGCTCCAACACCGGGATTGGGCGGCGGAGGGGACCCAGCGGGGGGCAGTCCCCAGCGCGGCGGTGGGGGAGGAGGCGAAGCTCGGGGACGGGCTCCGCCGCGCCCGGAATGCGGATCCCCGGGTCCGACGCCTCCTCCGACGCCGACGCCGCGCGGGTGGGAATCGGCGCCGGAGCAGCCCCGGGAATCTGGGCCGCCTACGCCGCCGGGCCCTCCTGGGCCGCCGGGGCCTCCCCCTCTCGAGCCGGGCTGGTCCCTATCTCCGTCTCCGGCAGCCGGGCAGGCCTTCTTCTTGGGCAGGATCGTCATGGCCAAAGCGCGGACGGGAGGGAAGGGGACAGGAAGGGGCAGGGAGGAAGAGGAGCACCGAGGGACGAGTCCCCCGGGCAGGAGCCTCGCGGAAGGACCCGCGGGTGGAGGCGGCGGCGGCGGCGGCGGCGGCCGGACGAAGACCGCCGCGCACCGGGGGCCGACCGCCGCCGGGTGCCCGGATGAGGGGGACTAAGCCACGGGCAGGTTACCCGGATGAGGAGGGCTCGGGGAGGGGGTGAGGCTTGGCGGGGGACGGACAGAGGGAGGTAAGGGCGACGTCGGGGGCGAGGAGTTGAAAGGGACGGCAGAAGGGAGAGGGAAGGTGGAGGGAAGTGCCCGGATGACAGGCTCAAGCACAACGTATGGCCGTCCCACGGCGCCTTGGCTCGGCTCAGCAGGGAGGCGGAAGGAAGCGAAGCATTCAAATCCTCAGGAGGCGCCCGAGAGGGAAGCGGCCGTCCCGAGCAGGCCAGTTTCGCTGAAAGGACCTTTTCCCGCTGGCACCTAAAGCTTCCGGGCCTCTCGCGGTCTCCTGACAGCGGCGTCCACTATGGCCCATCTACGGGCCCGGCCTAGTGTCAACATCAACACAGCCGGCCTCTGACCCTGGAGAACTCGACTTCCGTTTCCACGCCCCTTAGCAACAGCTGAGGCGGTCTCTGGGCAGACCTTAGCAACCATCCCTTTCTTAATGGTGGAGCGGCACGTGATTTAAACATTCACGGACCGGTTGTGGCGGAAGTCCTTCCCTGAGTAGTCAGCGTTACTGTCAGTTAGCTTGTAACCCTGCCTTTTTGTTCCTCCTCCCTGCTCCACCGTTGACCGAGTGAAGGAGGCGGAAGCTTTTAAGCACTCTTAGCGGAAGGCTTCGTTCGGATAGGGCTAAGGAATAGAATTACCGTTCCTTCATTCGTCAACAAATGCAAATCTCATTTGTAATTGGCGGAAACGGGCAGAGTCTTTCTGATTGGCTGGGGGACTCTTCCCGGGTGTAAAAACTGACAGGTTGAGGCAAAACTTCTTGCGGCTTTTTGGGTGTCCCGAAATTCTTCGATCTGATTGGCTACGGCGCGCTTCCGACAGTCCCGATTCCTAAACCGTCCAACTCCAGAAAATGTGTTCCGATGCTTGATATTCGTTTTCTTGAACTCGATGTTGTCCCAACAGTTGAAACGACAATTCCCGGAAGACTTTTTCAAAGGCCGTGCTTTCCCACTTTGTGTCTCCGAAGCATGTGAACAAAAAAAAAACCGTCGAGAGCGAACTGAACAGGTTGCTTTTCTCGTCGAAGAGAGAGAGAAAATTAAATTAGCTGTCGTTTTATCGATGTACTTAGAAATATAGCCCCTCCACGGTTTTAGAGATTATTAAATGCAATACATAAAATACATTCCTAAGAGGTCTGTAAGGGCGTGCATAAGTGCACCATCGTGCCTACCGTCCCTGCCCTATTGTCCCCGTTTATTTGTACCTATTTCCTGTATCCTTACTCATGTTTATGAAATGCCTATTATTTTGTAAGCAATTGACAAATCAAATCAATAATAATGGCAACAAATATGGCCAGAAACATGGCTTTAATACAAGCTTTCCTAAATTGAGGTGGACCTTCCTTTGGGAGGTGCAGAGACAGTCCAGGGATGGTATGAAGAATCTTTTAGTTAATAAAAACACCTGCCTTAAAGTTTAGTTGGATTGTTTTCATTATTCATTTGTATTCATTTCTGTGTTTTGGGATTTTTAGAGGGGTGTGGTTATCTGCATTAAGATAACACTAAAGGTTCCATGGCAATTTTTAAAAAAGAAGTAGCTGTTTTAAAAAGGAATTGTTAATACATATGGACAAGATTTCTATTGGACATTGCACACGATACTGAATTTAGAAGCATGGTTTCTGTTAGTAGTAGCAGCAGCTAAGAAACCATGAATACTGAGCTGCAAGTATCTGGATGACTTAAACCAGATGGCCTTGAGAAGCAAGAGGTTTCTGTATTTTGTATGTGCTGTAATCCAGCAGTGTAAATTCTCAATTTACAACCATTTCATTTAACAATGGTTTGGAATCACAAAGGTGCTAAAAGAAGGGATCTATGATGTGTCCTCAGAGTTATGACTGTTGCACTGCCCCGCAATCATGTGGTCACAATTTGGGGCACCTGGCATTTACCACAGTTACAGCATCCTGCAGTCATGTGATGGCGTTTGTGACCTTTCCTCCCAGGTCCCAACAAGCAAAGTCGATGGGGTAAACTGGATTCCCTTAATGACTGCATGATTTGCTTCACAACCACAGTGATTCACTTAAGAACTGCAATAGAAATGGGGTCCAGTCACATGATAACTCGCTTAATAATTGAATCACTTAGCAATCGCACATTCTGGAAAAGTAGAACCAGAGACAACGTTTGAACCTCACTGTTATTTCCAGATTATGCCATTTAAGTTGCTTGTGGAAGCAGAGGGCAGAATATGTTAAAATAGCCCTGTTCAACACTATGTGATATTTGCACAGTGTTCCCCACCCTTTTCCTAATTACTGATTTTCAGTATTGGTGCCTCCAAAATATGTTGGAGTACCTCAAAATTCCTTACTAGCACTACAGAGCTCTAGTTTAAGAAGGCCAATTCTAAATATTTATTTCAGGTTTTTATATACTTAAATGTCAGCCACAGTAAAAGATTTCTTGATTCAAATTACCCTATGAATAAATAAGCTCTCCTTGTTTTAAGGATGAGGTTTTTAAAAAATCAAGCATAGTGATATATAGTCAAATTCCATATCCATTCATATGGATTCACAAATCTTACGCATGTCTAGGTATCAGTATAATTTCAAAATTTCAAAAAAAAAAAGTTTATATAAGCTCCATTTAGACTTGCCTTTCCATGCCAACAACGTATGCTTTAAAAACATTTTTGATTGAAAAAGATAATCTGATTGAAGCTTTTCTTTTTTCTAGATTTTAATTACAAAATGTTTCATAGAATAATAATTTGAATAACTTTCCAAATGATATTTATAATAATGGAAGTGGCTAGTATACAACCTCAGTGAGTGAGTGATTATATTCATCCTCAAATTCTCTGAAACCCTACATGGAATAAAAAGAGCACAAAGCTGCTTTGAAGCTCTCATCCAATGTTGTTTATTGGCACAAAACTACAACAGTGTCCATCTTCTCTCTTCAACATCTTTTCTCCCAGTATACTTCAGTAATGATGCCTCCCGACCCTCCATTAACCCCATCCCATATGCTTGACATATTTCTCCCTCAAAATACACACAACCTCCCTCCAGTCCAGATCAGTTTTGTTTTGTTTCTCCTATTTGTACCCAAATAAGAACCTGAGTTGATGTGAAACTATAATTATACACATCACAAGCCCACACAGCATGAGAACAAAGGGAATTCTTTTCTAGTCCAATTTTTTTTCTCATTCCTACAGGGCTAAACAAGAACTTTATCATATTGAGGGCTGTCCAGAATATTCATATATTCAGCAAAATGGACAAGTAACATTGTCCCAGACACTCAGAAAGTGAAAGGATTTGTTTGCATATCAGAAACAAAAGTCAAACGTCTTGCATATGGTGAATTAACAAGTTAGAAAAAGTTCCTTCTAGTTTTTTTGGTGACAAGTTTTTTTACTCCTAGAGAGGACCATTCAGACCTGTACCTTTACCATAACATTCTTGAAGCAGTACATTATCTAATCCAGAAAAAGCTTTGCAAGTGGATTCTGGTACACTGTTGTTAGATGTGTAAGAATTTTCATATATTTATGGCCTTCATTTGAGACAGATCACAGATGGTAATCTGGAGATCGGAGAAGGGAACTATGTGGAAGAAAATGCAAATTTCCCTTTGCATATATTCTGAAACTTGGGAATATTGCTATCAGTTTCATGAGGCTAGAGAACTCTTGTTCAATTTAACTCTGAACAGTTAGACACTGGGTAAAATATTCTACATTTAGGGTGGTTATAAGTGAGATTTTCATTGTGCAGTTGGGCTGCTTTATTCCCAGAATGCCTGATAGCACCATTAATTGGGGTATGGGGTGTGTGAAACAAAGAGATTTCAGCAAAACAAACAAATTATATTCTGTTCCTGACCTGTCTGTGTGGTCTTTTTCAAGTGTTTGTACTTAAAACTATAGTTGAATTTCCAGTTCTCTTGAGAGATTAAAAAAGAATAAAAGACATATTCTTTTCTTTTGATATCATCCAGTTCCCAGTTTGTTAAAAGTAGATTTTGTGATCAGCGTTACAGTGCCCAGAAAAAAAATGACAGCATTTCTTTAACTATCCAACACATAGAGATATTGCTTTACTTGAGGGTGGGAAACTCTGGTCCATAAATGAACAACAACCCTGAGAAACAAATGGAGGGGGAGAAAGGCCAGAGTATGCGTTATGTGGGTCTGTCTGAGGATACTAACTTTCAGCACCCCGTGGATCCCATTTGTCAACTATCTGCCACAGTACAAGTTGAATTTAGGAATTTGGCCTGAATGTATTTCATTCCATTCATATTCACTAATATACTGCTATTTTGCAGGCCTCAGTAGAGCAATTTTTTGTAATTTGACACCACTGATTCCCGTAATTCTTTAGCATGGCCAAATTTCATGCTGGCTGAGGAACTGTGGGAAGCAGCCCAGTATATTTGGAGGACAGCAATTTGTGGAAGGCTATATGACATTCCCTAAGTTGTGTGTTAATTGACTGGTGTTTTTCAGCTGTCTCATAGTAGGTTATTGTTATTCCAGGTACATATCCAGGAGAGAGAATCCAACATAATTAGCAAAACAAAAACAGAAAACAGTCAAGATGGACACAGTCAGAACAAAGAAGTCATTCCTGTTTGAGAGAAAATCCTTTTCAAGACATGAGAGCTGGCCAACTTGATGCATGCTATGGGCCTTGTGGCTGGTTTGATACCTAGAACGGTATCCATTATCCCACCAAAGTGCTTTTGTTTTTTCTTTGCCTTCTAACATCTTTAATTCCTTCCCCAGTGCTTGGTTAATATCAAGATCCAGTCTTTCTCTCCCTGCTAATTTAATCAAAAAAATATCTGTAGGAGAAGGATGGCCACAAAAACCAGTGTATCCTGCTCTGCAGAGTTGATTCAGTTCTTCACAGCATATCTTCCATCAGGATGGTGAGATGAGATGGGAACCCAGCTGTACATGCATGTGACAGTTTGCAGCTGTGAACTTGGGATCTCCCTCTTGGAGGTATAATACACATGCACAGTCTTTATGCTACACAACGTGGGGAAGTGCAGGCTTCTCTTTGTGTGTGTGTGTGTCTGTATGGTTCGGATCATAACACATGAGATTTCCATGAGGTGTAGCATTTTGGTGCAATAGGCTTTTTTTTTCTTTTTCTTTTAAAGTGCAGTTTCCAAGAGTCCGAACAGGTTTTGGGAGAGAGGAGAGAATAAGAGTAAGAGAAAAGAGAAAAAGTGGCAGCTGGGGTTTTGGGGAAGCTTTTAGGTTCCATCCACCCCAGTGATGTCATGGCTTAGCCAGGAAATAGAAAAATTGTTGGAAGTTTTGTTGATTCTGTGTCTTTTTTCCCCCTTTTCATTTCCCTCCTTAAATTTTGCAAGCATCCATAGGTCATTCCTCTAATCACTTCACAGCACTTTCTTGACTATATTGGGGGAAAGAGTTAATTAAAGAGGTTTTCTCTCTCTTAAGAGACCTAGACCTTGAGGACTAGGTGTTCTGACCTTTTTGGCTGTACATTCAGCCTGCAACTCATCTGTCAGCCCTGGACACACTCATGTAGGTAACCTACAAGTTTACCATTAGATTCTTCCTTTCTAAAGGCATGAGTGCCAAAGTCCTTGATTCCTTTCCTGCTGTACAATCTAAAGCCTTCTTCAGTTCTACAGTTGAGAGAAAAAGTAGGAGTCTTAGCTCATCATTCACAACTTCAGAGACAAGAGGTTTGGTATTGTGAAAACTGTCTAAAGGGTAAAAAACCCACCCCCCATAGCTGGGATATGTTCCTGAGTACCCCAGAGATCCATCTACTGTGACCCAGTTTTCCCTGCATTGCTCTATTCTTCTGAAGTTGCATAGCATCTGGGATTCACTTCATCTCCTCTATGGCTTTGACTAGTGGGATATGGGAGTTGGGCAGGCATCTCTTATGTAAGAACTCCCTGTGTTGGTGGGTATCAATGTCACCCCTAAAAAGAAAGCTGATTCCTTCTGATCTTCTCCAGGTTGCAGCAACAGGATGGGGTGGAACACTGATGTGGAAGAGCCCATCCCCACATCCTAAATAAGACTCTGTTGACCAACAGGGACTCCAGAAAGAGAAAGGACCACCAACCCGACCCCACCCCACCCTCCTCTTACAAGGAGGAGATCTTGACAGTCTCGTGAAGAAGGTATGGAGGGGAAAGGCTGGAATTGCGTACGGGTCCACCCGGGCCTCTAGGTGACGGAAGGTGACTGTCATCTGGTGTGTTGGCAGGAGGAGTGGGGATGCAGATAATGGCTGCTGTGAAGTCAGTTGTGTCACAGTTCAGCTTCAAGTTGTCATGGGTTTTGGCATTCAGGTTGGAACGACTAGAGAAGCAGAAAACGAAGGAAGGAAGAGAGAAAGAAATTATGAATGAAGAGGTCATCCTAGCCTCAAAGTATGAGACCTTGGATGGAGAATCAAAAACTTTCCAGATATTGCTGAACAATAGCTCCCTGCTCCCATGGCAAATGCTGAAGAATGCAAATAAACAGCCATATCAGGAGGCTCAGCAATGGGCTGAACCACAAAAATTCCTAACAAATATTAAAATGAGACAAAAGGAGCCTGTTGTAAAAATGCAGTCACTTCAGACAATAAATTTCTGAGGTGGCTGAATGAACTTTAGCCTTCCTTACAAAGGTTACAGGTTACAAAGGTCTATGGTAGAGGACTGATTCTCCCAAAGAGCTGATTCCCAACATTTTAATTATTTTGAAATATATTATGTCCATCTTCCATCATTTGTTCCCTATCCAAACCTTAGGACAGTTTCCTCAGCTGTTTATAACCCATCAGTAAATAATTAACAGTTCCATTTAGTCAGGAGTGGGATTCAGTTTTTTTAACAACCGGTTCTGTGGGCATGGCTTAGTTGGTGGGCGTGGCTTGGTGGTCATGTGACTGGGTGGATGTGGCTTGGTGTTCATGTTATTGGCTGGGTGTGGCCAACTCAATATCACTCACATTGAGGCACCCTCTCTTCACCTGGCCTCTCATGACTGTGGGGATGCTGCAACAGTTGTAAGTGTAAAAAACGTTCATAAGGAACTTTTTTCAGTGCCATTGTAACTTTGAATGGCCACTCCACACAAGCAAAGTACTAGCAAAGAAGGGGAAAAAAGCTCTGGAAAAGTTCCTGAGATAGGAAGTCTCATCCTGCCAAGAATGTAATAAGGGTTAAAAGAGAGGCAGTATCTGTAAGCAACACCAGAATGTTTCCTTCCTGCCTTTGTTACAGGATTAGGCCAGTAATTTCTTCTAACAACTGTTCTCCAAATGCTTAGAATGTTAACAACCGGTTCTAGCAAATAGGTGCGAACTGGTAGAATCCCACCCCTGCATTTTGTGAATATTTAGTTATAAGTATCCATTATATTTCAGAGATATAATCCAAAAGCTAGGCTGCTTTATTTTCAGTTTGCTTGTATTCCTTCAGTCTCCTCGGTGATCGCTTTTTTAAAAACACATTTTATTAAACTCCAAAAAGAAAAACCATAACAATAAAACAAAAGCAGGCAAAAATTAAAAATTAATATGTGGTATATTTCAAATGATACTAAACCACATAAGCTTGATTTACAGGATGATCCTTGCAAAGACTTTAATCATATTGAGAAAGGAAGAATGTGGGAGGGAAGGGGGGAAATGCTCATGCTGAGATAAATGAGTCCTAAAAGTATATATAGATTAGCAACTGGATTCACAATGGCTGCTAAGCCATAAACAAAAGAATAACTTAGTAGCTGAAATGGCAATATTTACAGCTACAACATTGTTAACAACATTGTTGGACCAGTAGCATTTTCAGGTTTTGAGACAGTTGATTGTAGAACAACTTGTTAAATCCTATACAACTAAAAACATGCAATTCATTTTTATAGTAGTTATTGATAAATCAATTTTATATGAAGATGATAAGAAATGAAAGGAATAACAATTAGAGATTTATATTTTGCCTAGATGATGAAGAGATTCTTAACATCTATAGCAAGAGTGCCAATGGATCTTAAACGAAGACTTATACAATTTTTTTTTACAATTTATAGTTGCCACTCTACTATGTTTATATAGAAAAGACTAAGATGTAATCAGAATAATGCTTTTTTAAAAAATGCATGGTTTGACAGAGTCCTTTATTTACTATGTTGGGAGAAAGTAGTGGATTATACAACTATGACTTTTGGACAAAAGTTAAAATTTTCAGAGGATTTCTTGAATTACATATCTACAACATGGAATTTGACAAGTGGACAATGTAAATGGCTCTTCTTGAGGGTCAAACAATACTGATATTGCATTTTGGAAAGATAAATGGCCCTTTCACTGGATTGAAGAACTGATTATACTTGTCACCTTGCAGCAGATTGCCTATAGACATAGATTTTGTATGGATAAGTATAACGAGATATGGAACTAATTTTTATAAAATGCAATAGGTAAAAAATAATGGTTATATAAATGTATACTTAGAAATAAAGTATACATATACTTGAATAATATTTACATTAGATAAGTTTCAGTGTTGTACATTGTAACTGATAATGTTATACTGTACTTTCTTTTTTGTGATATTTAAAAATTTTTTAAAGCACTTGTATTCTTTCCTTTGAGAAGGCATTAATTGTAATTATCTTTGTGCTTTATTCCTTTCCTTTTTTGTTACTTTTAAAAATCAAATAAATAAATAAAACCAATCACACTTGGCTTAGCCCAGTGCATGCATTCAGCCTCTGTGAAGATAATTTCTTTTCCTAAATGAAAGATTTTTTTCAATCATTTGAATGGTTGAGAATTATAGCCCAGTTCCAGTCCAAACAAGGAAGAGACCGAATATGTAACAGAATACAAGAGTGAAGTGAGGCAATTGGAACTGTACATTCTTATCCAATGATTCCTGCATTTGGTTGGTAAATATGTAGCATCCAATCTTTCATCTGGCCTGTCCCATTTATGCTGACAGAGGAGGCATGCTGTGGGTCCCATCAGCCCGATTATTTCAGCTGGCGGGGTCCAGGAGGAGGGCCTTCTCTGCTGTTGCTCCTGCCCTCTGGAATATCTCCCCCCCAATATGAGTTTGGCCCCAACCCTCCTATCCTTTTATAAGGGCCTAAAGACCTGTCTCTGCCAGTTGGCTTGGGGTCCCAATGGGGGAGCAGCACAGAAGAAATGGTTGATCGAAAAACAAAGGATCCTACCTCCTCCCAGTTTGTCCCCACCCACCCCATGTGTCCTTAAGATTTTAATCTTTGGCTTTAATTTATG
This sequence comes from Laticauda colubrina, assembly GCA_015471245.1. Classification (NCBI taxonomy): domain Eukaryota; kingdom Metazoa; phylum Chordata; class Lepidosauria; order Squamata; family Elapidae; genus Laticauda; species Laticauda colubrina. The sequence continues at coordinate 24,139,141 of BLBF01000021.1, read as the reverse complement.
TTTTAATGTAAGTAGATTTTTTTTTTTTTTTACTATAAGCCACTTACCATCTTGTGGTAACATGTGCAGCCAATAAACTTTATAAATAAATAAATCTGAATCAAATGCTTATATCTTATGAACATCCTAATAGATTTTCTATATTTTGATGCAACTATTATAGTCAGTCAATCATTTGAAAGGAAGACTCTATTTGATCATCTTCAAGAGACCGAAAAAAGCATAAGTGATTTAATATATGTGTGCCGACTGGGAGAGGGACAGAGGAAGAAAAGAGAGAAGGAAGGAAGTCATTCCAGGGAAACTAAAGAGATGAATTGCTCTGAGGTAAATCTTTCACACTTATTGTGTGCCATTTAAGTAACAGGCGTTTCAATGGAGTGAAAACTTGCCTCTGAAGGCTTCCTGTCTGCACTGCTTTTTTTTCACCCATGGTGCTTACAAAGGAAAATTATTCTTAATCATGCATGAGCATTTTAAAAGCTCAGCCAAGGCTGAGGAGGAGGAGCGTCTTTCAGCAAGTATAGAATGTGATTCTTTTCTCATGATGTAACCCAGTTTCAGAAATGTCCAGTCGGGATTAAATACTTTTTTTCCCTTCATTTTGTCACTTTTTCTTTATACAATTTTGTATTTATCTTTTTCACTTTGTAAAAATGTATTTAATGTATATATTTTTTAAAAATACAGAAATATACAGTAAGGGGGGAAAATGTTATGTCAAAGGATAAAAAGGAAGCTCACCACTGATGAGGTCCAGGCAACAAGCTAAACAATTAAATAGAGTTTACAAACAACACTGGCTGCATTCATACAACAAACTAAAACTGCCATATAACAAACTAACCACGTTGTAGCTTACTGTGTGAGATCTAAATGGCTGAGTTCACACAATTGGCTAAGTTGTAGGCCATGGTTTGCAAGACACAATTAGCTGAGTTCACATCAGGCAAAAGTGCTTTGGAGTGCAATCCTCATCTCTATCATGATCCATACTGATGGCCAAGTGCTGTGGTTATAATTTTTCAGACCCTGGCTTTGTATGTTTTTATGTTTGGGAAAGTTATTAAGCCAATTGTGTACTTGAAACCTTTCAAAGTCTTAAGCGCTCGTTTCACTTCTTAAACCCCCTGAACCCCATGGAGCATTTCCTTATCTACTTTTGGAATACAGCCTTGCTGAGATAAGTTGGGTGTGGCTTTCAAACAAAGAAAGCCATATACCTCTGAGTTAGCCTAAGGTGTACATGCCAGGTTAGGGCGATGATTAGTAGGCCTCCTTTCTAATTCTAAGCTAATGACTTTGGTGACTCTTGATTCAGTACTATTCCTCTGGTGTTCCCATTCTTCTACCATGAGTTGACAGAAGATCCATGATTTCAAAAAATAAAAATGTCTCCAACATTTTTGAATTCAGTTCCTAAGTACTAGCCTTAATTTCAGCAAGACTCATGTTTCTTACTCATGTCTATTCATGTGAGCTGTTTGCAGCCTGAGAAAATCCCAACATTTCAAGGTCGCTTGATGGGACCCTTTTGTGTGGCGCAGACTGTTTTCCAAAACAATATGATTGAACGGTATTGGTGGACAATGGACACAGGGTGGCCTGGGGAGGAAAAGGGGGAGTTTAACTATGCTACCTTTTGCACCAAAACCTCAGAACTGCCTTTGCTTCTTTTGTACCTATACGGATCTCTTGGTAAAATAATGTCCCAGGAGTTTCCTTTGCTGCAGATGACAATGGGATGGTTGACTCTTGGCTCTTGGTTCAGTACTATTCCTCTGGTGTTGCTATCCTTCTACCAGGAGGTGGCAGAAGATCCATTATTTAAAAAAAAAAAACTGTAAGAAATAGTCTTGCTGAAATTAAGGAATTAAATTTAACAATTTTGGAAACCTGCAGCCTAACATTTGGCTTATCGTTCATATATTAAATTCAGCTCCCCCACTTTCTTGAGTTGCTGAATGGACCTCTTGCTGATCTGTCTTTTGGGTACCATAACTTCCATATTCCAGACCTCCAAAAGATTTCCTTGGTCTCCTGTGTCTTCCAGTTTTTCCACTTATTTGTCCGTTTTTCCTTCAGCTCTTAGACTACTGGTATCCCTGCACCCAGCCAGCTTCCATTTTACAGCTGGGTGTGCATTCTTCTGCCTTACTTTGCTCACCTCAGTATATGAAAAGTTGGCTTCTTCCGTTTCCTATGCAGTAGTTCAATTATATTATGGCGAACATTGTAAAAAACATTGTAAACATTGTGTGTTATAAACTATTGGAAAATGCTCTATAAAAATATTTACACACACACACACACACATAGATGTGTGTGTGTGTGTGTATGTGTGTATATATATTTGAAACCAGGAACTAACTCTATACAGAAGCCTGAGGATGGCAGATGAGATTCTGCTGAAACGTTGCTACAACTTTAACAGAACTACAATGACGTGGGATAATACCCGAAGGAAGCTAAACAGCACACATGTAAGTACCCGCGAAAGCCTGTTCAGCTTCCTTCGGTTATTATCCCACGTCATTGTAGTTGTGCTTTTAAAGTTGTAGCAACGTTTCGGCAGAATCTCATCTGCCATCATCAGGCTTCTGTATTGAGTTCGTAATATATATATATGTATATGTTATATGAATATGTATATGCATATGCATATGTATATGTATATGTATATATACATAATGGCTAATTCATTCTGAATGTCCAGTTGCATCAGAGCAGCTGATTCAATTACTGCAAGAGGGAGGTGGGGTGTTGGGAGAGATCACATTTATAGCAGTCAATCTGCAGATAACTTAACTCATCCTTTTGACTGACAAGCTCTTCATTCTGTTGGAAGATTCAACCGAAATAGCGCAAATGGAGTCTAAAGCAGTAATCAAAAGCCATCTAGTTCTGACACAAAACACACATGACTGAATGCTTCTCCCCAGTGAATGCTTCTTCTAGTTCTTCCAGATGCTGATGCTATGCCTGCTTTCTTGCAGTAGATTCTTTTTTTCTTGCTGAACGGGTGCCAATAAGCAGTCAGCCATTCTCCCTATCATTTCCTTCAGATAATGGACATGGCTTTTATGCTTCTTCCCTAAAACTTATTTTCTCTGTGCTTGCACAGCCTCTTTCAGCCTTTCCTCAAACTTCCTTCCATTCAAACTCATCTATCAATTCAGTTTCCCTCAGAATCATTCTTGGAAAGGGGATGTTTATTAAAAATATGTCCATTGAATATTTGGTAACTTCTTTAGGCAAATGTTTTTTTTCTTTTGGTGATGTAATCAACTACCATCCTTCCCCCTCACCTGTTAATGCAACTCAATCTTAAATCTGCACTAAGTCTTAGATTCTCAGCAGGAATAAATCTTCCCAGGAAAATGAAAACAGTAATGTGGAGAGATGGAAAGCCTCTCTCCAACCCTTTTGTTCTCATCTTTCATCAGTTTTAGACAGATCACCACTATAATGTAGCTTTCCAGAAAAACTGCTGTATCTGTTATATCTTCAAGCAAGAAAGGCTTCAACAGGTCATGTGCATAGAGTAGGAAGTAGCTTGCACAGTAAAGACAAGCTCCAGCTTGGTTCAGAATGAGCTATGGTTTGCTTAACCATGCTTTTCCTGAATAAACCAACATTGGGGAGGTTCACGAAACAAACCATTATGATTTTGACACTGCAGTGGCTGGAGTCACACAATATGAAAGCCTTTAGGGTGAATGAATCACAGTAGTTGGGCTCATATAGAACACTAAGCCAAGGCTTAATTAATTAATTAATTAATTAAGAAAATGAACATGGCTGCCCAACACACTCTCACTGACTCCAGGAAGCTTACAAAGATAAAAGCCCAGTACAAAAACAAATATTTCCAGGCAACAAAAACAAGACCAGCCAGTTGATGGGCTTCATATCATCCTGGGCTTCCCAAGCCTGTTGGCAGAACCATGCCTTCAGGGCCTTGTAAAATAGTGTGAGAGTGGAAGCCAATCTTATCACTGCAGGGAGGAAGCCGCTACAGAGAAGACCCTTTTTCTTGATTCCACTAAATGGGCCTCTTAGGAAAGGAGACCCATAATATTCCCTGCTTCCCCATTCTGGTGGGAATTAATATAGTGTGTTTTGTAGAATACAGCCATGTGAGGCAAGGACTCATACCAGCAAGCTACATGCAGCACCTCTTTATGGTCCTAAAATAATCTAATATTACAACAAAACCAGGCAGAAAAATCTGATTTGCAGCATTGCCCTCCCATTGCACTGAAATAATTCTCACTTTCTACCTTAAAGCCCTTAAGGTAGCCCTTGTTTGATCACCCATGCCCCTCACAGCCCTCAGAAATCCATTTAAATAAAATGAGTGGGGACCTAACTACAAACCATTTGCTCTCTAGTTTTAGCAGGTTCCCTGTGGTCTCCCATCCATGTATGAACCAAGTCAGATCAACTTTGATTCTGGGGAAATAGCCAAGGTTAGCTACTTGCTGACACCTGTAGTTAATCACAATCAAATTAGTGATTAGAAAACAGCAGTTCTTTGTGATGAAATAAGTGTCTGTCTCATTTAACACAATGGGGTGTACTTTTGAGCATTCATGCATATTATTGCTGCCATAACATTGCTGTAACCCTGTGACAATATTTCTACAGTACAAGGCTCTGAATTGTAAAGAGTTCTAAAGAAAATTTTAAATTTTAATATGTTACAAACCACAAGGGGAGAGTTAATCTTGAAAGGCAGCCTATGAATAATATAATAAATCAATCAATAAAACTGCATGACACAGATCTCATATGTATTAAGCAACAGGGACCAGCTCATGTGTTAGTCTAGGAAGGCAAAGGGTGCCCGCCAGGTGTTTGGGATTTCATTCCCATCAGCCACCAGCAATAAGGGGAACGATGACTCAGTAGTTAAAGATGTTGACAGCCCGCATTTGAGTGCCCATTGCTTGCCCCAGCTCCTGCCCACCTAGTAGTTAAAAACCATGCTAATGCAAGTAGATTAATGGGTATCACTTCAGTGGGAAGTAACAGTGTTACATGCACCTTTGCCATGCTGGCTACATGACCACGGAAATTGTCTTCAGACAATGCAGGCTCCCTCCGCTAAGAAATGAGGATGAGCACTGCCCCCTAGAGTCAGACATCGGAGACTTTTATCTTTAGTCTCCAGTCCTGATTCATTTACTTATTTGAACAACTGGTATAGCTCCTCATGTCACAAAGGTGACCCTGGGTGGCAAACAATGGCAACTGCCTCCCAAACCATAGCAAAATTCCTAAAATCATTCCAGGTAGTTTTTTTTACTTATGATCACAACTGAGCCCCAAATTTCTGTTGCGAAATAAGATAGTTGAGTTTTGCCCCATTTTACGACCTTTTTCACCACAGTTGTTAAGGGCATCACTGCAGCTGATAAGTTATTTAACACTGTTGTTTAGTGAATCTGGCTTCTCCATTGACTTTGCTTGTCAGAGGGTCCCAAAAGGTGACCTCTGTGATTTTGGGACACTGAAAGCATCATAAGCACATGCCAGTTGCCAATCGTCCAAATTTTGATCATTGTAGTGATGCTGCAATGGTCGTAAATGTGAAAAAAGGTCATACATCACTTTTTTTCCAGTGCCACTGTAACTTCCAATGGTCACTAAATGAATGGTGGTAAATGGAGGACTGCCTTGAGACAATCCGCAACATCCATAGGCACTAACATATCACATATATTCTTGATTCCCTTCCTCCATGTTGCCCTAGCCTAACTCTAACCCTAAGCTTCTCTATCCAATTTATCTAAGACCATAACTGCCCAACTTCCTCCTGCAGAGCCCAAACAGATTTTTTTTAAAGTAAACTGGTCATAAATGTCCTTTATGCTTCATCCTACAGTGGATCTGGTTGTACTTGATAGAATAGCTGAGCTGCAAGTACAATCTGATCCACTGTATTATTAAACAAATCTGGTCATATTTATCAGCTGTAAAATCAGTTACGCAAGAGATAGAAGGAAAGCAGCTATGGCAATATATTACACTGCCATATATGCAATCAGGCAGTCAGCCAGATGTTTAGATTGGATTAGGCATTTTTGTCCTCCTATCGACTCCTTCCCAAGGACCTGGGGTGGGCAGGAGTTTTTGTTTCATGGTGTTAGAGGTATTGTTGCAGGATGTAAGCTGTTGCAAGTAAATCAGCTTTTTTTGCAATTGGGGATTTTTATCAATGATGTTTAAGTGGTGCTCCAAATATTTTGCAATTGCACCCATGGCATCTGTTCCCATTGATATCATTTTTGCTTTCTTTGTATTTTGTGATTTTCTCTGATTCTTTCCCTTCTAATTCTGCTGTGTCCAGGTGTTGCAATGTTCACTGTCCATTTTTTTACTTTCTTATCTACAGTGAAGACAACCAATCTATTTGCTGTGCCAGAAACTTTGTTGACCTGGAGTTTAAATCATCAGGTTACTCTATTTTAAATGTGTATAATTTTTTAAAATTTAATTGTACTCTGTTCTAGGGATATTCTTTATACATCACCATGAGGTATTTTTACATACTCTACAGATGGTCTTTGGTCTTCAGAGAGGAAGGCACAGATGGGGAACCAGTGGCACTCCAGATATTACCCAACTAAAACTCCCAGCAGCCCCTACCAAATGACAATCATGGTAGATAAAGGGAAATAATGAAAGGCTATGAGTTTTTTTTTAATTTTATTTGTTTATATGTAATTTATTTTTTTACTATTAGTGAGACACAGTTTACATTATCAGCATATCAATCTAAAAAAAATCTGTGAGCACTCAGCGCTAATACAGTCAGCGCTGGTTATCAGTGGCCCTTCAGGCAGGAAACATCTGGGAATTAAACCTGAGAATACTTGCTTAAAATGCTTTGCTACTGAGCTGAGTCTTCGCTCTGTACTGAATAGCTTTGGTAACACATCTGAGTGGGTCTCCCCCATCCTCACTCTCTCCAACAGATAATAGGAGTAGTCAAAGGTGTTTTGTTTTGTTTTTAGCATGAAAAATGCAAGTGGAAGCAATCCCTTCTTTCCATTGGCTGAGTGTTAAAAGCTGTAGGCATGCTTCCTACCTCTGGGGGGCAGCACTTTTCTGGCTGTTCAGCATATCCAGCTCCTGAGCACTGGCACGGCTCACAGACATGGTGGAGTTGGTGAGACGGGTGGTGCGGCGCCTGTTGCGACGGGGGCAGCAAGAGGTGCTTAGAACCCCTTTGCTTCCTTGCTGAGAGGAGAGAGAAGTGCTGCGACTGGTGCGGTAACCCAGGGGCTCAGTCAGACAAAAGTCACTGTAGGAGTGTTCATCAGTAAACTCATGACTCTGCATGTGGATGAGGGAAAAAATGTCAGAGAAGGGGAAGAGAGAGAAGGAGAAAAATAATAATAGAGGTTGAGGTGAGTGGACAAACCTATTCTTACTCCCAAATGCCCCTTCTTCCGCAAGTGTACTCATATCAGATTATTAAATTAATACTTCATCAGAGTTTCCCCCTAAACACTTTCTTCACATCATGTGTAATTTAATACAATTCTATTATGGCCCCTTCACTTGTCTCTTTCCCCACCCCTCCCTCTAAGCTAAAAAGGCTCAATTATTGTTAACTTTTCCTCATAAGGAACTTGCTCCAATAATTTTTAATAATTTGAATTACTTTGTTTTTGCATTCTTAGCTCAATACTCTTCCGAGAAATACTGACCGCAACTAAAAAAAAGTCTATGAATAGGATATTAAGAATGGTGACACCATTAATTTGTATTAAGGCATTATGATTCCAGCACTTTTATTATCAATTCCATTCACGATGACTAAAAATATAGTTTCTGCCTTTTTTCCTTCACTGAACTGACATTTTTATTGAAATAGTAATAAAACTCTAAAATCCTCTTCTTGGGTCAGTTACTGCAAATTCAGCCATCAATAGCTTTTTATGAAAAACGGGTGGCGGGAGGGCACCCAATACCCAGCGCTTGTCTTTTTTCACAGTGAGTTTGTTATCTTATTACCATTTCTCCAGGCCTGAAGATAAATTTGTCCTTCATTGCTGCCCCTTCTTGTTTTAGGTATCCTAATAAATTAATGTTGTTGCAAAACATAATCATTGCTCATTTCTAATTTATTAGTTGCCAGTTAGAGCAGAAAAATATGGAACATACATTTGTAAACCTGTAGAATCAGTTCAGACTGTCATATCAAATCTAGGCAGCCATATTCCAACCAAGATGAGCAATGTTAAGACAGTGATAAAGTTCAGCTGAGATAAACTGAATCAAGGCAAAAGTCTTTCTGCACCAAGAACAAATGAAAAGAGGACCTTGGACAGCTCTATAAGAACTCTAGTTGACCGTAGCTTACAGTTTAAACTTTACACCATATGGACATTGTAATGCAGTTTCCAGAGTTATTCTCAATTAAACTGTGTCTATGCCACTACTACCACTCTAAGCTTCTGGGGACTACAATTCAGTCTTTCAAGACTTACATAGGATCCTAAGATTTCTGTCCTGTATTATAGTTTAATCACTAAACTATAATTTAATAATAAACGCTAAAGGGCTGTAACTAATTTAGTTTTGCATCTACTGGCAATCTGCACTTCAGTTATCCTTGTTACAATAAAAGTAGCCAGCATTTTACCAGAAACAATGAAGCCATTATTGGGGGAGGGATCTGTCCTACAAAATTACTGTAATGAGTCTCTCCCCTTTAATGTTGCTGCTTTTATTTTGGGTGCAGTTCTTCATATACATCTTTGTATCTGGGGTGGGGGAAAACTGTTTAAGAATAAAATCAACATCGTTCCAACCTCTCCCATAGTAAGAAACCCTCAAGTATTTTTGCAACAAAAGCCTCATTATTCCATCCGAGCATCAAAATCGTAGCTCACTATTTTGTAGAGTGTAAAGTGGAAAACTTGGCTCACAAAGTATAGGACAGAAAGCAGATTTCATTTGTAAATGCAAATGCAGGCTTCACCCATCAGTCCCATTTCTGTTTCCCATATTCTTCCCATTTTTGATTCCTCCCCTGTTTTGATTCCCCCTCCCCTTCCTATTACTCACTGTAGTTTTCTCCAAGCAGTGCAAGAGATGGTGGTGCTGTTGTTCAAAAGCTGATCGGTTGCGCGCTGCCATGGCATGTGCATCAGGATCTCTGTCCTGCTGGAGAAAGAAGATAAAGGCAGATGGGATATCTGATGCACATACCAGCATATAATCATTCCATTTCAATAAGTGATAGTGCTAGCTTGAATATCCACATATCTAAATCTTCAGAGCCATCACTGGAAGTGGAAATGTAAAATGGAAGTGGAAATGTAAAAATGGGAAACTTAAATGCACAAGCTTTAAAACCTATTCAATTTTTAAATATATTTAGATTACTGTATTTCAAATTGCAAGAAGGGTGGCTGAGTATCTGAGGGCCTTCCATTGAAAAGAAGGTTTTTGCATTTAGAAAACAATGCTGCTGGGCTAGGGTGTGGTTACATTTGTCCTCTCTAATGGACTTCCTTTCTGTCTATAGGGAATTGATATTTTTCAAAGTAGGAAGCCTTCCAACAAAGAATACTCCAGTTGCATCATAAAGTCGGGAGCTTATTTAAAATTGGAACTGAGATTAGAACATTTGAGAAGCACTGGATTAGACTTTATTTAAGTTTTTTTTTTTTTAATATTTACATACTGTGATATAATATATCACAAATAAGATAGATTTTAAGAGTAGGCTTCTATGATGCCTGTATTAACTAAGATCAAAGAATTGACCAACAAAGGAGGAAGAATTAGCAATCAGAACAGAAACCAAGTGGTGCAAGACTTGATAGCGATGTAGGAGGTTGCATTGTGCAGCACTTGACATTTCCAAACCATCTTCAAGGACAGTCTGACTCACAGAGTATTTGGAAAACACCAATGCATGAATGACAGTTAAGTTTATTGCACCACAGGAGACACAGTATCTCATGGGTGTCAAACTCAAGGCCCAGGGGCTGAACCTGGCCTGCGGGGTGCATAGGTCTGGCCTGCAGGACCACCCTGGAAATTGCCAAAAACAGGCCTGCAGTGCCTCTGACAGTTAAAACTGCCCTCCCAAGCTCTGTTTTCACTGGCAGAGGGTTGTAGGAGGCTGCTGCAGCTGAAAATGGAGCTTGGGAGCCTGTCTTTGCTGGCAGAGTGCTCAGGCCACCACAGGTGCCCCCAACATGAGTAATGTGGAGCTGACCATGCCCTCTGGCCATGCCCCCCACCCCCCAAGGTCAAACACAACCCTGATGCAGCTCTCAATGAACTTGAGTTTGACACCTCTGCAGTATCTGAATCAGCTAAAGCTGATAGAAAGGCTTGAGGACAACAGTAGGCCCTGAAAATCCAGGAGCTATGAATTGGGTCCTTTGATTGAATAGAAGACCATCCAGAGTAGCTGTTTCTTCAGCCAGTCTTCTTTTATCCTTTAACAACTTTAACAGATTAACAGAGTTGGAAGGGACCTTGTAGGTCATCTAGTCCAGCCCTGCCCAAGCAGGAGATTCTACACCATTTCTGACAGATGGCAGTCCAGCCTCTTCTTGGAAGCTTCCGGTGATGAAGCTGTTCAGTGTCCATCTATTATTCCTTGTCTGGCCTTCAGGTGCTTTGGAGACTAGCCTGACCCTCTCCTCTCCTTAACAATGAATAGGTGCAAACATAGTAAACTATGATTTCTTTTAGTTGCCATTTGTTGAATAAATGAAAATGGGCTAGGTAAACAACAATGTATGTGCTCACTCAAGCCAACAAAAAACAAATTATTTTGTAGTATAATGCAATGCTTGAACCGAGCCTTTGTTTTATTTGGACAGCACTTTAATTAAATTGCTCTCATTAATGAATGGGACTTTGCACAAAAGAAGCTCGCAGCTTCCCTTAGATTGGATGAAAGGGAGACATAGAGATGGGAATCTTGGACATGAATCTAAATCAAATGCCAACATTTCCAATGACCCATTCAAGGGATTTTGTGATTGTATTAACAAGTGTTGGAGTTAATAGAGAACCAGAATTATTCCCTGGAGAAGAGCATTCCAGGATTGGTTTCAGAAAGTGACTCATGGTGGAAGCACTGTTCTAAGCTTGGCCCAAGGATGTGTAACTATTGGCCCTGGGGATGAACATGGTACTCAGCCTAATTTCTAAAGCCCTCTGAAAACAATCACATCAACTTCTTTTTTAGCCAGAGAAGAGACAGGCCTTTTTTGCCAGAGGTCTAGACTGATCATTTGCAGATTGTTTCTGAAATTAGGCTAAGTGCTGCATGCATCCCCATAAATAAAGTAAATAAATCGGGGAATAGAAAAACAGATCAAGAGAGAAAAAATAACAGATATGACAGAAAGTGGATGGCCAAGAAAGGGAAAGAGGGCTGGTATATCCCATTCTTTTACTTTTTCTTTCTTATCTTTTGGCAACTAGCTCTGCCTAAAACTATCTTTGGCTTAACATGCAGCTCTGGCAAATTATTCTTAACACTGATGGAATGCAATGGAGAGAATGTCTACATTCTCTATAGACTGTAGTCAGCTGTAGTCAACCCCAAAGAGCAAAGGTTTCAGTTTGCTCATTTTGACTGCAATAACAACAGCATATTGACCCAAGCAAGGAGGAGGAACAGCATGTGTTTCCATTCACACTGATCCTTGTTTTCCTTGCCTAGGAAAAGGCAACTGGTTTAAGAAAACAATCTGTGCCATTGTTTTAAGGATTCCCAGCATGGAGAAAACTGAGGGCACCAAAGTGAACAGACAATTGAGTTCATACCTCAAGGCCTCCATTCTGCTTATACTGAAGAAAAGCATTGGTAGTGCCACTCTTGGCCAGGCGTATTCGGGCCAGGCGAACTTTCTGTAAAGGGAGAAACAGAAAACCATTTGTGGAATGTCACAGATAATTGAGCTCCCCGTGTCTGTAGTCTCCTCCTCCTCCTCCTCCCAAATCTACCTGCTGAGCTCGTCGTTTATCTGCACGCTGATTCTGGTGGTAGATACGGCTGAAGTTGGAAACGATGACAGGTACAGGAAGGGCGATGACCAGCACCCCACTTAGAGAGCAGATGGATCCAAAGATCTTCCCTGCAATGGTACTTGGAACCATGTCACCATAGCTGCAAGAGATACAACAGTTACTGCAGCCCATAAGCTATCTCACAATTGCCAACACAAACATGTTACCCATTGTTTTATAACACTCAGAAATGAACATATTCCCTCCACCAACCGTGCCTTTCAGATATGTTGAGCTTCAATTCCGATAACCCTTAGGTCGTACTCCACTGGATTAAAGGAATTGAAATCCAATGTATCTGGAAGGTTGTTCTTGGCCAGTGTTACAGAAAGCTGGGGAGAAAGTAGCTGACAGTTCAGTAGCATAATCAGGACTTTCAAGTCTGGAATCCAAGATTGTGCAGTCTGCATCTGTCCTCCCACCAAGTAATCAAACTGGCAAATAAGAAACGGACTGTAGTTTTGCCAGCACCAGGTATACTGTAGTTCACTAGGATTGTCATTGTTCATTTAAACATCTTCCCTTCTCTTCATTGTTAGAAAAATAAATCTTTATATTAGGCAGTTTTACCTCTACTCCTCTCTCTATATTGTCTTTCTGATGAAAAAACAGGGCTTACTCCAGAGCCAGTTCCACTACTGAAGGCAGGCTCATTGCCTTATCAAAGGAGCCTACATACAGTAGGATCATTCAGATTCACAATCAATAATCAGGCTGAGTATAAATGTAGATGGGTGGGGGGAATCAAGAGAGTGTGTGTATATGTGTGTGTGTGTGTGTGTGTGTGTGTGTGAGAGAGAGAGAGAGAGAGAGAAGGGGGAAGGGAGGGGAGAGAGAGGGAGAGGGAGAGGGAGGGCAGGGGGAGAGAAATTTTGGATGGGATGCTGAATTTTTCATTGACCCCTCTAGCACACTGTTAAGAGCAGCTTGATGTAAAAAAATTCAAGCAAATGAAAAGATCTTGATCTTTGATTTCCATGCTGTGTAAATGTTAAGTTGTGTGACAAGCTGCTATTAAGGACCCAGGAGGATGACTAAATAATAGTGGTGGCATATCTACTAGATAGCTTGGGTTGTGTGTGCTGCATAAGGATTATGTAAGCACAAGACTGTAATTTTTGATTCACATAAACCTGAACTTTCTTTGACCAGCATAAACTTCCAATATGTTTCTGTTAAGGGTTCTTTTTTGTTATTCATTTTAATTGTACCAGTCAATTCTATTACCATATGTAGTTTTTGAAAATAATTGCTTAAATATCTATACTAATTATGTGAATTTTAAGTATATTTTACAAAAAGGAATGATTAAATTTGTATTAGAAGAATGTTATTTATGGTTTAATCATATATTTAAATGTTTTTTTAACAATGACTAAATTTACAATATCTAAGTGGCATTCTAGCAGTTATTCAGATAGTAGCTTTTAGGCTGAGAAGCTAAAGAGGAATGACTCTGGTGAATAGTTGGATGAGATTCCACCAGTATACCTGTTCTAACCCAAACCAAATTCCAAGGTAACAAACACGAAAAAGAGGTAACAGCAAAACCTTTTAAAGATTCTTTACGAATTCCGTTCCTTCACAGTTAAAAGGCTGTTTCCAAACGAATTGTCTCTGATAAGACTGAGCCTTGCCAAAGTTGTGCAAAGCTGTCAAGAATACTAGATTAAGTTACTAAGAAATATTTCAAACATAGAGTCTCCAAACACCAACCAAGATACTCTGAACATCCACCAGACTTGAGTACAAAAACTTATTTGCTTCCTGCAAAGAACTCCAGTTTCTCAGCTGGCTTTTATCTCTTAAGGGAGGGGCCATTACCTTGCAGCCTTCCTCCTGAGTCGCCCATGCTGCTGCAGCTGCTCTTTCCTTCGAGCAGCCCTGCGTGCACATGCACTGGGCACAGGCTCCTCAGGGACCCCTTCATCACTGATGCCAGCCTTCACAAACTCCGAAGACATCATGCCACTCCCTGGTAGTCCTGGCCCCATCCATGCATCACACGCAGACCCTTCATCTGAGTCCTCGCTCTCCAAGACTTCAGCTGTTTGCACCGGCTGCCAGCAAACCACAACAATACCAGAAGCTGGAAAAACATCTTCAAAGAAGACAATGGTTGATCACTTTCATATCGTTACTGGGAAGTGGAACCACTGGTGTTGCAGAAGGATGATTAGGAATTCCATCTTTTTTATATACAGTAAAGAGTTTTTTTACTTGTAAAATGAGTAGAAAAACAATCTCTCCCAATCTGGTGTCTCCCAAATACGTTGGCTTTCCATTCCCATCATTTCCATTCAGCATGCAAAATAGGGATGATGGAAGCTGGAATCCAACACATCTAGTGGAATTGATCGCAAATGTTAGTTTGAAATTATCTGATCCTCAATTTGTGTCTACATCAATAGACTCATGTCAATAAGAAGAAATCAAAGACATATGAAAACAACCCCTCCCCCCGCAAAAAAACCTCAGCCACTTTCATTGGCCACTAAAAATCAGAATGGATTAAGGCAATAAAATGGTATTTGCTTTAGGAAGAAGCAGGATTTGCAGTATAGATTGGTGGGGTTTTGAATGACTTTTTTTAAAATATTCAGTCCCAAAAGAAGCTTCATGCAGCCAGATGAAATCAATAAGTATGCTTAGAACTAGTAAGAATATTATATGACTCAATGTATAAATTTCACCATTTTGCGAACTCTAATCCCACAGCTACAGAAGATTTAAATCTCCAGCCTGGTTCTTCAATAGTGAAAGTGATGAATGTTTCATTTCATGATTGTCCAACACATTTTGAAACTGATCTTCCCTCCCTTTAAAAAGGTATCTCTCTGTATATAAGTCTGGTGCAAAGTACCTCATCCTTGCATCCTCCATATAGCTGGGATGAAATATTATAATTCCCACCTAATGGCTACAATAATTTAATTGATTAAACTTGTATGCCACCCAACTCTCAATGACTTTGGGCTATGACGAAGGATGCTGCTGGGAATGGTATCCTACATCTGGAGGACACTGGACTTGGAAAGGAACCCTGATTCATCACTTAAATCAATTCAAAGAATATTAACTCATCTAATATAGGCAGACATATTTCAAATAATAAAAAGTTTGCTATTTTTCAAGCATCAATCTCTTTCCACTGCCACTCCCCTTTATCCACCAGCATCAGGCTTTAAACTCTTACCCTCTTTTTCTTCAACATATGTTTCTATATATCTGATGATCCAGAGAGATAAATTCCCCACCCACTATTCCCACACACATACCCCAGTGTTTCTGGCAGTATGGCTTCATGGTTGAGCTGGACATCTACCCATGTCATCTTGGTCCCAAAATTCTGTAGATGGAGCTGGCTCCTCATCATCTTTCTTGTGTGTCCTCCTCCCCAAGGATACCACCTAGCTGTCATTTCCAGCCCACAATGGAGCAAACTCTATGAAACCAGTTGACTTAAGAACTGGGAATCTATGGCACCTGTCAGAGAACAGCAGGTTCCAAGAATTACTGCCTTAATAACTCTTTAGTTCTATTCTGATGAATGGGCCCTTGGGAGACCATTAATAGGACTAGTGCTGAGGAAAGAAAGAGGGGAAGCAGGTAATTGAATATTAAGACTCAGCAGAGACCAGAAGGAAGGTAAGTATGAACAAACGGAGGTCAGATATTTTATTCAACTCAGCATTGCTTTCTCCAAATGATTTCCAGAACTTCCCTGTACATGCACATTTTAGTTGGGTTAAAGAATGTAGGGTGGGGTATGGGGGGGGTCACTAAATTTTGCAGCTCTGAATCCAAGGGCCTTGTAGTTAAATATAGGCAGTTTAAATACAAAATATATAGGCATGCTATTAGAAAAAGAGTCCCTGCTAGTTTCCAGCATACATTGTGACTTACTGGAGAAGACCAAGGACAGTGTTGAAACGTTATGCATACAAGCTGAACAATTTCTGCCTGGTACTGAGTTAAACACTGAGTTAAGCATATATTTCTGTAAATTTTAATGCATGCTGACAATTTATGTCCAATTGTGTACAGGTTGAGAGAAGAAGCAGTGAATATGGGAAATGCCCAAATCTGGGTACTCTTTCAATCAGTCTTTTCGATTTTCTTTGATAAAAATGACAGCTTCTAAATATTGTTCACTGAAATACAAATTTGAGCAGGATGCCAAATATTTGCATGCAACTATACTACACTCTTCTACAATTTTATGTACTAATCAGTCAGACAGCTCTGGTGCTCCTGGGAGGTCCCATCTAGCTTCATATTGTTCTCAGTAGTAATTAAGAATTATATTCCTTTTTTTATCCAGAGATGGACAATCCTTTGAAATTCTGACACAGAATGCTTGCCATGGTAAAGTGGTGGTTCCTTGAAAAAGCATTTATTTATTTTTTATTTATTTATTAATATACCATACATGGTCCCTAAATTCAAGGTGACTCTGGGCAGCTTACAGAAATAAGCATCACTGAATCTAATCTTTTGTCTGGTCTCCAACTATCTCTTATTAGAGAAGATTGTTGAGAAGGTTATAGGTCTGAAATTCCATAGGAGCCTGGAGGAAGCAGATTATTTGGATTCCTTTCAGTTGCATTTTAGGATGGATTATAGTACTGAGATAGTACTGATCGTGCTTGTTGATGATCTTTGGTGGGCTTAGGATAGGAGTAGTGTTTCACCCTAGCCTCACTTGCTCTTTTAACAGTGCTCAATACCATTGATCATAGCTTATTTATTTATTCATTAGATTTATATGGCTGCCCATCTCATATAAAGTGACTGGGTGGCTAACACAATAAAAACATCAATACAAAACAACATGCAATTAATAAAGCTGTATCAAATAGGAAAAAAATGATCACTGAGGGTAAATCAGTCAACAAATTCATGTAACTTATGAGCTCAATCTGCTGACCGCCAAGTCTGAAAGACAAGCTGTTTTAAGAGGTTTGCAGAAGGCCAGCAAGCTTAATTGGGAAACAAAAATTTTGTTTTTTGGGAAACAAAATTTACCATAGTTCTTCTTCCAAGGCCAGTTCCACTAAGCTGTGACTGCTCCTGAGCTCCTCCATTTTATTATGCCTCAGGGATTGACTCTCCCTCCTTCTAATATCTACATGAAACTATTGGGTGAAGTTGTTAGCCTGGAGCAGTGGTGAGATTCCAATTTTTTTTTACTACTGGTTCTGTGGCTTGGTGGGCATGGCATGGCTTGGTGGGTGTAGCTTGGGGGGCATGACAATGGAAGGATATTGTAAAATCTCAATTCCCTCCCCACTCCAGGGGAAGGTTACTTCAAAATCCCATTCCCCCCCCCCCCCCCACTAATCTGCTTTTCAGCTCCATTCTCCTGTGCAGGGCAACAAAAGAAGACCCAGCCGATCAGCTGGGACTTGAGAGACAGAAAATAGATGTGGGCAGGGCCAGTCAGAGGTGCTATTTGCCGGTTCTCCAAACTATTCAAAATTTCCACTCGTTCTCCAGAACTGGTAAGAACCTGCTAAATACCACCTCTGGTCTGGAGTTATCAAAGGTACTATCTATACATTCATGAAAATTTGTTCATTTCTGCTCTAGGCCACCCATTCCTTGGGATTCTGGGCATGCAGAGTTTGTGTTCAACTTTTATGACAGACAAAACTGGTTCACGGGACAGCCCCTGGGGCTATTAACTCTATGTCAGCTTTAAAATTCAGCTGCCACATTTTTTAAAGAGAGTTGCAGGAGTTGAAAAGTTCAAGGTTATTCTGTATGTTGTATTAAGAAATTCTAGGGGCAGTTAATTGGTTCTCGTGATTTATGATGTGTAGAAGTGGGAGGAAAGAAGGGAGGAGAGAAGGTGGATTCTGTGTAATGCATGAAATAATTTCACTTGGGAAATTGCTTTTGATATGCCAGATCTGTTTCTAAATAAATCAATTGGAGAGAAATGTCTCAGATAAATTAATATCATGGATACTTTCTGGATGCCTTACATTTATTTCCCAAGTCAAACTTTTATTTTTTGAAGGGACTTGGCTGATACCCCGGAGTTCTTTTTCCTGAGATGGAGAATGATCAACAATCAGCCAAAGTTGGAGATATGCAGGGGGGAGAGTATGGGGGCCCTCCCTCTGGAACATTAATTGAATCTGCAAGCCTTTGTTTGGAGATGATAGATGCTTTCAGAATGACAGTAGAGGAAAGAGGTTTGGGAGTTATACCGAAGTGGTTCAATTCAAGAAGTTGTTATAACCCAGAGGTAACCCAGCTGGTTGAAGAGAAATCTTTCATGAGCCCAGGCAGATTGCTATTCTATCTGATTGGAAGAAGGAAACCAAGCTAGATCTCAGGGAAGCTTACTACTGGGTCTGCATCAAAGTAAGAGATGAGTGGAAAACTGCTTTTAACTGCCCTCTGGGTAGCTTCCAATTCAATGTCATGCCTTTTGGACTTCAGGGGGCTCCTGCAGTGTTCATGCAGCTCATCAATGAGGTGCTACACCCGCACCTTTACCGGGGAATCCTCATGTACTTGGAAGACAACCTTATCTTCAGCGAAACCATGGAAGAACATGTTCAATTGGTCCAACAAGTTCTAGAAAAACTTCTAGACACCAAATTATATGTGAAACTCTCAAAATGCGAATTCCACAAAGAGTCGTTGGACTACTTAGGCTACCAAATATCCAACCTTTGGATTGAAATGGACCCCGGAAAGGTGAAAGCGGTGCTGGACTGGCAACCCCCCAGAACCTGAAAACAACTTCAAAGTTTTTTGGGTTTTGCCAACTTCTATAGACAATTCATTCCGTCCTTTGCTGAAATTGCCCTCCCGTTGACGGAGCTATTAAAAACGGCCCATCGCCCACCAAACCAAAGCCAAGTCAATCCCTGGCTTGGACTATGGACTGTCAGAAAGCTTTCGAGGCCTTAAAACACCTCTTTGCAGCTGAGACCATCCTCCAGCACCCAGACGTGACCAAGCCTTTTATTGTCCAAATGGATGCAAGTGATGTAGCGGTGGCAGCCATTTTGCTGCAAAAGGACTCTCAAGGCTGAGTGATGCATTGCGCTTATGTGTCCAAAAAGCTGACAGACACAGAGCGAAGGTGGGCGGTCTGGGAGAAAGAAGCATTCACACGTACAATGGGCTTTGTTGACTTGGAGGTATTTTCTAGAAGGGGTGCCAGAAGCCTTTGAGGTATGGACTGATCATAAGAACCTTGAGTCTCAAAAGACCCGTAGGAGATTATTGCCCAAACAAGTCTGTTGGACCTAATATTTCAAGCAATTCAACTTTAACATTAAATATATCCCTGGAGGGAAAAACGTACTGGCGGACGCTCTGTCCAGAAAACCTCAGTTTGACAGCCATCAAGAGGAAATAGTACAAGCCTTAATTTCAGAGGCTCAACCAGCAGGCCAAGTGACCACTCGAGCCCAAGCCAACCGCAACCCCAAACACCTGGAAGATAAGCTGACTACAAAATTGAAAATGGCCCTATTGACCAACCCTTGGTTCCTGGACCATCAAACCAAGTTGACAATGAATGATGGACGAGCTTGGAAAGGGACTAAGCTTTATGTACCCACAACCCTAAGACTACTGGTACTAAAGTGTAGCCATGACTCCTGGCTGGGAGGCCATTTCAGAGTCCTAAAAACCCTACATTTACTGAGAAGACAGTTCTGATGGCCAAAAATGAAACTTGATGTCGAGGACTATGTAAAAAGTTGCTCAATTTGTGCCACAATGAAACACAGAACTGGAAAAACCCCTAGCCTCCTGCAACAAGTTGTTGAACCAACCTAACCTTGGGAAGAGATCACAATGGACTTTATTGTTGAATTAAGAGTGAAGGGAATACGATCATTTGGACTATAATTGACTTATTCTCTAAACAGGCCCATTTTGTAGCCTGCAAAAAAAACTGCAAAGCTGTTCGTGAAACATATCTATAGACTACATGGAGTATCTCGTAGAATAATATCAGACAGAGGGGTACAATGTACTGCACAATTTTGGAGGGAATTTCTGAAATCCATTGGTTCCTCTCAAGGGTTATCCTCAGCTTACCATCCTGCTTGTAATGGAGCAGTGGAGAGGACTAACACCATGACTGAACAACACATTAGATGCTATGTAAATTATCAACAAGAAAATTGCAGAGGTTGCTTACAATAATGCAGTACATAGCAGCACGGGATTAACTCCATTCCAAATCAACACTGGAATGGATTTTGTCCCAATGCCAGAGTTACCTAGACAACCTTCCTCATCCATGTCCCAAACACAATGGATGAACTCATTAAAGAAAGGATGGGAAGATACAAAAAAAGCTTTGACCAAAGCTGCAAAAAATTATAAAAAACAGGTGGATAAACAAAGATTACTTCAACCGCCTTTTAAAGTAGGGGACAAAGTATATTTGTTAAAATATACTTCAACAAAGTATATTTGTTGAAACAAGTATCTTAGATTGAAACTGCCCAGTAAGAAGCTGGGTCCAAAATTCTTGGGTCCATTCCCAATTTCAAAGATAATCAATCCAGTCACTGTCCAATTAAGTCTTCCTCGAATATTGGAGAAAATTCATCCAGTATTCCATTGTAGTTTACTAAAACCAGCTACTACATAAATGATAAGACCACCGCCAATCGCTCCCCCTAAACCATTAATGGTATAGGGGGAAATACATTATGAAATTCAAAAAATTCTCAATTCTAGATTACACTGTGGCTGATTGCAATATTTGGTCTTATGGAAAGGATACTTTCTTTCGGATGCTAGTTGGCTAAAGAGTTGGGATGTTCATGCTGATCAATTGGTTAACCAATTCCATGAGGATTTTCCCCATAAACTAAAAGGTCCTTGTGGGGAGGGAGAGGGGGTTAAGGAAAATGTGTTAACCCCTGTATCTGGTTTTTTTTCCTTTCTTTTAGGAGGAGGAGTTTTCAAGGGGGGACGCCTGTCTGCTTTAAAATTCAGCTGCCACATTTTTTAAAGAGAGTTGGAGGAGTTGAAAAGTTCAAGGTTATTCTATATGTCATATTAAGAAATTCCAGTGGCAGTTAATTGGTTCTCGTGATTTATGAAGTGTAGAAGTGAGAGGAAAGAAGGGAGGAGAGAAGGTGGATTCTGTGTAACACGTGAAAATAATTTCACTTGGGAAATTGCCTTTGACATGCCAGATCTGTTTCTAAATAAATAAATAGGAGAGAAATGTCTCAGACTGATTGATATCATGGATACTTTCTGGATGCCTTACACTCTAAATATGAATTGGCCTGAACAGTGATGTTGTAGTGAAACAATTGTTTCACACAGCCTCCTTTCTTTGTTTCAGGCCTGAGGAAAAATTGTCTTTCATGGAGTCAGAATCACTCTTATATTGACTATACCTTTAGTTTAGTTTAGTTTGATTATACTTTTATCTATTAGATCCCAGGGACTGAGAACTGGATTATAATTAGCGCTAGATTTAGAATATCAAGCCTATCTTCCATTCCTTCCTGGTGCCGTTTCATACTGCTCCTCTCCCACAATTGGTTGCTGCCCCTAGCTGCTGCTATCACAATTATTTATATTAGCCCTTGAACTTCCATCTTTATGCATTTTTTAAAAACCAGATAATAATTAGAATCTTTGCTTTATTAAAAAAGAGCAAACTTTTTTATCCTTGCCTATGAGAACTGTTTCTCTGTGGCTTTCCTCTGATCTCTAGTTTATTTATATGTTTATCTAACTTGCATTCCCTATAAATGCATTTGCTAACCTGAATTCTTACTAGCACTCAGCAAACCAGAGCCAAGTTTATCCTGACTAATAAACTAATACTAAACTAAAATCTAATACTATAGGATCCTATTGCAAAAATAAGAAACTTATTAACTAAAAAGTAAATAAGAAAACCCTTGACAACAATATCCCTCTGCCACCAATTTTTTACTTCATCGTATTTTACATTCTCCTCACAAAATTCTAGCATCTGATGATAAGTTAGCCATTTATGTTTGCCTATTATTTCTCATCTATAAAATGCTCCTTGTGCTGAAAACCATAGATGTTTTTGGGCACAACCTGGGTTTGTATCTATTTTATATTCTCAATATGGCACATTTAACATACTAATTCTTAAAATCCACATCAATCTTGACCTTGTAATACCTGAAATATCCATGCCATCCAAATCTCAGGTCATGTCCTTCTCATTTTTCTTCCTTGAAAAATAGGGTTATGTTTTATAAGGGTTGCAAAAGTTCCTCCTTAAATCATTTAAAATAAATATGTTAATACTATGTGGTTCAGGCGCCTTTTCTGATTTAATTTTTTTTGTAACTTCAGAAACTTTCTTGATTTTTACAGGTGAGGCATCTGGCACTTCGAAAAAAGTATTTATGGTTTTGAACATTGTACAACTGAGTTTGAAATAGAATTAGTACAAATGTTGAATATATAATTATTAAAATGTATAAACGTTTATTGAAATTTGATACAGAAGAACAGGTATGAGCTAATGTATGATAGAATGTATGATAAACTGAGCTAAAATTTTTGTCATAATATACAGATGGAACAATGGAAAAATATGTGGCTGAAAGTATTGAAATTTACACAAGGTTATAAATAGAATTTTCATAAAATGATGTACCACCGGTAAATCCCCAGATAAATTGTCTCAAATGTATAAAGACAAATTTATGCTAGAACGAGAAGGGAAATTTTATCATGTTTGGATTCACAGGCAGATTTAAACAATTGTATATTGTTTAAAATCAGAAGATTTGATCAGAAGATTTGAGTCCCAGACCTGGCAATCTGCCACTCACCTGCCCACCTGTACATACTTAGCTTGCAAGCTATACAAAAACAGGCCAGATTTGGCCTGAAGGCCACAGTTTGCCAACCTCTGATTAGAGAGATACAGCTTCCCTATCTTATAAAGTTTAATAAGTCTTTTAAAAAAATAACGAAGCATAATTTCTTGCTTTGTATGAATTGATTTCAAGCAGTCTTTGTTTAGTGACTGCCTCATTTAGTGACCATCTGCAGTTACGATGGGAATGAAAAAGTGACTTTGTGACTTTTACGGTCTTCCCAGGTCTATAAAACAGGGGAAAGCTGAAGTATAAGTATAGAAGAAAATATACCTAATTTAAAATATTTTGAAAAATATGGCTTTACTTAACAACCTCTTGACCAGCTTGGAGGTCCTAATTGTGGACAATAAATGAACTACCTATAGTATAGGTGCTAGCAAAACTCATGCAAAACTAAATCAAACCATATCTGCAGAAAATAGAAATCATTTGCATGAAAAAAAAAAGAAACCTTGGCACCCATTTTTGATAAGTTCCAGTACAGGAGATCTTTTGAATCAGTTGCCTGTGATCTCTAGGGAGGATTTTGTTCACTTGGAGTTAACTGTGGCAGAAACATGACTTAGCAACCTCTTTTTTCTGCTCTTAAAATCACCATAATCTATTCACCAGCTCAGCCATGAGATAGCATGAGGTCCAGTGGTGGGTTCCCAAATTTTTTCCTACTGGTTCTATGAGCAGTTCTATGCTTGCACAGGGTTCAAAGACCGACCTCTGTCCGAACGCTGGTGAGTAAGCTGAGCTGTTTTGTAGCTCAGCTGAGGCGGGCAATACATTCTGCCATGCAAATCAGCTGAGGTAAAAAACAAGGGAATATTGGAGAGCTAATGGCAGGTGTGGGTGGACAGGACGAATCAGAGGTGGTATTTGCCAGTTCTCCAAACTGGTCAAAATTTCCGCTACTGATACGCCAGAGCCTATCCAAACTGGCTGAATACCACCTCTGGTTAGGTCCCCTGTAGCTGCCCAGTTTTCAACTACAGTAGTGCTTCCTCTTTCTCCCAAACCAGATTTTACCATGGATACAATGAACGAGCATCACCAAAAATACTATTAGCAGCAAAGTGAAGTCATCTCTAGTACATGAAATCCATGTGGCCTCCATTGGCCACATTAGACTGATATGGATATATGGGTTAGATGTTATAATTTAATATCTGAGGAAGCTAATCATCTAACTGCTTTTAATATGGCTGTGATAAGATAATCCCAAGTGCCTTGAAATTTCCTGAGGAGACATTCTTGAACTATATGTGTTATTGTTTGTCTAGTGTATCACAGGCACATTGCGGGGGCTCTGTCATCTCCATTTAAAGAGCTTTGCCTTAGTTATGGCATGGCCTCTCATGATTCTATTCAGGTGGCTGCATATTTTTCAGGGCAACTGCCTTCCTGAACGTGGTTTTGTTGGATCTACGCAATCTGTTCAGTGGTGGTTATTAAAAGTCACCCATCTTAATAGCCATTGTTCATCTAGATAATAAGACTGTGGTATGTTATCCCAAAGCGGATTCCTAGACTTAAGCTTGGTGAGAGGTAAAAAGCCTAATATTTTATGTATTGGACGATCTCTAGGAGTCAAGGACATGTTTTTTATTTGACTCTCGAGCTGTCAAAAAGAACCTATGAACGTATTTATGCAAAAACATACCACATATTGCCAGATGTTTAACTCCAATAAATTAGCTGTGGAAACTCATTTCTTTTCCAAGACCAGGCTCTGGACCATGTTAAAGGGGAGAGAAAAACAAAGCTGAGAAAATGCATTCTTATGCATTCCTATTCTTATTTGTACTGTATGCTGTAAATACAGACAGTACCACAGATAGGGGTGGGATCCTACCTGCATAACAACCGGTTTGGTGAACGAATGTGCATGTGCGCAGTATTTGCAAAACATCTTCTCCTGCAAGCAATACCATCTCCTGCTGATGCACAGCACTTAGCTGGGTCGCACAAAGCAACTAAGGTAAGAATAAAGGACAGCCTAGAGCCTGGGCGGGTGGATAAGCCCAGCTGAAGAAAAGGTTCAGTGTCAGCTGCTCTTCGGAGCCACCAGTTCTATATAACCAGGCTGAACTGATAGAATCCCACCCCTGACCAGAGAGATCAATTTTATGTTACTGTAGTTTTATACTAGCACAGGCAGTGGTGGACAGCACTTGGATGGAGCGATAGTTTATTCCCACCTGCATTATATGAACATGTGCTACCTGTCGACTTTCTTGAATCCCCATTATTCAGCTTTGTTGCAAGACCTCGGGCTCCAGTTTTAGGAAAGAGAGAAATGCTTGTCTTTCATTCTAGTTCCTGATCCTCATATCAGAGGCAGATAAGAGAATATGGGAGGCTGGTCAGAGTGCTGATGGAGACAATAGCCATGCTGCTGGAGCTGAGGACGCTTGGGTAGGATAGATGGTGCATGAAAATATGCACACTTCTGAGTATTGTTAGTATTCCCTTCCTCCTTTGCACATCCCCCTTCCTATTTCTGAACAGGCACCTTTTGTTTCTCTCCTTGTACATTTAAAAGCAGTTGGGAGCCCTGCAGAACAAATCAGCCATTGTCTGTGGTGTCTTCACTTGTCCAGAGAGACTTTGAGGAAGGAGGAGGGACAGAGAAAGAAGTGGGAGGTGGCAATATATCTGATGATTTTTAATATTATGTAGGTACTGAGATTAGAACCCCAAAAGTCAAGATTGGGCCAAGATCTGTGGCTGAGATTGGGCCAAGATCTGTGCCCAATGATTTAGTCTTAGTACACCAATCTGTTAAAGTTTTAGGTCAGAAGTCAAATTTTCTAATTCCATGTATAAATTTCCAGGAAAAAAATGCAGGTTTTTCCTACCTTCTATTTAGTAATTTCCTTCCATTTTTTCCATTTTTCCTATCTTAGTATCTACATTAGTTGGTGAAGAAAGACTATATCAAGAGTGGAAAATGCAAGGTAAAGGAGTATTCTGATTCAGCTAAACGTTTTAAAATAAATAGAAAATCTGCTGCCAAATCTATCTCGTGGAACAATTGAGCAATATATTTTTACTGCAGTTTCAAAGGTATCCAACCTGAAGGATCAGATTGAAAGTAAACTGAACTCTTTTGTGTGTTGCAACAGATTAAGAAGGAACCATTTCATCAACTATGCAATGAAGAAGGGAGACTTTTTCAAAAACATCCTCATCAGTGCTGCAGAGCATATATAATAGAAATCCTTTAGAATCTATATTTTTATTCATGTCTCCCCTCCTCACCCACATTTATAACTCTCATAGCTACTGAGTAAGTTTGATAAAATTTAGGCAAGTCCTTGACAACATCGTATGATTTGAAGAGGCTATTGAGAATCAACAGTTGATGCAGACCAAGGCCCTAGTGGTGAGGTTATATGTAATTGCTTAACATTAGCACTCATGATCAGCACAGATGCAGACATACAGCTCGATTCTCATCAATTTTCCTTGGAACAAAGCCCCATTTTATTCAATGGGGCTTCCTTTCCAGAAAATGCACAGAGGGCTGCAGACTAAGCAAATATGCATACGAAGATGCTTACTTGGCAGAACAAGATGTCACAGAGCAGGGCTTTATTTGCATTATCTTGAAAAGATTCTGGGTTTGTTTTAGCACAGATTAGTGCTCTTTATATTTATTGTACACAGCACCTTCAAGTTCATCAGATGAGGGAGCCGAAACCTGGTGCTCTGTCCCATTCAAACAGTTCTAAATCAGTTCAGGTGCTACGAATATTTTAAGGCTGTCCAAAAAAAAAGAAAAAGATTAGATGGGGAGACTTGTGGTGGGGAGGTCCAATGTTGAATTTAAACCCATCAGGATACTGGTCAGGAAATGGAGAGTAAGCATACTGGGTTAGGGTACAGTCATATGAAATCTAAGCTTTTCTAATTTCTTTCTGTCAGTGGACAAAGATGGAGGCAGGCTTAAGTTGTTTTTCTGTTGAATTGGGTGGACATTGTTAGTTCTTGTTTTTTAAACGATGTTTTCATTAAGTCTTTTAATTTTATTTTTAATTTGCTTGATTTTTGCTTGCTTTCTATTATTTCTAACTGCTTTGACTAATGGAAAGTGCTCTCTCTCTCTTTTTCTCTTTCTGAAACACATCAGATAAATAAAGCTTTACTCACAAATCCGGAAGCCAGAAATTTTTACACTCAAAACCAAACTAGAGTACAGATCAAGTGGAATATATATACCTGTCTATAAAGGGTCAATATTTTGGAAGAGAGAGGCAAAGATGTGCATACATATCTGTATCTTAGATTACACAATTTGCCTATTCCTCAGGAAGTCTCATGATTCTGAACAAGGCCCTAAGTTCCAGGTAGCAGAGGCAAGTTCTGATGCATCCAATCACAACCATACAGATTTGAGTGTTCTCAGGCTTCTTGTGTTTGTCCAGGTTCCAGGCCCATTGTGGGACTAATTAAACTTTTCCTAAAAAGGCCCGGTCCCACTGCACTTACGGATTCAAAGAGGATGTAAAATGTTCAAAAAAAAGCTTGCCATCCATTGGAAAACACTATGCATCCGTTGTGTACTCATTGCATATGTGTTTCATATGCTCTATCCTTCGAGCATCCGTCCACTGCGATTTCATCCGCGCAAGTTTTGAGCTGCACAAAACTTTGTGAACGGATGAACTTTCCGCTGTGTACGATGTAAATCTGCGACATACGAGCAACAAACGTTCTATGTCTGTCTATCATCCGTTAAACGTCTGCTGTATCCTCTCTGCATCCTCTGGGCATCCTCACAACTCACATCCGCTGCAGCTGAAAACGGAAAAAGGGAGGAAACAAAAGGTACACGGAACGTCTATACATCGTCAGTAGCACGGAAATAGAAAGGATGCACAGTGAATGCTTTGCATCCAATATACATCCACGCGGCACCCCCTTTGTTTCCTATAGGCGTCAGTGATGCATCCGCCCCTTCCGCTATGCGTCCATTTCAAAATTCTCCCCTGGAACCCCTTCAGAGGTGTCATCTGCTTTCATCTACTAGGCTTCCTATGAACATCCATTTAACATCCCCGCTACATACTACCCACGTCCATTCTTTTCTGTTCTTTTCCGTTCTGTTTATGCAAATTTTCACCACTTTTTGGAGCGGATGACAATGGATGGAGCTACCCCCGAAATTTTGCTCATCCGCTGTGTCCTTTATGCATACATTTTGTGTCCGTCGGCCAGTGGGACCGGGCCTTTAGTACAACAATTAAAACTTTCAAGTCCTTGTTAGGCCTTTTAAAAGTTTCAGTTGATTAGGTGCTAACCTTTGTTCTTATTTCTTGATTGATCAAGCCAATCAAGATCTGTGTAATGGTTCTGAATTTATAGCATTTCAAGAAAACATCTAATAGGAACAAATTGTGACATGATATGATGTGCTAATTAAAACAAACTTCATTATCTGGATATGAATAGATATAGTTAGCATAAGCAGGGGCCTTTGTCCTCCATTCCAATACAAGGATCTCCCTCCCTGGACTGCTCTCCACCACCATTCCTATTCTGCTTGGCTGAACTCACATTCACAATAGAGGTCTGCTGCCATCACATTTAGTTCTGCCCTCAAGAAAAAGACAACAGCCTGAAGGACGACCGATTTGACGGAAACTGGTAGTCCTTTTTGTTCTTCAGTGAGCCAGTACAGCACCACCTCCTGGGACAGGGACTGGTGCTAGAAGATTGCAGAAAGCTAAATAGCTTATATAGGGACATCATTAATCTAACTAAGGCGATCTGCTATTATGTAATAAAATATGCTCGGAAATGACATGACTAATTGAAAGGGAGCAGAAATAAATCAAATAAAGGCTGACTGGAGGAAAAAAGAACCCAAAGGCCATCATCTCAAATGGGAAGAGACCCAGGGAAAGGGTGGGGGGAAGACAAAGAATCTCAGGACAGCTGGGAAAACAGCACTCTCCCTGGGATCCCCAAATTGCTGTTCCTCACCGGAGGGAAGAAGTTAGAAAGGGAAAGGGGACTCCCAGAAGGGATTCCAAAGGATCTTGGCAATTTTTAACTCCATGCCCCCACAACACTGCCTGCCAATTCCTATGGACCAGATGCTATTCAGAACCTACAGTGGGGAGCAGACCAGGCTCCCGATCAGCTGGTAACACTCATTTCATGGAAGACTGAAAAATGCGAGACCACAGCATTAATAATAACCTTTAGCAATTTTGTGGGCTTGACAACTCAGTCTGATCAGGGCTCCCTCTTGGATGAAAAATAGACTTACTGCCACCAAATGTCATTAGCTGGTGGTACCCTATTGCATGTTCACTGGTGATGCTGTGGGAGGGAAAGTTTCACAGAGATGAGAAACATCTATAGGAGTGTAAGCAGGGGTGGGATGCTGGGGGTTTGTGGGAGAGCCCCTAGCTAAGATTCTGTGCAGTTTGGAGAATCCCCAAATCCCACTCCTAGGATTTCCTTTTACAGATTGTACCTTCTGGAAGACTGCTCTCCAAACCAAAAATTCCCTGGAATAAATAAGAGACCCTATCTTCCTTCCAGGTATAACAAAATTACAATTTCCAGAATTTCTAACTTTTGACTGAAGGATATGTTGAATATGAATGCAGGGAGTTGTAGTCCCAACATATCTGAAAGACATAAGATATGGATCAGATGAACATTTAAGGTATTATTTCTCTCTTTAAAACATGCTTCTTTTAATAAGATTGTGTCTTAGCCACCAAATCCTCTTTCTTACAAACCAGAAATACATCTTAATAATTTGTTCACAGTCTTTCTTTGTTAGACGCTTTCATTTCATTTCAATTCCTTTCCTGTTCTTTGCTATTTTCTTTATAGCTTAAATTGATACTAGGAGCCTCTGGGCATGAATATGGATTTTTGCTAGCATTTATGTCCTGAGGCATTTACAGACATGAATTTTAATATGAAAAAAATGCAAAGGAGGGAATGAAAAGGCTAATATGAAGTTCATGGGGACAAATCAATGAAAGACCTGATCATCAGAGGTGAGCAAATGCTAAATCAGATTTCTGGCACTTTGTAATGATCGGCAAAGATTTGTAACCCAAATACAACAACAATAACAGTAAAAGAGTTGCTGTAGCCTGCATGGTAATGTTTAATTCCATGTGCAAGTCCATTTTGTGTTTCCCATCTATCATAAGGAAATTTATATTGACACAATTTAAAATACTTAAAAGGTCATTACCATAACTGACCTTAGCCAAACTTTTTCCATCTCAAAGTTGTATTTTTAGATGAAGGAAGAACTGAGAATTTACAATAGGAATCAAATACCCACTGCTCACGAGACAAGCCTCTACGAGTATCAAATTGCTCTCCCAAATGATTCTAGACTCTAGCTTTTAATTAAAATCCCCAACATTCTTCAACCCTCATGCTTCTGGGAATTGCAGTTTAATATCCGGAAGGCCAGAGGTGTAGTTTTAGGCCATGTGTACATACTGTAATGGATTCTAGACATTACCTTGCTTCAGTCAGTTTCTACTCTTTGAGCTGCAATTTTACATTTGTGCTCAACACTAGTAAACTTGGGGATTCTATAAAACAAAAGAAGGGCTTCTACATGACTGAAATCATGTGAATTCTTTCTCAGGAATGTTTCTTCCTAAACCCTTATGTCTGAGCATAAGCAAAATACAGGTAATCTTCAACTTACCACCACAATCGAGCTCAAAATATCTACTGTTAAGTGAAACATTTGTTAAGGGAGTTTTGCCCCATTTTATGACCTTTCTTGCCACAGTTGTTAAGTGAATCATTGCAATTGATAAGTGAGTAACATAGTTGTTCAGTGAATCTGTCTTCCCCTTGATTTTACTTGTGAAAAGACCAAGGGTGATCACATGAGCTTGGGATACAGGAATGGTCATAGGTATGAACCCGCTGATAAGCACCTGAATTTTGATCACATGATAATGGGGATGCTACAAATGTTGTAAGTTTGAAAAATGGTCATACGTCACTTTTTTCAGTGCCATTGTAACTTTGAATGGTTACTAAATGAACTGTTGTAAGTCGAGGACTATGTGTATAGTCTAAATAGATTAAACAATATGAAGTCAAAAACTATTTTGTGCTGCTGTGACAATTCCTGTTAAGACAGAGAAGTATAAATTTCCCCTAAGTCATATCAAGGCTCACATTAATAGACCTTCCTTCATCTGATTTCTAGGACTACCATTGATCTCGCAAGTTAGAAATTACAATATAGGTAGTCCTCTCTTACTGACTAGTTTCTTAAGCCCATGTCACACTGTACCAATGGATGGAAAGAGGACGTAAAACGGAGAGAAACACTTTCCATCCGTTGGTTAACGTGATGCTTCCATTCTGTACTCACTGCGTCCGTTTTTCTTCCTCTCTATTCGTCCAGCATCCGTCGACTGAGGTTCCATCTGCTCAAAAAGTTTTGAGCTGCTCAACTTTTTGAGTGGAAAATGTATCCAACGCGTCCGTTCTGCATCCGCAACGCATACGGGGAACATCCGTTCTACATCCGTCGTCATCCGCTACATCCGCTAGGCATCCGCTGCGCATCCGCGCAACTCAAATCCGCTCCAGTGGTAAACGGACACAGGGAGGAAGCGGAACGGACGCGGAACGGACACGCAGCGTTAGTAGCACGGACGGAGAAAGGATGAAATCGGATGCAGCTCGCATACAAATCATTTAAAATGGAAAAAACGTTCACAGAGGGGACCTATCTCAGATATTAAGGATGTCTAGAGGATGCCTAGAGGATGCAAAAGGACACATAGGGGAAAACCTATATTGCCTATAAAAAGGGGGAGCAACTCACCTGGATCTCACTTTCAGACCAGCAGCCCTGCTGTGCAGACCTCTGCAGCCTTGCTCTTGCTCTTGCTCTTGTTCTTGCTCTTCCTCTTCCACAGCATCCAGTCATGTCCACCATGGATCGTAACACAGTCCTTTTGGTAGCCACCATTGTTCAGCAACTGTGCAAAGCCATCTACAGGCTCTTTCAACTCGACTACAGGAAGAAAAGGAGGCGGCCAAGAAGCGTCTGGATCCAAAGATGGATCAGGAGAAGAGCAGAGTACAGACTGTACAACAAGCTGATAGTGGAGCTGAGGAACGAAGACCCTCGTGCATTCCAGAACTTCATGAGGATGCCTCCAGCCATGTTTGACGAAGTTCTGCAGCGCCTGACACCCAGGTTGACCAAGCAGAGCACCAACTTCTGGCCCAGCCTGGACCCTGGGCTCAAGGTGGCACTGACTCTGCGCCACCTGACCTGAGGGACCACGTACAGGAGCATGCAGTACGCCTGGAGGGTGCCACACAACACCATCAACATTGTGGTCAGAGAAGTGGTGCAGGCCATCATCGAAGAATACCTGGAGGAGCTCCTCCAGTGCCCCTCCACTGAAGAAGGCTGGAAGAAAGTTGCAGAGCAGTGGTATCAGAAGTGGAACTTCCCCCACACCGTTGGAGCCATAGATTGCAAGCACGTGGCCTGCAAAGCGCCAGCCAAGTCGGGGTCCACTTATTTCAACTACAAGGGCTTCTTCAGTATCATCCTCTTCGCCATGGTCGATGCTGACTACAAGTTCATGTACATCGATGCTTCAGGCAACGGCTCATCTTCAGATGCCCAGGTATACAATGCCAGTCACCTCAAGGAGGGGCTGGAACACAACCTCATCATGGGCTTCCCAGATCCAGACCCCTGCCCAATGACACGCAAGATGTGCTCTACTTCATCGTGGGGGATGACACCTTCTCCCTCACAACCTACCTCATGAAGCCCTACACCTCCAAATACCTCACCCGTGAAGAGAGGATCTTCAACTACAGGCTGTCCAGGGCAAGGCGGGTGGTGGAGAACGCCTTTGGCATCCT
>BLBF01000021.1:24084739-24106297 GCA_015471245.1 Laticauda colubrina | reverse complement strand
TGGAGCCTGGGGAATGGAGGCAAGGGCGAAACCTGATAGACACTGAGGATGTGCAAGGCCCCAACAGAGCCTCACATGAAGGGAAGAAGCAGTGCAACCTCCTGAAACACTGGTGCAACTCCCCAGCTAGAGCAGTGGAGTGGAAGACAGGATGATAGATTATTAATGGATGCTTCCTTCAGCCTGTCTCATCACACTGATGAGATTGGGCCATGTATGTTGGGTGGGCCTACAATGAACAGAGCATTTAATAAAGAGTTGTGTTTATGTTGACATGTGTGGATGATTGATTACATTATTGATAATAAAGGGCCATATGTGTGGCAGCTGGGAGGGTGGACCATACAGTCCCACTATGCTTGCATTGGAGTTTTATCTATCCCACAGCTATCTTAACCCATCCCTCAGGTATCCTAACCCATCCCACAGGTATCCCTGCCCATCCCACTGCTATCTTAACCCATCCCACAAGCATGCAAAGGCTAAACCATTTCTAAAAGTTTCCACCAAGACTTTATTTACAAAAATAAATGAGGCAAGTGTGTGAAGCAAAGATAATCTTTCTTAATAACAAGCTGTAAAAGAAAAATGACCCAAGTCAAGTGTCCAAATAAAGTCTACAGGTAGCCACCCAGTCTCTGGCACTCTTCTCTGTCATTCAGAGGTGTGCCCAGTCTCAGGGGTGAAGGGTCCAGGTGCTGTGGAGGTGGGTGCTGCTGGAGTGCTGGTCTGAAGCGCCACTGGGGTGCCTGGCACCGAGAGGACAACAGGGGACGGTGTGTTGAGGAAGCTCTCAGACAGCTGGCTCAGCCCCGTGATGTTGAGAGCCCCTTCCTCCATGACATGGGGTGTCAGCCCCAGTACCTGACGACAGAAGTACTGAGGCCGGGCTTGGCTGTGGGGTGGAGGAAGGAGCAGTGTAGTGGGGCTGTCTGGTCTGCAGCTGTGTGAGGACTGGCGTGGGTGGCATCGGTGACGTGGGTGGCATTGGTGGCATCGGTGGCATCAGTGGTGTGGGTGGCATCGGTGGCATCAGTGGAACCGGTGGCAACGGTGGCATCCGATGAACCTGTGCCTGGACTGGGAAGGGCTGCTGCCTGTGCTGCTGGACCTCCTGGTAGCCGTAGCCCTGGTAGGTGAGGGCCTGTGGAAAGCCTTGGAATGGGAGGGACATCACCTGGGGTGGAGGAGCAGACCTGGACTGGGTGGGAGCAGGTTCATCTGGATCTGGAGAGTTGTGAAGCAGATCGGTGATCCTGTCCTTCACCACCTGGTACTGGGGTTCCTCCATGTCCGTGAGGGTCTGGTTCACATAGGTGAGGAAGGGCTTGTGTCAGTGTGGACCAGCTGAGAGAGGATATCTATGTTGCTCCTGATGGTGTCTCTTATCTCCAGCAGGACAGTGTGGCTCTGCCCCTCCTGTCTGGCTCTCTGCCTTTCTGTGGAGGTGGAGCTGGGGGTGGATGCGGGTTGGACTGTGGTGGAAGTGCCGTCTCCTTTCTCCCACTGCACCAGGGAGTCCTCCACGCGCTCTGCCACGGTTAGAACAGCTGTCCGCAGGTTCTCCATCATGGCACGCTCCACAGACACCTGCCTGGAGACAGGAGCTGACTCTCGGCCGGAAGAGGACTGGCTCTCAGCAGGCTGCCGGAGAGAGAGGGTTGTGAGAGGGGCTGCTCCTCGGTGGCGGATCTCACCCTCCAGGAAGCTGCACTTGGCCATGATGTAGGTCTCTCTGTCCGTCAGCTTGACCGTGGCCTGGCCAGATTTCTTGAGGTGCAGCTTCCTGTACCAGGTGTGCATGTGCTTCCACCAGCCGAGGAGCACCTCCGAAGTGTAGCCCAGGCTCTCCGCCTTCTCTCTCCAAGCAGCCTGCTTCCTTTTGGTGTCCCTGTAGAGCCTGTGTCCCTTCCGCCATAGATACTCATTCTCTCTCAGCCACTCCAGCACCTCATCCTCATTTCCTCCTCGATGGAGTATTGCCTCCTCTCCCGTTCTCGCATATGCCTCTTCCTCCCTTTGGCAGGACCACATGGGCCCTCATCAGAGGGGCTTCCAGGTTGTAGGGGCTGCTCCTCCACACCACCAGCAGCAGCAGCACCAGCAGGACCAGCAGCAGCAGCCCCAGCACCAGCAGGACTAGGATCAGCAGCAGCAGCACCAGCAGGACCAGGATCATCAGCAGCAGAGTAAGCACCAGCAGCGCCAGCAGCACCAGGAGCACCAGCAGGACCAGGAGCACCAGCAGGACCAGGAGCACCAGCAGGATCAGGAGCACCAGCAGGACCAGGAGCACAAGCAGGACCAGCAGGACGAGGAACAGCTTCAGCAGAGTAAGCACCAGCAGAAGCACCACCGCCAGAAGCAGCATCAACAAGTAAGCACCAGCAGAAGCACCACCGCCAGAAGCAGCATCAGCAGAGTAAGCACCAGCAGAAGCATCACCGCCAGAAGCAGCATCAGCAGAGTAAGCACCAGCAGAAGCACCACCGCCAGAAGCAGCTTCAGCAGAGTAAGCACCAGCAGAAGCACCACCTCCAGAAGCAGCATCAGCAGAGTAAGCACGAGCAGAAGCACCACCGCCAGAAGCATCATCATCAGCTCCTCCAGAAGCAGAAGCAGCAGAAGCCCAAGCCCCAGAAGAGCGAGCCCGTGCTACAGAAGCTCCAGCAGAAGCAGAGTGAGGGCCAGGGGGTGGGAGGATGGCCCTGTCCCTCTTGCCAGGGCTGGCAGCAGATGGCTGAGGTTTTCTCTTCTTCCACATGGTTGTGGGGTTTCTGGCTGGCAGGCAGGCTTGCAGGCAGGCTGGCTGGCAGGCAGGCAGGCAGGCTGGCAGGCAGGCTGGCAGGCAGGCAGGCAGGCTGGCTGGCAGGCAGGCAGCAAGGCTGGCAGGCAGGCTGGCAGGGAGGCTGGCTGGCAGGCAGGCAGGCAGGCAGGCAGGCTGGCAGGCAGGCTGGCAGGCAGGCAGCAAGGCTGGCAGGCAGGCTGGCAGCAAGGCTGGCAGGGAGGCTTGCAGGCAGGCAGCAAGGCTGGCAGGCAGGCTGGCAGCAAGGCTGGCAGGCAGGCAGGCAGCAAGGCTGGCAGGCAGGCAGGCAGACAGGCTGGCTGGCAGACAGGCTGGCAGGCAGGCAGGCAGCAAGGCTGGCAGGCAGCAAGACTGGCAGGCAGGCAGGCAAGGCAGGCAGGCTGGCAAGGCAGGCAGGCAGGCAGGCGATGTGTCTGGAAGCAGGTCTTTCCTCTGAATGGTGACCTGCTTGGGAGCTGCTTCCCTTTATATCTGCGGGGCTGACGCAATGCATCCTCCCCGCATGCGCAGTGAACGCTAGGCATCCACTAGGCATCCGCTAGGCTTCCGCTGTGCATCCACTTCATCTGCTCGGCTTCTGCTGTGCATCCGCTTCATCCGCTCAGTGTCCGCTCTGCATCCGTCCGCTCTGTATCCGTTCCGCGTCCACTTTGCTGCGCTCCCCCAGAAGCCTTGTGGATGTGCCATCCGCTCCCATCCGCTTCCATCCACTAGGCTTCCGTGGAGCATCCGCTTTCCATCTGCCCTGCATTCTCCCCCCGTCCGTTCCTTTCCGTGTTGTCCGCTCTGGTTATGCAAATTTTTGTCCCTTTTGACAGCAGATAACAATGGATGGAACATTTTTCTCGTCCGCTGTGTCCTTTTTACAAACGTTTTGCATCCGTTGGCCAGTGTGACAGGGCCTTTAGCAGTTATTCAAACTTACAACAGACCTCCCAAGCGGTGCTTATCAGAGGTGGTATTCAGCAGGTTCTGACCAGCTCTGGAGAACCGGTAGTGGAAATTTTGAGTCGTTTGGAGAACCAGTAAATTCCACCTCTGACTGGCCCTGCCTCTCTGCCTCCTGAGTCCCAGCTGATCAGCTGGCTCTTCTTTTGTTGCCTTGCACAGGCGAATGGAGCTGGAAAGCAGGTTAGTGGGGTGGGGAGGGAATGGGGATTTTACAGTAACCTTCCCCTGCCATGCCCACCAAGCCACACCCACCAAGCCATGCCACACCCACCAGGCCATGCCCACAGAACCACTAGTAAAAAAATTTGAATCCAATCACTGGTTAGGATCTCCAGTTCTAGAGTTCTGATGGCAGCACCCTTCCCCCCACATTGTAACATGATCACATTTCAGGCACTTGACAGCTGGTTTTCCTTTACAGCCAGTTGCAGTTTTTGGTGGTCATGTGTTGAAATTTACAACATTTTTTTGAAAGAAACTGCGCTTTTTGTCTGTTTCCAGCAAAAGACATCCGTAGGAATGCATTGATTTGTTTAAGAACTGTGGCATTTATTTAATCACAGCCACAAAAACGTTTGTAAAATCAGGTCAGTCATATGGGTGCTTCAACTTCCAACCATCATGACTTGTGATGGAAATTCCAAGTTCAAGGGTGGGTTTCTACCAGTTCGTACCTATTCGCTAGAACCAGTTGTTAACATTCTGAGCAGTTCGGAGAACCGGTTGCTGGAAGAAATTACTGGCCTAATCCTGTAAGGAAGGCAGGAAGGAAACATTCTGGTGTTGCTTACAGAAACTGCCTCTCTGTTAACCCTTATTACATTCTTGGGGGGACTAGACTTCCTGTCTCAGGAACATCTCTGGAGATTTTTTTTCCCCTCCTTTGCTGATACTTCGCTTGTGTGGAGTGATCATTCAAAGTTACAGTGGCACTGAAAAAAGTGACTTATTACCATTTTTCACACTTACGACTGTTGCAGAATCCCCATAGTCATGAGAGGCCGGGTGAGGAGATGTGTGCCTCGATGTGAGTGATATTGAGTTGGCCATGCAGAGCCAGTCACCAAGCCACGCCCACCAACTAACCCACGCCCACAGAACTGGTTGTTAAAAAAATTGAATCCCACCCCTGTTCCATTGTGCTTGTAGGTCAAGGATTCTTATACCTCTTCTAAAGTAAATCTCTTTCTTGAACCTATGAAATATTTATTTTTCAAATAGTTCCAGGCAGATGAAACCAAAACCCTGCCTATTGCTTTCTCAGCTAAATTTGCCATTGTTCTATATAAGTTGCTAATATTCTTGCTTTGTTAACCCACTTGGTTTATATGATGAAGGGAGCCTTTTTTTACAGAAGTTTCAGAAATTAAAGAAGATTATTTTGTTTAATTTTTAAATAATTGTTAGTGAAAATGTTGATCTCATAGTAAAAGCAAACACAAACTAAACTCAGTGAGAAAAAGAGAAATGGAAAGGATAAAAAGTGAAAGGAAACAAAAAAGAAAAATATTTAAAGAAATGACTTCCAATTTTCATCACAAGTATGAAAGTAGTACTCAACCTACAACCACAATCAGGACCAGAATTTCTGTCATTAAACAATGTGTTTGTTATGCAAGAAGTCACATGACCACATCACTCAGTGAGCCCAATCCAGGTGCTCCTAGTTGCCATCATTATTCAAGAATCATGGGTCATTAAGTTGAAGAGGTCCCAGATAAAGAGTGTTGGGATGCTGAAGAGGGTTTCTGCCAGACCCACTTGACTTCTGCTATTTTTCCCCCCACTGCTCATGAGACGTGACTTTATGCAAAACACTATTTAGCTGTGCCAGGCCTTTTTCCTGTGGCCATTTTGCACTATTCTCTAAATTGCATTCTCCATTTTTTTCTCCAAATCGTGGGGTCCATTCTCACAATCCTTTGGAAATCTTCTGGTCTTTTCCAGGTCTCAGGAAAATGGGTGCACTATTAGGAAAACGGAAGAAGCCCCATTCTTGCAATGATTTGGAAGACCTCATTCTCCAAATTGCATACCCGATTCTTCTCCAAATTATACATGTGGGTAATCTCCCATCCATTCCTTATCTGGAGAGGTTCCACTTAATCTATCTACTTGTGGAGTACCCACTACTCTGTGTCTTTTAGAGAGCGCTTACAATATGAAAGAAATAATAATGACAATAGATTCAGAAAATGAACTGAACACATTGAAATTTCATGATTTCTGTGATCCCATCGTTGCTTTGTTAAAATGAGTACAAAAGGCTCAAAATCCATAGAAAGTCATATCATTTATTTAAACTGACTGAAATTTTATAGAATAGCTGCAAAGAACTGTAGAGGAAGCAATGTGGGAATGAATGGCAAATCATTTTGACAAAGTACTACACTGGCATTCTTTGATTATATGACATATTTTCTTGATCTAGCAGTCCAGATGTTTGAACATACAGTATCCACTAGCCTCAGTCAGCATAGTAAATGGCCTGAGATTATGGCAGCTGGAAAAAGGCTGCTATACAAGCTAAAGAGCAAGGAGTTCAGAACAGCCATAGAGGAATGTCACACCAAGCATTCAAAACCTGAAAGACAATTATTCATTTCCAAGGGCAACAAAAAGAACTGACAAAAAAAAATTTCAGAGATCCTGGACTGTCATCCCTATCA
Source organism: Laticauda colubrina (assembly GCA_015471245.1). Classification (NCBI taxonomy): domain Eukaryota; kingdom Metazoa; phylum Chordata; class Lepidosauria; order Squamata; family Elapidae; genus Laticauda; species Laticauda colubrina. Next base: position 24,099,871 of record BLBF01000021.1, on the reverse strand, counting down.
TCCCCAACCAGCACTGTCAATGGGGAAAGCTACAATAAATCTTTCAACGACAATATAGATTCAGCAACAGAACCATATGGGACCTGTTACCTGTTCCCTCCTGCCCAAGGACATCCTTTCTGTACCTCTAATTTCTGGAAGATCAGGAAAACCATTGTTGGCATTTGGGCAGCAGTGTATTTTGGGTAAGAAATAAATGCTCTGTTGAAATTACAGTGCAGCATAAAAGATTTATATAGAGCCTTTCCTTAAAGAAAAATTAATTGATACAATGCACAGCCATTAGATATTCGGCCCGTGGGCCAGAAGTGTGACATCAGCCCTGCTATAGGAGCAGAAGAAGCATCAATCTGACTTGCATGGTTCTTTCTTTGTAGCAAAGCAAGCCAGGTGATCAATGTCATGGTTGGTTCCCAGTTTGATAAAGATTTTGGAGATTGCTGTAAGTTCTTCCACTACATGAAAGGACCAGCCAATTCACCAGTTCTCATGAAGATGATATGAATGAATAAATGAATGAATGAATGAATGAATGAATGAATGAATGAATGAATGAATGAATGAATGAAAATCTCCACCTTAATGTATTGTGGCACTATATTGGTTTTAGAAGAGAAACAGAATTTCTTATGATCCCTCCCTTCCCTTTCTTCTCAATTTCTTCTCAAACTTGTTGAAGAGGCTCCAGGAGAATTGTGTTTGGAAAATGGCTTTTGGTGTTAGCTGATGCTGTTGCCTCAGAGTTTGGCAGTTGGTGGTAACAACAGCAAGAAGATAGCCCTATAGATCTCTGGGCCCAAGTCCCTCATGACAGCTAGCAACTGACCAGGGGTAAATTCACTCAGCCCATTGATCGAAGGCAAAACCATGGAACAGGGGCTGAAATTGATAGCCTTTTAAATGTTTACTGACAATCTCCATCACCATGGCTTATTGACCTTGACAGATGAAGTCCAACAACTTCTGCAAGATGAACTCATTGGTCTATTCTGTCCTAGACAATTGAGACAATATTCAAACGTCCTTTCTCTTTCAGAATAACTCCTGTGGCCTCTTGTTCGTCTACTGCAATCTCTTTGGTTGTTTTCTTTGATTTGGACCACACTGCTTGTAGCAGTGCCATGGCTGTTTTAAAAGGTGAGCTCCAGCTCCATGGAAAAAAAAAATACAACCCACAATCCACTCAAATGCAAATACTGCATTGGAAGAGGAAACATCAATTGAAATTCCTTGCAGTTCAAAAAGGCAAAACCTAGATTTTTTGCAATGTTGCAGGAAAAGTGCTCACACTGCTTGATTCCAAGGGGTATTTCTTTGGTTGCTGAGCACCAAGTGGAGGGACAATAAAGTGTCTTAGGCCAGTTTCAATATCAATCTTTATCATTACAAAGAATGACTGATAACTTCCAGTCTGACTGGCTTCCTTTTGGTCACAAATCAATGTTCAATCTCTGTACGCCTTGAGGGTACAGCAGGAGGAGATCAAGTCAAAGGCAAGTTGGTAATTAGAAACTCTTTACTTAATTTAGATGTTTGTCTTTTTCTACTTTGCAGATGTCAAAAGGGAAGGTACATTTTTGCAATGGACAGGAAACAAATATGACAACCAGCTGTAAAAGAAACACCACAGATCCTTCCTCTCTATATTCAAGGAGGATATACTTTGCTGGCACTGATTATAAATACGGATAGCATGAAATATTCATATAATCCCTAGGTACCAACTCATAGCATTTCCACTCCACTGGAAAGAAGATGCAGTAACCTTGCATTGCAGACTATCACACTATAGAAATGGTGAGCAGAGAATAGGCTGAGATGGGAAAACTGGACTGGCAAAATTCCCCATGTCCAGGATGGGGTGGAAGATGTTTTTGATGCATTGAAAGAATGCCTGCTGGCCAAGCCTGTTCTTAAGAAAGCCAAGAGAGTCAATAGCCCCACTCAATTTATTGCAGGGACATCCTCCACCAATAATGAAGATTTCAACAATGGGTGTGAGTGTGTATGGATATGATTTAGTTTGTCAGTGTAGGTTTCCCTTCTGCTGGATGCAGCAATTCTCATATCCTTTCGTAAGAAGGAACTTGCCTGGACCTATACAGGAAAAGAAATAAACACCAGGCACAGTTGTGGGCTCATGGCACGACAAGGCATTTTCACTTCAAACCAGTTTGGCAATCACAAAGGACTGCAGGAATACTTAGCTTTAAATGCCAGGTTAATCCACTAAAATCTGCTTGGATTAGCCAGCAGAAATCAAATTGCACTTGAAAAGTGTTTGAGTGAAACCAAAGGGATGTTTTTGTATAAATATAATTTAGCAAGAGCTGTGTGCATCTATGACAAGGATATGAGATTTATGATCTAGAAGTGTTCTGGTGCCCAACTTACTCTGCAGCCTCCTGTCCCAAAGGTCAAGCATCAGGTTTAGAGTTTCATGGGTTTAAGTTTGTATTAAGCAAGGGAAAAACAACCCATGCCTTACAAAAATACAGAAAATAAGCCAGAAAATCCTGACACACACATACACACACACTTTGCATCACTGCCTTGCCCTTCAAATATAAAATATATTCCAATTTTCTTCTGTAGAAACATAGTGAGAGGGCAAAGGAAAAAAAACAGGGAAGACAGGGTGAATAAGGATCCTGAGAACAATAGCTGTGCTTTTTGAGAACAAACCCCCCCACACCTATGTCTCTGTTCCTTAGAGGAATGAGGACCTGTTGAAATTTCTGAGCTCAGAGGGAGAACTGAATAAAAGTCCCCATTCCTCTCCCATCAGACACCAAGGCAGAGTTAGAAATGAAAATAAATTAGGCAAATGCTCTCAGTTTGTCTCATGTTTACTGGCTGAGGAATATGGATTTTGGAGACTAAGTTTGTATTGCAAAATGCTTGTTTTAATATTAAACATAAATGAATAGCTTTGAAACATAAGATTAATCAATTGGCCTTTCTAAAAAACATTGATATCTGCTATCCTTTAAAGATTATCCTTGCTCAGGACAATTTTTGTAAAAATCCATATCAAGCATCACCATTTTAGGATAGAGCAGCATGAATTCAGAATCCTAATGATTTTCCTATAGAACCCTGTCTTCATTTCCCTTTCTCTCCTCAACTCTCTCTTTTGGATATATTTCCAGGGTGTATATATACCATGGGGCAGAAATTTATTTCTTCATTCTTTATAAAATGTTAAAAGTGTAAAAAAAAAACCCAAGCCTTACTGAGTTCTACTCCCAAGCAAATAGCTAGCAGACTGCAGCATTACTAATTTGTGGTAGCAGAAAAAAAATGCATAAGCAAAGCTATATTGAAGAAAACATTTGTAACAATAAATCTCATTCTTGTCAAGGCAATAGCAGGCTCTTCTGTTGGCAAATCTGCCCATTTCTCAAAGCCTTCGCTGCTGTCACCTGCTCTTCCATCCCAGGACTCTGGATCTCTTCCAAAACCATCAGTCACACCCTTCTCAAAGGCAAAACAGGCAATGATCATTCCTTCTTCAAAACCATGGACACCATTAAAGAGATTGAGTGACCGTTTCAGTATGAACCATGTTTCCTCAACACATGAATGGATTGCTGAAAGGCCACCACTGGCTGAGTTCACTAACATTCTAAATTATGATTTTAAAAACCCTAACAGTTGGGTTCCCCTTAATGCATTATGCCAAAACCAAACACACTATGGCTTTGTGTGATTATAGACTGCAGCTGCAAAGCCTTCCAAATGGGTGGTTTTTTGAATAGGAGACCAGTTATGAGCAAACCCCCCTCCTTTCCTGAAACATTAAAACAGCTGCCTGCATGTGTGTGTTCAAGCAAAAAAAAAAAAATCCCAGCTCACTCCTGCCGAGACTGTGAGTGAGGGAGAACTGCACACACGGACAGCTGGGAAATACTCTGAAACAGGATGCTAGAGGAAGTGGTTGCTTTCTGGGCTTCAAAGGCAAGCAGCTTTGTTTGCACCATTGCATACGGATCCCCCAAAGTAGAATGAACAGCATCACCAAACCTTTCTTTTTAAAAACAAAACAAAACACCCAGAATGACATTCCCCAGCCTGGTGCCCTCCCAGTGCACTGGGCTGCAATTCTCACTCTTCTTAGCCAGCAATACTGTTGACTGTACTGGCTGGGGGAAGTGGGAATTATCTTCCTACAAAGGTAGAGTGCACCAGACTAGGGATCTAAAATGCATCAAAGGTCTCCTGAGCCAAGCAAGTGATCGATCCCAGGGTGTTTTAGTTTGCAAAACCCTTTTTCAAGAAAAAAATGCTTGCCAAAAGCAAGTAGATGAGAACTGACTGCATTGAATAAAAGGAAATTTCTGTAGCAAGTTTTGAATGGGGGATGAAGGTATTGGCTGCGGTTCTATTTCCCTTGGATGACATCCCACATTAGTTTCCCAGCCATTGTTGTCTATCCATTGAAAAGCATCACCTGAAGGGTTAATATGACCTGTCCACTCTGGCCAAGGGAGAAGCTCTTCAAGACTTAATAAAAGGGGCCTCTTTTCATAGAAACAGATTTTGTTCTGTCAACTGGATTTCCAATTCAGCATGCAACATAATGAACAATTTGCAAAATTTCACTCTCAACTGTAGTTGAGGAAGAACCCTTTTTGCAACCCTTTTTTCTAAGCACAAGGTGTTCCCAATAGGAGTATAACAACAATTTGGAGATCCTGGTGCCAAACTTCTAAAGTGGTTCAAAAAAAGCTACAGATTAGGAAACTCAAAATAAAAGAGCGCATCAAGGCTACAATATTGTACCCTGACTGTTATTAAGTGTTGTACCTTATGGTTCTTGACTCTTGATGAATGTACCTTTTCTTTTATATACACTGAGAGCATTTGCACCAAGACAAATTCCTTGTGTGTTCACTCACACTTGGCCAATAAAGAATTCTATTCTGTTCTATTCTATTCTATTCTATTCTATTCTATTCTATTCTATTCTACATAAAACAGAGTTGAAAGTCAGTGGTTCACTTCATATACCATGCAAAGCCATTACTTGCTTAATCATGGTTTGTTAAACAAATCATAATTGGTGGATTGCACCATGCTAAGCTATAAAGAAACAGACCATAATATGGCTTAGCTAAAATTCAATATATGGATTGTAAACCACATTTTTTGATTTAGTGTGCTAGGCAAACAAAGCCAATGCTTGAACCAATAAATCATTAGGCACCTAACAGCAAAATTCATTTCAGCAGTAGAATGAGGAATAATCCTATGAAGGAGGCTCTGCAGATTGGGAAAAACATGGAGCTTCCTTAGGCCAAACCTGGCCTCATCTCAGAGATAGTCCATGTTCCACTGCAAATGAGAAAGAAAATCTCTGCTGAAGGGATCTCAAGAAAGACCTGAAAATTCAGGATCAGTATGACTTTTGCCAAGGCAGCTATTTATGAAGAAATTGGGAGCCCTCCACAGCCTGGCAGTCAACCAATACAGCATTCAGAGAATGATGGGGTTAATGATTCAGCAACACCACTGGGCTCTAGTTAGCCAAAGATCAGGAGACAGAAATTTAAACTCTGTTTTCTGGTTAGGTTGGCACTGCCATCTTTCATTTCACCCCAGCCTCAAAGTCCTGATATTTGCTTGCATAAAAATAGATGCATTCCTCTCCCGCACATACTTATGATTCTGCTTTTCCATCAACTAACCATATCATTTGGCCTACATATTAAGTCTATTCAGTGGCAGCTCCTTGCTATGAAATTCTGCCTTTCTTTCTAAACAGAAAGTTGCCAAGGTTTATTCAACCCTGTGCAGGGCAATGTATATACCATAATTCTGTGGAAGTACAGATGAGGTTCTTGGGCAGTGGAGGTTCCTGAGAATTTCAATTTTCATTCTAAAAAAAGCAAGATCCTAGTCCTTATGGTTATGCCTGGTAATCTCAGGGGTCATTGTGCCAAGTAAAAATCACTATGGAAGCTTTGGTGTGAATACTTGCATTTTTCTTTGTTTTTTTTAAAAATAAATAACTGCATTTTATTCTGAAGATTTGGGGTTCTTTGTATCCATATTTGAACTCATCAGATGCAAATGGCTGTAGCTACTGAATAGTGAGAAAACAGAATCTCAGAAACAGTATAGTCATTGCTCCCAAATGCCCAGTTACAAGGGTTGAAAGTGGCAAGACAAAAATTGTATAATCAAGAACCCAAGCATGTTCCATCGGCATTCAAGTATGAGAAAAGGCAACATCAATTCTATCCCATTGAAAGGAGGAGAAACAGACGGAGGGCCTAAACTCTGGAACTATAAATATGGCTAGATTCCTAGATTCTGCAATAGCTGTTCCTCACCGTTCATTTTTTTTTTTGCATCTACAATAAAAAGTGATTTGAGCCTCCTCCTCAAATTGTTGCTCATTGTATTGGTATTCCTAGAGAGAGATTTATTCCATGTCTAGATGAAGTTTTGACATGAGCTCTTGAAATAGGTTTAATGGATGAGACAAAATGTACTCCATTTCAAACTAATTTATAAATTTCATCCCTGTAAGACATCCCAAATCTAAAGCTGGAAATCTTAAACAATGTTTTAATGCTTAAATGCAGATTGATCTTGGACCAATGAGGAATTCACAAGGATTTAATCTAATGCTGCCAATTTGAGGGCAGGGCAGCTGACTTTTCCTTGCCTTTTTAAGGTGCCTTGTGAACTATTTCATAACTGCAATTGAATTCAGGCTCCCCACCCCCACCCCCCAAAATCCAAGTATTACCATCTTTTTTAATCTGACCAGTATTTGATTCTGAATTTTAAGTTTAAAAATTCTGACAAGAAAACTGGAGCCAATCACCCTCCGCCCAAATGGAGCAAAGAAAGGATCCAGAATCTCTTTGAGTTTAAAGATTTTGAAATAACCCACCAGTTCCCTTTTTGAGGTTGGGGAGCTGGTCAGATCAGTAGAGTTCAATGGGAAGCAGCCAGTAGCTCTTCTTCATTTTCACTAATCCTCCCTCCTAATAATTCTTTACCCCTTAATTTAGCCCCCTTCCCTCTTTTTCAAGCCAAATTTCCACCCCCAAAGGGTCCATTCCTGCAGCCACGATTTTAACAGAATTCTGTTTCAGTGGCAGCCAGTTCTCTCCTCTCTCTGTGGTCCTACTATAAATAATTCAATTCCTACGTAGGCTCCTTCACTGCCTGGAAATTTATTTATTTCTTTCTCCTCCCTTTGGTTACACATTAAGTGACTTAGCCCATAAAGAGAAATTACTCAGCAACAACAATAAAAGCTCGGAATTGCTGACCTGGCTGCATCCAGGCTAGGGAAACCCAGCACTGGCATTGCCCCTGCAAAGTGGACAAACAGCTAAAGACGCCTTTCAAAACACCTCACGGGGGGGAGGGAGGGACAAAATTAAACTAAATTAAACTAAATTAAACAATTGCCTTCTTTGATGCAAAGATGGAGCTATGTCGAATAGAAAGAGCAGCCAGTTGCACCTTGAGCCTTTTTCAATCTACATGTTGATGCCACCCATTCTGTGGCAAGGCACCCGCTTATACAAGAAGCTGCAGCACCCCAGAGCTATTTTTAATTTGGACTTTTCTGCATGAAGGATGGTGTCCTGTTAGCTGAGTATGCGGGAAGACCAAGGGCTAGAATACTGAGGGGAAGGAAAGCTGTCAGGAGATTGCTGCTAAGAATCCAGAAATCCATGGGCAGAACATTGACAGAAAAGAGACAAACTGTACTGGGAACAGAAAGGAGAAGAGACAGGAAAGAGGAGGAAGAATGCAGCAGCCAGGGAAGTATGTACAACTTATTCTTCTTCAGGGCAAGACAAGTTAAGTGCCCCTGGCAGGATGGCACAGAAAGAATGCTGAATAACTGAGGACGTTGTCCAGAGGTCAGGCTGAAGAATGGAGAACTGGAGAAAAGCTTCACCCAGGCCCTGGGGACAAGTATGGCAGCAAGCAACAGCAAGAATATTCTGGAAACGGTGATCCAGCCAGCCTTCCCAAGCCAACCTACCTCCAAATGTGTGAAGACTACCATTCCCATCATTCCATGCATGCATGACCTTGTTAGGGAGGTCCCTGAACTGCCCTTTTGGAGTCTGAGGGGTCTCCTGTACTTTCAAAAACTGTGCAAAAGTCTATATGAGGTAGTAACAGCAGCAATCTGAACTAGCAAGGCAATTTAGAGAGGTCAATCTCACAGATGGATCTAAATTAAGTGGCCAACTGTTGCAGTAAGCTTGATTGCCTGATATGATTCACTGGATCCATTAAGCATTAACATCAATCCTGAAAGGTAATTCACTCTATTCCCATTTTACAGGTGGAGAATAGAAATGACAAGGTAGGGCAAGGGTCTTCAAACTTGGCAAGTTTAAGACTTGTGGACTTCAACTCTCAGAATTTCTGAGCTAACATGACTGGAGGAGGAATTCTAGGGGTTAAAGTCCATAAGTCTTAAAGCTGTCAAGTTTTAAGGGGTAGGGCCTGAGGTAGGGCCTTGTTAATTTTTGCCCCCAAATGGATTTCTCCAGCTATCTCAGAAGCTCAGTTCCACGATTTTCCTACCTGTGTGACTAAAGTCCAAGGCCAAAGACTGCTGAGGAATGGCTGCTGTGACTATACTAGTCCACACCAGAGCCTCCCAGAGTAGACCCACATCTAGATGAGCAGCTCATAAATTTAATAATAAATAAAATTGTAAATTCCTTCTAGAAAGCATACCCAAGGTAATATTTGGCAACAGCAGGAATTCTTGATTTGTTATTTATATGACTCCTAGAAAAATAAATTCTATCCAAATTACTAAGACTGTCCATCATCGGGACTCTCTGCAAAGAGCTTTTCCCACCCAGGAAAGCAGGAGTCCGACTGGGATCTCATGGGGGAAAGAAAAAGCTGTGCCTCTGCCAAGCTAAAAGAGCTGCAGAGCCACAGGGATTACTGTGGTGATTAATGTTGAGTGTGGTTTAAGATTATGTCACTTAAAGTATCAAAGTCTGGTCCATGTGCACCCAGCAGAACAAGAAAGGGCTGCCATAGAACAGGCAAGGGAGAATGCCATGAAGAAAAAGAGAGACTTTATTCTGGGTGGAGATGGGGGACCAGGAGACCTCGCTTTCTGGCCCAATTCCTGCGGGTGAAAGCAGCTCAGATGCCTTGGTGTCCCTTTATGTGGAAACAGAGGCTTTCACTGACGTTTTCAGAGCTGGGAAGTGGGAGTGGGTATGTTTGCTGACAGCGGGTGTCTCTCTGGCACAAGGGAAAGCAAGTTATTAAAACTTAATTGAGCAGGATGGGAGCAGGGCAGATAATTAAACTTCCCAGTAATGGGAACCATCAGATTTCGGGAGAGGAGAGTGGAATGAGAAGCAGGGCTTTATGGCTTAGTTGAGAATAGGAAAAGAGTTGGGAATTATGGCTGGGATTTATTGGGAAGGGTAATTCTCAACAGAGGCCTAGTAGAGACTGGGAAGGAGGGGAGCCAAGAGTTCTTGCTACCTCAGCTGCTGACACTGGGGAAAGCAACCAGTGGATCCTCATTAAGTTTAGACACAGCAGAGAACGATGATTCTTTTCATTCAAACTAGTCACCACCTGTTCATGCTCCTTTCTTCCTTCTCCTCTTTGCCAGACTCCCAACAGTCCTTGATCCTGAAGGATCAGCCTTCAGTCCCAACCTGGCCCACTTCCAACATATCAAGGCTCCATTTTCCCTTGTCTGGAGGCACAATCTACCCTTTCATGATTCAAAACCGTCAGGAAATCACCATATGGATACATTCTGAGGGAAAAAAGAGCATGTATCAGAGCTTCCTTCTATCATAATAATTTCTTCTATCCTAAAACCCTGCTGTGTTTCTGGCCAACCCATCATTGCACTGAACTATCAGCCACACAGCCAGGATATGGAAAAATGGAAGTGATCGTTGGTGATTGCCTTGACAAATCCATCAGCCAGATTTTCAGTTTGAAGCAGAAACACTAATTCCAGTTGGTAAGATAATAAATAATTTACTGATCTCTGAGAAGTGGATTATTTATTTCCTTCCTTCCTTCCTTCCTTCCTTCCTTCCTTCCTTCCTTCCTTCCTTCCTTCCTTCCTCCTTCCTCCCTTCCTCCCTCCCCCCTCCCTTCATCAGAATTAAGCCAAAACATTCCCAGTAAATGACATTAACTTCTTATCTAGCCTTTTTCCTTTCCCCTGATTCTTTATTTTCAACCAGAGTCCTATATCTGACATAGCAGCGCTTATATTTTCTCTCTCTGTAGTCAAAATCTCTTTCTCTTATCCTTTGCTGGTAGAGATTCATCAGCGAATGTCAAGCGGATTTAGGAAATTTGGTCAGACAGACTGAGAATGGCTTCCAGGGATTGTTCTGGAAGGATTGTTTCAGAACAGCCAAAGGATTGTTCTGGACAACTTTTGAAAGTACTCCCAGTATATCTGACCAGATTCTCCAAATCTCCTTGACATTTGCCTGTGGCTCTCCAGAACTCACTCCTTTCTAACTGCCCTTTCTGTTACCCTGGACCAACTCCAGAGATCTGTTGTTAGTGTAAATTGGGGGTAATTCCAGACATTACTACCCTTGGAGAATCTTACAGGGAGAATTAAAGAATTAAAAATAAAACTAGGTTTCACACAGTCTCAACACACGTTCATTAGTTCTCCCAGATGGAAACCGATGGATTATAAAAACTCCCCAACTTTGATTCTACACTGAATCTTGTGGCAGTCTGAATGCTCCCAGTAACAATGAAACAAAACAGGTACAAAAAAAGATGCCAGAAATAATGATTCATTGGAATATAGGAAAGCCCTTTGTTAATAATAAACCTAGTAGCATCACATAGCCTCAGGGCTTCCTGCAGACTTCCCAAAAGCCCTTGATCTATACCACCCTGAATCTTTCAAAATAGCCACCCACATCTTGCTTTTTCTCACAGAACCTTCTTTTTCTGCCGATGTCTCAAATGAACCTTTGAAAGAAGGAACTTGTTTTTTGCTTATAGTAAATTACAAAGTGCTCCGTATTATATAAGATAAATCAAAAACAACATGATTTTAATAACTTAGTAATAATTTGATTTAACCTCTTAATTCTAAAAATGATCATACAGTACTAATCCCATCATGGAATGTGAATCCTGGAAAGCCCAGAAATGAACTGGAACTAAAATTTTATACAGATCTTGAGGCACTAGATTTCTATTCCTGTTCTAATGTAACACATGATATGCAGTTGAATTCAGAGGAAAAAGAGAATCAATCAGTTGACTGAATAAAATAAATCTCTGAAGGCAGCTAACATTCTGAAGTACCAGACCACCAGTTTCAACATTTAAAAATCCAACCGGCAAGTGTGCATGCACAAGCGCACCCAAAATCACCTTTTGATTTTCCAGAATACAGTGCATACAGTTCTAGAATGCATACATATCCCCCAATGTAGTAGTTTAAAAGGGAAAATTAGTGCTTCTGTACAGCAGCCAGAGCTATGATTACAAGTCAGCACATTGTGTACAGAATAGTGAAATGGAGGAAATGCTATATTTGAAAGAATAGGATAAAGTTTTCCTCCATAACAGATACAAAAATGATGCTTCTAGTTTTGAGGAAATAGATCCACATATTTATACATCTTTCCTAAATCCATCCTTCCTTCCCTCCCTCCCTCCCTCCTTCCTTCCTTCACCCATTGCCCTTTTAGTTTGCAACTCCCGCTTATTTGACCTCAATAGGTTCCATCATTTCTCTTGGTTCTCATATGGGTGCCTTCTCACCTTCCCCCAATGATAAAGATACTTTTTTGACAGTAACTCCTGGAAGATAATGCCACATTGATCTCAGAATCCTCTAAAGGTGAGAGCACATGTTCTCTCTTTCATTTGGCAGAGTCATCTTTTTTCCACTACTTTATAAGAGTGTCTGGGGAACAGACTATCTGGACCCCATTGCAGATGACATAACTTCCAAACCAATGTACTGACCTGTATGGACTCAATACTTACCCATCTCCTAATGGTTTGGCTCTTATGTCTATTCTGGAAACTGACAAGCTCTTAATTCTCATAGCTCATTGTCTGACAGCCTGGACTTGGGGTACATTAATTAACAAGGAAGTCAGGATGCCATTAGATATCAACTTGATAATCAGCTTCCAAAAGAAGTGTAATTTGAGGGTTTTTTTTCCTATTTGAGCAGGGAAAAGAATGAGATAAATAGTGTCGAGCTGAGGCCTTAAGGCCATGTCTGAAAGTGGGGAACTCACCCAAGTGTGGTCATGGTGACGATAGTGTACCAGAAGGCAGCAGGGATGCTGGTGAAGTTGGTCTCCGTTGTGCTCTTCTCAGCATAGAACATAACTGTCGCAAAGATGATGATAGCCATTGTGAGGGAGAAGAGAAGGAAGCCCAACTCAGAGGCACAGCTCTTAAGAGTATAGCCCAGGATCCTTAGGCCCTGTGAGTGGCGTGAGAATTTGAAGATGCGGAAGACACGGAAGACTCTCAGGGTCACAAAGGCCCCAGAGACATTTTCATTTTCTGGCATCACCAGCCCAATATAATAAGGCATGATGGCCACAACGTCAATGATACTCATCACACTCTTCATGAACTTAAATCGACTTGGGGCAGCAAAAAGCCGCATGAAATATTCAAAAGTGAAGATGAGGACACAGGCTGTGTCCATGCAGAAGAAAGCTTTGGGGAAACGATCCCCACACGACATGCTTCTCTTCTGCCCAGGAGCTGGCCGGCATGGGATTGTCTCCACCACATTGGCAATGACCGAGACAGCAATGAAGAAACCAGTCACATAGTAGAAGACCAAAGCCATAGTGCTGGTGTGGGGATTCTCGAATGCTCTCCAGAGCTGTTGGCGGAATGTGCTATCTGGTGGCAAGGCAGTGTCCGTGGCAATCTCGGCTTCTTCATCCTCAGCCAGGCGCTCTGCGTTCTCCTTCTTGCGATCTCGATATTCCTCCAAGCAGCAGTCACCAATCAGCTCTGGGATGATTCCATAAAAGGACAGCTCTTCATCAAAGGCCTGTATGCACTCCTGGCGGGGGTAATGGAGCCTGCCGGTACGATAGAAGTTGAGAATGTGCCGAAACATCTCTGGGTCACGATCAAAGAAATATTCCTTGCTGTCTTCGTCAAAAAAGAATTCCTTCTCGGAACTGCCTAGCAAGGTATCTGGATAACGGTCAAGGGTATTCTTCCATGTTTGGAAGCGCTTTCCACTAACGTTGACCACTAAGATTTCATCATGGCGGCGTTTATTATCGAGAGGAGGTTTGGGCATAGGCTTCTTGGCCAGTGGGAGCCAGCCCACAGCTGCTGCCCGAGCAAAGGGCAGCCAGGTTGCCACTCCAGCAGCCATACTGTATAAGCTGTATCACCATCAAATCCTTTATGCGCTAAGACTCTTGATAAATAGGGGCTATCTAGTGGAAAGGTGCCTGAAATAATTCTTCAGCTGGTTACTTCGGTCAGTTGCAACCATAAGTCAGTGACTTAGAAGGTCTCATAGCCATCTGAATTAGTTCTGTCTAAAATATCCAGGCACAACAAACTATCCCAAAAAGTGACGTTTTTTCTCCTGTGCAAAAATATCCAAGCTGTTTTCAGTGGATGTTAACAAATCTGGATGCATTCGAGAACTTGCCACCAACCAGCATTCCAGCTCTGTATTCAGATCAAGATGCTGTACTATCAATAATTGCGGAATCAGAAAGAGGTAATGCAGCTGATAGGGATCTTCTCCATATTTTGTGCCTGGTGACAGATTAATTTGACCATTTGGTCCTGTGCAGACTGAACATAATGGACACTCCTGTTGGGAAACCTGCAATGAATTATATCATTCTGCTTTTCTTTGTCTTTTGATCCTTTCTTTCTGTTGGCAGAGAAAATGGATGGCAGGATACCAACACGGGATGAGAAGGTAGGAGAAAGGGGCTCAGTTGATAGCTTCACCTTTAGGGAGGACGCACATTGCTGTAGAAAGAGGTGGGGGTAGACAGAGAGAGAAATAGAAAAACAACAAACTCTGAGAAAGAAATAACTGCATGCCATTAGATTATGGCATTTGGAGTGAATGCAGCAGTTCTTAAGTAATTGAATTAGTCTTGCTTCTGAAAAGGAGAACCCCAAAATGCTACATGAGAAATATGGTTTAATTAACTGCTAATCCTAAGAGGCACTAGTTTGGGATCCAATCTTTTGACTGCGTTTTTGGAAGAGAAACCTAGAAAGCGGACAAGGGAATGAAATCCACAATTGCACACCATCCCCGAGGAAGACATCTGGAAATCAGCTCTTAGAAAACTATGTAAATCCTTCTCCTAAGCTAGAATAACATCTAGGAATCTAAAGCTCAAATGATTAGAGAAGCCGACAGGACTTATTTCATATTGTAAGAGTCAAAAGGCCACTGACAGAAAAGTATGATGTCTCTTCATAATGCTGTGTCCAAGATGAGGAAGCTTTGTCAAAGACTTTGGCCGAGGCAAGGGAACACTTGTCATTTCTCCATACCTACTAGGGTGTGAAAACTGCTGTTTCTCAGGGCAAACTCACAACAGCCCCAGAGAAGAGTAGTTGGGGAGAGAAAAGAGCATTTCTCAGGAAACACCCGCAGGATCCAAACAAACTTTCCCATTTAGTTGTGCCAAGAGTTCCCACCTCTAACTGGAAGCTAGACTCAAGCTACCGACATGCTCACATCTTTATAAACAATTTGAATTTTTTGAAAAAAATTCCAACAAATTAAGGTGCAGGGGAAAACTGGGAGGGGGAGGGGAATCAAGAAAAGAATGTGACAAGACTTTGGGCAGGAGGAAAAGGAAGTACAAGGCAAGTTTGACCATGGAAAAAAACAAGATCCTTGTGGGAAGGAAGGAAGGAAGGAGGGAGGGAGGGAGGAGGAAGGAAGGAAGGAAGGAGGAAGGAAGGAAGGGAGGAAGGAAGGAAGAAGGAGGGAGGGAGGAAGGAAGGAAGAAGGAGGGAGGGAGGAAGGAAGGGAGGAGGAAGGAAGGGAGGGAGGAGGAAGGAAGGAAGGAAGGAAGGAAGGAAGGAAGGAAGGAAGGAAGGAAGGGAGGAGGAAGGAGGGAGGGA
>BLBF01000021.1:23993534-24078831 GCA_015471245.1 Laticauda colubrina | reverse complement strand
ATAGAATAGAATAGAATAGAATAGAATAGAATAGAATAGAATAGAATTCTTTATTGGCCAAGTGTGATTGGACACATAAGGAATTTGTCTTGGTGCAAATACTCTCAAAATACATAAAGGGAAAGATACATTCATCAAGAATCATAAGGTACAACACTTAATGATAGTCATAGGGTACAATAAGCAATCAATCATACTAGGAAAGAGTCAATATTAATCGTAAGGATACCAGCAACAAAGTTACAGTCATACAGTCACAAGTGGGAGGGGATGGGTGATAAAGAGTGATGAGAAGATAAATAGTAATAGTAGTGCAGACTTTGTAAATAGTTGGACAGTGGTGTGGGAATTAGTTGTTTGGCAGAGTAATGGCATTCGGGGGAAAACTGTCCTTGTGTCCAGTTGTTCTGGTGTGCAGTGCTCTATAGCGTTGTTTTGAGGAAAGGAGTTGAAACAGTTTATGTCTGGGATGTGAGGGGGTCTATAAATATTTTCATAGCCCTCTTTTTGACTCATGCAGTATACAAGTCCTCGACTGAAGGCAGGTGGGTAGTAATTGTTTCTTCTGCAGTCCTAGTTACCCTCTGAAGTCTGTGTCTGCCCTGTTGGGTTGCAGAACTGTTGGGTTGGGCAGCTAGACATACCCAGTGACGGATTAAGGCTCACTGGTGCCCTAAGCACTGACAAATCTTGGTTCCCCCCCCCCCCTTTGTACATACTGTACAAACGAAGCCAAGCTTAGGCTACGTAAAAGTTTTTGTGGTGCCCCCTTTGGGCCTGGTGCCCTAAGCACGTGCTTAGTCTGCTTAATACACCACTGGACATTCCTGTAACTGTTCTTCCTACCTTTCAGCCTCCAAGTCCCCTAGCAAACTCTGCCTGAAATCAGGGGAAAGTGGCAACCACTGAATCATCAGCAAGCCAGGTATTGCCCCTTGTCTGAGGGGCCCGGCTACAGCAGGGAAGAACCGCGCTGTACCTCAAGGTCGGAAGAACGAGGAAACGCAGGACTCCCCAGCAGCAGGGAGAGAACATGCCATGATCGCATGCTTCTTTAATTCCGATTATTATAACAATCCATTTCCCATCCCCCTTCTGTCCTGCAAGTCAAGGGCCTACCACATAGCATAGCTGGCTGGAGAATTCTAGGACTTGAAGTCCACAAGTCTTAAAGTTTCCAAGTTTGGAGACCTCTGACCTATCAGGACATACCTGTAAAGATCCTAGCCGTGTTTAGGAAGAAAGGGTTCACCCTTCTAAATGAAGGTGTGGATGCTGATAAGCAAACCCAGCCACCCGCAGAGGGGTTGGGGGAACTGAGGTCTGAGGACGCTTTCTGACGTGGTCGTAGCCACATGGCAGGCCAAGAACTCCCTCAGGCTGCGGGGATCCCGAGGTTGCATCGTATCCTTCGCCCCTCTCCAGCTTCAAAAAAGAGACAGACCATTAGAGGCTGGGACCCAGTACAGGCGCCTGAGAATGTTTGTAAACCAAGTGGAACGTGTGGTTTGTTTTGTTTTGTTTTTTGTTTTCACCTCGTCGTATCTCGGTGGTAAGACTTCCTATTTTCTTGTTCATCTCCTGGGATAGTTTAAAGTCCAGAGATAATAAACGCATCGAGAATGGAAGTCTTTACAAGTTTCCTCTTCCCATTCCAGAAAGCCTTTAAAAATAATGAAAACTTTGCATGTCTCGCACCCATTACCTTTAGCCACAAATTTCTGCATTCATGGTTTAGGGCTGGTCTTACAGCTGTTGCTGATCGCTGGTTTCAAAAAGTAGTAAATAAATAATATCTCAGTAACTTCCCACAATTCACTGCCCAGAGAGAAAAAGATTCCAACCAACATGGCCCCGAGCCACAATTTGATTTACTGGTATCTTAGTTTGGCTAAGCTAATGAGCCAAAGACAATTGGCTTTACAAGTCAGGGGTGTGCAATTTGGGGGGGCCCTGAGGCCCACTGGTTGCACAACCCATTAGCAAACATTCTGCATTTTCACCACTTACACCATCTTCCTCCTTCTGCCAGATAATCTTGATCACTGTTGTTGACATAATAAAGATAAGCAGCTCTTCCTCCCAGTAACTTGCCTGCAAGTCACTATTTTCTTTTACACAGAAAGTACATGCAATTTGAAGGCAAACATATGTTGGTGGTCAGGAACTTGATTTGGGTGCAGAAAGATCCCAGTAGTGCATTTCCTAATATCCCCACTTGAAAGTAACAACTGATAGAAAAGGCCCCTAGGGAAGACCTGGGACAGAGAGTTGCTTTAATCATGAAGTACAGTGCTGAAGTAAATCAGCATACTTTGGGCTGTAAAAATGAAGATGGCATCCAGATCATAACAAAGAACTTGGTGAATTCTCTGTGTTGCCATCTAATGGTCTTTTAGATTTGCATAACCCAGATATGGATGCCTGGTAGATGGACACACTTGCTAGGTTTGCATCTATGTAACCATACAGTTTGCTTTAACCAGTGGTGGGATTCAATTTTATTTTTACTACCAGTTCTGTGGGTATGGCTTGGTGGGCATGTCAAGGGAAGAATCCTGCAAAATCTCCAGTCAGAGGTGGTATTTGCTGGTTCTCCGAACTACTCAGAATTTCTGCTACTGGTTTTCCAGAACTGGTCAGAACCTGCTAAATACCACCTCTGGCTTTAACCTTGATTTCTTCAAGATAGTGTGTCTAGTTCACACACATAGTGTTTAGCCAAGTTAAAAATACCATCCTCATTATGGTTTAGCATTATTGTTGAATCTTGGTTTATGATAAAGCAACTTCCTGTCTTTTTCTTTCCTCTAGACTATATGTTGATTTTATATAACTGTCAGATTTCAATAAGTACAAGTTTTTTGCTGTATTGGGGAAAAAATGACTTATTGATTTCTAGCTAGTGCAAAGCTATCAAAAAAACAGAGCACCCTTAAAACATCTTATCCATTGTATGATTGTCAGGTGATCAGAACTGTAAATCCTACTAACTTTTCCAGGTTGGGTACCTTTTTTCAAAGTCTGTTCTGCTAAAACCTGCATAGCAATAGTTCCCATTTAGAGAAATGAATGTAATTACTTGCTTACGATTGCAAATTGTTGTAGTGCTGTTAAATGTATAATAATAAAGTGACAGTCATGATGGGGCAATGTACGCAATGTCAAAGAAGCAAGCCAACAAAGCAAAATAATTGTCCCAGAAGAGTTGAAATCCTTGGTTAGATGGAAACATCCAATCCACTGTTCCTCTACAAAGCTACGGTACTGCAGTGAACTTTTATAAAGTGCAAAGAATGCACTGAGCTTTATATGTGAGAAAATTGTGGTTATTTTAAATTAACTAAGGAACGTGGAGTGACTTCATTAGATTCAGTGAAGGCCAAATTTGTTGATGGCTGATGAATACTAGGCATGGGGCCCATTCACCTTTCCAGTTGTAAGTAAATCTTTGCAGCCTCTCAAATATTGTGTATTGGAAAGCCATTTCAGAAAGGGAAGGAGAAAAACACTGATTTTGGAAAGTAGAGAGATTCATAGCAAAAAGGAAAGGATGTAATGAGACTCTTGTTGACAATTGTATGAAAAGTATGACGCTTCCTTGATACTTCTGCATCAAACTTTTGGGTTGACAGACTACAGTGCTCTTTCCAGGCTGCAGAAGTCCAAACCACCATTAAAAGGCAAGATACTGAAAACAATCTCTTTACTGCCACCAAGAAGGCATTTGGAGTTTCATCACCGAGATACAGCAGCCCTAGCAATATCCAAAGCTATTGTTCAAAGACCTGTTTATAGTTTAATATACAGATTTTTGGGGAAAACCAATCTAATTTGAAAATGGTTCCTAATCCTGGAAGAACTAAGACTTTACATTGCTTAGATGGGAGATGGAAAGGAGATGAACATGGTCAGAAAATCAAGCTAAGGGGAGTTTTCTTCATTTGATGTAACAGGAACATAAGATATAAAATTGTGTTGTCCCAGGGAAAACATTCAGAAAGGAACACACCCAATTATAAGAACGATATGACTGTGGTGAGTTCATTGTGAGCTTTATACTATGGTTCTTTAACTGGTAGTATCAAAATTTTCCTCTTCTGAAACATACCAGTTCTTATGAAGAACCCATGTACAGCTTTGAAACATGTCTGCAATGGTTCAAACCGGTGGCAAGAGCAACCATACCAAATCTGAATATCTCCTAAGATGATCTTTTTCCCAGCCCACTCTTTTTCCTTGATAAACCTTACGTCAGCTGTTAAGTTTTTCACATTTATTTCTGATGTTCAAGGCTTTTGGATTGACTAATCATGGCATGGTAGGCAGAATTCAATAAATGAAGAGTTTGTTGATATGTGATAGAAAAAGAATTATTTGCTAAATTTCTAGCCTTCAAGACCACAGGTGGAAAAGCCAGATTTTTGTACTTCCATCAGCCAACCAGGTTTACTTGTTGCTTTTCCTTGAAAGTTAGAAGTAGCCAATCACTTGCAATTTATACTGAGAAATGTGCAGCTACATCTCATTGACTTAAAAACCACAATATGTGTGTGTGTGTGTGTGTGTGTGTGAATAATACATGTGTAGCTTTTTAATAGTACAACCTTTCATGCAATCATCACCTCTTAAACCTTTTCAAATCCCTCTTTGCTGGGTAGGGACAGAATTCTTAAAAAACCACCTGCATTAGAATGATTCAGCAGTTACACAACTTTCAAGCTTTCACTCTCTGTGTACAGAACATTAAGCAAAAGGCACATGTAGAAGAAGGGGTGTTTCTGCTGCCCACTAAAATGCCATTGTGCAGCATGGCAACAAATGAAAGAAGCAGCACAAATATGCACCATGGGGCTAAGCCACTCAACAACTAAGTTAATTCCTACTGGGAACCAGTCTAATGGGAATTCAGTGTTAAGGTTGATATTGGAATTTGCTATGGAAATGCATGTCTTCTTTGGGAAAGAGAAGTGATGATGGAATTCTGCTTTTTGCCCGTTTTACTTGGCAGGCAATGACAGTGGTGCCTGATCCAAATAAAGGCCAGTCTTTCTTAGTTTGCCATTGCAGTCAAGTTTGCCACTGCAGTCATCATACAACACTGAGATATTAGATTCATTTGCTTCTTCCACTAAGCCGAGGCAATGGGCTACCTCACTCCAGGACCAGTAGTCCTTTTTAGTCTTCTCCTTCCCCCACTGCCTCTTGATTGGACACTTCTGCATGAATCAACCTCTGAATCAGCACAGAGGGAACAACCAGCACTTAGCAGCGATCAATACCAGCTCTGCTCTAGCTAAGAGCTGTTCATTACATTGGCCAAAAGCCAACCTCTCTCTCCCAATTGTAAGGCAGGCAGGCAACCAAAGGTATCCCAAAAAGGACCTGTTTGGGATACTGGCTGAGCCAGGGAAGGTGAGCTCATTAGGATGGAAGAGGCACAAATGTAATATTCTGGTTTACTGTCTAGCTCAACCAAGACTGCCCAACAACATGAGTTAAAGATGCAAGCATAGGATCAAAGTTGTATGTTGCCTGTAGAAAAGGAATACTTGGACTTCGGCTTTGCCATACTGAATATATAAGTTGGTATGAGATATGCAGGTAATTTATGCTATTTCAAGGCTAACCCTGCCATTAAGCAATTTGTCAGTCGTGGTGGGTATCAGAGAGAGAGAAAATTCTTCCTTACGTGTTACTACAGCATCCGCAATAATATGTGTGTGTGTGTATAAATCAGGGGTGGGATTCTACAGGTTCACACCTAGCAATTTGGAGAACTGGTTGTTTGAAGAAATTCCTGGTCTAATCCTGTAAGGAAGGCAGGAAGGAAACATTCTGGTGTTGCTTACAGAACCTGCCTTTCCGTTAACCCTTATTACATTCTTGGTAGGACTAGACTTCCTGTCTCAAGAATGTCTCTGGAGTTGTTTTTTTTTCCTCCTTTGCTGGTACTTTGCTTGTGTGGCGTGACCATTTAAAGTTACAATGGCAGTGAAAAAAGTGACTTATGACCATTTTTCACGACTGTTGCAACATCCCCACAGTCATTAGAAGCCAGATGAGGAGATGTATGCCTCGATGTAAGTGATGTTGAGTTGGCTACACCCAGCCAGTCACATAATCACCAAGCCATGCCCACCAACTAAGCCATGCCCACAGAACTGGTTGTTAAAAAATTTGAATCCCACCCCAGGTATAAACTTGTATACATTTGGCAGAAGTTTGTATTATGTGATATTCTCTCTGTAGCCAGAAGTCATACCTTTGGCACACCCACCCACAACTTCTTTTGTTTTCTACTACAGACACAGATTAGACATTTGATAACTTTTAAAATAAATATTAGAGAAACTCCAGAAAAAGATGCTTACTTGCAACTATGATCAGGATGGTCAAACAGAAAATTCATAACAAGCACCAAGGTATATGTATGCAGATGAGTGATACTTTGGCATGATCATGAAGAGCTCTTCTTATGTTCTTACACAGGAGCATATATACTACATCACTTCTGAATCTAGGGCCCCATTTTTTTTGCAGCTACTCACAATGTAGTTTTAAGGAATGGAGTTTGAAAAAGAAGGTATATTGTGCAAAAACTGTCAAAAGATGGTGGGATACAGAGAAGGATCTGATCCAGTTCCTGTACATTTGATAATTCTGTAGATGATTTAATGGAAAAGCCATAAGTAGATTGAAAAATCCTAACTTGTCTCAGTTGGGGCTGGGAATATCTGGGAGAGCCACTATCAGCAGTGCAAATCAACCTTCCCAAACTTTGTGCCTTCCAGATGTGTTGAACATCTGCTATCTGATCCAGCAGGCAGGAGTAATGGATGATGTGATCTAAATTTGAAGGATATCCAACTAGGAAATTTCATTTAGGTATTACTGAACTTGAAGGGTCAGTGCTTTACCTCAATAAAAATGCAGCTTAATTGTTTGATAGCATAACAGCCACGAAGGCTTTGCAAAAGGTATTCAAACAACATTTTGTGTCTATATTGTAGCTACAAAGACCAGAAATGTGCAAGCAGTGGTGCTTCCTGTGGCTGTGGAAGGGAAAATTGGACTTGAAAAAAAAGCATAGGAAGAATGTTGACACTTTTGAACTTTGGTGTAAGAAAAGAAAAGATTTCTGAAAATGAGCCGTGGTGGTGCAGTGGTTAGAATGCAGTATTGCA
Source organism: Laticauda colubrina (assembly GCA_015471245.1). Lineage (NCBI taxonomy): Eukaryota > Metazoa > Chordata > Lepidosauria > Squamata > Elapidae > Laticauda > Laticauda colubrina. Next base: position 24,071,644 of record BLBF01000021.1, on the reverse strand, counting down.
GGCTAATTCTACTGACTGCCAGCAGTTCGAACCTGACCGGCTCAAGGTTGACTCATACTTCCGAGATTAGTAAAATGAGGACTCAGATTGTTGGAGGCAATAGGCTGACTCTGTAAACCGCTCAGAGAGGGCTGTAAAGCACTGTGAAGTGGTATATAAGTGCTATTGTGAGTGCTAGAATACCATGGACTGTCAGGAAAACCAACAAATAGCTCATCAAAAATATTGATCCAAAGTTTTAGTTGAGGCACAAATGAACAGGCTCAAATTGTCCTACAGGTAGTCCTCACTCAATGACTGGTTTTACTACCATTCATTGTTACAGTGACCATGAAAATGGTGCTTTTTGGCCTATAAAGCTTTTCCAGCTGACATAAATTACCTGGATAGATTGTCATGAAGAAAATGTATTTTGTCATTAAGAGTTGACAATGACTTGATGGTGTATGATCAATCAAATCATCCCATAAGGATCTCCACTTGAGGCTTACAGTGTATTAATTATACAATCATATTTGTGCCAAAATAATTGTAATGAGGTAAGATTTCATCTCAGCAATGGTTGGGTAAAGTTGGACAGTGCAGTCAAATGTCGATACATCTCGATTGAAATTAGCGGTTTCTGTTAACACTCAACCAGTATATTCCAACCATTATATCCTATCCCCCCAAAAAATATAAAAGATAAAGGTTATCTTATCCTTCAATAATATTTTGAGATGACTATGCTTTGGAAAAAATGAAGGCCATTAAAAAGAGCCTTGAAGAAATCAAGATGGCTAAAAGCTATCAGAGAGGTTATGAACAGGACTTCAGAGCACCTCAGAGAAGGCAGTTGCTGCCAACTAACTTGGTAAACTGTCCTATTGGATCAAGAAGAGTTGGAAGTGACTAAACAATGACAACTATGTCCCACTTTTCTGCAAGAAATCATACTCAAAGCAGTTTATACAATGAAAAAGTGCCAATTCAATGTTTATTTATTTATTTGTATTCCACCTTCATTTATGGGAATAACATAGTCATGAGCATCCAGGCCCAGGACACAAGAAGCAACTGTTGGAAGCTGGTTAGGAGATCCCATCTGGAAATAAGGAGGAATTTCCTTACAGTGAGAAGAGTTTACCAGTGGATTAGCTTGCCTCCTGGAACTGTGGATGTCCATTGCAGGAGATTTTCAAGAAAAGATTGGACAACAATTTTTCTGCGGTGGAAGGTGATCTCTTGCCTTAGGCAGGGAATTGAACTAAAAGACCGCCAAGGTCCTTTCCATTCATATGATTCAATGAGGCTATCTTCCAGTTAAAGGCAAGCTGAGAAACTTCATTGGGAAGCTCTGCTTTCCCCTACCCCCCTTTGGTTTATACATTTTATGCCACACCAGCCATATGTTTATTGGCACTTCTGAAGAGGAAATGAAAAGCAATACATCAGGATGCAGGTCTTGAGCCATTGCTTTTGGTCCAGCTCATTGATCTCCAACTACTGATAGGAGAGGTGTAGTGGGAATTGAAGCTCAGCAACCTCTGGAAACTACACTTGATTAGGATTTCAAAGGACAGAAAGTGATCTTTGAACTAACAAATTGGTTGTCAATGAAATGGAAATGCTATCAGCATGAAGCAGTTGATCCTTTTGACAACAGAAGATTTATCCTACCGTTACAATTGATTGAAGATCCTGGACTGTCTGTTTAAGGAAAATCTCAGCATAGTGTTTGATGATAATCCAACTGGTGGAAATGTCATTGGCATTTGGACAAGGAAGACTTGAGACTAGAACTGACTTCTACTACTACACAGTAAGGCATCCTTATGACATCCCAGCCAAAAATCTGGGCATGGCTTTTTGTAGCAATTTCCGGTAGGTATTAAATACCACAGAGAGGAGCTGGAATCCTGTGTTAGAGGGCCCAGGGGAGAATAGTAAACCAGCAGCACCTCCTCTGGGATTTCCTCTTCAGAGAAGATCAACATTATTGGAAAATTGTGCCTGTCTTACAGCTTTTCCTGGCAGAGACCCTCAGGGGGATATTTTGTTCAACTGTGTCAAAAGCTGTTGAAAGATTAAGGAGAATCGCTGGTTTGCATTATGCCCATTTATCTTTCGGTATAGATTCTCCACAGTGGCAACCAAGATAATTTCAGTTACACAGCTGTGTCAGATACTAGCCTGGTTGATTTTTTTTTTAATCTTAACTTTGTTCAGAAAAGTATAAATCCTCAATTACTTTGGCCGAGTCCTCTAACCTTGATTTGAGAGATTTAACACAATTGCACACATATTCCTCTTCTTGTTCAGAACATCTCACATTCCTCAAGTGCTTCTGCACATGCACCCCTGCACATCTTTGAGACCACATATCTCCTTTCAGTTAGCTCAGACTCTGTGACAACTTCCATTCTTTGATCTGATCCTTCAGAAGCAGCTCAATGTCAGGCTGATTATAGTGACTTTGACATGGCAGTTCTTGGGAATGCAGTCATTCAAAACAACTGGCACAAGAAGAAGTCTCATTCCCACCCCAAATCCTTCCCTTTCATAGAGGTGGAAATAATGGAACATGAACCAAACTAGGTGGGAATAGAAAGGATCTAATCCAATGATATAATCCAGGTTTACATGTGGAATAGCAGTGAGTGCACGGCCAATAATCTAGAAGACCCAGTATTAAATTTGTGGAATCTACCATTAGAATAATTTCTAGTAGCAATATAGGGAAAGAGCCTGCAGGGTGACTGACACTGGTCAGAGTGAATTATCCTTATTGTTTTTGCTCTTAGACACTACAGAAATGTTATTTCAACAGAAATGAGTTATGAGAGTTTAGGCAGGCAGATTTCTCATGGAAAGATTCATTGAAGAGAACACTGCAAATAAGTGAGGCTGTCATCTCACATTTAGAAATTCTTTGGTAGCAAGATTGTCAAAACTGATCAAAACATCCTTTTATTAAATCAAAGATTTGGTTTCTTTTAATATGAATTATTGGCACACAGGCCATATCTAATAATCCTTTGATGCACAGCATCTATGAGAATTGGCCAGAGAAAAGAACGATGACTCAAGTTCAAACTATAAGGATGGGGAAAGATGCAGGAAGCCGGGTTGCTTTAGCTAAACATTTAGTGCATAGTGCCAGTACTTTACATCTGTGAACATCCAACTACCATTTATACAGAGAGATTCTTAAAAGTATTCCTCATGACCCTTATCTTAGTCTTTATCAAAATAATTGTTGTTCCCATTTTACAATGGCAGATTTGTGTCTTTAGCAGCTGCCAGAAATTAGTACATACAGCTTCACTATGGCATAGAGAAAAAATTGTTTGTTATTTCAGTCTATTTTGCAGCATCTTTAGGTATGTTGGTAAAGCAGTCTGTAAATAAATTAGTGTCAATCACAATCCTTGATTTACAGTATATTGCTGGACCTGTAGTGGGATTCAAAAAATTTAACTACCGGTACTGTGGGAGTGGCTTAGTGGGTATGGCAGGGGAAGGTTACTGCAAAATCCCCATTCCCTTCCCACCCCACTAACCTGCTTTCCAGCTCCATTCTCCCATGCAGGGCAACCAAAGAAGACCTAGACAATCAGCTGGGATTCGGGAGGCAGAGAATAGATGGGGGCAGGGCCAGTCAGAGGTGTTATTTGCTGATTCTCCGAACTACTCAAAATTTCCACTACTGCTTCTCCAGAACTGGTCAGAACCAGCTGAATATCATCTTTGCTACTACCATAAAATGTACTTTTGGGGCTAGCAATATAGAAGTGGTTTGTTCATGCCTCCTACAGCCTAGGGATGTTTCCCTCAGAACCATCCAGGACAATCCTTGAGGGATCAGCTGCATTGAGTGAAGACCATATTAAAGGCTCAGTAACTGATCAGAGAAATAATAGCTTGGCTTAGATTTGTGTCCAGTTTACAAAGAATTTGATCTGTAGAAAACCTTGGCATGTAGTCATTTGCATAATTTGAGTTTAGTATGCTTGTTCTGGTTTATTCAATAAACATGGTTAAACAATAGCATAGCATGGCTGCAGATCAGCCCAGTGGACAAAGGGTCTTCATTTAAGAACAGGGTCTGCAAGATGAGCTGAACCAGAAACTAGCCAATGACGTTTTAGCCTAGTGTGTTGTGCAATTTTTAAACTTACTTATTAATTCAGTTAAGGAGTTTGGGTTCACACAACATTCATAGTAGGAGGGGGTTCATGATCCATGATTTCATGCAAATACAGTCCTTCTGTCTTTCTTTTAAGGGTGACTATCTGAGGATAGCATTGTCCTGCTATTGTTGTTTTCCAAGAGCAGGCATGCACATGCAGGTTGCAACTGACCCTTGAGATTGGACAGATTCTGGCTGGGAACTCTGGGATTTGTAGTCCTAAAGCTCCAGAGTGCCACATTAGAGCAGTTGCAGTTGTAAAATAACCATCATTCTCTGATCTCCTTTTTCAACCTTCCGTTGCTGCTGTTCTTTTGTTGCTTAAAAGCCTCTTCTCATAAGTTTTTTTCCCAGCAAATTGAATTAGGCATTTCTATGATTATAGTTATTGATTTTATCCTGGCCTGTTTTGAAACATTGATAAATAGCAAGAAGGGTAAAGAAGGCCGAGAAAATACAATGCCTCATTCAGGGCTACCTTGCTGAGAGAAAGCCCAAAAGGAAGGGTTATTCTTGTTCTATAAAGTGGAATTTTCATCACAGAATTCCTTGGCCAAAGGACATTTGTGGTTTGAATATTTCCTCTCTAGACCCATTTCAAAGAGTTTCCCAATCAGGAATTTGTTTCCTATTACAAATATTTTAAAATGCAATTGAAGGGGAGGGGTGAGCCTAGGACTGAAGAGTCAAGAAAATTTCTCCAATTAGCCCAGTTGAAACATGCTAGTATTGCATAGAAACTCAACTCAGATGGCTCTATCCCTATTTTCCAAGAATTGCAATTTTATTCATGTTCAAAGTATAAATTGATTTAAAAGAATTGCTAATGCCTCAGTGTCCCTTCCTTGGTGATGGAGAGAGGAAGCTAAACTGTAATTAGTATTTGATAAGGGAACTTTAAAATCATTTTTGGTATTTGTAAATGAAATATGTCAACAATGTCTAGCACTGAGTTCCCGGTCTGCTTTCATCCATTCCTCATTGTGTGAATTTGTTTGGTAATACATCATATAATTGAAGCTTCTTTCTTAGTCATGTTGATACCCAAAAAAAGCCACAACAGCTGCTGCTAAAGACTGAGATAATAAAGAGGAGGGGAAGGAAAATAAAAAGAGGCAGGGGCAACTCCAGCCATCATCATCGTTATACATTCCAAAGCTGTGAAAACTGGAAATGTAGAAAGTCACCACTTTCCCCGTGGCTTATATGGACTTAGTTTCCATAAAAAGTGATGAGTTCAGTCTTCATTCAGTGATAAACTCTGGTGCACAAAGAGTGGTAACAATCATATGCAGGTTGCCTTTCCTATCTCTCTAAACAAATGCAGCTCAATGTTGAAATTAAACCTTGAAAATGAAAAAAAATAGGCTGAACTACCAGTAGAGAAGAATCCTTTTCAGAAAATAAATCTCTCATCCCTGATTGGCTAATGGGCTTTAAATGGAAACTCCTTTATGGAATCCTTGTCCTATAAGAGACCTGAATGTATAGCACAGTCCCACTGTATTTTGAGATTGGTCTTGTGCAGCAAGTCAGGTTGAACAAGAGAGATGGAGACAGGTGTCAATCCATTGAGTGAACCTTATGATGAGGAAATGTATATTATTCACCCTATTATTGTCCAACAATATTCAACTACCTGTTCACTTGTTCAAATGAATCCCATGTGTGGCAGTCTAAAGGGGATCTGTCTCCATCAGACCACTCAGCCTGGAGTCAGAGGCTCTCTAGAGCATATAAACACACACACACCCAAACAAACCCTACTTTGCCATGAGGATTAGGCAGTCTATGGTATAACATGGTCTTAGGTTTAGCTTCTTGTTTTACATAGGGCCACGTATAAAAGTACTAGCAAGAATCAGATTGATATAGAGGTGCCTTTGAACATTTGCAGACACAAAATGTGCATCTGTTTAAGTGCTTATTTTCTTACCAGCCACATAGCACTGCTTTGAAGACATCACTCATTAATCCTAATTCTCTGACTATTGGACGCAACTGGGTATTTCTACTAGAAATATATGTGCATGCAAGTTAGCAAAAGTTTGCTTTGTTTTCAGCAGATTCCTTAACTTGGCTTTAGCAGTTAGTAGCGACTTCCAGATCTGGAAAAGTTTCAGCTGTTAATTCGTGCAAATCAAACTGCTAAGGGCACAAGAGTAGGTCAGAACGCTGATTTATTTTTTTTTTTGTCTGTTCCTGACCAGTTGACAATCTAAATGTATTCTATCAGAACAATTTTTGTACATGAAAATTGTATGCTCCAGGCATGTTCCATTTCATCTCCCACAATCCTTAACTAAACAGGAGCTGAGGTGCATATCAGGCAAAAATAAACACAGTTTGCTTGTTTGTGGCTCAGCTGTTGTACAAAGCTGAGCACGATTTATGGCACATTGTGTGCAAATCGTGGTTGACTCAAATAAATCATGGCTTACATTAAGTATACAATATACTATTATATCATCAGCATTTTTCTTCCTTAAGCCCAGGGTGGATAACCTTCAGGAGCTGCTGTGGGTGGGTGCTGAAGAAAGATAAGAAAGGGGTTCATTCAGCATTGGGTTTGTTGGGGAGGGGGTTCCTGGTATTTGGAGGGGACAGTAATCCTTCCTTAGAAGACCATCTAGCTTATTTTGGAGCCTACAATACAGCAAGGATATCCAAAGGCTGTGGGCTGAGGATTGATTGCACTTGGATTTTGAATAGCATGTGATGAGCAGCTCTCCGAAAAGAACTGTATGGATTCAGGAAAAAAATTACTTACATTAACTGCAGAAGGAAAAACCCAATACAATGGGAGTCTCTGCAATCCATACCTCAAGGCTACATGCAGATTTAGGACTTCAAGGTCTGCACCTCTGCACCTCACTTTGCATGTGATTGTTGTTTGTCTTCATGGGGCAGTCACTGATCATTGATGCTTGGTTAGAGGCAGCTCTAGGAAAGGCAAAGCAACCTTGGGAGGTCACCTGTTGTCTTAGGGAAAAAAATGTGAGCCATGACTTCTTTTAGGTAGAATTGCCAGCAGTAAATAAGTAAAAAGAGCTGAAGGCTGACCAATTATGGTGCTGCAAATTGATCTATGCAGCCTAAGACTTTTCACAGCATAAAACCTGTGTTGCAGTTACTGGTTAAGATCAGCACTGCAAGCTGTCCTGAAAGCTTTGGCACAACCAGCAAAATATTGGTTGTCAAACAGGATATCACAAAGCTAACTACCCTGCCTGCCAAGCAGTGTGCTGAAACAAGCAGAGAAGGGCCAGGAAATTTGAGTTCCAATTGTTATTTTCATTGGAAGTTTTTGGTTGTCCCTGATCCAGGCATTTCCTCCTTATCTGGATCACCAGATTGCTGTCACAACTCCTCATGTGTTTTTGCATGCAACCCGCCCCCTCTTGTTTCAACTGAATTGTACCATCCCACCGTATCCCTGTGGCAGTTCCAGAGTCCAGGCTCAAGTATGAGAATGTTTTTCTTTCCATGGCCCACATCGGAGGTTTTCTCCTGAAGCATACAAGTCAGTTTTCTCATCCTACTTCACTTGACAGGTTGACAAATGCTCTGGCACAGACTATCTGCAAGCAAGGAAAGGCAGGCCCAGTGACTGCCTTTACAGGCACTTAACAGATTTGGGAGCAGAAAAAAATGGTTGGGTTTGCACAACACGCTAAATCACAAACTTGCCAATATCATTTTTGCCTAGAGGATTGTACAGTTCCAGCCCGTTTAATTCATGATTTCCTGTATTGCGGGAACCCAGAAATTTTGAGTAAAAAACATAGCTAACAATGAAGAGTAAAAATATAAATGTGCAATTTTTTCTTTGTCATGAATTATGTAATTACCCAGCTCTGGGGGCTACAAATCCTCTGTAAAACTCAAGTTCAAAGGTCAGTTTTGTCAAAGAAATCCACACCTGGCACATTTCCCTTTCTTCCGGTACAATGTATAGAAGGGAACCTTCAAAAGATGCAGCTACTATTAGGTCATGTCTGTGTTAGGAAAAGCTTCATCTGTTAGTTTCTATCTAGTTCATGGCTATCAAACTCGCATCCTGCGGCCCAGATGCATTACACGATTGTCATGCCCACACCCGGTTTAGCAAAGGGGGAAAAAAATCAACGCTGCTGTGACGATGCGAGTTTGACACCCCTGGTCTAGTTCGTGCATTTTCCCTCCTCCTTGGATTCCTGACTGGTGGGAACTTGTTATCTACGGTGTTGCTTCTTTAGGGCAATACCTTTTGTATAGCCACCCGATGCATAGAAATTAAGCATTAATTTTCTCTGCGGAAAGAAGACATCCCAATTTCATTTTTTGTTCTGGCAGTGCTGTCGTTGGAATGCCATATTGCAAGCTAACTCTGCCCACTGCCATGAGTTCGATCCTGACTGGCTCAAGGTTGATTGAGGCTTCCATCCTTCTGTGGTGAGTAAAATGAGGACCCAGATTGTTGGGGGAAATATACCAACTTTGTAAAACCACTTAAAGAGGGCTGCAAAGAACTGTGAAGTGGTTTATAAGTCCAAGTGCTATTGCTATTCTGTTAAAAATGCAGGCTGAGAAAAAATAATAAAGCATTTCAGATGAATAGCAGTGCCAACTTTTACTGTCTCCTCTGCCCACATTATCAGATGAAGGCTTTCATGGCACTAAACTGCAGATGACACTCCTGATAAAAGGCACTGATGGTGGATGAGAGCAGAATATGCTCATCAGTAGGATCCTTTGAGTTCAGCCTGAATGGTATGTGAATTTGCTATAAAAGTAACCACCCACCTGAAATATTAAGATTGGATCATGCTGTTTACATGTTTACTAACGCTCACTATGACAAGTGGGTGGTGTGGGATGTTGCTATTTTAACTTTAGTTTACCACTGGGCTTAAAAAGAAAAAAAGAGAGAATTTAAATACAGTATACAATTTCCCACTAGACCTCAAGACTGCTGAAATCTATGGTTATATCAAAATGGGCATGTTTTTGTAAATTAAGACTCATCAGTGTTTACCAAGTACCTGCCCTAGTTTTGAGTCTCCCTGTGCAGAGCCTGTGAGTCCTTTTATCCATTTATTGCTGTACCTTTCTCCTGATTTCTTCCTCATTTACTGTGCAAAGTAAGAGCTGGGTGAAAATTGTGTCCGATGAAGTAGGACATCATTGCATTTTTGGATTCATTAATGTTGAGAAGAACTGATGGTGCTTCTCGTTTCTGTGGATGGCTCTGTTTATATATTTCAGCATGCATCAGCTACTTCCTTCACTCATAGAGCTTTTTTGGACAGAGTCAAGATTATAGAAGGCATTCGGTAACACATTTTGACATTCACCATCTTCCAAGTTCTTGTATTCCACAAAGAATCTGCTGCTGAAATCCTTACAACCTTATCCTTGTTACAACCTCCCTGATGGATAGGCCTTATTGTCCCCATTATTAAGACAAAAGTGGGGAAAGGGGTAGGATATCAGAGTGCTTAGTGGAAAACCACTCAGTGAATTTAGGACTTGAGAAGATAGAAGGAAGGATGAGCAGGACGATGAAAAATGCTTCTGCCAAGCAGCCAGCAATGCCATTACCAATTACATAGTTCTAAGGCCAAAGTTACTATCAGTGTCATATACTATCCGTGTGCAATTTTGCTCCAAGGATACCGTCTTTCGTTTCTCCTAGAAGTGAGCAGCAACTCTTTTTCCGTCTCACAGAATTCAGTGTGAGAATCGTGGAAAATTGATTCATTTCCACCTGCATAGCCTCCTTAACCCAAGTTGGGGTTTGTTTGTTTTTTTGCTATTATAGAATCTTCATATTGTTTTAAAAAGAGCATGACAACAGAGAATGTTAGGGAAAAACTATTTATATGTGCATCTCTATTTTAATCAGACCCCAATAGTTACATGGGGAGGGGGGGCATTAGCAGGAGGGAAAAGCATGCAACCAGGACTGATGACTACAATTTGCATCTTCACCGCAGCTGGCAACACCCACTCATTGGAATGTCACTGAGTTCCTGATGCATGGATAAATATTTCATTGTTGTTGCTTCCCCCAGATCAAAGACCCAGTTTTATTTAGCTACTCGGGGGTGCTTTAAGCAATGGTGGGAAAAAAGACTAGGAAACATTTATCAGAGAAATTAAGGGTTCTCAATTTCATCATCTGAAAACCAACATTTATGGCAGAAAAGAGCCTGAAATATACAGGTTAATTTAATGACCATACTAAATGGGATTGGCAACTCTGGTCAGTGACATGCTTATTAAGTGAGACATCATGTGACTTGTGACCACTACCTTCTCCACTGATGTCGTTTGTCAGAATGTACAAAGATATTTCAAATTTACATTGGAAACGTGAATGTAAGGAGGGTTACCTTATCTTGTTTGGCAGACGTGCAAAAAAGCTGGAAAATGTTGGGTTCAAAGACAGCAATTCAGAACATTTCAAAGATTAGCATTCAGCTGAAACCAGAACTTTTCCTCTTGGGACTGAGGGATAAGCAGTTGGGAAAAAGGCATGGAACATTGTTTTTATATATGATAACTGCAGCAAGACTATTGTGTTACAAAAATTTAAATAATTGGCAAGGTCTGGGACAGAGGAATGATAGATAAAAATGATATAATTTGTTGAAATGGCCAAACTGAATTGTTTGATTAGAGAAAAGACAATATCTACCTTTATTGGTGAATGGAAACCTGTTATGGACTTTTTTGTGTGAAAAAGAAAAAAGTAAACTTATATAGTTTTATGATTAGATATAAGAGCTGTGATTTAACTTTAGAGGTCAATTTATAATTGTCCTTACACTGCTATAAAGAATATTGGAAGCCACTTCACTTCGCTTTCTTTTCTATTTTTCTGTTAATTTTTTCTTTTTACATTTTAAATTTTTCTTTGGTTTTCTCTTTCACTCTATTTTAGTTTGTATTTTAGATTATAATTGTTTAAAATGTAACGTATATGTGTGTCTGTGTGTCTTTCTGCCTATGTATCAAAATGGCTATCATGTGACAGTGGTGTACTGCAACAATTATAAATGCCCCAATTGCAAAGAACCCAAATTGTGATCCTGTGACTGTGTGTGTGGGTGTGGGGGGGTGCTGCAACACTCATAAGTCACTCTTTCATAAATTTGAGGACTAGTCATAAAGTTATTTTTCAAGTGCCATTGCTATGTCATAAAATTACTTTTCTAGGACCATCGTAGCTTTAAACAGTTGTTAAACAGGACAGTTGTTAACAGAGGACTGCCACCTGTACTTTAAGAACAAGTTGCACTTGGGTTGTGAGTACATAGGCAGGTAGGAGGATATATTTTTAGTTCATTCAGAAAATGGCTCTTTTTGTTTCAGCAGTCCAGCTTGAGCAGCCCAGAAGCATTGACAATAATTGCTATAATTTCAAAAAATAAAATAAAATCTCCGGGTCAGCTTTGTGCAACCTCTTTCCTTCTCCCTAAATTGCTACTTTCTTGAGTTGTTCATTTATAATCTGGTAAGTGGAAGAGAAAGCTGAGAGCAAAATGTTTTTTCTAAAACTAACAGTGTAAGGATGGAGTTAGGGCCCGATCATCCACACAGTCAGAGACTTTTGGTTCATAGCCCTGGTCTTGGGTTTCAAATTCAAAACCTGGCTGATAAGAAAACAACTACGTGTTCCTTTAAGCCTTAGGCCTCTAGTCCCCCAATGTTTGAATAAATATAAAAATGGTGAATTTGAAAAATGTTGAGGTGAAATCAATTAATATTTTCTTATAGCGGAGTGACTGAGTGTGATTTGTTCATGTACACTGCCGAGTACCAGACCTTCTCCATTATCAAACAACCAATAAACTTTCAGCAGCCTCTGCCAGTATGTCTAATAGCGAGGGATGCTGGGAGCAACAGTAGGAAGGTCACAGATTGTTTCTTCCCCGCCTCCAATTAAAGGCCCAATTTAAGGAGAGAATTCTGGGCCAAATATTGCTTTGGGTGTTTGAACTGATTTGCTTGTTGCAATGATGTCTGATAGAAGCTAAGTTTCCTCTTCAATAAATCCTGACAAAATGCATCCATGTCATTTACTGCGGCCACGGGAAGGAGAGATTCACCTCCTCACCAGCTGTCCCCCTTAGTACCATCAAAGCTTCCTTTGTATGGAGCACCCAGGGATGAGAAATTGCCATAGGAAACTAGTTTGCCAATTCCAGAAAAAAAAGGCCCAATGTTACTTCCTAAGCTCTCCTCTCACCCTCCAAAATGCTGGATTAGCACTGAGTAGTATGTCCCAAGGACTGGCCACACAGCAGAACAAGCAGGACCCCAATCTTTTCTGAAATGCTCTAACAGCAAGCAGAGATTCACTTTCTGAGCCCCAAACACCATCAGCCCTCTCTTTTCCCACAGAGTCATATAGGGGACTAGGCCAGAGGTAAGAGCTACAATGAGTAGGGGATGGCAGAGATTGTGTATCTGAATCTGGTTGAGGACCCAGAGCAGGGGATGGGCAGTCTTTTACCCACTGAGGTAAATCAGCATGTCTTTATTAGGCATAGTCTTTGGTGGGTCATAATGGAAGCGTAGAGCCAGGCTGAGGTCAAGTCAGAGCCCCAAATGGGTGGAAGCTCAGTTCTCTCTTTCCCCACCGAATACTTCTTTTTCTTCCCATCCAGGCAGCTATCAACAAGGAGCAGCATCACATCTGCCACAGTTCTGAAATGTCTGGTTTGAAATTAGGCCCAGGGCTACCCTTTGCCTACCCTGGACTGGGAAAAAGGGTGGGAACATGATGGAACATGGCCTGGGGAGAGACTTCTCCAGTTTATGTCTACTAGAATAGTACCCATCAATTCAGATCTTGAAGTCCATTTTAAGGTAATGTCTATGCACAGAGTAAAAGGACCTCCCCCCCCCAAAAAAAAACCCAACCCACCATTCTTTGCATTATCAGTTAATCATCAATTACAGCCTTGTACAAGTCACTGTTTGTAAGGTAAACATGTTGCCTTAGCTCCACCTCTATTACTGGAAAAAGGGGCACAGCTGCATCCATGTACAAGTGCTTTGGGGTTGTATCATTTGGGCTCCATCCTGCTGGGAGGGAAACAGCGCAAATACTTTACAGATATATGTATATCTGAAACAGCGAGTTTCAGAACTGACCAGACATGCAAAATGAGGGAGGTGGCATGACTATGACTCAGAAGAAGCTACAGACTCACAAATGCAGCTTGCGGAGAAGAATGCAGGGAGAGAGACTTTTAAGGAAACTGAACTTTACTCCCAGGACCGCTATACGTTGAGAATGGATTATGGAGCTTTATTATGGCAGGAACACCTCCTCCTCCTCCTCCTCCTCCTCCATGGGGCAACTCCTCTGGACCAGGGATGACAACCTTGGAAGGAGGGAGGCAGTTTCAAAACCTCAAAAAATAAAGCTGCAATTGGCCATGCAACTTTTTGAAAAAAACGTGCCAGCTGCAGACAGGCTACTGCTGCCAGGGCTTCCTACGGGGCAGCAAAGGCAGGTCCACATAGAGGCAGGCAGCGTAATCAGTAGATGCATGATTCGAAAGAAATCAATCTGTTTGGGGGAAGGCCTGAGTAGAACAGTGATGAAGGGAGAGACTGCTGTTTGTGTTCCACTAAGGGGGAAAAGAGTAGCGGGGTTAAATGCCTGCCCCTTCTGATACAGTTGAAAGAAATGGTCCGACCAGAGAGAGGGGAGGCAGAAAGTCCCAAAATCTCTACCCCTCCCCACCCCACCACCCTACACACACCAGCAGCGCAGCCAAGGGCCAAGCATGGAGGCCGGCATCACAGGTGGCACTGAGCTCAGACAGCATCATCCAGGCCAGGTTCAGCATCAGGAGACGGGACACACTCTTTGCTAAGACGGACGATCTCCTGGGAAAGGAGCTCCAAATCCTGGAAGAAAAAGGGCAAATCAGATGAGAGGGAGCCAGAAAAGGAGACCGGTTCGAAGAGCAGGCATGATATACCGAAGCATGCCCTGCCAAGGAAAATACAGACATCCCTTTCGAGCCATGCTCATTCTGCACAAATTCATTCTCCCAATTAAAAGCTGCTAATTGATCCATTAATTGGGCTTGAATTAAAAAAAAAAGTCTGGAAAGCAACAAACCCAAACCAACAAAGAGATAAAGAACCAGTGGCAATCAATACGCTTTATTAAGAGAAGAAAAGGACAGTTTGGACTGCAAAAAAAGCAACTTCCCTTAAAAGTCCCTGAAAACAAGACTTTCTTCCCCTTTTAGCACTGTGGCTCAGAAACCTGGATTAGATGCATTTCAGATCACATTCTCTCTTGCAGAGTGTTGGACACCAGAAGAAATAGAACCGGCCTTCATGCCCGAGCCTAGCTGGCATCTTCTACCATCCACTCTACCTGCCCACAGCTTCTTTCCCAAATGCACAGTGCCCCCTACAGGCCATCACTGGGATTGCCACACTACTACTTCTGCCATGTACCACCTTATCTTTTCCTCCCTACTCAGTGCAGCTAGCCACTGCATGGCTGGCTTATCTGAAGACTTCCTCCCAGACTAGCATCTTGATCCTCACAGACACTGCCAAGATAGCATCCTTCTTCTGCCCCACATTGACTGCTCCACCAAAGCCCCAACCTTGAAACAATCTGTCCTCTGAGGATGCTCACTCCCCTCCCTTCCATCCCTCCCCATTCAGACATACAGCTATAAATAGCCTCTTCTTTCCGCTGACATCATTATTTCGTCCCCTTGTTCCATTAGGACATTGGAAAGATCAGATTCTACATCAAGCTCATGCTGAAGGGGGGGGGGAGAAACTCCCCAATATGCTGCAAAGTCTTTCGCTGGGGCGGGCTCTCTTTCTCTTACCTCAGCTTGTGCTTTCGTGATAAAAGCAGGCAAGAGAAGACTCACCTTGCTAGATGAGATAGAAGCCTATCTAACCCAGCAATCTGTTTCTAGTTATTGGAAGCAAGGAAGTTCTCTAAGACACAGAGAAAGAGCAATTGATTTTCCCTGCCCTCTGATCCTAGATAAGCTGATATTCAGAAGTATACTTCTTTTGAATATGAGATGAGGATATCTCAAAGATATCCTTTGAGATGCCATGGCTAAGAGGATTGCTCTCAAAGAACTACCCTGCATAAATCTATCTAGTTCTTTGAAACGTCTTTCTCTGTAAGTTTTGCAAACTGCATAAATACTGTATGTGGGTCGTGTATTAAGGGATTTTTCTTGTCACTTTTTTGGGGGGAGGGGGGAGCTCAAAGCACATTCCAAAGGGATCTGAGTGCTCTTCTACCCAGACTCTTGCCTACCTATCTGAAAACCCAGCATTAGACCACTTTTATCACTGGAAAACAAACAAACAAAATGGCTGAGCACTCTTTATAATCTGGCCTAGCCCAGCAGTGGGTGTAAAATGACAAACAGCCAGGAAGTAACATGTCTGCTGTTCTATCATCACTATGGTCAGAATGCAGATATCTCTCCTGCATCCCCCAGACTTATTTCCAAGCTCCAAATCCTCCCCACCACCACCACCACCTGAAGCTACTCTTCCCAAAGGCAACTGCATCACCCAGGATCTTGTCTCTGAATGTGGATGGTTGCCCATCTGTGACACAGAGAGAAGGAAGGCTGGAGAAAATGCAGATTATGGGTATGAAGATAAGAATTCTTCCTTCAAGAATTCCACAGTGTTCAGGCAGGAGCAAATTTGCTACTCCCTTAGCTTCCCTTTGGTGCCAAAGCTGGGCTCTTGCTGCCTCTCTTCCTCATCAGTCACCTTGATCTGCAGCTTGAGAAACAAGATAAATGGCCAGGCTGCTACAGCAGCTGTGTGTATACACTTGCTCAGGGTGAAGAACACACAAACTCGGGAGCCAACCAGCAGAGAGTCTCTCTGTTCCTATTCACTTACCACAGCAGCCTGTTCCTTCCATAAGAACTCTCCCTAAAGCCTCATTTTTCAACAGTTACAGGCTGCTGAGGATTTGTTCAACAAGCCCTATATCTCATAACAAGTAATTTTCCCTCTCTGGTTGCTGGTCTTAACCCCTTTCCCAACCATGGATTTCTTCATCGTGTTGGAACAGAATTCCTATTGTTGCAAGAATCATGGCAGCTATCATCCAACATCATGTGAGAATTTATGTTTGGCAAAGGCTGCTGTAGCTGCCTTCAGCATGTCTAGGTTGATGTTTGTAGCTGTGCCTTGAATATAGCCTGCTGGGTCCCTTTTGTTCTCCCTAGCCGCTTCTGTACTTTGATTATGAGGAGTTGCTCCTGATCAGAAGTGGCATTCAGAAGGTTCTGGCCAGTTCTGGAGAGCCAGTAGCGGAAATTTTGAGTAGTTCAAAGAACCAACAAATCCCACCTCTGACTGGAGATTTTACAGTCTCCTTCCCCTGCCATGCCCACCAAGCCACTCCCCACAGAACCGGTAGTAAAAAAAAATTGAATCCCACCACTGCTCCTGATCATGTGGGTTGCCAACTTTATTTTTTTGGTTTGGCAATTCTGTTTTTCTGCATGTACAGAGCATTTCTTTTCATCAGAAAGAGCAGAAAATAGTTGCAGTACTAGCAATAGTGAAAGCCAGTATGATGTAGTGGTTAAGGTACAGGCTAGAAACATGAAGAGTTTTAGTTCTGCCTTAGCCACAAAGCCACCCAGATGACTTAGGGCCTGTCACTCTCTCTCTCAGCCAAGGAAAAAAAAGCAAAGGCAAACTATTTCTGAAAATGTCACCAAAAAAACTGCACAGGGTAGTTCATGACTAATTCAAGGGCAGACACGCACAAAATTATAATAATAATAATACAATCATCATAGCTCTAAGGGAGGGATGCCATTGATTATCTATAGAACTTCAGAATATTTTTCAATTATGGATGTTGGCACCAGGCATCATAGTTTAGGATTGCAATAATCTAGCTGAAATGCAAAATGACAGGTACTTATAAAACTGAGCAGGCGAGGATCGGGCCTTCCTCTAGGTAAGCTGACACAAGCAATAGAGACTTCTGTTTACAGCATGACCTTTGCGATTAAAAGCATTGTCTCCTTCTGATGGTAACCATGCGGATCCCAACCAAAGGCACACAGCAGTGTCTTAGCTCACACTTTTTATTCCAAAGTAATTGTTCCAAATAATCCCCCACTGCCACTCTCCGCATTTTGGTTACTTAGCAATGCCATTTCGCTTTCCTCCTGGGGCAGCCTTTTCTTCCTTACCATGGTGACTTCCAGACATCTTCAAACTAGCATTCCCAGAACTCCATGCCAGCCTGTTCAAAGACCAGAATTACACCACCCAATACCCTTCAACCTTTCACTTTACAACTCCTACAGGCTTTAATCAGCATGGGCAATAGCAAGGGTTTGCATAGGCTGAATTTCTCAAATCCCCAGACAGCACCATCCTGGGGAAGACTCGTGCACTGTCCGAGGCCGCGGCATGATATATAAATGCCTGAAAGCTGTGAATGAGATCCCTGTGGACCTCCACAAATGTACCCCAAGTGATCATTTTAAATAAGAAAATGGTTAAATACATTATTGGAAAGCAGTCGTATGAATTATTTTTAATTTTACCCACATTTGAATATAGTTAAAGTGAAATAAAATCCAAGGTTAGTTTCTGTCCTAGCCTCAACTATAATATTTTGGAGTGCGGTCCCCAGGGTACCCTTGAATGGCCAAGGAACTAATCCATCTTTGCCTTGCCATAGAAAAGCAGCATGTGTTTAACATAGAACACATGTTTAGGGAAAATACACCCTTTGCTTTAGCATTCCTACCCCAAATCCTGGAGTTTTCCAAGTGAATAAGTTGGAATGATAAGTTCTCAGGGAGCTCTTCTCCAATATCTCCCCTTTGGGAAGAAAACATTATACAGAGATATGAGAGAAGGCATTCTTGGCTGTGGAAAGCCACTTAGAACATGCCTTCCTTGCAGAGCACAGCCCAGCATTTGATTTCAATCTTAGTAAAACCTGTCTATTCATTCACCCAAAATGTTGGCTTGTTGTGGCTACAGCATGGCCTTGATTCATCATTTGCCTCTATTGGACTATGGAGTCTGCTCTTAGTGATGTTGCTTGTTTTATTGACTGAGGTTTTTCTTTTCTTGTTTGTATCACAGTCCGCATTCATAAGAACCACTTTTGCATCTTCCATGTAAGTGAGATAAAATATCCTGCATAAATGGCCATTTCCATTTCATACTCTGAAAGTCCAGAGTTCCTGTCGCTTTATGCCTTTTGCTTGGTCTTCCTAGGCAGAATCCCTCCTCTCTTCCTCTCCTTGCAGTTCAGTGGCTGACTCTGCCCAGTTCCCATTTCACCCCCCTCCCCAAAAAAAGCCTTTTCTCGGGGATCCACCTACACACCTTCTGTAAGTGCATGTTTTTGGTGAGCTGCTCCTCCAGCATGTTCTGTAGCTTCTTGTTCATCTCACGCAGGTTCTCATCTCCTGGCTTCACCAGATCTCGCAGGACACTACTTAGGCTACTTCGATCAACCTGCCCATGAGCCCCAGACACATCTGTCAAAGGGAAAAAGGGCAGGGAGAGAGAGAAAAAAAGCAGCGACAAAGAAGTTATAAATGAATGTGGAAATGAAATTATGGTTGCAGTGTAAACCGAGCATCTGGGCTACACCATTTGAAGAGAAAAAACAGAAGTCACGTATTGGATGATCCTTCCTATGAATAACTACATTACTTTCCTTATAACAGCAGGTTTTTTTTCTCTTGAAAAGTGATTTTGTGGAAGAACACTCCTTAGAATGAAGGAGATCATGACTAAGAAGTCTGTCATCCCCAGGAGAAACCAGCCTAAAAATGCTGTGGGAATGAGTTTACATTTACATCTTTAAAATTCTGCTCCGGATCCCCTTTTCATAAAATATTAAATTTGTATCCACCCACTGGGCAGGGCAGCCTTTCCCAATTTTGGTGATTTTTAGAAGTGTTGGATAACGGAAAACTTGCAAATCAATGTCCATCAGACCCAGAGGGTACCAAATTGGGGAAGACTCTCCACTTATCCACCACCTTTGGTGACCTTTCAGAAATGCATAAACAGAGGTATATTTTAAATGACCTTTGAAGGAAGACAGACGACTGACAAATGGTTGGTTCTTTTCCCCAAGCTTCTGAACTAAAGGGATTGGTTTTTTATAGTTCTTTTATTTCTCTGAACTTGTAATGGTATGCAGGAATGACCTTGCAAGGCAGGAGGAAGTACAACTGCCTAGACAATGGTCTGATAAATGAAATTTGAGTCTGAAAGAGGAGTGGTAGCAAAAGTGGCTCATAAGGGAGCTACCCTAGTTTTCAGGAGAATCAAAGTGAGGAAAAGGTGGTGGTGGTGAGACTTTTAGACTTGCAAGATTTTGTTAATGTAACCTTACAGTAAAGATAGAGCTAGTACTCCTAGTTGTGTTTCTTGTCTGGACTACCTCGGAAGACTGACAGGACTCTATCGAGAATGAGTTTCCACATTCCAAAAGGGGAGGATCAGAAGTATGAGAAGCAAATAAAATCTGCTTGAGTAGTACCATTTAATTCCACAGCCAATTAAGAGTTGATTCTATTATGATGTTAGGGAGCCATTTCAGAGTGAGGTCAAGAAAAATTACTCTTAGTTTAAGCGAGAATGGGTGAAGGAAAGAAGCAGCACTGTAAAGTTTTTCAACTTTATTCTCAGTCCTATTTACTGTTAGAAATGCAGCCAAAACGGAGAACTTGCAAGCAGGGGGTGCGAGCAATACGATGGAATCCACCCCACTCTCCCACTTCCAATATTAAATGCTGTAATAAATTGTAAATAAAACAGCAACAACTGTCAAACAACAATCCATCTTTCAATTCTTCCTTTCGGAACTCACACTTATCCTCCAGCCACCACCTCCCTGTGCCTCTAACCATTACTCACAGCTCTCTTTCCTGGAGTTTGGGCCTGATCTAATCTCATCAGAGATCTGACATGAATGTGGGGTCTTTTCTATGTAGGAAAGCTGAAAGTTGTTCAACCATGAAATTAGCAAAGCAGCAGGAAAGAAATAACAGCAGTAGGCCAATCTCCATCCTGCCCTAGGAAACTAGCATGAAAAAAGAGGGCACAGGAATTAAATTGGGTGCAGGATGGAGGGAGCTAACACATTTGCTTGCAGTTTCACTGCTTTCCAGAGCCAAGAGACAGATAACTCCAACAAAAGGGAAGTCTGTATGGCTCTGTGACAGTCTAGCCTATTGTTTGGATCATGGGGTTGCAGAGATAAGGATGAGGAAACAATGACAAATGTGCCTGGAGTACAAGATATAAGGCTATTGAGCACTTTGCTGTAGAACTCGCTCTTCTCAAAACAAGAGTTCAAGTCAAAGCATTTTGACCAAACCCAGGCCCCATATATTGGGGAACAGCTCCAGTTTCAAGGAACATCCAAATAAAATTAAGCCTTTTAAGGTTGCCACTTGGTCAAGCAGCCAGTGCAGAGATATGTTGATAATCACTATTTCATCTGAAGAAACCACAACTTCAAATTTGCCTGCCATTCTCCACCAACGTCCTGCCAGATGCCAGGCTAACTTGGTTGCCTAGCTTCATTCTTGACCGTGTTTGTCCTGATTAGAGCTGATTTCATAAATCCATAGTGGGTCGTTCTTTCTAAACCCCAACTATCCAACCTTTCCAGCTTTCCAAATGGAGGGAACTTACTTGGAAGGACATTTTCACATCAGCTTCCTTAAAATGTAGAAAGTGGTAGAGACTGAGCATTGGTGTCCCTGTTTCCTTTTTTCCAAGACCAGTGGGGAAAGGCCTGCAGGTTGCACTCTCCCTCCCAAGGCTGTTGAATATAATTTGCTGCCTTGATTTCCAAGACTGATGCTGGACTAAAGCAACCCTGACATCTAGATCAATTCTGCCTGTTCTCCCTTTCAGCCTTCATCAATCCAGCTGTCTCTCAATACCAAAATTCTTCCTGTCCCTTGGCTATGCTAGTAAGTGTTGCCATATATACACAAAAAGCCTCAAAGAAGAGATGGTGGCCATGAATCCTAGGTTTGAATCTAGCTTCCTTATCAAATCAACTCTCCTGACTCAGCTTAGTGCCCATCACACCTTCTGCTCTTCCATTTGTTCACTGGGTAACAATCATCAATGCAAGTTACAATCCACATGTTGCCATTTAACAGGAGCAAGCACACACTGTTTAAAAATTAGCATTTGATTCTGCAAAAGCTGAATTCTGAAATCCACAGAAATGATACACTCCTCTTTGAGTTTCTTACTCTGCACATACACAAGGATCCCTACTTTAACAATAGCAACCACAAAAATTACATTTTCATTCTACTTTGTCCTTGCAGCTCATCAAATTTAGTGGCCGTAGTAGCTAGGAGCGTGCCTTCATTTTCAGAAAAGGAAAATCACATTTTTTAAAATGTCCAATTTGGCAACCAGGAGTCCCTTTTGTGGGCCATGCTCATGAGCATTCAATGAAAGGGTAAGAAAATATTCATAATTTGTCATCCTGCTCTGGAATACACTGTGATTCTTAAAAGTTCTGCCAGTGGGTTAGGAAGCCTACGAGCAGGACTTCCTAAAATGTTATTTAGAAGCATTTTGGTTCAAACCCCCTCTTCTGTCAAATTTTCACTCACTTTATTGTGATCTTAACGGAAAACAGCACAGTTTGAACGCTGTAGTCTAAGGACTATATTAGGATAAGATCTAATGGACTTAGGCAATAAGGAGATAGATTGCTGCCATCAGACTACTGTGCCCTTACACAGCCACAAGTTTTCCTTTCCTCTTGCTGGCATTTGGCTTCAATCTACAAGATCTGTCCATTATTTCCTCACATTGGCACAGCACATTTGTGCAAAGATCTGAAAGTGTTACAGAAGTCAGAGTAGTTGCATTTTAAGACAAGACCCCCAAAAACCAAAATACTCTGTGAAGTCTCTGGGGCACTGGGAATCAAGTGATTAGAATATGGAGCTAACTTCAATTACAAAGATTTGGAGGGCAAATCAGGCTGCAAATGACCGCCCGATCAGGCAAAAAGGAAACAGCTCAAGATGCAGGAGGAGGAGGAGGTGGTGGTGGTGGTTTGTATTTTTAGCATTCATGAAATATTCACTGGCTGAGTTATATGTTGCCAAGCTGAGACAAAGGCGACCCTGCACAAGCTATTTATAGCTGACTTCTGTTTCGTGCCCATAGCACAATTCAATGTGGATGTACAAAACACGTGCCCAAAGGATGCCCCCGCCACCCATCACTTGACGATGTGGCTGCACAGCTCTTCACCTGAGCATGCAGATTTTTTCTAAGACACCCCTTTTTCCTTATGATTCCACCCCCCCACCTCTTGCAACCTGTTTGCTCCTTTGCAGTTCTGATTCACCAGCGGAACAGCAGCCAGATCTTACGTGGCAGAGATGCTCGAAGGACAGTGGAGCCTGTAGAGGAGGAGCCGGCAGAGGCAACAGACAATTAGTCCCTTGTGCGACTGGACTGGGGAAAACTGTGGGGCTCAGCCAGCAGGGGAAGCACTGGGAAAGCAAGCTGTCGGAATAGCAGGTTGGGTTTGTGACTCAGTTTCCCAAATGATTTACTGAATGATTTGCGGAATCTAACTTTTTTCAAACTCTGGCTGCTGACTTCACATCCATTTTCATGGGTCATTCTTGGGCAGGAAAGAGTTTCCTTTGGAGCACAACACTAACCACAAACCAAGGTAACTCTAAAAATTATCCTAGTGAGCACTCCCCCTCCTCTTTCCCCTGCCACACACAAACACACATTTCCTTCCCTGGCTGTTTCATTCTTGACAGGAAGAAAAATATGCCTAAAGTGGCATCCTCTTAACCTTGTAAACAGCTTAGGTGCTACTTCTCACCGACTTGATGCTGGAAGCATTATGGCCGCTAATCCTGAATTCTTCAGTTTCTGAACCTGTAAAATCCCTATTTTGTTAATAAGATAGAGCAGTCCATTTTGGACAGTCCATTGATTCAAGTCAAGTATGTTGTAATTGTACTCACCCAAGTGTGTGGCATATGGCATGAACTGAAAGTAAATTTAATGAATTGAGAGTATTTGCTTTAACCTGGAAAAAAAGAGTGAAAAGCAGCTTCTAATCCTGCCAGCAAGGCTTGTGTGATTTTGAGCGACAGCACAGAATTGACAGGTTAAGAAAAGGAAGGAGAATTATTCAGCAGGATGGATTTACTTTGGTTAAAGGCCCGGTCCCACTGGCCGACGGATGCAAAACGTATGCAAAAAGGACACAGCGGACGAGCAAATTTTTGGGGGTGGCTCCATCCGTTGTCATCCGCTCCAAAAAGTGGCAAAAATTTGCATAAACAGAATGGAAAAGAAAGGAAAAGAACGGATGTGGGTGGTACGTAGCAGGGATGTTAAATGGATGTTCATAGGAAGCCTAGAGGATGTATATAGGATACAAACCGTTCACTGCTCATCCTTTCTATTTCCATGCTACTAACGCTGTGTAGACGTTCCGTGTACCTTTTGTTTCCTCCCTCTTTCCGTTTTCAGCTGCAGCGGATGTGAGTTGAGGGGATGCCCAGAGGATGTAGAGAGGATACAGCGGACATTTAACAGATGATAAACGGACATAGAACGTTTGTTGCTCGTATGTCACGGATTTACATCATACACAGCAGAAAGTTCATCCGCTCAAAAGGTTTTGTGCAGCTCAAAACTTCTTGCGCGGATGAAATCTCAGTGGACGGATGCTCAAAGGATAGAGCGTATGAAACACGTATGCAGTGAATACACAACGGATGCATCGTGTTTTCCAACGGATGGCAAGCTTTTTTTAACGTTTTACATCCTCTTTGCATCCATTGGTGCAGTGGGACATGGGCTTTAGGAAATGGGACTTGTCAGTCTCCCACAATAGCAGAGATCTGTTGAAAGCCAAGCATCTATTGAAGATCAAAGTGCCCACTGCTTCCTGATGATCATTGAAGATCACTGATCTCCCTTACATCTGTTTAAACCTTAGTGTTCCAGAAAGGAAAACTTGAGTAGATGGAAGAGAAGCAAAGGAAGTCTGGGAAATACCTGCAACTTTGTAAAAAGAGAGGTAGATTCCTCTATGGAGCTGCTTCTCAATAAGTCAAGGTGTTTGCATACAAATGGGTGATTATGTCTACATGAGGTTTTCCATATGAATGCAGAACCTACATCAGCCATGCGACACTCATTCCAAAATGTGTACTTTTCTCATCCGGCCTCATCAGAATCATAAATGAAGGTAACATCAACCCAAATGCTTCAGAAACCAAAATCCCATATCCTGAAAAACACATCACAAGAACCAATAGAAGCCTATACATCAATAACACCACACAACTATCAGAAAGAGCTTATTCAACCCAGCAGAACGCTTTGAGAGAGTGGCCTCCCTAAACATTCTCTACATAGTATGTGGGCAACAGGTTCCCTCTTGCATTATAATATCAACCATACACCAATCGAAGCTACATATTTTAATGCCGAACAAGAATATTTTTTCAAAGAAGCCTGTGATATGAGAGGGCAGCAGAAATTAAGCAGATTTATCCAGCCCTATTCATATAAGGGTATCCGGGCAATCTGGCCCAGTGATCAAACTTGCAGAATTTCATCACTCACTTTCCAAAAGATTGTGGAACAAAAAGTTGTTATATGAAAGACGTAGCTACTGGACGTCATTTCCTAGGGAAGTTCTAAGCTTCAAAAACGGACTACTCTTCCAAGTTTGCCATTAGAAGGTTAGAGATTTTAAAAACATATAAAACCTGTGGGTTCTAACCCTCTGAAGCTTAGCATATAGATGAGCAGGATATGTCTCCTGTCTCCCAAGCAGCTTCTTTTCCCCATCATCAAATGCTTTGAAAACCTGAAGAAGATCAAAGGAAACAATGGGTTAAAGACTTAGCTAAATATATGTCTTGGAACCACCAAGTGCTATTGGGATATCAAGCTACAGCCAGGCCATGCAAACAAACAACAAACAAACAAACAAACAAAGTGTTAAAACACCTGAGTGTGTTTTTATACTGCAGGATGGTTGAGTGGGAGCAGCTCCTTGCCTCTTCCCTTTGTTTGGGACTTTGATGATGAACTAATATGCTTTGATAGCAGACGCTGCAGACCTTGTCACTGCTGCAAAAAAAAAGGACCCTAACCACTTGGCATCATCAAGTACACATTAAGACACAGGGGGAAAAAATCCCTTTTGTGGGCCAAGTTTGGCGTGGAAGCAACATCAGATAAATTAAACAACCTGAATCATTCTTGAGTCTACAGGTTTCTTTCCACCTCTCCTGGATTACTCAGAAATAAAAATCATTGGGCATGGACTCTTTTCTGGTACTAGCACTCAAGCACTGATTCTAGAAATCTCTTTCAATAAACGTGGATACTGGCAAAAGAAAATATACTAAGTGAAGAGAGCACAGTTAAGGTCCAAGGTCCCTTTTTCCTCACCCAGATTTATCCAACATTATACACTCAATTCCATATTTTTTTTCCTCTGCAGGAAAATTCTTTTTGAATTTAAACCTGCCAGATTCTTGCTTAATCAACTGGAGAGAAAGTGGAGGGATGAGGTATTCTTGATGATCCTGCATTTTTATTTTGAATTTCAGTGTTTTTATGTTTTTATCTCCCTAATATTACATCAGTTCTGCGCCCAAGAGATAAAGAGTAGAACTATGCTTGGTCCATTTAATCCCTTGGGAGCGGACTCTTTCTTCCTTACAGTTTAATTCTGCTAACATTCACTTTCTAATTTCTTGGGAATCTTAACCATTTTTAGAAAATACACCACAGACAGTTGTGAGATGCCAAGCTCTCATTTCACATCATAAGATGCAATCCAAAAATGGAACAAGAAGACCTTCACCGAAGCTCAGCCAGACTGACATTAGACAGGCAACATCACCTCTGCTTTCAGCCTTCCCTGTTTTTTCCCTGCAACCTCAACTTTCTGGTTGCTTCCTCCTGAAAACTACAGTTCTCACCAATGCGGCTGTCCATCACATAGGTCTCAATAATGGCACTCTTCCGGCATAGGTCCTCAGCCATGGAGGCACTACTGACTTCAAGGTGCTTCACCTAACCAAGAAAGATTGCATTATTTGTTACTGCCAAGCCTGCTTCCCACAAGGCCAATGCTATTCTTAGACCTGGGAATCATCTAGTTTCAAACTTAAATGGGGCAGACCAATATTTTTTTCCAACCTGCTCTCTTGATCCCAGACCTCCCAGTTTCTCCATGTTTCTGGCTGATTTCCCCCAAAAGTTCAGAATGGGTATCTGCCTTTCAGAATCAGCTCCCCAGCCACAACCCCAAAAGTCAAGATCAGGCAACACTATCAGGATTAGAAGCAAAGTTGGTGGACTCCTACATGGGCCCTTGGGAAGGCAGGCCAAGGCCACTGTGTGCCTGCTTCCAAACTAGGGGGTCTATACTGTGGAAAGTCCAGGAAATACTGACTAGCCCAGGGTCTCACAAAATCCAAACCTAAAACCCAGGTGGTTTTATACCTTCTCCTCCAGTAGCCACTTCTCCTGCTGAACTTCAGCCAGCCGCTGGAACAGTTCTGAGATCTCCTCATCTGAAAGGTCGGCTGGCCGTGGAGGTTGCGACTGTGACTGTGGGCTTCCTGTGGTTGACTGCAAGTAGAAAAGGTAAAAGGCAGATGTATCACTTCTGACATTCAGGCCTTTTACTACAGGCACAGTTCAGTTCAATTGCAGAAGAACTCAATTTCCACCAACCAGGCAAATCATTTATCTCATGTTTCCTCTTTATACAATCATAGACATGTATATAAAAATATTTTATAATGATACATATGAAACTGTACATCTAGCTCTCACTACCAACTATCCTTTTCCATTTAAAGCATTTGAAAGCAGTTCCTCAAGTGGCAAAGTAACTGGGAATTATGGAAGTTGTAATTTATCACGACTAGGAGCTGCCAATTGAAAAAGGTTGCGATCTTAAAGCTAAAGAGATAAGAACATACAGTACATTTTCCTCATGGAGATGTTATGCACACCTTTGAGAAAACATCATTAAACATAATTTGTCAAATTTTTCCAAATGATAACAAAAAATAAATTCACTAGTAAGTGCATGGGGGACTCAAAAGTTATACTGGTTCCAGTCAGTGAAATAAATTGGATGTAGGTGAGGTAGTGGAATTGCTGAACCAAGGCCTATGAATCCAAAATTCAATTCAGAAGACAAGAGATGCTTTGCCTGTCCGGTGAATAAAGTTGTACCTATTCTGAATGGAGTGAATGCCCTCATCTTAAAGTTTCAGGGTCATAGCTTTGGAGAGCTTCTGGACTGAAGCATCTTTCTCTCGCTATGGTTCAATCTGATAAAGAAGATACTCTCATCACAGGAATCCATGCCCTGGTAACTTCTCATTTAATTAGGGCAATGCATTATACATTGGGTTGCCCTTAATGACATTTGGGACATTTCAATTAGAAGAAAATGCTGGTAGAAGATTACTGAATGAAACTGGGCAATATGAACATACCATGCTTGTACTTTATGGAGTGGCTTCCAATTAGTTTCTGCTCCCAAGTCAGAGTGTTGCTTAATCTATCAAGGGCTTCACTCTTGGGTCTGCAGTCTCTGAGGGAACTCTTCATCTCACTTATTTCTATTTGTACTCTAACATTCTTTCTTGGAGAGGCGGTTATGGTTGTCCTTCCACCCTGTGGTGCAATGAAGGCTATTTGGCTTTTTCAGTGATAGCTCCTGGAATGCCCTCCCTCACTTGTAGGTACAAGGGGGGTGGGGCCATCTTCATAATTTTATCTGCGCTGCCAGACAAAAATATTTTTATGCTCCCAAGGCTTTTAATAATGTATGACTCCTGTTGACGTTTTTCATATTTTCACAGATTTTATTTCCTCTTATTGTTTTAGTTATTCTTTGGTTGATTTTACTTTGTAAGGTCATCTGTTTTAGAAAATGTTTAAAGATAGGCCATTATAATTTAACCTATTGCTGTTAACTGTTAATGTAACTTTAATTATAAAGGGCCAAAATTTCCCAGCTTCCAAATCTATTTGCAATCTTAGTATTCCTCCACTATGTTTAAAAAATATTAATTCCATATATTTGCTACACACATTTAGGTCCTAATTCATGATACAGCCAGCTTAACAAAATGAGTCAAACAGGGGTTGGGAACTAGGAATCCTTCCATCAGCCTCCATCCTGCTTTTTTTTATTCAGGCTTCATTAACTTCCTTGCACTGACATAATGTTTCAGTAAAGTTGTGTTTTGATTTACTGTTAGTAAAGGTTTTGGAAGACAATACAAATTATGAGTATCAGTAATTAAACAACATGTGTGAATTACTCTAACCATCTGTGAAAGCATTAAACTTAGATTACACAAGAACAGATTTGAAAAACAGGTGAGTTTGTTATTCTGATAGGGATCACAGACTCCTGAAGCAAGGATATACTCAAATCATCCTATTCCTTAAATATTTAGGTTGTGTTCGTCCACTCGTGCCAGCATTTCCCATCTGGCTGCAGCTGGCTGACCTTGGAATCCTAGAAAAAGAAAAGAAAAAAAAAAAGAAAGAAAAAAAATCTCCCCAAAACTTGAAGAGTACAACCCTAATACTGCGGCGTCAAATGAAACTTGCTTGGGTGAATTACAACCTCATGCTTCACTGATGCAAGAAATGATGCAGAGCAGGAACGAGGGGGGAAAAAACTCACTTGCCCTTCATGGAGAAAAAGAAAGAATTAGACAGAAAGGGCCATTTCAGGAAATGCTGTTATTTTCTGTTGGGAAACAGAAAATTATTTTATGGGAATGAGACTCATCCTCACACGAAGCAAAGCTTCATCATTCAAGAGTCCTGGTTTCTTTGGCCTAGAACAAGGTCTCCAACCTTGGCAACTTTAAGACTTGTGGACTTCAACTCCCAGAATTTCTTAGCCAGCTGGCTGAGGAATTCTGGGAGTTTCAGCCCACAAGTCTTAAAGTTGCCAAGGTTGGAGAACTCTGGCTTAGAAAGCCAGTCTTCTGATTTCTACCTCTGTATCCCTCACCTTGTTACTACCAGCCACGGATCCCTCCTTCATGATTTCACGATAACTGAAGGATGAGATGCTGCTACTGTCTCCCGTCTGAGTCCGACTGGGGGAACTGATGTCTGCCAGGACAAGATCCTCGATCCCTGGAAGGCAAAGAGAATGCTAGAAGATGTCCATGAAAAGAGCTGCAATGACTTATTGGATCATTTGACCAGGAGAGAAAACATATGCAGATGGTAGCATCTTCAAGAAAATTAACTTCATTCTAGATACTCTATGGCAAAACTTAGTTTTGCTTTTCAGGAAGGCAACATCCAGCTTTGACTCTTTTTTTTCTGATATTTTTTATAAAAATTTAAACTAGTCTTGTCATTCAGTCCTAATCAGCAAAAGTCCATTCAGAATTACTAGAAAAAACAGCTAATGTTTTAATCTAAATCAGTTTCATATTTACTTTCCTTTTAATGTAACTTATTGCCTCTAAAAATGCAATAAGTCTTTTTCTCATGTCTTTTAGCTATCAACATTCAAATCTAGTAAAAAATCTATTAAGAAACAACAGAAACATCATATCAAGAATCTTAATCTTTAATCTCTGAAGAGCACTTTATTTGAAGTGTGCTGTAAATTTATTCATCATTTTCTCTTTTTCCTCTCAGAAAGTCCTTCACGAATTCAGCATGGATTATAAATAACATCTATATTTTAATCCTAATCAAATAAACCAACTTTGTAACTCTTTATTTTACTTTTAACATCATAGCTATCATTTTTTCTAATACAATAAAAATATATTCTTCCCATATCTTAAGACAAATCTTTAAAGCTTCATCACTGTCTTGGTTTAGGATGACTCATTAAAAATGACTAGAAAAAACTTCATATGTATATATATAAATCTTGATCAAATAAGCCATGTTACATTTCTTCTTTTTTGTTTTTTTAAAAATCTTGATGTTTAACCCCTTTAAATAGTGGCTCAAAAGCTGTTTCTTAGCATTTTCTCTTTTCTCCTTATAACATCTTCATAATACATCTGTTTTCCAAGTCCAAGGTAAGAAAATTGTTCAAGTCACTCTTTTGGTTTATTATTTATGTGTCCCTTTTAATTATTAAGATATCAGACAGTTTCATTTGATTCAGTGTAAAATCCTTTTCCATATTATTCTTGTAACTTGTCGTTACAAAATATCCTTGAATTTTTCCAAAGTTAAAATACTTTCCTCCATTCTGTATCATCTCTTCTCCTTTAATTATAATCTTCAGTTCTTTCTGGTTAAGCCCATGTCACACTGGCCAAAGGATGCAAAAAGGACACAGCGGACGAGCAAAATGTTCCATCCGTTGTTATCCGCTCTCAAAAGGGGCAAAAATTTGCATAACTGGAGCGGATAACACGGACGCTGGGAGGACGCAGGGCGGATGCAAAGCGGATGCGGAACGGAAGCCCAGAGGATGGAAGCAGATGGGAGCGGATGGCGTGTCTGCTAGGCTTCCGGGGGACCTCAGCAAAGCGGACGCGGAACGGATACAGCGGATGCAGAGCGGATGCCGAACGGATGAAGCGGATGCACAGCGGATGCACAGCGGAAGCCTAATGGATGCCTGGCGTTAATTGCGCATGCGGGGAGGATGCATTGCGTCAGCCCCGCGGATATAACGGAAGCAGCTCGGAAGCAGGTCGCCATTCAGAGGAAAGACCTGCTGCTGGACGGATTGGCTGCCTTGCCTGCCCTGCCTGCATGTCTGCCTACCAGCCTCCCTGCCAGCCTTGCTACCAGCCTTGCTGCCAGCCTCCCTGCCAGTCTTGGTGTCAGCCTGCCTGCAAGCCTTGCTGCCAGCCGGTCTGCCTGCCAGCCTTGCTGCCTGCCTTCCTGCCAGCCTTGGTTCATGTCTGCCTGCCAGCCGGTGCCTGCCTGCCTGCCAGCCTTACTGCCAGCCTTGGTGCCTGCCTGCCTGCCAGCCTCCCTGCCAGCCTTGCTGCCAGCCTTGGTTCCTGCCAGCCTCCCTGCCAGCCAGCAACCCCACAACCATGCGGAAGCACAGCAAGCCTCAGCCATCTGCTGCCAACCCTGGCAAGAGGGACAGGGCCACCATCCTGCCCCCTGGCCCTCACTCTGGTTCTGCTGGGGCTTCTGCAGCACGGGCTCGCTCTTCTGGGGCTGGCGCTTCTGCTGCTTCTGCTTCTGGAGGAGCTGATGACAAGCACTCCAGCACCAGCCACCTCCACAGCACCTGCACCCTTCACCCCTGAGACTGAGAGACCAAGAAGAGTGCCAGAGACTCATTTTTGTCTTATAGCTTGTTGTTTATAAAGTCTATTTTTGATTCACACACTTGCTTCATTTCTTTTTTTTAATAAAGTCTTGCTGGAAACTTTTAGAAATGGTTTACGCCTTTGCATGCTTGTGGGATGGGTTAAGATAGCTGTGGGATGGGTTGAGATAGCTGTGGGATGGGCAGGGATACCTGTGGAATGGGTAATCGCTGTGGGATAAACCTCCAGTGCATGCATAGTGGGACTGTATGGTCCACCCTCCCAGGTGCCACACCAATGGCCCTTTATGATCAATAATAATGTAATAATTATCCACACATGTCAACACAAACACAACTCTTTATAAAACGCCCTGTTCATTGTAGGCCAACCAAACATACATGGCCCAATCTCATCCGTGTGATGAGACAGGCTGAAGGAAGCATCCATTAAGCATCTACCATCCTGTCTTGCCAATCCACTGCTCCAGCTGGGGAGTTGCACCATTGTCTCAGTAGGTTGCGCTGCTTCTTCGCTTCATGTGAGGCTCTGTTGGGGCCTTGCACATCCTCAGTGTCAATCAGGTCCCGCCCTTGCCTCCATTCCCCAGGCTCCATGTCCCCATTGCCTTGTTGGAGGTCCACGAGCCTGTTCTGCAAGACTGGGTAGCGGGTGTGCATGAGATTGTGCAGGATGCAGCAAGCTTCCATGATCCTCCTCACGGTCTCTGGGCAATGCTGCATGGTGGTGAGAAGTACCTGGAACCTGTTGGCCAGGATGCCAAAGGTGTTCTCCACCACCCGCCTTGCCCTGGACAGCCTGTAGTTGAAGATCCTCTCTTCACGGGTGAGGAATCTGGAAGTGTAGGGCTTCATGAGGTAGGTTGTGAGGGAGAAGGCGTCATCCCCCACGATGAAGTAGGGCACATCTTGTGTGTCGTTGGGCAGGGGGTCTGGATCTGGGAAGCCCATGATGAGGTTGCCTTCCAGCTCCTCCTTGAGGTGACTGGCGTTGTATACCTGGGCATCTGAAGATGAGCCGTTGCCTGAAGCATCGATGTACATGAACTTGTAGTCAGCATCGACCATGGCGAAGAGGATGATGCTGAAGAAGCCCTTGGAGTTGAAATAAGTGGACCCCGACTTGGCTGGAGATTTGCAGGCCACGTGCTTGCCATCTATGGCTCCAACGGTGTGTGGTAAGTTCCACTTCTGATACCACTGCTCTGCAACTTTCTTCCATCCTTCTTCAGTGGAGGGGCACTGGAGGAGCTCCTGCAGGTATTCTTCGATGATGGCCTGCACCACTTCTCTGACCACAATGCTGATGGTGTTGGATGGCACCCTCCAGCCGTACTGCATGCTCCTGTAGGAGGTCCCTGAGGCCAGGTGGCGCAGAGTGAGTGCCACCTTGAGCCCAGGTTCCAGGCTGGGCCGGAAGCTGGTGTTTGCCTTGGTCAACCTGGGTGTCAGCCGCTGCACAACTTCGTCAAACATGGCTGGAGGCATCCTCATGAAGTTCTGGAACGCCCGAGTGTCTTCGTTCCTGAGCTCCACCATCAGCTTGTTGTACAGTCCATCCTCCGCTCTACTGGCGAACCATCTTCGGATCCAGCCTCTTTTTGGGTGGCTCCTTTTCTTCTCGCAGTAGATTTCACAGAGCCTGCAGATGGCTTCGCACTGTTGCAGAACGATGGTGGCTGCCGAAAGGACTTTGTTACAATCCACGGTGGACATGACTGGATGCTGTGGAAGAGGAAGAGCCAGATGAAGGCTGCAGAGGTCTGCACCGCTGGGCTGCTGTTCTGAAAGTGAGATGCAGGCGAGTTGCTCCCCCTTTTTATAGGTAGTATAGGTTTTCCGCTAGGCATCCTCTAGGCATCCTCTAGACATCCTTAATATCCGAGATAGGTCCCCTCTGCGAATGTTTTTTCTGTTTTAAACGCTTTGTTTCCGTTCTGCATCCGCTAGGCATCCGTTCTGCATCCGTTCCACTTCCTCCCTGCGTCCGGGCGGATGCGAGTTGTGCGGATGCGCAGCGGATGCCTAGCGGATATAGCGGATGCGTAACAGATACGTAACGGATGCCTAGCAGATGCGTAACAGATGCAGAACGGACGAACTGGATACATTTTCCACACAAAAGTTTTAGGCAGCCCAAAACTTTTGGAGCGGATGAAACGTCCATAAACGGATGCTGGATGGATAGAGAGGAAGCCAAACGGAGGCAGTGAATACATCGCGTTTTCGAACGGATGGCAAGCTTTTTTGTCCGTTTTACATTCTCTTTGCATCCTTTGGTTCAGTGTGACATGGGCTTTAGCTCTCATGCCCAATCTTCAAAATCTCTTATCATGTTTTTTTCTAATCCACAACATTTTTTCACGGGAAAATGTCTTACACTTAGATTCAAAATCTTCATTTGTTTTAAATAGGATTTTGAATAAGCCACAAAAAGGATTCATATAATTAATTTCAAAATCTTATTTCCAACCTATCTAGCTTCTTTGTCTGGTAATAAATTTCCACAGTCCACATTCTAATAACCTTTTGCTGTTTATTTTTTTAAGTTCTTAAATTTACATAAAACCTCTTTCACAGAGGATTGAAGAAAAATCATCCAGTGTGACGAACCTTGTTGTCCTGAAGGTTTCTTAACTTCCAAAAAAACATTTCCTGAAGTAATTAAGAAAGGATGTGGGCAAACCCAATATTTGTTTGAAGGCTCTGTATTGCAAATGTGACTTTTGCTTGGCTCCCAGAGCTCTAAAACCTACTGGAGACCATTGTTTTTTGATCTCCTTGCAGAGACCCTCTGTGAGGAATGCTTATAGGTGATCCCAGGTCCTTCCCTTTGTCCAGAAAAGAATTCTGAGGCACTAATTCTCCCAAGACTTTATTCTGCTGTGATTATCAGTTTTATAGTGAAGCCATCTTCAACAGGCTATTGCTTCCCCAGAGGTCAACCAACATCAACTCTGAATAGATGTCATCATGACTTTTTCATTTGCTCAGGTTTTGAAACAGAACTAGCAGATGGATAGAATAGTTTGTGGGCATGTAAGGAATTATATTCTATTTTTTCACAGAGTCAACATGATAGGAAATGCTCTGAAAAAGATGTAGGCAGAAGCAATGAGTGATTGCCCATTTTTAGCAGGATTTGCTTCAGCAACTGTATGCAAATTCCTCTCTTCTAATCACTTTGAGAGTAACTCTGATCTCATCCGATGTCACATTTTCCTCAGAGAATTAACAAACTAACCTTGAGAATAGCAGATTGTCACTCTGCAGCTTTAGGTATCGCAGATGGCCTAGAAACAGTGAGACTCTTCCGAGATCTAACTAGGAATACAGACAGTTCTGACCGGGGAGGGGGGGGGGGGTTGTGATAGTTATGTGGGAACCACTTTGGGAGACAGAATGGAGAGCCACAGATTGAACAACTGGCACATAAAATATGTCTCTGCCTACATAAGGTGAGGATGGCATAAGAAGAATTTCAGAAGCAAAGGAGGGAAGAAACACTTCCCGTGTGACAAGATTCTGTCAATGTAACCTTACAATAGAGACAGAGCTAATACTCCTGACTGCTTCTTGGGTGGACTACTTTGCAGGGCTAATAGGGTGATGTTGCTAATCCAGTCACACACAAGCAAAGAGTATCAACAGCTTTTGAGCCTCATGCTTCCACAACCCCCGTGAAGTCTTCATAGTCCCTCTACTGGTCTAAAATCACAGGATGCTATCCTCTTTAATATGCCATATAGGAGTTAATGAGCACAGGTTAGCAACATTCATTATGCTTAAGGCCAGCATTAAGAAAGCTTGTATCTAATGCAAAGGCTGCTAAAGAGAGTTGTGAGTGGAGGAAATGCATAGAGAAGTAACTCAGCCTTTCCGTTGCCATCCCCTCTCCCATAAAGATTTCAGAAGTATTGACTGCAAGGCCCAAATTACTTTTTGTATGAACACAGCAGATTCTTTGTTTCCAGTCTCAGCTTGTGTATGTGTTGAATGTTCTACTTTAAAGCTTTCGATTTTCACTTCTTTTTTTTGAAAGTAATGTAAAATATAGTACAAAGTAAAGTAAAAAATAAAAAATAAAGCAATGAAACAAAACAAAGTAAAACAAAATAAGACAAAATAAACCAGGCGGTCTCATTTGGAAACTCCCCTATTTATAATTTTTTTTAAAAAATTGTTACTCTGGTACATTTAGATGAACAGATCAACAAAAAAATAGTTTTAAGAGAGATGATCATGTACTATCCAGGGGTGGGATGCTTCCGGTCCTGCCCGGTTCTATAGAGTCGGTAGCTCTGAAGAGCAGCAGACATCAAACCGGTTCTGTTTGCTGCTGTTTGGCCCGCACGCCCACTCGGGCTCTTACCTGACCTTTATTTCCTGCTTTTTCAACCTCAGCTGCTTTGCGTAGCACATGTAGTCACCAAACCGGTCATAACACTGGTTGAATCCCACCCCGGTACCATCATATGATGTACCGTCATGCAGGGATGAAATGTATAAGGAAATGAGTGAGATTATTTTAAAATGAGGAATCCTTAACATACTCATGTATTACGGTGTACAACCATGATCCAAATAGAGTTAAAACCAAGTTGATCTGCATCTAGTTTAGCCTACCTTCTTTTGAAAATCACTAGAATCCAAAAGCAATTGACTAGTAACCATTAGCTGAGCAGGTTTTTACTATCCAACTGTTCCTCTTAAGATTTTCATTTAGTTATGGGGGGCTCTGGATAATTTTGAGCTACCTGCCTCTGGACTTCACAATAAACTCTGGTTTACAAAAGCTTGCAGATGTATGAGACAACAAACCCCAAAATTCTCACAGTTGATAATTCTGGAGGTTACAATCCAACATACTCAGAAGATATCAGGAGGTCTTACACGGGAAATGAGCCTCCCTCCTGATTAGATTTATGTGCTTCTCCTCTCTTCAACTGGGAAAGTTCTGAGGAGAAATTCAATAGCTTCCACTTTCTTTTAGACTAATTATGGCTGTCACATTGCCTGAAATGGGCACTTTGTGATTAATCTTATGTATGATTTACTTGAAAGCAGGAAGAATCAATCCATTGATTAGGAAACCAAAGTTAAGTGTAGTTCATTGTTCAGGAAAATACAGAAGCAGAGAGATGTAAATGGACCTAGATGGTATATTAAATTTATCCTGAGGTCCCTACATAGCCATTAGCCACCTCTTCAGCATAAAAATAACAAAGCAATAAGCATGCAACTAACAGTTTGGTGTATTCAGTCTCCTCCCATTACCAACAGCCTTTTCAATCCATTGACAAGTGGGGTAGCTTGGGAGTGTCCCATAGATACCTTTGTAATTTGAGATGTCGCATGCTCTTTCATAAAACAACTGCCAAGAAAGGGAGACTGCCAGAGCATACATAGCCCATCACAAGATACAACTGACCAGACAGCAAACGAGTGAGATTTACCACTTCCTTTCTCCTCTCAGAATCCTTATTTGTTAATTAGATTTGCATTTGCCTTTCATTCAGGAGCTCAAGACAGCTCCTGAATAGCAGTTCGTCTTCCTATTTTTCCTCAGAACAGCATCTGTGAGGTTCAACAGCCTAAGAGAGAATGAGTGACCCAAAATCACCCAGTTATTGTCCATGGTGGAGAGTGGAATACAACCCAGACCTCCATACTCTAGTTCAACCTTTTCACTATTGCATCACATTGACTCTCTGTTCTTGACTTGACAGCTCCCAGCTTAGCTTTGTCTGGCCAAGTTGTCTAATTATCCTGAACCAAGCCACCAATATTATTTTTGTTTTCTATAAAAAAACATCTGACACCTCCGTGGGGCCCAGAGATATACCTGAAAACCCAAATAAAGTTGGCAGCTGTTACTTGGCTTTTGCCTATCAAAATTCTGATTTAAAAAAAGTAAAGATACCTGTTAAAATACTTGGGTGAGCTTACAAGCCTTAAGGCACCATGTAGCAGATTGTCAGCCTCTGGCTAACTGTGTTATTCCACTGCAGGGGAGAGCTAATTTCCACCATTCTTCAAAACCATAAACCAAATTGTCACAAATCACGGGTGGACCATGTGCTGTGTAGTGACAGTAACCAGCATGCATCCTGCATTTGGGTGTCAGGCTTAATCATAACCTACTGTGGTTAAGGAGATGGAAATATTCCTTCTCCAATCTTCTTCAGAGAAAGCAGATGGCATGTGTGGGACACTAGCACATAGTAGAGTGCATGTATTGGGCAAACCAACCTGCTATGTCATAGTGTAACCCATCTTATCCATCATACAAGAGTGCTATGCAGATAAAAAGGAGAAAAATTACTGTCAATTTGAAATCAGGAAAAAAACTGAGAACATGAACCCACCTTGGAAAATTGTACACATATATAAACCGAAAAGGCAAGGGACACTTTAAAAAAAGCAGATTTCAGAATGTGGCTTCCAATACAGACCATCTGGTGCATCACCAATCCATTAAAACAACTGTGCAAGCTTTCTTTTGCTTTTGAAATGGGTTGTTTTAGCAGAAAACGAAGACCAAAATTCTAAAAGGGATTTATGACAAGCAAGGTTAAAACAGGCTACTAAGGAGACCTGCAAGGGGAAAATCTGCAACCCTTGCTACCTATTCTGTTTTAGTCTTCTTGACTTAGAGACTCTTCAAAGGAGTGCTTTCTAAATGTCTTGGCCACCAGCTCCCATCAGCCCCCAGCCAGTATGGTCTCTTTGCAGAAATAAAGGCACACAAGCACATACAGCACCAGAAAGACAACAGCAGAAACAGAACTCAGCAGCAGATCCTGATTACTTTTTACAGTGACAAAGAATGTGAGTTATGATGGCCCTGATCCAATTCTATTCTTTTACCAGGCTTTTCTTGAGATGGGTTTAGGTAAGCCGGATTTTTTTTACAGTGTAAGGAGGAATATACTAGCTTCTCTTCAACGCCTCATTTTGTGGGAGCACTCCACATGCTCCCATCCATATAGCTTCAAGGAGAACTAAGCTATTCAATGAATAGCCATGAATCCATATTGTATGTTTTCTTTCTTCCCCAAATAGGAACTTCCTTGTGCCAGGATATCGTCCTTATTCTGAAAGTCATCTTCCCTGATGGGCAAAGAGTTTGTCCATTACTTGCTACCCAATTCTTTCAGTGAGTTCTTCTAAGATCACTCCTTAACAAGAATGACAACCATTTAAGGATAGTCAGAACATCGGCCTCCCCTGAATCCCGTCCTAGATAATCAACAGAAGCCGATCGCCATCTTTGTAGTTTCCTCCCTGCTTTTGGCTCATGTTCCATTGTGATATGTTGTATATATAATCCCAAACTTTGATAAGTACAAAAAAAGAAAAGAAAAGAAAAAAACCACCCCAAGGGAAAGAAGAGCAGAGCACAGGCAGCAGAGTCTAAATTTGATAGCATTTCCGCAAACAGAGATCCATTTTCTTCTCCCATTCCTCAATTAAGAAGAAAGGCTAGGTTGGGGATGGAAAAGGTATTTCTTCTTTTCCACACTGACTACATCTGCCTTCAGAGACAAATATCCTATTACAATGAAGGGCACTGTGACTTTCCATCTAGACCACCAATTAGGTTGATACTGCATTGTTTCAGAAATTTTCTGCACCTTGTGTTTTTAGACCATCCTCTGATGCCAGAAAAAGGATTTTTAGCAGTTGTCCAACCATCCAACACAACTTCAAGAGCTTCTCAAGAGGAGAGTGCTGGGTGCATAGGAAGTGAAAGATCCTACAGCAAACACAGCAGCTGCTCAGCCTGGATAGTTCATTTTTAATTCAATCACAAAATAAGAGACTGGCAACCTGAACCATAGGCATCTCCCTAATTCTCTGACCCAGGTCTTAACTACTTGTTCATTCAAATACCATTCTTGGTTATTGAGGCTGTAAAGGCC
The DNA here is from genome assembly GCA_015471245.1 of Laticauda colubrina. Lineage (NCBI taxonomy): Eukaryota > Metazoa > Chordata > Lepidosauria > Squamata > Elapidae > Laticauda > Laticauda colubrina. The sequence continues at coordinate 24,032,160 of BLBF01000021.1, read as the reverse complement.
TGTCTTTCTCCACAGCCTAATCTTTTCTTTTAGCAATAGGCTAAGCTGGAGGTCACTGTTACTTTGCCAAAGGAAGAAAGAGAGAAAAAGTCAATTTTATGCTGGAAAATTGTGGAGGAGGAAAAACATTTTCTGCTTTGCGCAGGCAAACCACACAAAACAACAAACAGGAAACTCAGAAAATTAAGAAAATATTTCTTGTACTAGGAGACTAAGAGGGAAAACAGCAAAAAACACCTTTAGTTTGTAGGCTGCATGGTGTTTTACACAACTAGCAATCCCTTTTATCGAGTAGTTTAGAATGGATTGATTGTGCCTATAAAAATCATATTTCACAGTTCCAAGATCAATGTGTACTGAAAATATTTTTATCATCTTTCCCAGTCAGGGCATGGTTGTGATTAAGGAGAAGACCCAATGACAAGATTAACACCAATGTTCCTCTAGCTGTTTCAGATGTATAAGCAGCAGGATCAATAAGCATGGTAAATAACAAAGATCAAAGGACATGTAGTTCAGAAACAGCAAGAGGGCCCTAGTGCACATAAATAACTCCATTCATGGATGTGGCTTTGTACGTGCAGTGCAGAAGACACAAATCTGAGCAAAAGGAATCCTTGGGGAAATGACTAGACTTTCTGGATACTGGACAGCAATTTATCAGGTTGTGATTTAAAAACCCTCATTTTGTCCACTGGCAAAGGCAGTCAAAAAACATGTCTTCTGGGCCACATGTGATGGAAATCTCTCCGAAGTTCTCAATACACTTCACTGAGATGGATTCTTCTAGTTCTGAAACCTAACCATGTCATTCATATATTACCAGTGGGTAGAGATGCCCAAATAAAGGGCTACCCTAAGGAAATAGTCTCTTCCCCACCTTCATCCATTCTACTTCATCTGCCATCCTGACTCGGCAGCCTGGCTCTGCTGCAATCCAAACCCGTCATGTTCTCTTTCCTCATTCAAATAAATGCAACACAATATAATAATTGCCTGTTCCAGCATTCTCTCTCTTCCCAGAAGACTCACTGAGCAGACCTAATATTTTAATGCTTATTTCCCTGGGAGCAATTTCAACTCACCTGGTTCCCCTCCCTCCAGACCACACACAGCTGGGACAGCCAGGTGTCTGACTGACTGCTATACAAACTGGACAGCTGGCTTCCTATTCCTGTGGTGTCTGGCAGTTGCAGACTGCATCTTTTCTCCCTCCTGGAACACAGCTTATGTTCGTGACAATGCTGATCCAGGAGTTCTCAAAACTGCTGCCAGTGCAAGTTCTGGAAATAGACTTGTATTTTGCTTCAAATATTTCATTTGTTCCCAGGATTGAATTTACGTCTTAAAAGCAATGTTATAACAGATGCTGATAGAAATCTACAAACTTGGACATGCTTTCAGGGAAGCTCAAAGCTACAGGTGGTCAGAGGACAAATCAGAATATCTGGTAGACTTTTCAATGCTTTGAAGAGATCTGTCAGGATTTTTCCCTTTTACCTGCCAAACAAAACAATTACCTTCTCAACGCTGTTGGAAAAAGCACTTATGGAAAAATCAGATGATTCTTGCATGAAAAGATTCATGAATCTGATTCCTGATACAGATCGCATACTCCTAGGCTGGTTTTTTTTTAAAAAAAATTCAACGGGTAAGGATGTATCCATGAGATTATTTCATAGACAGCTTTTGATCTATGAATTTGACCTAGTGAGCTTGAGGTCTGCTTGCTCCTTTTCTACAACATCTTACCCCAGTTTGAATCAATCTCTAAACTCAAGTCAAAGGAGTTTTCTGGAAACCAAAGTGGAATAGCTACATGCTTTACCTCTTGAAATGTAACAGTTAATTCAACGCTCATATGAACCAGTTTTTCATTTTATATTAGCTTGCAAGAATCTTACCTATCCTTGGTTCCTGTTATGGCACATTTTGATTCAAAACAAAAGGTACATATGTGCCTACTCTCCACATTACACGGTTGTATGTATGCACCATGCTTCTCCAGGAATCCAAGGCAAAAAAAGTTTACAATATGGTAGGAAGCATAGCATTCTGCTCTCAGAGAAGGTCAGGCCATGTGTTTGTGTACTTATTTGCTTTTTTGTGATGTTTCTGTACTGCTGCAACTCAACGCAATTCTTGATGGCTTACATAAGAGCAATCAAAACAGTCAAAACAGAATCAATGCTGAATTAAAAATACACCATCAGATAATACTAACTCAATGGTGTCTAGTCTTCCAACAGCAATTACAAATGGAGCCCTGTATGAAGTCACAATGTTTTTTACTGCCTTCCGAAAGGACATCAGGGCAGGTACCAAATACATTTCTAGGAAATGGCTACTCCACAGTGAAAGTGTTATCACAGAGAAACTCTGCTTCTTGAGGCTGGAGATATGGAAAGAAAGGGGGGACGGTCCCTCCTTTCTCAGAATGAGGGTACGAGGCAGTCCTAGAGATACCAGGTAGCCAAGCCATATAAAGGGCTTTATAGCTTACAATTCGCCCTTTTGAATTACACCCAAAAACATATTGGAAGCCAATGCAGGACCTGCAAGAAGATCTTCACTGTTTCAACTCCTTCCCTCAAAACGAAGCTATAGAGTGCTGCACACCAGAACAACTAGACACAAGGACAGTTTTTTTCCCAAAAGCCATCACTCTGCGAAACAAATAATTCCCTCAACACTGTTCAACTATTACAAAGTATGCACTACTATTACTGTTAATCTTCACATCACTCCTTATCATCCATCCCCTCCCATTTGTGACTATATGACTGTAACTGTGTCGCTTATATCCTTATGATTTATATTGACTGTTTCCTAGTATGATTTGATTGCTTATTGTACCCTATGACGATCACTAAGTGTTGTACCTTATGATTCTTGACTCTTGACTCTTTTATGCATGCTGAGAGCATTTGCACCAAGACAAATTCCTTGTGTGTCCAATCACACTTGACTAATAAAGAATTCTATTCTATTCTATTCACATGAATATGATGGCTTACACATACTAATCAACAGCCAGTTGTATTTTGCACCAATTTCATTTCCCAGCCTTCGTAGGTGGCCCTAGGTAAAAATCATTGCAGTTGTCTAATTTCTAGTTGATGAGGGTGTGAGTTACCTTCACCAAACTCTCCCACTCCAGGGCCACAACCTGCACATCAGCTGAAATTGGGCAAAGGTTCCCTTGATCGCAGCTTCTAACTGCAGGTCTAGTCTAACAGTAGCTAAGAATCCAGGAAAACTCACAAGCCATGGATCTGCTTCTTCACAGCCCAGAATAATAATAGGAGCTAATAAGAGTCAGAATTTAACAATAAATAAATAGCCTTCTGATGTGTTAAAATTCTGTTTGTTTCATCTGCACCCAACAAGGAAGCAACCAGCTGACCAGCCTTTCTTTCTCTACCTATTGGAAATGCCCACCCAGAAAAGAGCAGGAACACCATACAGTGCCTCCCTCCTCCAGTCCTTGCAGATAACTCAGAAGTATATCATGGTTCATTGGTACTACATGATAAGGAACCAAGAAGGATGCACTTCTCCTTAGCTAACAAAGCCAACAAAAGCCATTCATCAGTGTAACCTGTTACATTTTCCATTCTGTTTCCAGGCCTGAATCCAGAGTAAAAAAGAGGTCAAGATAATCTACTTCTCTTAAGGGCCTGTCACATAGGCCGACGGATGCAAAAAGTATATAAAAAGGACACAGCGGATGAGAAAATTTTCCATCTGTTGTTATCCGCTCTCAAAAGTGCCTCAAATTTGCATAAACAGAGCGGACAACAACGGAAAGGAACGGACGGGGAGAGGATGTAGCCAGGATGTAAAGCGGATGCTCCACGGAAGCCTAGCGGATGGAAGCGGATGGAAGCAGATGGCACATCCGCAGGGCTTCCGGGGGAGCAGAGCAAAGCGGATGCGCAGCGGAAGGAATGGATTCAGAGCGGATGCTGAGCGGATACAGCGGATGCATCACGGACGCCTAGCGGATGCCTAGTGGATGACTAGTGGATGCAAAGTGTTCACTGCGCATGCGGGGAGGATGCATTGCGTCAGCCCTTCGGATATAAAAGGATGCAGCTCGCAAGCAGGTCACCATTCAGAGGAAAGACCTGCTGCCAGACACAGCTCCAGTCAACAACCATGGGGAAGAAGAGAAAGCCTCTGCCATCTTCTGCCAGCCCTGGCAAGAAGGACAGGGCCACCATCCCACCCCCTGGCCCTGACTCTGCTTCTGCTGGGGCTTCTGCTGCTTGGGTTGACTCTGCTGGTGCTGGGGCTTCTGCTGGCGCTGCTCCTGGTGCTGGTGCTTCTGCTGGTGTTTACTCTGCTGGTGCTGCTCCTAGTGCTGGTGCTTCTGCTGGTTCTTACTCTGCTAGTGCTGCTCCTGGTGCTGCTGGTGCTCCTGGTCCTGCTGGTCCTGCTGGTGCTGCTGGTCCTCTTGGTGCTGCTGGTGCTGCTGATGCTCCTGGTCCTGCTGGTCCTGCTTTTGCTGCTACTGTTGTTGTTGCTGCTGCTGGTAGTGGTGGTGTGGTGGAGCAGCCCCTAGAACCTCGAAGCCCCTCTGATGAGAGCCCAGAAGGCCCTGCCAGAGGGAGGAAGAGGCATACACGAGAACGGGAGAGGAGGCAATACTCCATCGAAGAGGAACATGAGGATGAGATGCTCGAATGGCTGAGGGAGAACGAGTACCTCTGGCGGAAGGGACAGAGGCTCTATCGAGACACCAAGAGGAAGCAGGCTGCTTGGAGAGAGAAGGCGGAGAGCCTGGGCTACACTTTGAAGTTCCCTTCGGCTGGTGGAAGCACATGCACACCTGGTATGGAAAGCTGCACCTCAAGAAGTCTGGCCAGGCCGCGGTCAAGCTCATCGACTGGGAGACCTACGTGATGGCCATCCTAAATATCCGAGATACATCCCCTATAAGAACGTTTTTTCTGTTTTAATGCTTTGTATGCGAGCTGCATCCGCTTTCATCCTTTCTACGTCCGTGCTACTAACGCTGCGTGTCCGTTCCATGTCCGTTTCGCTTCCTCCCTGTGTCCGTTTTCCGCTGGAGCGGATGCAAGTTGCGCAGATGCCTAGCGGATATAGCAGATGCATAATGGATGACGACGGACGTATAACGGATGTTCCCCGTATGCGTAGCGGATGTAGAACGGACGCGTTGGATACATTTTCCGCTCAAAAAGTTTTGTGCAGCTCAAAACTTTTTGAATGGATGAAATGTCAATAGACGGATGCTGGACGGATAGAGAGGATGAAAAACGGATGCAGTGAGTACAGAACGGAAGCATCGTGTTAACCAACAGATGGCAAGTGTTTCTCTCCGTTTTACATCCTCTTTGCATCCGTTGGTGCTGTGTGACAGGGGCTTTAAATTCTGCAGCTGATGCCTCTTCTACACCCTTCCTACAACAGGGAAGTTTGGAGATGTGAAGATGTAGTGGAAGCTGTCCAATGCTTGGATCCAAAAAAGGCTTCTTTTACAAGAAATACACTACAGTTATAAGGCACTTTTCTCCTAGTGACCACTTTCTGAATTCAACTAGTAGAGCTGGAATTCACCCCACAAGTGGTGGATCTCATGTCACAGTCCATCTTATATCCTTCCCTTAGAACAAGGGTGTCCAAGTCGATTTCTTTGGAGACTGCATCAAGGTTGTGTTTGACCTCAGGGGCTGAGGTGGGCATGGCCATTTTGACATCACTCGTGTCAGGGATGTCTGTGGTGGCCTGAGCGCTCTGCCAGTGAAAACGGGCTCTCGAGCTCCGCTTTTGGCCACAACAGCCTCCTGTTATCCTCTGTCAGTAAGAATGGAGCTTGGGAGGATGCGCACATGGCAAAGGGCAGCCAGACGCCATCACGGCTGAAAAGGAGCCTAGGAGGGCCATGTATGGTCCTCCCAAGCTCTGTTTTCACTGGCAGAGGCACCACAGACTGGTCCTTCACTGTTCTTAGGGCAGCCTCACAGGCCAGATCTAAGCATCCTGTGGGTTGGATCCAGCCTACGGGCCTTGAGTTTGACATCCCTGCCTTAGAGTCTAGAAACCAAAATGAATCCCAGATAGCATTACAGAATATTATCCAACCAACCTTTCCTATTCTGCCCACATAGAGCTCAGATTTTTGCATGTACAAGCCATTTTATTGGCAAACCATTGCAAAAGTACCTCATAGCAGCTGCAGATGGGTCACTGTGCCTGCTCTTTCTCCACAGGGAGCAAAGGTAGAGAAAAAGCTGGCACTTGGCTGCCTTCACCACAAAAGCCTGAACTTCAACAGAGATTTACATGTAAATGTGTCTTTCAAAGCAATTTTCTAAAATTCCCGAAATACATTTGGAAAAAAAAAAAAACATGCTGAATTAGTCATCTGTTGAAACAAAGGGAATGCTGTTAAGGTCGTTGAGTTTTGTTTTGAAGACAAAGTGACTTAAAATAGGAATATTACTTAAATGAGCAAAATGTAAACCCACTAAAACTACTCAGTATTAAATAGATTCTAGACAAGGGGTTGAAGTTACTCAGACACAAAGATACTTTTCAATACCAAAATTCAGAATTAGAAGCCAGCTTTGCATTTGAGAATTAATGACCCCAATGGCTTTCAAGGCTGGGCTACCAGCTAAATTACTGTATATAGTTGTTGTAATACCCTGGGGCATGGCACAAAGACAGCACAGTCAGATAATCAATAAGAGTCCCTTTATTATCTCCAACCTTGCCCCCAGTGTTCAGGTTACCTTCTGGCTGGAGAAAAACTCTCCCAGAAACAGCCTTTGACTGCAGAAAATTCAGTCCAAAACAGGGTAAACACACACTGTAACTTAAAAGTCCAAACAAGCCAAACTGAAGTAATTAGTTTGGCAGGGAGCAAGAACTTCAGACTTGAAAGCAGGGCAAAATTCACATGGTTGGGAAGACGCCAGGAACACAGATAAGTCACGGCAATACAAGATAAAGTCATGTTTGCTCCCAACAGCTTGCCATACACAGCTTGCCTTTTTTATAAACTGTGTTCCCAGCTGTAGCTAATGAAGGGAATCAGGGTCTTTTCCTCCCCTGTAAGCCATGCAACCTACGTTGCTCTCTTCTCCATTCCTCTCTGCGTGCCCTAGGATGAAAAGAGGGTGGGCCTGGGTCTTCCCTATCCCTTGTTCACCTCCCCTGTTCTGCCCAGCCTGATTTTGCCCTTCCCCAGTTTCCTCCACAGCCAATGGAGCGACACCTCCACTCCCTGTCAGCTGTTCGGCTTCCTCCTCAGAGTCAGGATGATAATAGTGGAGAGGGTGGGAGGAAACCAAATGCCTATATACACAAAGTCATTGTCCCTTCTCCCCTCTGCAGCCATGAGGGTCATCTCTTACCTGTCCTGCTCTTGCTGTTGGTCAAGATCTCTTGCAGGCGCTCCTGAAGTTTATCTGCTCGCTTCCTTTCTAGATGAAGTTGTCTTTTGAGGTCCTTCAGCTGTTCATGGGGAAGAGAAAGATGTGGAGGAAATCAAGGCTGGATTCACTGATGCTTAGTCCCACCACTGGCTGTCTCACCCCCAATTTTTGCACAAGATAAGCAAAGACGCTCACTATTCAGCACATGCATAATATAGGAAGGCCTCAGTTAGCTAAAATAATTGGGACCAGGAACATGGTCATAAAGTGAAAAATCATGTGACCATGCCGACTTATAATAGTAGTTTTGGCAGTGCCAGTTGAAGTGAATTGTGCACAGTCATTAAACGCAATATCACATGACCGTGACTTGTGATTTCCTGCCAGATTCCCCACTGACTTTGCTTGTTGGAAGCCAGCAGTGAAGATTACAAATAGCAATCATGTGACTGCAAGACACCATGACTGTCCTAATTGTGCATCAACTGCCAAGTGTACCTGTTCGTGGGAGCACTACAAGAACTTTAAGGAACAGCTGTAAGACCCCCCCTTATTCAGTGCCACTGTAACTCTGAACGATCACTGAATGAGTGATCATTAAGGTCTACCTGTATTTCTTTTTCATTAGTGTTGGGCTACCATTACCTGTTCTACCCAAAAAGATAAAGACTTGTGAAGGTGTCATTTTAATTTCTGTATGTAGTACATCCTGAGAAATCTTAGAATCACAACATTACAATTAAGGCCAGAAAATACAACAAGGGCAGTTTTGAAGACTTTGGAATTGGGCATTGGCTAGACATCTGCATGATTTAGCAATCTGCAATTGGTGGCATGTACTGGATGGAAGGAAGAGGTTTTCCAGTCACGTCAACACCATGAGAATACCATCCATCCAATGAAGCATCTCCAGTTTTTGGAATAATCTTTATTCAAGCAACTCACATTCTGGTTACTTAAATAAACAGCAACAGTGAGGAGAACTCAGACCGGTATGAAATATAACTCAGTGGAGTAACAGAAGTAGTCATAACTCCATTGCAATTTCATGCATTGAAGGTGAAGGGATTTCATCAGTTGGGTGTTTGTTCTATTACCCTAACAATATTTTATTGTTATTACCCTTTTTTGTTTTTTATTTTTTTTGTTATTTTAAAAAACAATTTAAAATTTAAATTTAATTTAAAAATAAAAAAAAAATAAAAAAAAACAATATTTTATTGTTATTACAATAAAATAAAAATCTTTCCAGAAAACCAAATAGTTCTTGTTTGTCAGCTTCACAGGCCTTGATGTTTCTAACCATCCTTTTTTTAATTGTGGTGGTAGATTGCAATTTAGCAGGCTTATCTTAAAGCCTGCCAGCAATTCTCAACCTCACATTTCCTTCAGGTTTCACAAAGAGGATGGCACAAAAATGTCCTCTCCTGACAAAATCATCTCAGAGATTAATAGAAAGAGGCAAAGAACAGCAAGCTGACTCTCACAATAGCTCAACCAGCAAGGCCAAGTAACCAGCAAGGCCAAGCTCAACCAAGCAAGGCCACACACTTTCATATCCCCGTCCAATTTCCATGTAGAATCCCTCCAACTTACTGCTGCACTCCCTTTCTTCTCCAAGATCCGTTGCCCATCTACTGTGTCCTTCACTTCCTGCCAAAGAGACATGGACTTTTCACTTCATAAGTCAAAATGATACATCTCATCTTTACAATGCTTTACCCCTTTGTAAAGCAGGACCACTGAGCTGCAAGTGATGGGATCTCTTCATATTCCAGGGGTGGGATAGAAGCAACATTACTACTCTGAAAATGTCATACTATGAAAGAAAGAAAAAAAATGCACCAAAGTTGCTTCCCCTGGCTTTCTCTCCAATCCTGGTCATATTCTAGGAATTCATTTTTTCTTTCCCTTGGCCCGTCTTATATTTTACAATTAGCCCATCTACCACAAAAAGGGGTACAATCTCAAATTGTAGAAAAGCACAGAGAAGACTTTTGAGAAGTGTGTGGCAACTTAATAAAGCAGGAGCTTAGTCTGAGAAAACAAGAAAACAAGAGAAAAAAAACCCCTCATTTCTATATAGCGTTGCTTCTTTTAGCAAGGACTGAAAAATAATAACTTCACAACTTCTCTCAATTTGTGCTACTGTTTGTATGATACTCTTTGCCATTATTAGTTTGGAATTTCTTATAATAGTATTTTATCTGGATTTATTTTAGTATGTTTGTTCTTATTTTTAGTCCTCAACCACAACAGAGCCCAAAATTTCTGTTGGTGAGACATTTGTTAAGAGAGTTTTTGCCCCATTTTATGACTTTTCTTGCCACAGTTGTTAAGTGGATCACTGCAGGTGTTAAGTTAGTAACATGGTTGTTAAGTGAATCTGGCTTCTCCATTGACTTTGTCAGGTCACAAAAGGTAATCACATGACCCCGGAACACTACAAACATCATAAATATGATGAATTACTTGCCAAGCATCTGAAATTTTAATCACATGACCATGGGGAAGCTGCAATGGTCATAAGTCATTTTTTCCAGTGATGTTGTAACTTTGAATGGTCACTAACTGAACTATTGTAAGTTGAGGACTACCTGTACTTATTGTTCTTATGTAGAAGAATGTATTGTTTCTATTGTATTAATATAATTATCTAATGTATTATTTCTCATCCAAACGAGACTGTGTTGTTCCTCTATGTCATATAATATACATGGGTATATGCTTAATTTTGTATGTATTTATTTAGTCACATTTATGTAATGTACATTGGAACTAGTGACCCTTTGAAAGCTGTTTGCAATGAAATTTCATTTTAATGAATGCCAATTACTGTACATTCAAAGTGACAATTCTATCTTTCTATCTGTCTGCCTTTCTGTCTGTCTGTCTATCTGTCTATCATCAATCTATCATCAGGTGTTTTGTTTATATCTGGCTTTAGGTCTGTAATAAATTTAACTGGTGGAGAAAGAAACTACAGATTTCCTCAATTTGGTTTTCCTAGGCATAAGATGGAAAGAAAAGAGAAATGTGATTGGGCTTTCAAGATTTTGTTATTCTAGTTCAGGGGTCCCCAAACTTGGCAACTTTAAGAATTCTGGGAGTTGAAATCCACAAGTCTTAAAGTTGTCAAGCTTGGAGACCTCTGTTCTAGTTCATAATAATAAAGAGAGTTCTGCTGTTTCTTGTGGTGTCTGTTTCCTAACTTGGCCTACCTTGAAGGGCTGACAACAATCCTTTTTGTCTAAACTGGGATAAGGGGATTCCTGAATAATTGCACTGGAATTATTGAACTAAAGGCCAGTACACTGAGACCACTGACACCTTCCATGAGCTACAGGAAAGCAGATTTTTTTGTTCTTCTAGCAAGTCAGAGCCCTATATGGTCACATCCAGAAATCAGAAAAGGGCAAACTGTAGAGACTTTGCTTCCATCCTCCCAACTCAAAAGAAAGCTTGCTGAGTGTCAAAATACACTTTCTTCCCTTCTTCCCTCTTTCCTTTTGGCATCATATTTTCCTGCTTTTATACACAGCTGCAGTAGTGAATTCCTGCACAAGGCAGAGGGTTGGTTTAGATGCTCCCCAAGAAGATTCCTTCCAATCCTTGCATTCTATGATTCAATCATTCTCTTGAATATGATGAGCTGTTCTACACTCAAATCAGTTTCCTTCTCTCCAAACCAGGAATGGCATTGTTTGGAAGCCTGCGTTCTTGTCACTCCAGGAACTTCCGCAAAAAACTTAGTTTGAATACATGAATTGGAGAGGGCCAGCAGCACCATCTATCTACCCATGCCAGTGTACTGCAACCACACTGGAGGAGGAGACATCATTCAGCAGGTGGGCAAGTCCTGGCAGGAAGTGAGGGAACAGATGGCCAAAAGAAGTGCGTCCTGCCAACCAGTTCCTGCAGGAAGCTGGCAGGCTCAGGGCATACACACCTGCTTCAGCCGGTTGACTGTGTCCATGTGCTCATTCCTGGCTTTTTCAATCTCTCGCAGTTTCTCCTTAGTTGCCTCCACCTCTTGGTCTTTTAGCTGCAGAGGAAAAACAACCCAGTTGGAGCAGGAGAGACCAGGAGCAAGGTAGTTAAAAGGCAGAATAAGATTCCTATATTATTCCTCTCACATGGAAAATGCCAGCGGCTGAGAAAGGATATTTTCAGTGGAAAAGCACAAAGTGCCTGGCTAAAATTCTACTGTATAGCTACTCTTCATCACTGCAGAAAAAAAGCAGCTAACATGTGAAAGGAGTCCAAGTGGCAGCAATGGAGAAAACTGCAAAAGCGTAAAGAAGGAGAAAGGCTAGTTGACATATTGCTTGCTCACTCATTCATTCATTCATTCATTCATTCAAATTTCTATAGCCACCCATCCAGGGGTGGGATTCAAATTTTTAACAAATGGTTCTGTGGGCATGGCTTAGGCAGTGGGCGTAGCTTGGTGGTCATGTGACTGGGTGGACATGGTTTAGTGGCCATGTTATTGGCTGGGTGTAGCCAACTGAATATCATTCACATCGAGGCACCATCTCCTCTCATGACTGTGGGCATGCTGCAACAGTCGTAAGCGTGAAAAATGATCATGTCACTTTTTTCAGTGCCACTGTAATTTTGAATGGTCACTCCACACAAGCAAAATACCAGCAAAGAAGGGGAAAAAAACTCCAGAGAAGTTCCTGAGACAGGAAGTCTAGTCCTGCCAAGAATATAATAAGGGTTAACGGAGAGGCAGTTTCTGTAAGCAACACCAGAATGTTTCCTTCCTGCCTTCCTTACAGGATTAGGCCAGTAATTTCTTCTAACAACCAGTTCTCTGAACTGCTTAGAATGTTAACAACCAGTCCTAGCAAATAGGTGTGAAACTGGTAGAATCCCACCCCTGCACCCATCTCAAAAATTCTCCTTTCCAAGCGCTCTGATCCGCTACTCTGCACATTACCTGCAAATACCCCATTCAGTTCCAACAGTAAGAACCTTAGAGCTGCTGAACATGGAAATTTCAATCTACATTTTCAGGCCAATAGCCTGCATTTATAATCCAAAGAAGTTTCAGGGATTCTTTAAGGAACTCTGATGGATGTTTGGTAAATACAATATGATTTTTATTAAAACAGTCCTGGTTATCTTCCCTTCCCATCTTCCCCCCTTGCCACCATAAACATGTGGAAAAGTGCATGGGTCATCATGGGGAAACTCACAATAGCTAAACAGATTTCAATTTGTCAAGTAGGACCTCTCTTTCTGGAGCCAAAAGACTGATAATATGAAATACTGGTAGAAAGGAGAATCAGCACCATGGTTTACACAAAAGTAACACTCAAGTTTTAAATAAGCTCCAAAGACCCCTTTAAATTATAATAACACTTAACAATAACACTTAGGCTTATCTAAGGGACTTACAGTTCTCTCTAAGCCAGGGGGGTCTTTAAACTTGACAGCTTTAAGATTTGTGGACTTCAACTCCCAGAATTCCTCCTCCTGTCATGTTAGCTCAGGAATTCTGGGAGTTGAAGTCCACAAGTCTTAAATTTGCCATGTTTGAAGACCCTTGCTCTAAGCTGTTTACAAAGGTAAATTATACGTGAATCACTGCCTTTGCCAAAGGCTATGTGCTGGCTGGGAATCCTGGAGACTGTAGTACTAAATATGCCTAAGGAAGACTGATATTAACCTACCTACCATTCCCCTGTAGAACATACAAAACAAACACCAATAAAAAGTCGATTAAAATTTTTCCTCAGCAATATTATTTCAAAAGCACTTGAGCATTTGTTACTAGTTGCCTCAGGAATACCTCTTTTTAATTAGCGACGATAAGACTAATTGGAAAAACTGCATTTACATAGTTACTGTTGATGCTTTATTGATTTGAAAAGCTTGAACAAGAGAAGACAGCAGGGAGCAGCAATTCAAAAGGCTTTTTTTCCAAGACGATACTTGCTTTTCCAAGGATGATCAGGGCATCTACCAGAGATTTTCCAGTAGAAATCTTATTTTAAATATGGACATTTCTTCACCCTTCTGACATTTGCTCAGGCCTAGTCCCAGAGCAGTCTAACCTCAGCCAGGTTGGAATATAGGTTACAATTAACAGATAAATGCTCACATTCTGCATATTTTAAAGGGTTTCAATGACAAAGTGTTTGCACTTGAGTTTACTGTGAAGGTCTTGAGCAGTTTGTCACTTTTCAGCCTTCCTCTCAGTGACTGTTTAATCAAAGGAAAGATTGATATCGACGACAAGGATAACATTTCTCCCTACAGCAATCCAGTCATGGAATTTTACCCCCAAAAAGTCTATCTAAATCAGTGTTCTCAGACACCAAGCAAAAAACTTTTTATTTAAAAACTCAGACATATTATGTACCATTTTCAATTTTTTATATGCTCTTTTAATTTTGATTTTTCCAACTATAGCTGTAAACTCAGTCAGGAATCCAATTTGATTTAAAAAAAAAAACTAATGTAAAAAGATTTCAGAAAAAGTCATTCATTCACATTAATGGAAGAGGTTCTTCTTGAGCATTTTAGAAAAGCTCCATTGCACAATTTTTAGAATTGTTCTGTGTGGAGAACCTGTTGCCCTCCGGATTTTATGAAATACAATTCCCAGAATTCCTCACATCAGTCTCATTGGCTGAGACTGCTGGGAACTGAAGACCAACACTGAGGGCTACAGATTCCCTAGCCATGTCCTACATTAACCATGTTCAGAGGGGACCAGAAATTCATTAGACTTTGTAGTCAATCCAATGTAGATAAAAACAAGTTGTTCTTCACATCAGCCCATATCAACCATTGGTTGCAATAAATCATACTTAAATGGCAGAAGCAGACAAAACCCCTTAACTGAAAAATTTGCAGTGTTATGCCAGACAGCATGGAGGGAAATAAATCTGTCACTTCTCATGCCTGGGGAGGAATAGATAATTCACAGCCCCCAATACCTGTAAATTAGCTGCATGCTGCTCTTTACAAATCCTCAAGGCTTCCATGTGTTCCTGCTGGTGCTTCTCTATCGATTCCTGGGGAAGAGGAAGAAAATCAGAGATCCAATAAAAAAGGCTTGAAAGCGAACCTAACTGGCCCATCCACAGAATGCAACTTCTAATTTATGTCCCAATACTGAAATGTAAAGCTGAATCAATAGATAAACAAAAACTGGATTTGTGCAACTGGAAAGGCATTGCCATTCTATTTCTCTTCCAAATCAGTACCTCTGCCTCTTTAAGCCGCCGTTCGAACCAACCCTTGGTGCCATCCATGGATTGGATCTGGAGCTGTAGCTCTTCCACAGTTTGTTGCATAGATTCCAGTTCTTGACTACGAGCCTAATGAAGAAGAGGAAGGAAAACACTGCAGACAATTCCAAAAGGAGAACAAATTCAAGATACCTAGAGCAGGGGTCACCAACCTTTTGGACCTCAGGGACCACCAAGCTCATAATTTTAAATCTCGCGGACCACTAATATGAATTTTGACTGACGGCGGCTTGCTGACATTGGTGGGAAAGTCGGTCCCGTATTCCAGAGCTGCAGTAGTCACACGATTGGCCTTTCACCGGTCTGCCATGGATGAGCAGGGCGGATTTCCCTCCCTGCCGTTGGTCTTACCTTCCAGTTCCAGGTCGCGTGGCTCTACTCAAAGTAAGGTTTGCGCTCGGCCAAAGGGTGGGGGCCAGTGGATGGGCAGGCTATGTGGGCAGTGCAGCCTTGTGTTCGCATGCAGCCTGAATTAATTGCTTTGGGGGGGGACATTTCTCTGCAGACCACCAAAATTTTCTCGTGGACCACCAGTTGGCGACTACTGACCTAGAGGGGAACCCTCCCCCCCAACATAACAAAGTTTCACTATTTTAGTGTGAGAGCCAAAGGTCCCTTGGTGATTCTTCCTTAGCAAAACCTTACCAGTGATTTCATTTCTTGGCCCCAATGTAAACATGCATGTTAACAGTCGTAACCTAGACAGCAGCTTGCCTAGAAGTTTTAGCTGATCAATTTTAGACAATCGTTGCTGCTTGCTGCTTTTCATAAAGTTAGGGAGTTCTTCCTCTCTTAGAGGATGTGTCTTGAAATGCTCAACTTTACTGAGAAAGGCAGATCAAATATTTGGTCCTTAAACCTTGAATGTGGCCCTGGTGGTCTGAACTCATACCTTCTCCTCCTTGAGCTGGCCCCGCAGCTCGTCCTCTTGCCGTTTCTTGTGCTCATGCAGCTCCCGCAGCTCTCGCTCATAGCGTGCCCTCACAGCCAGCATCTCTTTCTCATGCTGCAGGCGGAGGTTACCGAGTTCTTCCTTGTGGCGCCCTTTTTCTTGCTGGGTCTCAATGGCCATTTCATCTAGCATGGCCTTGCGTTTCTCTGCTGTCTGGAAAACAGAAGGCACAACTCAGCCCTATGTCCCACTTCTGTCATGCCCCTGGTGGAGACTGACTCTGAGGGAGAGGAGGAACAACCAACAGGGAATGGAAGTGTGGCTCCAGAGGTTGTGGAAGAGGCTGGGGAAGGGCAGAGGGCGGCTGGGCAGTCAGAGGAGGACCCAGGTCCATCTCCTCTCCATCCTAGGGCATGCAGGGAGGAGAGGATAAGGGAAAGATGTGGTCTACTGAGGAGGAGAGGGCCTTGATCCTCTTCATGTGCTGCAGCTGTGACAACTGGATAAGAGGACAGACATGCATATGGGCCAGTGCTGGAAATAAAACGTGGAAATATCTCTAGTTTATTGTTCCTCTCTGAGTTTGGTGTCATTCCCAGTGTGTATTCTGATATCTGTGGACGTCAAGCCCTTATCTTGCCTGGTTTGTGTTGTATTTTTACTCTTTATAATTTAAATGGCATTTCCTCCTTCTTGTAACTGCTTGTGTGGGAGGTTTTTTTTTGTCTCCAGTCAAAGATATTTGGAGCTTGGAAGCAAAGTGAAAGAATAAAAGGGCTTCACCTGTTTTTTGTGACTATGTTTATTTTGTATCCCACCCTGGGTCATCACAACTTCCAATACAACAGGCTTAATAAGGATTCAGATATAAAATTCCTCATCCTTCTTTGCCCCGGAGTATAAAACCGAGTATACAGCTAGTCCTCAACTTACAACAATTCATTTAGTTCAGCCTAGTTATGACGAGGCTGAAAAAAGTGACCATTTTTCACACTTAAGACCATTGCAGCATCCCCATCGTCAATTGATCAAAATTCCGATGCTTGGCAACTGGCTCCTTCTTATAACAGTTGCAGTGTCTTGAGGTCACGTGATCACCATTTGCAACCTTATGACAAGCAAAGTCAATGGGGAAATCAGATTCACTTAACAACCATGTTACTAACTTAACAACTGCAGTGATTCATTTAACAGCCAGGGGAAGAAAGATCGTGAAATGGGGCCAAAATCACATAATAAATGTCTCACTTAGCAACATGAATTTTGGGCTCAATGGTGGTCGTACTTTGAGGACCACCTGTGCCTTTGTTTCAATACAAGAGAATGTTTGTAGCTCAGGGCTGAACTGTAAGGTCCTTGGTGCAAAACCCACTTCTTTCTAGCACTGATGATGTTACTTAGGTAGTGAAATGTCTGCAAGAAAATAACCAAGGATCCCATATTTTAGTTTGGTTTATAAAGACCAACCTCACAAAGGTGGGGTGCAGGCATATAATATGCCCAAGATTTTAGTTAAAGATTGGTAAGGGAGGTGCTGTTTATCTTGAGAAGCATAAATAAATTTGACTATTTAGGAAGTTTGCATTTTGAGACCAAAATCCTTGGCTTCTTTAAAAACAAAAAGCACTAATTTCTGGTCCTCATAGTTGCACTGAGAAATTTAAAAAGTCTATGGGCTCTTCTGGAGAGAGTCAGAAAATCAGGTCAAAATGGAACAGCTTTCTTAGCCAGCAGACACCATTTTAACATCTTGCAATGTTCCACTAGCTACAATTCTTCCTCCAATGCCCTTATCCTATTCCTCCTTGTCCTTTCTTCTATTCTATTTTGCTTCAAATTTTATGAGTGTCTGCTCATAAGCTTAATACTGAATTGCAGTTCATTCAGAGTAGAAACTCAGAAACTCTTACTTGACCTCCTGATTTAAAGTTTTCTTGCCAATGGAATCAGACAAATGGAATCAGTTTAGAAAACTTGATGCAGAAAGGGAGAAAGAAGCAGGTCATGGTCTGGCCTTCTTCTGCTCATTTACAAGTGTCAAGATTGGAGTTGTGTGAATGAGCCACAATGTATACCTCCACTCTAGTTTACCTTCCGTATTTCATCCAGCTCTTGTAATAATCTCTCTTTTTCCTGCACAAGTTCTTGAACTTGCTCCATAAGACGAGTATTTCCCCGGAGTGACTCCTACAATAAAAGATGAAGGTAATGAAAAATCCTATCTTCTAAGACAGGCCTTTTGTTTATTGGCACCCCAGTTACATCAGAGGCTGTCCACTGCCTCTGACAGAAGGCGACAATGACACCAATAAACCAAGAAGATCTATCACAAAACAGCCCGGGCCACATTTCATATTGTTGGACTATCAAAAGGATTATAGTTACCAGTTGCATAAAGCACTTTGAACATTCCACTTCAATTCTACACTTAGGCTAAGCCCTTGAAAGTGAGAGTGAAAACTTTTTCAGCTTGGGAATATGTCAGGTAAATTACCTAGCCTCCTTTCACACTGACAAATATAAAACAAGATTTTTTAATTCGGCATTAAAATAACCAATCGTTTGAAAGGAAATTATGTGGGATATTGGGAAGAACTTTGCTAACACACCAAAACGGGGGCTGGAACTCAGGAAGCAGTTGGAAGGCCATCAAGATTAGGAGAAAGAAATCAGTAAAGAAATCAAACAATCAGAAATTAAGTGTAAAAACTGACATTTATTTATTTAGAAAATTTATATTGTCACTTACTTGCACATGGTGACTCAAGGCGGCTTATAAGGATATCAAAACACCATATAAAAGAAATAAAAAGAATAAAAAGAAAAATAATAAAATAATAACCCAATCCACCCTGGTGACAACACACATTCATACTAGCCATTTAATGGGCTCTAACCTGCTCTGGGTTCCCCAGGCCCGCTGGCAGAACCACAACTTCAGGGCCTTCTGAAAGAGTGTTAGTGGGTTTCAGTCTAATCTCTGTGGGGGGGAACGCTGTTCCAGAAAGAGGAAGCCACCACAGAGAAAGCCCTTCTTCTGGATCCTTCCAGATGTATCTCCTTAGGGGATGGGACTCACAACGTTCCTTGCCTCCCTATGCTAGTGGGTTGGATAGATGTGACCGACAAGAGACGTTCTCTCAGATAACCTGGATCCAAGCCATGAAGGGCTTTAAAAGTGACAACCAGCAACTTGAATTGCACCTGGAAGCAAATCGGCAACCAATGCAGTTTCCGTAGCAGAGGTGATACATGTGCAGAGGTCTGCACAACACCATGCAGGTCGCTGCATTTTGCACCAATTGGAACTTCCGGCTGCTTTTCAGGGGCAGCCCCATGAAGACCGTATTGCAATAGTTAAGATGGGAGGTGACTAGGGCATGAGTGACCATGGGTAGGGATTGAGATCACTGGCAAAAGGGCACAAGAGGTAGCAAAACAGTCCTCTCATTAGCGGTGGGATTCAAAAACTTCTGTGGGAGTGGACTGGTGGGCGTGGCTCTGTGGACGTGGCAAGGGAAGGATACTGTAAAATCTCCATTGCCACCCCACTCCAGGAAAAGTTACTGTAAAATCCCCATTCCCTCCCCACCCCACTAACCTGCTTTCCAGCTCTGTTCTCCTGTGCAGGGCAACAAAAGAAGACCCAACCGATCAGTTGGAACTCAGGAGGCAAAGAATATATGGGGGCAGGGGCAGGTAGTATTTGCCAGTTCTCCAAACTACTAAAAAGTTCTGCTACCATTTCTCCAGAACTGGTCAGAACTTGCTGAATACTATCTCTGCCTCTCATGTCATAAATATTTAACTGCTTGCTCCTTCTTTCTCCCCGCACCATAAAGGTTCAAAATGGGGCTTTCTGGATAGTGTGCTCAAGGCGATAGGAGGAAGGAAATGCAGAATATGTAAATAGCTGGCTGGGCCTTGTAAGCAGCAGCATGATACTTGGGCTATCAGTATGGACCTAGTGGCCTTGGCCCACCTGCAATTGTGTGTTGAGGTCATCCCGCTGGGCAGCCAATGCCTCCTTCTCATTCTGACACTGCTGTAGCTCATCTCCCAATGCCCCCACCTGTTCTCGCATCAGATTCATTTCTTGAGTCTTAGATGTCTGGATCTACAGGGCAAAAATGCAGGACAAGAGAGGAAGGGAAAAAGTTAAGAGTCCTTTCAGAAAAATTACATGGCATTATGATCTACCCTCCAAAGAACACCCCTGGCAACACTGTGGGTTTTCTTTTTCCTTAAAAAAGAACTAAAAACCATAGATTCCCACCCTCTCCTGCTACTCAAGCACATTTCTACACACCACTGAACTCTTATGTATTTTCTTTATTTTTTTTAGTTTCACAAGAATATTTTTAATTCACTGTATGTGTAAAAATGAATGATGCGTCTCGGATGTTACCCAGTACAATATCTGACTTCATGCTTAATTGAAGTTTACAAACCAGCTTCAAATTCCACTGACAATATGAATTATTATGATTAATTATAATGAGTGCACACATACTTCTTAACAACCAAACAATAAAATGAAATGAGAAACTGGGAGAACTGTGTGACATTGCCACTGACTCCGAGTCTCCTAATTTTGGACAGGATTGTTATCTCATCTGTATCAAACTTCATTGGTTTAATCTCTATGAAAACCCACAGAAAAGTGTTTTTTATACAGATGAATTTTTAAATACTTTTGAAGTGCAAATTAGTCTAACTTTCTCATTTTTTTTCTTTTTCTTTTACTTAGTTTACATTCCAGAATGTGGAACAATGGAATTTATATAAATTATACTAATTTTTAGCACCAGCACATTTTTATCCATTACAGCTAGGATTATCAAAATATTCAGAAATACCAAGTGATTTCTGACTAACCAGGTTTCATTTTAAAAAGGTAAATGATAGATTTTATAATTATGTTATCATTTATAACTTGCCTTTAAAAACTAACACTTGGCTAATCAGAAATTGCTCTGAGTTTTTGGCCTACCAAAAAGAAAGAATAAAGAGGTTTGTAGTACATTTAAGCATGAAATATAGTGTAGGTCTTGCAGTATCATAGATTCCAAGGGTTTTATGCCCATTTTTCTTTACAATGTAATTATTATCCAAAAGGTGCTACCATATTCTAACAACCGTTTCTCCATATTTTCTTAAACCAGCCTTCTCCAATCTACAGCCTTCCAGATGTGGCAGGAGTACAACTCCCATAATTTTCAACTAGCATGTCTTACATCTAGAGTTTGGGAAGGCTTAAAGTGCTGGAAGAAGTGTCAGGTCTAAGGTAATGTGCCAATAATGGCACATTTTCATACAACAGATGTGATTGTTCACACAATGTATCCATGTCTTAATAAAATAGGAAGAAGGAATCTTGTCCTGTTGCGAATGACAAAACTAGCATTTGCGATATTTGCATCTTCCTTATCATCATAGCACCTAATCCTCCAAGGATACATACACACAACACAGAGAAAGAAAGAATTATGATGCAATCTCAGTCACTTTCTCCTAAGGTGACACAGGCCACTTCACAGCAGGACAATACTTAACAGAATATTATAACTTAATAACTTAATAGAGTTATTAAGACAATAACTTAACAGAGCATTCCCCTCAAACACTTAGATGCTTCTAATTTTGGACAACAGGATTTCCTGTTGTTTAAAGGCAGGAAACAAGTAAAAACTGTAGGCTTCATATAGGTTTAACTTAGTTTCTTTTTGGAAAAAAAAATAACAACTCTTCCATAGCTTAGACGAAAGAAATCTGTATCATCTTTCTATGACACATTCCTGGGTTGTGTTACTACCACTTTCATTGCAACTCTTAGCCACTCAAAAAGATGCATGGCCCTGGGCTTAAATAGTTGCTCATCCTTGCTAAAGAGAAGTGATCTGTTGTCGTGCATGATGAGGTGAGGTGAATAAGTTCCTTCAACCAGAATCAGTGTGATATAGCAGTTAAAATACCAGACCAGGCTTGAAGGTGTTAACATTCAAATTCCCAGTTATCCAATGAAGCTTACAAGATGGTTTGGAACCTGTCTATTCTTACCCTATTTTACTCAATAAGAAATGTTGAAAATGCATGCACATTCATACACAGAATATACTAGATGAAGGGAGGAATGTAAATGCAATAAATAAAACAGTAATTCTTCATACCCCAGTTGTTGCTGGTGATTTAGCCTCCCTTATGCTGTAAATACCCCCTCGTAAAAATGAACAGTTACAGTTTTCAATTTCATCACTATCAATACCACCTTCTATGCCCCTCTGACTACTTGTCTCACAAGGCAGAACCTGGTACCTGTTCTAAGGCTGCAAGGTTGGTTCTCAGAGCATCATTTTCAGACAGAATGGTCTCAACCTGTTCCTGGCTCTCCGCACTTTGGCACACAACCTGAGGGCCCATGAAGGACAGGATGGGCAATGGAAAGGAAGGAAGGAATGAGAGGCATGTGGGGGAGGGAGGAGCAAAAGCAGGAGGGGAGGAGAAAATAAGGATTAAAAATAGAGCAAAACATGGAACTAGCAGTCTTGGGCAAGGGTTGCGATTGATTTTTATTTTGTTTTTAGAGAAAGAAAACTTGGAAACAAAATTTTAAAAAGAGACACATCAATTGCTATGAAAATAAAACAATTAACGAAATGAACCAGATTTCATTTTCAGTTACAAGGACAAGACATAGTTATTAGAGAATTAACATAATCACCAAACCTGTTTCAGAAAAGAAGAAGGTTAAAACAAGGAAAGCAAATTAAAAGGAGGGAAAGGGCCACAGAGGACAGGAATCTAAGAGAAGAAATGGGGCAATTAAATGAAAGGAAGAGAGTAATTTCAGTGTTAAGTTCCTAATACTAAGAGCTATGATATATCAGGACAGGTCTCCTGGGTAGAAATAACCCCCCTTCAAACAAATAAGGGGGGGGGACCCCACATTTAGCCAACAACTTACTGTATATTATGATTGAAGCAATGTGTACAACCATTTCAGCTATAAATTACTGCATCTGAAGGAAAAATATTTCCAGAAAATATTCAGATAAACTGTTGGGCCTGGGTTAGGCCCTTTCACCCACAAATTGATCCTCATTGTAATTTCTAAACCAATATTAAATTGCAGTGGCCCTGAATATTAAAGTATTTACTATTAAATATGGGGCTCTTAGTCAAGCTTAGTAGACCTACAAAGTATCAAGAGTATTCAAGAGTGTGGAGTTGTGCTCAAGCCAAAAACAAAATAGAACCATGGGTTGTGATCAGTGGTGAGATTCAAATCATTTAACAACCGGTTCTCTGCCCTAATTATTTCTTCCAACAACCAGTTCACTAAACTGTTCAGAAAGTTAATAACCAGTTCCCCTGAACTGTTGCAAACTGGCTGAATCCCACCACTCGCTGTGATTGACAGGCAGATAATGTTAGGTGCTCTGTCAATTACATTTTGACACACAATGTCATTTTAAGTACACATTACATTCCTCCAGCATGACCTTTTTCTGTATATTTTCTGCAAATTTTTATTCCCTCATGTATTCCGCACACCCATATTCTTTTGCTAAGAACCATTGTGTTCCACCATTATGAAGTAGACAAAGCATAATCAAAGAAGCTAAATATGCTCACAGAGTTTTAACAAAATCTGCAAATCCAATTCAAAACCAGAGTAGACTGAGGTATGGAAACTAGTCACATCCATTACATTAAGTTTTGTCTCTAGCCCCCCAAACACTGTTTAGAACTTGCTGTGCCTCTAGAGAAATCGGGACAGTTCCAGATGCTCATTTGATAGGGTAGTCCAGGTATGACAAACTCACATCGTCACAGCGGCGTCACGTGACATATCAGAATATTTTTTTTCTCCTTCGCTAAATCAGGCGTGAGCATGGCCAGCGCATGATGCATCCATGGATCCATGGATGCAGACATGGGCTAGAAATTTGACAGCTCTGGGGTAGCCAGTCAAACCTATTTGTTTTTTCTTATTAAGGTAAGTTAGATTGGCTCCTGATATGAATCAAAATCTATCTTACAGACGTCTTAGTTCAGAGCTGGGAAATCAATCAAGCTCATGAGAAGATTTAACAGTTTTCTAATGCTTTGAGTTTCACAATCAAGATAGTCATGGCCTGTATAAGCAATGGTACATAGTAAACACAGCTTTTGTTTATTAAACAGAATAAAATCTTTCACATTGTGAAATATGGGTTGGGAAAGTATTTAAGAAGCATATGCTGAAAAATCTCAAAGATGGAGATTTCTGGTGGTTTGAGAAGGCCCAGGATCGGTGACTTCCATGACGATACCAATGGCTGAGGTCCATAAGCCAAAAGAATCAGCCTGGGATTTGCTGAAGTGTTGCACAGTCTTTTCAAAATGTCAAGCTCATCTCTTGGCTAAAGAATAAAGTTTAGAATGCACCCTAAATGTTAAGTTAAAACAGACAGGATGTGAAACTCAACCTAGGGATTTTAGAAATCAATGCACAATAATAAAAAGTAAAAACTACAAATTTAAGAAACAGCCTCTTTTCCTACAAAAACATGATAAGTAATTAGTAAGTCTGATGAACAGATCCGTTTGTTGAATAAATCATTACAAGATAGCATACAGTGATTAAAAGAAGGGTACAGTTCTAATCTCTGATTCTGATACACAAGATGATAAGGACGAGCACAGGAATGGTTGTAGGAAGAACAACCTGTGTGGTATGAGACATAGATCTGCTTTTTAATTACACCATCCTGATTACCTTTTCTGTTCCTTTTCGTAAAAATCTGTGATATTTCTGAAAACAATTAAATTCTCTATCTAATGATATATTCACTTTGTCATCAATAATGCTGTTTTCATTAGTATGTATATTTACTATGTAAATATACTATGTATATTTGGAAAATTAAACTAATATGAATGCACTGAATTTGGACTGACAGTCCATCTTGGCCAGAGCTGTATCCTACAATATGAATATGTTTTTGAATTAGACATTTGGCCCAGTGAGAAAATACTAGAAGTAGAGTCAAATATGAAGAACAAAGGTGCAAAAGAAAGAAGTGGAAACAGAAGGAGGATTCAGAAAGAATAAAACTCTTAGTAATGTACATGATTATGATCTTGAATTAAGTTAAGGCCGCAATTCTCATTTATAGCTTTATTTATAATTTACAAAATAATTATAAGTTATCAATAAAGAATAAATGGTAAGGAGAGTTTTAACCTTATAGGAGCATGGCACAATAGATTAGCAAATTAATCAACTTTATGTTTCCATCTGAATATCTTCCAGGAAATTACAATATTATAGCAGACAGCCTATCTCAGCCTCTATCTGCCATTTTGACAAACAATATGAAAATATAGATAAAAGTATAATTGCACAAATAGCTTCAACTACTCAAGGATGACTGCATTTTCAGAATGGACAGCAGCTTTGATGACCAATGATATACTTCTGACCCAAAGTATATTGTCATCCAAAGATGGTAATGCAATGTTCAAATACTAGAACTTTTATGATCATACTGGATAGACTGTCATCCATGGGGTCATCCTTACTAGATTCCTCAACACCTCCAACAGTGACAGAATTGCTAATGTCTAATTTTCACTAGAAAAGTTGGGATACATTTGGAGATGTATTGCCCTTGTAAATAGCCCATGTTAAACTGTATAGCAAAGTTAAAAATCAGCACAAGAAATGTTTTATTACATTTTGTATTAATGTTTAATAAAATTTGCCAAATTTCAAATCCATGGGAGTCATGGATCCCAGATATTGGACGCATTTTATAAGTTAGCCCATTTAAGGTATTTTGCATCAAAAATTGTTACCCTATAATGCATTTTTTGTGCAACTGAAGGTTATTGGCATGAGAGTTGTAGTAGTGTATAGATCTAAATGGATAACTTGGATAGATCTACAAGTTATCCATTTACAATGTTGATGAAGATATAAGCAATACTAACTAGACCTACAAAGGTCACAAGGGTATCATGTTCAAAACACATTCCAGATAAACAAATTGCCAGTTTTCTACAAGATATAAAGAAGCACACTGAGGATCCAATCGGAATTGAGAGACAACCATCCCATCCAAGTTTAATAAATTATTATTATTATAAACTCCAATAGGGATTCCCAAAGAGATCCATGAGATAATTTTACTTTAAAATTAAGGGAACTTTTAATAATCAAACTGGAAAAGTTAATGAGGCTATAGCCTGAATAATTATTTTCTGATAAAATAATGATAGATGAAATATCCAATTCATGGCTGTTATGTTTTTTTTTTCCAAGAAAAGAGTTTAAAGAAATAGTAGTTTGGAATGGAATACTGCTTACTTCACTTGTTGTAGAACAGCACTTCCATCACAATGGCATAAAACACAAAACTTTATATCATCCAAGAGGAAATGGCTTAAAGAAAAAATAAAGTGGTAAGATAAATTTTACATTAAACAACTATCCAATATCAAATTAGAAGAAGCCACAGCCAGCCTATGAAATCCCATTTGCATACCAAAGCATATGGCAAAGAAGATGTAAGACCTCAAAAAAGCATCACTGGCAACATCTTACAAGGTTTCCCATAGCAACTCATTATGAGGATCAAGTTAAGTGTAATTGCCCAGAGAAACAGCATAGACTCAGGCATCATGTAAATCTTTAAAAGGGAACCAAAGAATATGGCTTTCAAGTAGAACTTGAATTATACTTGAAAGCAGAAGCCAACCATTGGCCCCACCAACCTCGGGGCACCCTGAATTTTGGTGGTACATTGGGTGAAAGCTGGAGGTCAACTCCTTCCTACATATACATATACATATATAATTTTTATTAAAATAGTAAAATATAACACAATCTGAACTTAAAGAAAGAAAAGAGAATAAAATAGAGTGCAAGAAAAGAAAACAGAAAAGTAGGAATATAATAAAGAAATAGTAAAGATTTTTTAATTCTTAACATTATGATTAAATTATCTTCAGTTCAGGATTAAAGGGCAAACTCATCTGGCATTTTCAAACTTATTATTCCAAAGATCTCTAATAGCTTAAAAATAGTTAATGAGCAATTTCCAAAAGTGATTAGAAAATGAGGTTCACAAACTTGGTGTCTGTCCTTTGAAAGTTTCTGCTGCAATTGTGAGCAAGATGGCTAATCCCATTGTCGCTCGGGATTCAAACCTGCGTAAAACTGCTGTACTGGTAGTCCTCAATTTACGAGCACAACTGTATCCTTAACAAACCCTGAGGGGGAAAATTAGCCTCATCTATGTTGATTGCATCATCATAAGAAGAGCCTGTGATCTGTGATTGCAAGAGTCTGAGGAAAAGGTACAACTCTCAAAATCTCAAATATTCCCTCATCCCTGCTTTAAGATGAGAAAATGGGCCTCAGTACTATGGGCTTGGATGAATTATTTGAAATTCAAGGCAGTTCAGTTACAGTATATTATGTGAAGGGAAATAAAATATTTAGAATATATCCAAGCATATAGCAAGATAAGAGCTGGCTTCAAACGACGAGGCTGAGAGTGTATTTTGCCCTATTTTCTAGCTTTGGCAGAAGGAAAACAGAAGGAAAAAAATGGATAGCTCTGAAAAAAAGTCACCAACTGATCGTCCAAATACATGTGAACCACTAAAAGATTTTAAAATTTTATTTTTTGAGATTTTAGTTGAACTGTGCAGTTCTATTTCTAGTTATAAAAGCAGGTAATAACAGTAACATTCATAGGAATGTCTGCAACTCATGATTAAAATAAAACTGATGTGAAAATCCCTCAGAGCTACATGGTCTATTCACCAGAGATTAATTACCCTTCAAAACAAAAAGCGGCAACAAGGCCTTTGTTGATCAAATATTGTAAATCAAAAATCAATGGGGGCCGGGTGAGTCCCTTTTAGAGTGAGGAATAAGCCTGAAGCATTTCTCAAGAAATGTTGGGGAGAGGAGGAACAAAGGGAATACAGCTCAAGAAGGAGAAATTGAATAGCAAAAAGGAAACAGAAAAAAAAGAAATCTTAAGAGTATTTCATATTAAATAGCATCTGAGTTAAATAAGTGTTCTAAACTATTTATTTTCAAAAAGAAAGAACTTATCCAATACATATAGTTTGACATAGGAAATTGAAAGTTTTACATCCTCTGCTCCTTGGATGAAATTAAAGGCCCTGTCACACTGCCCAATGGATGCAAAACGTTTGTAAACAGGACACAGCGGACGAGAAAAATGTTCCATCCGTTGTTATCCGCTCTCAAAAGGGGCAAAAATTTGCATAACCATAACCATAATTTGGATAACACGGAAAGGAACGGACCCGGGGAGGACGCAGAGCGGATGGAAAGCGGATGCAGAACAGAAGCCCAGTGGATGGAAGCGGATGAGAGCGGATGGCGCATCCGCTAGGCTTCCGGGGGGCCTCAGCAAAGCGGACGCGGAACGGATGAAGCAGATGCACAGCGGATGCACAGCGGATGAAGCAGATGCACAGCGGAAGCCTAATGGATGCCTAGCGTTAATTGCGTATGCGGGGAGGATGCATTGCGTAAGCCCCACGGATATAAGGGAAGCAGCTTGGAAGCAGGTCACCATTCAGAGGAAAGACCTGCTGCTGGATGGATTGACAGCCTTGCCTGCCCTGCCTGCATGCCTGCCTGCAAGCCTTGCTGCAAGCCTTGCTGCCAGCCTCCCTGCCAGCCTTGCTGTCTGCCTGCCTGCCAGCCTTGCTGCCAGCCTCCCTGCCAGCCTTGCTATCTGCCTGCCTGCCAGCCTTGCTGCCAGCCAGTCTGCCTGCCAGCCTTGGTGCCTGCCTGCCAGCCTTGGTTCATGCCTGCCTGCCAGCCTTGGTGCCTGCCTGCCTTGGTGCCTGCCTGCCTGCCAGCCTTGGTGCTTGCCTGCAAGCCTTGGTTCATACCTGCCTGCCAGCCTTGGTGCCTGCCTTCCTGCCAGCCTTGGTGCATGTCTGCCTGCCAGCATTGGTGCCTGCCTCCCTGCAAGCCTTGGTGCCTGCCTGCCTGCCAGCCTTCCTGCCAGCCTTGGTTCCTGCCAGCCTCCCTGCCAGCCAGCAACCCACAACCATGGGGAAGAACAGAAAGCCTCAGCCATCTGCTGCCAGCCCTGGCAAGAGGGACAGGGCCATCCTCCCACCCCCTGGCCCTCACTCTGCTTCTGCTGGGGCCTCTGTAGCACGGGCTCACTCTTCTGGGACTGGAGCTCCTACTGCTTCTGCTTCTGGAGGAGCTGATGATGCGGGGGATCAGACAAGCACTCCAGCACCAGCCACCTCCACAGCACCTGGACCCTTCACCCCTGAGACTGAATGACCAAGAGGAGTGCCAGAGACTCATTTTTGTTTTATAGCTTGTTGTTAATAAAGTCTATCTTTGATTCACACACTTGCTTCATTTCTTTTTTTTAATAAAGTCTTGGTGGAAACTTTTAGAAATGGTTTAAGCCTTTGCATGCTTGAGGGATGGGTTAAGATAGCAGTGGGGTGGGCAGGGATACCTTTGGGATGGGTAACAGCTGTGGGATAGATAAGCCTCCAGTGCAAGCATAGTGGGACTGTATGGTCCACCCTCCCAGGTACCAACCATATGGCCCTTTATTATCAATAACAATTTATTCATTGATCAACGCATGTCAACATAAACACAACTCTTTATTAAATGCCCTGTTCATTGTAGGACCACTCAACATACATGGCCCAATCTCATCAGTGTGATGAGACAGGCTGAAGAAAGCATCCATTAAGCATCTATCATCCTGTCTTGCCACTCCACTGCTCCAGCTGGGGAGTTGCACCAGTGTCTCAGGAGGTTCCGCTGCTTCTTCCCTTCACGTGAGGCTCTGTTGGGGCCTTGCACATCCTCAGTGTCTATCAGGTTTCGCCCTTGCCTCCATTCACCAGGCTCCATGTCCCCATTGCCTTGCTGGAGGTCCATGAGCCTGTTCTGCAAGACTGGGTAGCGGGTGCGCATGAGATTGTGCAGGATGCAGCAAGCTTCCACGATCCTCCTCACGGTCTCTGGGCGATGCTGCATGGTGGTGAGAAGTACCTGGAACCTGTTGGCCAGGATGTCAAAGGCGTTCTCCACCACCCACCTTGCCCTGGACAGCTTGTAGTTGAAGATTCTCTCTTCACGGGTGAGGCATTTGGAGGTGTAGGGCTTCATGAGGTAGGTTGTGAGGGAGAAGGCGTCATCCCCCACGATGAAGTAGGGCACATCTTGCGTGTCGTTGGGCAGGGGTTCTGTATCTGGGAAGCCCATGATGAGGTTGCGTTCCAGCCCCTCCTTGAGGTCACTGGCGTTGTATACCTGGGCATCTGAAGATGAGCCGTTGCCTGAAGCATCGATGTACATGAACTTGTAGTCAGTATCGACCATGGCGAAGAGGATGATGCTGAAGAAGCCCTTGGAGTTGAAATAAGTGGACCCCGACTTGGCTGGCGCTTTGCAGGCCACGTGCTTGCCATCGATGGCTCCAACAGTGTGTGGGAAGTTCCACCTCTGATACCACTGCTCTGCAACTTTCTTCCAGCCTTCTTCAATGGTGGGGCACTGGAGGAGCTCCTCCAGGTATTCTTCGATGATGGCCTGCACCACTTCTCTGACCACAATGCTGATGGTGTTGTGTGGCACCCTCCAGCCGTACTGCATGCTCCTGTACATGGTCCCTGAGGCCAGGTGGCGCAGAGTCAGTGCCACCTTGAGCCCAGGTTCCAGGCTGGGCCGGAAGTTGGTGTTTGCCTTGGTCAACCTGGGTGTCAGCCACTGCACAACTTCGTCAAACATGGCTGGAGGCATCCTCATGAAGTTCTGGAACGCCCAAGTGTCTTCGCTCCTGAGCTCCACCATCAGCTTGTTGTACAGTCCGTCCTCTGCTCTTCTCCCGATCCATCTTCGGACCCAGACGCTTCTTGGCCGCCTCCTTTTCTTCCCGTAGTAGAGTTCACAGAGCCTGTAGATGGCTTCACACTGTTGCAGAAGGATGGTGGCTGCCAAAAGGACTTTGTTACGATCCATGGTGGACATGACTGGATGCTGTGGAAGAGCAAGAGTCAGATGAAGACTGCAGAGGTCTGCACCGCAGGGCTGCTGGTCTGAAAGTGAGATCCAGGTGAGTTGCTCCCCCTTTTTATAGGCAGTATAGGTTTTCCCCTAGGTGTCCCTTTGCATCCTCTAGGCATCCTCTAGACATCCTTAATATCCAAGATAGGTCCCCTCTGCGAACGTTTTTTCCGTTTTAAATGCTTTGTTTCCGTTCTGCTTCCACTAGGCATCCGTTCTGCATCCGTTCCGCGTCCGTTCCGCTTCCTCCCTGCATCCGTTTACCGCTGGAGCGGATGGAGTTGCACGGATGCGCAGCGGATGCCTAGCGGATATAGCGGATGCGTAATGGATGCAGAACGGATGCCTAGCGGATGCCTAGCAGATGCAGAATGGACGCACTGGATACATTTTCCGCTCAAAAGTTTTGAGCAGTTCAAAACTTTCTGAGCGGATGAAACGTCAATAGACGGATGCTGGACGGATAGAGAGGATGAAAAACGGATGCAGTGAGTACAGAACAGATGCATCGCGTTAATCAACGGATGACAAGTGTTTTTCTCCGTTTTACATCCTCTTTCCATCCATTGGTGCAGTGTTACAGGGGCTTAAGGTAGCATGTTGCACAGAAGAAATGAAGATTCTGATACAACATTCTCAAAATAGCCTGGCCCCCAAATATACAGGTAAAACATATTGAATATCCTCTCTGAAGAGACTTACAATAAGAATTTGATATATGAAGATAATACTGATAAGGAGAACATACTAGAGAGAGAAGGCACATCAAAATTCCTTTAAAAATACATAGCTGGTTTTGAATACATCTTTCTTTCCTGTCTCTTTCCATCCTTCTATTTGGGCAAAGCCTGATGGATGCAGTGGCATTTTCCCAATGCCTATTTTTTCAAAAGATTTAAGCCAATCGGATTGTTTTCATTTGCCATTGGTTGAAAGTAGAGAAAATTGAAATATAATTCTTCTCTACAACCTTGAGGTAAAAAAACCACTTCTTCCCCAGCAGCATAACCCCAAAACCTGAAATTACTTTCCCTTTTCATTCAGAGCCTTCGAGAACCCAATTTAAAAAAAAATATATGAATGGAGCAGCTTACACTATAAAAGAATTAAGATCACTGAATGAAAGTTATTCCCATGTGCAGCATATTGTTTTATTAAAAGGGAAAGTACTAGTAGTATTGTCCAGTTTATTTGGACTATTTTCCCATCACTATGCCCCAAATTAGAGATTTTATAAGTACTTGTATTTTGTTACACTTCAACTCAGTATAACAATAAATCTGGCTTCTCAGTGCTCTCTTTATACTGAAATTCGTTTCTTCTTGTGCTGATAGAATATATAGAGAGGGCAAGCAGAACTTACATTATATGTCAATGCTCTGGGTTTAAATTTTAGGGATCTGTTCAGATAACAATTCTCATTAACTGCTACACTAGCTTCACATTGCTTCTTAAATATTTAACAACGTTACAGATTTTTCCCATCCTTTGCAGTCTGTAGGATGGTTCATTGCTCAGCTCTGCTACTAGTTCTGCAATAATGGATTTGTCAGATTTGTATGCTGCCAAATCTATACAGCAGTGTACAAATATGATGTCCATTCTCACATCAGTTTACATAAGAACAGTCATTAAAATTTCTAAGATAAACAATGTAACTAAAATATCATAGTAAAGTGTTCACAGGAACATATTTAATGTTAAACAAAATAAAGAACAGTCACTCCCAATGACATTCTGATAGGTAAAATAGACACTGGTTGATTATAATCTCATTGTGATGCATAAACTCAAACAATATCACAATGTACAACTGTATATTGTAAGTACGATACACATACAATTTATATTCAACCAATACACATACAAGACAATCATCCACAAAGGCTCTTCAGTTCTGATTCTCTTACATGGAGCATCCCAGAAACACAATGTGGGGGACAATCTTTGTGTTGGGGGGAACAATGCATGAATTCAGGTTCATAGCAGATAATTGCCTTCCACAATTTTCTGACATTTTAGCACATTAGCACAATTTCACATTTATACATGCTTATGACTGAACACATGGCATCATTCAAATGAAGAAAGGATAGCTAAGAGGAGTTCATTCAATAAAGTAATACATGGTCTTGTCTGTAATTGCATCATTTTCAATATGGGGCAAATGAATGATATAAACCAATTGGACACAGTATCTGCCTCCCCACTGAGACTAGAGATGTACTCAGAGGGCAGTGATACAACAGCCTCCTTGAGATGGGGAGGGGGTAGTTTTACAGCAACTTCCCATTATTTACATTTAATTCTTTTGGAGTGTTGCTTCAACAACTGCCACTAATAGTGTTCATATTTTAAGTCCCAGGATTCTAATTTTTTAGCTGTTGACTTCCATACATAGAGAAACATGTCAATGTAATTTCATATTTAACTATTCAATAGGTTTTATTAGGTTCAGTTGGATTTACTGACAAGGAAGTATCCAGAGAAAGATAACCCCATCCACATCAGCATATTCAGATTTCTTTTGTAAAGTATCAAGGAGACGTTGCATGCTCAGCATTCAAAAATATACTTAGGACAGACAGACAGATATAAAATTGTACTGGATCAACATAATTCACACATCCACACATATAATATGGCAAGAATAGGAACAGAATGCAAATGTGCAACTTATTGAATTAAATTCAAAGAATAACAAATTATTTTATGGAAAGTAAGATCACAGTGCCAAAAAAACCAGATGAATCTCTACCGAAGTAATTCTGTGAACAAGTAGGGGCAGGTTGTATCAATATTTCAGCTAGCCAACCCATTTGCCAGTCAGCCATATGGCTTCCTTTATTTATTTATTACCCACATCCTTATAAATGACTCATGACCACATGTCTTGGAGTGCACGATCTAAAAACAGCCATAAGATAGTTCATGATATGAATATAACATAACATGAAATCACTGTAGTGATTTTGAATGCCAGCAAGCAATCCCTGTCCCTCCTCACACACACACCCCGCCCCCAATCTCCTGTGGGACAAGGACTTGAAGCATCCTCTATCTGCTTCGCACAGATTCTACCTGGAGGAAAGGAGCCCAGAAGTAGCAAGAATTCAAAGGTATAGAGCTTCTATGTGATCATCAGCACTCTGAATTGGGCCAGAAGCCAACAGCAACCAGCTCCCATAAAATAGGAGTTATCCTGTGAAACTGGATAGTACTAAATAGCAAGAAGGCATTTCGGAATCACTTTCAAGGGCAGTCCTATGTAAAGTAAATGAGAGAAGTCTAGCTGAGAGATAAGGCGCTGTCTTTATTACCTTCTGATCCAACAGTTGTATCTGCCAGAACTGATCAAAGGCTTCCTTTTTTACATTTCGGGCTTCACTAAGATGATTCATTCTAAGTGTTTTAGATTTCCATTAGCCTCAATCACTTGGCCAATGATCAGGGAGGATTAATAATTAGGGAAGTTTGGTTCAACCATCTAGAGGACTTTGGGCTGACCTATGCCACAGTAGCAGAGGAAAAAATTACAAAACTAACAACAAACACAGATTTTTTTTTACTTCAAAAAGTCCTACATCTCCAGCTTCTCATAAAATGAGAACATTTTATCATCAGAAAAACAAATCTTTGTTCATTTCTATAAAAGCAAAATCAGAATTCCACACTGTCTAGAACTCCTAATGTCAATGTACTCAAATAGCACGATTGATACAAGTCATATAATTCTGCTTCTTTGGTGGCAAATCTGAATCACTTTATAATAAACATTGAAACCATATAGCTCTGTGACCAAAACTAGAATCCATTTAGGGAGTTCTCTGGGTACTGTTACTTCTAATACAATACACTTATTATCTTCTGTCAAGAACAGGCATAAGTGTATATGCACATGCCTTTCATATGCTATTAGTTCCAGCACCCCAGTATCACTTCAGAATGATGGGAGTTATAAACTCAACCCCCTGAAGCAGAAACAGAGATTCAATCCTCCACAAAGGCCTACAATATCAGAAAATAAACATCTCACCAAAATTATAAATTGAGGCAGATCAGAGATTCTTTACAAAGGGGGGGGCAGACAGGTAGAAGAGGCATTCACCTGGTCCTGCAGAGTCTGAAGGGCCAATTCGTGTTCTTTTTTACCACTCTGCAATTGGTCCTTTAATTCCAAGAAGCCCTGAGAAAGAAGGAACACATTTACCAGAGAAAGAAGGGAGCATGAACATGAAGGGAGGATTTCACTGTTGCATTACATTCTACTAGGATCACACCTGAGATGGAGACAACCATGTCCATGGAAATTATCAGGTAGAATCAATGAACCTCAGAACCATTAAAAAGATAAAAACATAGATTCTTCCCTTTCTTAGGGAAAACAGAGGGGGAGGGAATCCTATTATCTAGAACAGGAAACAAATGGACCATTATTGTTAGCTTTATTTCTGTTTTATCCACTTTAACAAGTTTGTGGCATTTCCTCCAAGAAATTTCAGGAACTATAGTTCCATGAGATAGTAGAAATTTATCTGGCAAGTGGGACAACCTATAGGTATGATTTATAAACAAGCAAACAACCCTAGCTCTGTCCTATTTCTCTCGCTTCATTGGGAAATATTGTGGCAATTAACCCTGACAAGCCAGTCATGCTTTAGACTAGAGGTCTCCAACCCTGGCCACTATAAGATTTGTGGACTTCAACTCCCAGAATTCCTCAGCCAGCAAAGCAAAGCAAAACTGGCTGAGGAATTCTGGGAGTTGAAGTCCACAAGTCTTGAAGTGGCCAAGGTTGGAGACCCCTGCTTTAGACCAGTGTTTCTCAATCTCAGCAACCTTTAGAGGTGTGGTCTTGCTGGCAGGGGGAATTTTGGGAGTTGAAGTCCACACATCTTAACATTGCTGAGGTTCAGAAACAATGCTTTAGACACGGAAAGGCCAGAATTACTTTAACTGCACATATTAGAGCAGCAGGCCCCGACTTTTCAGAGGTTTTTCCACAGACTGCAGCCTGTGAGTGGGGCTTTACTTGTTTCTGTGGTCCTGTTTCTGGCATGCCACAGACCGGTGCTAGTCCACGCACTGGGGGCTAGGAACCAAAACTGAAAAGAATTGGGTAAATACACAGTTTTTTTGTGTAAAAAGACAGCTTTGTATCAAGACCTCTCAACTGATAAAACTAAACCCTTTTGATCAAGAGGTTTCCTTGCTGATGGAGCAAAGTTCTAAATCTGATGAATCAGGTCTCTTCAGCCATGCCTTAAATGTAACTCAATCTGAACATACAGGGGAAGGAAAAATGTCTTTTACCTGATTTATGGACTGGAGCTCCTGCTGAAGTTTCTGGTTACGAACTTGCAGAGATTTGAGTTCCTCTTCCTTCCGTTGTTGGATCTCCTCAATTTTGGTCCTGAACAGAGTATGGGAAAATTTGTTTACAGAGGAGAGAGAACTCAGAGACAATGTTTTCTTCTCTTTAAGCTGCTCTGTTGCCTTTGGGTCATTGTTTCACTGTCCTCTCTTCACCACTCTACTCTTACAGGAAATGCCTTTTTCATTCCCATCACATCCATCCATCCCCATTTCCAGTTTTATTGTTTGTCTTCCCAGGAATGTGCTTCTTTCTCCACTTTCTCTTCAGCACCTACCACTGCAGCAAAAGCACTTTAACACCATTACTACCCAATGCTCCAGCCCCGTATCCACTTTCACTTTTGGTTAAAACCTGTACCCCAGCTGATGCAAATTCCAAGAAAAGAAGCAAGAACTTCTACTGTTCAGCTATGCTCAACTCTGGGGACTTTCATGGATATATCCATGCTTTCTAAGCAATATAACCAGGGGTGGGATTCTACCGGTTCGGACCAATTCAGTAGAACTCGTTGTTACAATTCTGTGCAGTTCAGAGAACCGGGAAATCGTGCCCCTGGCTGGCCCCTCCCCTCTCTTCCCGCCCCTCCCCTCCCTGCCCAGTCACTCCCTACAGTATTTCTTTTTTTTTTCCTCCAGATGATCAGCTGTTCTGATGATCAGTTGTGCCAGGATCCCCCTAGCTGTCTTACTGTTTTGCTCAGGAGACTTCCCTAAGGCTCAGGAGGCAAAAAAATGGAGCACGGAGGGGGAGGGTTGCTGCAAAAAAAGAAGCCACGCCTACCCAATCACATGGCCATGCCCACCAAGTCATTCCCACATAGCCATGTCCATAGAACCAGTAGTAAAAATATTTGCATCCCACCCGAGTGTAACAAAAGTGGTTTGCCACTGCCTTCTTCTAAAGTACTCGATTAATTCAATGCTGAAATCTGGCCAGCAGCTCTGAGCCTCCCAGATGGTCCCCCATCCAAACTGTAATTAAAGCTACGTTTGCACAGCACTCAAGACCAGCCAAGGTTAGCTAAGAGGCACAACGCTGAATCAAAATTATGCACATGTGTCTAATCTATTCTGGATCAAGGTCTGCTTTACACAGATCATTTGTTTTTGCTAAACAGGGGAGAGATGCACTGGCATTCTTAGTTTACTTTATTGTCACTGCACCTTGTACAACGAAATCAAACACCATCTTCAGTGCACATCATGACCATGAAAATGAATACAAACACACATCCTTCACTCCACACATTGAACTAAAAACCCGCAACACTGCACCAAAGAGCTACTGCCCTGGGATAGAAGTTGTTTCTCAGTCGATTTGTGCTTGTTTTTAATATTCTGTACTGTCTGCCAAATGGTAATAGTTCAAAAATAGTTCTTGAGCTTAGAGGCTCTGTCTCATCTACTCACATTGTATTATATAGCTTTGTTCGGCTAGAATGTAGCCTGCTATTTTATTATGAATGTAATTTGTTATATCAAATATAGTATCTGAAGGCCACATTGCACGGCTTAAATAAATGCCATGAAAATGGGGCCAATGATCATTCAGGGGCTGGGAAGAAGGGGAAAGAGTCCCAAGGCTTTCTACTTACTTAATTGGGCCCACTTCAGACCTCTCAGGCATGAGTGCAATTCATTCCACGCCATCAGCTGGCTTGCTCAGCAGATTCCCATGGGACTTAATGTAATGCTTTCACATTGCAGTGATTTTCTGATGACCTGGCCTGTAATACTGGTGGTGGATTTCAGCTCTCCAGCTTCCTCCTGTTGCTTCTCCCCCTCCCTCCCTTCCCAAAACCCTGGCTTCCAATGTCCTTTGGAAAGCTCTACTCCAGCCACCCGATGCATCTCAAACATGTGAAAAGTGCATTGTTGCACTGGCGCAGAGGGTGAAATTCCAGATTGCTCAGCCCATACCTGCTGTCATTGTAGAGAGCTTCTTTTTCTGTCTGAAGCCGCACAAAGCTAAAAGGGAGAGGCAAAGACGCCAAAATGGGAAGAAGTTAAAACACAGAATAGAAGAGAGGCCAAAACTGGTTCCCAAAGAGAAGCCACCCTGCAGAACACATTAACATTCTCTTGCCAGCGGAGGAAGGAACATTCAAACCTCTTGAGATGATGGCAAACTTTCACCTGGAACAAAAACAGCAATCAAGCAGGTAGAAGCCTGGCTAGCTAATTCTGCTCTGTAATTCTGCTCTAACAGTTCTGTTGCTCCCCTCTGGGAGGAGGTTTCCAAGAATTTCTAGCAGGACTTCCAGATTCTGTAACATCTTTCTTCCTTATGCCATCCATCTGGTAAACTCACGAGATTCGTTTTTCTCACCATGTACATGTATACAACCGAACTAGACTGTGTTATTTCTCTGTGTCATATAATATATGTGGGTATATGCATAATTTTGTGTTTGTTAATTTATTTAGTCATGTTTAGGTAGTATATATTGGAGATGGTGACCCTTTGAGAGCTGTATGTAATTTCATTTTAATGTATGCCAATTAATGTACATTCAAAGTGACAACAAAGTTGTTCTATCTATCTATCTATCTATCTATCTATCTATCTATCTATCTATCTATCTATCTA
>BLBF01000021.1:23955964-23993524 GCA_015471245.1 Laticauda colubrina | reverse complement strand
CTATCTATCTATCTATCTATCTATCTATCTATCTATCTATCTATCTAGGAGTAAACCCCATTCCTTATCCCAGTATGACCAAGCTCCCCCCCCCCCACAAAACATACCTCTCTTGCTTCTTCTTAAGCTTCTCCATAAGCTGCATAAGAGAGAAAAAGCTGTAAGTTCCCACCAGCAATCCTCACCCTCCTACCCACCCATCAGCCTCCTGAGAATGTTGACCAGCCATACAAATCTCTCTCTCTCTTTCTCTCCCTCTTACCTTGGAGAGCTCTTGCTGCAGGCGGGAGGTCTCTGTTGTCTTGGATGCCTATAGGAGGGGAAGGAGAGGCAAACACATTCAAAGTCAGTCACTGATCTGGCAATTGTTTTGAACAATTCCACCAAGTGGTTCTATAAGACAACACCCATTTTAGGGCAGTGGTGAGCCAAGGAAGAGGCAACGTATAGGTTTTCTAGTTCAGAAACAGCATGCTGGGCATCATTTACTGTATCCTAGGCAACCAAAAGTTCACCATTCACTCCTCTGGGAAGAAAAATAAAAATAAAGGCCTGCACTTGGGGACAAAGGACAAATCACTATGAACCAGAGTTTCCAAAATCCTTTCCTGTTTTCAAGTCTGTATAATATTCTTTACTGAAACATTCCCTACCATGCTAACACTGGTCATTTTGCTAGTAACCATTATATTAGATCAGCACATTTCTAATTCAATGTGATTTAGTTATATTGTTAGAAAATGCATATGACTGCTTATATTTCACATGTTATAATCGTGGACAGCTTACAGCAACATTCCATAAAAACAGATAAATAGAAATCCACAAACCTGCTTCCCCCAAAAAGAACTAATCATATCCTGCCATGGTACCACAATATCCCACAATATCCAGATCTATTGGTCTCACTACCGCTCTAGCCCAATGCCTGAGTGAAGAGCCAGGACATCACAGTCCTCCAGAAGGCTAATAATTTGGGACCCTTTATATCTCAGGGAAGAAGCTGTTCCAAAGGACCATGAAAGCCACAAAAAGAGAAGTGCCTCCAAGGTCCCTCCAGACGGCAACATTTAAAGGAAGGGAGCTGC
The DNA here is from genome assembly GCA_015471245.1 of Laticauda colubrina. NCBI lineage: Eukaryota > Metazoa > Chordata > Lepidosauria > Squamata > Elapidae > Laticauda > Laticauda colubrina. The sequence continues at coordinate 23,992,436 of BLBF01000021.1, read as the reverse complement.
ACGTGCCCACCTTATCTGTCCTAAAAATAACCTGGCCCTGGGCCATCAGGTCTTTAAACATGACAACCAGCACCCAGAACTGCATCTGGAAGCCAATGAAACTCATATAGCAGCAGTGTTAATACAAGTGAATTGCAAGCTCTTCAGAACTGAGTGCTGCTGCATGATGAACCAGGTACAACTTCTGGATGAACTTCAAGGGCAGCCCCAAGTAGCACATGAGAATAATCCAAGTGAGAAGTGACTAAAGTGCAAGTTTCATATGCAAATCCAGTTAGTATAAGCCAGGGCAACTGGGCGACAAGCGCTTTTCTGCTATTTGGAACGATAGGGCAGGGATGGAGATGGAGAAATTCAATCTGGAGCAAGGAGTCTATGGTCCGTTGAGAGGCCACCAAGTTGCCAGTCGCGGGAACCCCAACCAGCAGAACCTGTGGTGAGAAATGCTGAGAGTGGACAACGTTTGACCACATCCCATGGAAACACAACCTCCTCAATCTCTGCATGGGATTTCTTCTCATATCCTGAAGATCAATACTGAGGTCAGAATGTTCTGCTATCTTCCATCTCCTTTGAAATAGCTGCGTTTTATGTGCAGTGAGGAATAACTCCCTGCTCCCTTATGGACTACTTCCCAATAGTTGCAGCCTCCAACTGAGGCAAAAACCAACAATGGCAAAGGAGAACAAATATCAAGGAGTCCTTCTTACCTCAAGGCTCTGCAGCTGCTCCTTCAGCAGTATTTTCTCCTCCCTCTCGGTCTGCAATCTCAGTTCGACTTCCAAAAGAAGCTGCTGGGAAATGGCACCACTACCGTCACTATCAAATGTTGGTTGTTCCGAAGTCGTCTCTGGCACAGTGGAACAGGGATCTGGAGAACCATCGCCTTTCCCACCACCTCGGTTTTCTGCTTGCCGGGCTACTTCCTTCTCATAGCGTTCCTGTAAAGCTGCAAAACAAGGGTCACCCATTCTGAGCACGTCACAGATTCTGTCTTCTGTATCCCTTTCAAATCTGTGGTGGTTGTTTTTTTCAAACTTGGCAACTTTTAAGATGTATGGACCCACAATTCTAGATGGCTGGAAAATTCTAGAAGTGAAGTCCACACATTGTAAAGTTGCCAAGTTTGAAAAATACTGATTTTTTAAAATCAAGGATGGGCACTTTAAGGCCCGGGGATCAACTTTGTCTCCCAAACTCTTTTCCCAGCCTGGAACAGTCCTCCCTCTTTCAAATCTGCTGATAAAATCCTGAGATAAAGCACCCAGTAATAGTCATATGATTTCATTAAAGCTAGAAATACAAATGGCATAATAGCTGAGTTTCCAGTTTAGTTTAGTTTAATTTATTGTCACTGCAGCTTGTACAACAAAATTAAATACCATCTTCAGTGTACAATTTATGACTATGAAAATAAATGCAAACACACATCACACTCCACACATTGAATTGAAAACCCCTGATATCGCATTAATATTGCAGTATACAGTTGCATTCAAAAGAGCTACTGCCCTGGGATAGAAGCTATTTTTCAGCCTATTTGTCCTTGTTTTTTTTAATTATCCTGTACCGTCTGCCGAATGGTAATAGTTGAAAAAGGAGTTCCCAGGATAAGATGGATCTTTGAGAATGTTTTGAACTTTCTTAAAGCAGCAGGAGCTATAAAGCTCTTCCAAAGAGGGGAGAGGGCAACTAATGATCAATATTACTGTGTAATACTGTAACTTTTCATCTACTATGAAGCCTTGAAAAAAATAGGAAATAAAAGTGTGCGCTACAGTCACAAGAATGTTACCTACTCTGATTATAAGTCATACTTTATTCTGCAAACAGTATTTTCCAAGTCCTAACATGACTGATGAAGGCTTATTGAATTCTCCACATCATTGGTGAATGATTATACGGGAAACTTACTGCAGTCTTCTTTTTAAAAAAAGTTACTTCCTTTTTATGTTGCATCAGAAAGGACTTGTTAGAAGTTGCTTCCCAGATTCCAGCTCTTTTCATAAAAAGTAGGCAACTGGCTGATAGCCAATTGTTAGCAAATTGGCAATCAGCCCCAATTAAAACTCTTAAAAGGACAAAGACAAAGACTCCAGCCTATTGTATTTCCTGCTGTTTCTTGCTTTCTCAGCAATTATCTTCCTTAAACTTACACTTCTATTGCCTCCTTCCATGACTTGGCTGCAGATCTTAGCTTTGTCCCCTACTCAGCTCCAACATTTGCACATTCTGGCCTATTCCTGGCACATGGAGGCGGGGCCATACAGCAGGCACCCCTTGAGAAAAATTGCCAGGCTGAAGGATCAGATCAGCTTGCAGGCAATCTTCCCCATTGTGCTGTGTGGATTTGATGCCAAGAAGTCTCAGCAGAGGCCATCTTTAGGGAAGGTTGCTCTAGAGTGCTCCACCTTGCCAACCTTCCCCCTGTCCAATTCCTTGGACTTTCCAAACTTCAATTGGAGCCCCCACACTTGTATGTCAGTAAGAATGCTACCTGCCATGTTCTTTTGCAGGGCAGAATTCTCTGCCTGTAGCCTTAACAGCTCGCCATCCACAGGACTGGCTGGGAACGCTCCTTCGCTGGCTATTGCGGTCTTCCTTTCCCGAAGAATCTGATTATCCTTCTCCAACTGCTCAATCTGCGAGCACAGCTGCATTTGAAAGACCAAAAGACTGGATTTAAGTGAGTAAATACATTTCCCAGAACACTGAACAAAAACTGATCCACCTGAGGGAAATTGGTCTGCAGCTGATCCCTCATCATCATGGCAAGAAAAAGCATTTGTTATCCCAGCTCCCCAAATAAATCCCAAGAGTGTGCGGGGTCCCCAATCCCCAGGCTACAGCCCACTACTGGGGCATGGCCTGTTGGAAACTAGGTCATGTGAGCGATGGGCGGGAGTGGAGAGCACTTGTGCTTGTGTGTGAAGCTCCACTTGCGCAAATGGAGCTTCGAGCATGAGTACTCACCGCTCACGCAAGTGGAGCTTGTGCTTGCATGCCTCCTTACGTGCTCAGCTCCATTAGCGCAAGTGGTGGGCTGAGCACATACACGTGCACCTTACACACACACACAAACACACACACACACACACACACACATTCTGCCAGGCTGCCAAAGTGGAAAGGTTGGAGACCACTTCTCTGTAGAGTTGACTATAAATGATGTAGTGATCCTTCCCCTCTTCAATGGCTTTGATTTAATGAACTAGAAGCAATCTAATAATCACAACAAATGCATGGAAAGATCCCCCTCCCCTCCGCTGATTAGCCTGCATTTTTCCAAACTCAATAAGCATGCAAACAGCGGTTGCTAAGAAAAGCTTCCCACTCAGAATGCTTTTTTAATACCACACAAGTGACTCAAATACCACATTGTGAGAGTGGAAGGAAAAAAAAAATTTTTTTTATTTTTTGCAGTAACTTGCCTTGTCAACCAATAGGCAAACTGGGGTGAAAGACAAGGAAAAAAAATTCTTCACATGCACAAGGAAGCTTATTGGGGAGCTGAAGGCTGTTATTCCTCCCACCCAGACTTGATATTTAGTATTTGCTTTGAGCCAGCTGTGGTAACAAACAGAAGTAATGATTAGACAAGATAAGATGAACCATGGAAGAAAAGAAAACCTCTGAGACCTGAACTGAAGATGCCGGTTTCAAAGTATTAAACTATATACGTAGTTAAATATGCTGAGCAACATTTTTGACTTAATGTGCAAAATGTATTTTGAAGGACATAGGAGAGTGAACTTAGCACTTCTCTGTAGCACCTTTGCAAGGTCTTTTCTCAGAACCAACCCTGGGGAAGAGAGCAACTGCTTGAAGGGGCTCATCTGCACACCTGTGCCCTCCCATAAACTGTTTGGCAACTGATTCTGAAGCACTGCACAGTCCTAATTTATTCTGCTTTGATTTTGAATGTGGATCCTGCAGTTTTGTAACCATGTTTTGAAGATCTGGTTGCTTTCACAGCAAAGCTGGACAGCCATTTGCTAAGATGCCAGACTTTGGATTTCGGCACTAGCCAGATGGTTGAGAGTGCGCCTGCCTTAAATGATTCCTTCCAACTCTATGGTTCTGGAATTCTAGCTTATGGAATTCTGCGTGGTTAATCAGCAGTGCTATTTCGTGTCCCACAGCGCCCCCTGGCGTGACCCTGGCGCACCGCAAAGAGAACAACAGGTCCAGTACCTTGGAGAGCTCCTGCATGAGAGTGCTATTTTGCAGCCTGAAGTCATCCTCTTGGCTATGCAGTTTTCCCTGAAGCATTTCATTTTCACTAAGCAGTGCATCCACCTCCTAAAAAGTCGACAAAATTGCATGAGACCCCGCACACATAATCACTGCAAGGTTCACTTCCTTCCACTAGATGGCAGGCAAAACCAGAGAACTAAGATTGACCCCTTTGACTTAGATTGCTTCTACCAGGGGTATCAAACTCAAGGCCCATGGGCTGCTTCCAGCCTGCAGGGTGCTTAAATCTGGCCTGCAAAAGCGGGGTGGGGGGAGAGAGTGGCAGCTGAAGTTATCTGGGAGAAAAAAAGGAAGACTTGCAGAGAGACAAAACAAAAATATTAGAAATAAGTGATGGCAGATAGTCTGGATCTAGGCAGGACTGAATTTAACATGGCAATTGATATTATATACTGATGCCTTACCTGAGCTTTTTTACTCTTATTCAGAGCCTGTGAAAGAGAGAAAATTGTTAACAAAGCACCAATAAGATTTAGACACAGCGCTAATTACATGAAATTCTGACATAGACAATCCTGCTAATTATTTACACTCATAGATCCTCTGAAGAATGATTATAAACTCCTGTAATTATAGATTTTGAATTTGTTTAACTCTTTTAAGAACCCAGTTGTTTCCTTTCACCATTTAGGAATGGGAATGTAATATGAGAGAAGACTATCTACAATTATTATTGTACATTTTTTTTAAAACTTAAAATATTTGAATGTAAAAGAGAATATAAGGAGGAGTTGGTGTCACAAATGTTAATACTTATGAGTTTTTTAGTTAGTTTTATCCAGAGTGCAGTATAAAAATCAAGAACTATCCACTAGTGTTCTGTGATACCTTGGTGATATTGCCCTCAAAGGAAAATTACATTTTATGCTAATGTAACCAACATACATTTATACACCCATTATCCCATTAAATAATCTCATTTTACCTTCTGAGCTTTAGCAAATTCCTTGTCTAGATAGGAGACCCGTTGTCGGAGCCCATTTAATTCTAAAAAAATCAAGAGAAAACAAATCACAATTTGGAAAATACTATAGAAACAGAACATCTGTCTTTTGCCATCCTGAACCTGTAGGATAAAGTATGAAATATGGTATCTAATCCTGAACTTCTGATCATTTTTATTTTTTTGAATGTGTACTTAAAAGTCTGCTACTAGCCAGGTCTATCAGTCTGCCAAATGTAAAAGAATTATGCAGCAATGCATGCTTGCTTGGCCTTGTGAGCACCAAAATAAAAGACACATCAGACTTAGAGAAGCATTGCAACAAGATACACAAGAGAACATTTTAATTACAAATAGAGAAAGATTTTAAAAAGCTTTTTGTGCCTTTAAAATGATGCAGAGAACATAGTCCTCTGCATAGTCCTCTCTATTCCAAATGAATAGAGAACATATTAAAGATGGGAGAAGCAATAAAGGAATAACAAGAACAACAACAAAACACTAAATGAAATCTTATTTCTTCTCCAAGAGCCAGAGAAGATACAAGGAAGGAGGAAAAGAGATGAATGTTTTTACAGTTGTTTTCTGAGCTAGAATAAATATAAGTTTGCCAAATTCCTGAGAACTTTATTCTGCTTTTGCTCTTCGTGTGGGGGGATGTGCTGCTAAATAGGCACCAAAGCCTTATTCTCAAACCACAGGAAAACCTCTTTGGCAATCTGTCTACTCCTAAGGTTTGGCAATCTGTCTACTCCTCATACATTGTCTGTGCATCTTCAGAAATAACTTCCCAATCAAATTGCCAAGAAAGCCATTTGTTTTAAATAGGAACTGAATTCAAGGGCCAATATTGCATTCTAACCATTTCTTGTAACTTTTCATAGCTATTCATTCACTGCTTTCTTTCTACTACGCCTTTCCCCTGAATTTCAGATTTTGCAAGAGTCATGCTAAACCAGTATGACTGAACCAGCAACCATATGCAAATATAAGCATATATGAATATGTGCAGACATATTTTGATGCTTTCACATTGAGTACATAATATAATGGCTCAGATCCCAGGATTATTTGGGAAGTAGAACTGAGGAGAAAGTCTTACCAGTTGTGTTCTTGCGGAGTTCATCAGAGAGCTGGTAGTTCTGTGTTCGAAGTTCTAATAACTGGGCCTACCAAGAGAAAGAAAAAAGATTTTAATAAAAACCAACCTCACCAGGAAACATCATATAGATGACTAGGCAGGATTAAGGCCAGTTTGGTTTTTATGAAGATTAAGGCAGGAGCCAGCAGCTTCTTCAACAGAAATGGCTGCTCAGCTTCATGGCCCTCAAGTACTATGCCACTAATTCAGAAGTTGCACATACGAGAGTGACAGGGGGTAATATCAATTCTGCATGGCTTTACTCCTGACTACAAAAAATATTCTAATCTAGTTGAACCAAGTCTGGGAATCACTGCCAAGTCAAGCCAAAGAATTGAGCTAAAGCCATGAAGCATCAGGAGATTTACTCTTATAGTTTTTCCCCTCTTTTACTTTTCTTAATTTTATTTTGATTATCTCATCTCAATTCAAATCATTATATTTATACTTTTGTCCGTTCTGTTTCAATTTCATACAATCTTTTTTCATTAAACAAATTTTCTCCTATAGTTACTAATTGGAGTATGACACCTTTATATCTTTTAATTACATCCATTCAACTCTTATTTAAACTTCAATATATATATATCTACAGTTATGACCTTCAATATAATACATAATACATAACTTCCAATCGAATTCTGCTTGGTACATTCTTATAATACACACTATATTCTTTTTTAAAAAGATTATAAATATATGTAATTATAAACCCTCATTCCATTCCAATTCACTTCTATCATTAATAATCATTAAAATCTTAACATCTTTAACACTTCTTTTCAATTAAATATACTTCCTTAAAGACACATATAATCTCCATAATTTAATTTTTTCTTTATTTCTCTTCATGTTTCTCTTCATGTTTTGTAAATCATTAAATATTCATTTTGTTACATTTATTTATTGACAAGCATTCCACTGAATTACGGTAGCTATTTTATCAAACATTTTAATCATACATTGTTTCATATTTTCTAAAATTATTTCTGTTTCTAATATAACAATACTATCTTATGTACCTTTGCAGAATCCCTTTTTCCATTTTCCTATTTAGAGAGAATGGGTGAAAATTTAAAGATTTACTCTTGAGGTCAGGAAACCCAGCAGTTCATTTCAAAGCTTGGGTTCAGAACATATATTGTTTGAGATGCAGCTTTTATGAGTCTTTTGCAAATTGTGAGCAACATTGCTACTAATTCTTAATTACTTTTAAAATAACTCTGTATTATTCTTGACTGACAGAATGAAATAAATATTAATTCAGAAGTGCCATTACTGAGAGGGCTTTGAACCCAGTTATCCAAAATTCATCCAGTGAATCAGACTGGCTTTTAAGAGTTGGAGAAAGAGGATGCAAAGCAAATAGAAAGGTTTCTATTGCCTTGTATTGTGATCTATAAAACTTATAAATTCCATAGGGGGATTTATTTTCCCCACTTATTCTTCTACCCTTCTAAGACCTTGAAAACTACACTCCAAAAGTGTCTTCTGCCAAACCCACTGCAGCAGCATCTACCATCAATATATCATATTTCTAATTCTGGGCTGGCAATCATAATGGTTATTTGTTGCAGTGATTTAAGACAGCTAATATCTCTGCTCTAATTCTCAGAACACCAGAAATTTTCAAGTTGTGCTGAACATGTGAAAAAAAATCCATATTAACCTGCTTTTTCTTTCCATAAAGATATTTGTACTTCAGTACCAAACAAAAATTAAGTATTAACTGAGAGTCTATGGAGATTTTCAGTCATCCAGGTCATGGTTGTCTCAAAGGTGCTTTTTTGAGAGGCAACTGGACTTTCAGATAGTCCTATTAACAGGGAGTTGCAAAGAAGTCTGCAGGTATCAAAAACTTACCTGAGGTAAAGTATTTGTTTGAACAAATAATAAGGAAACAAGTAATTGGCCAGGTTCCACATGGCACTGCAAAAAATTACAGTGTCCACGTATGCTGAATTAAAAAAAAATATATTATTAAACTTCGATACTGTCCATCTCACCAAGGTGACTATTATCCTGATAACAAAACTGATCAACTCTTTCACTTGTGGAATTTTCAATCAGGCACAAAAGATTAAATAAGGATCAGTAGACATTAATACTCTGAAGAATTTAATCTGTGATTACAAGAAGAGAAATAAAAGAGAGGGATGGAATATATTATCTTGACGTATTCAATACACCTTGAAATGGGGAACATTGTTCACTTTTTATCATGTTTATCATGTTACACCTGGAAAAGGTGCAAAGGCAAGAGAGAGAAAAAGGACACTAGTTCACTTGCAGAAATAAGCTGAAATGGATCCTCAGTCAACCTTGAAAACAAGCAATACACAATAATGCAACTCTGAGTAGATGGGTGGGTAGGTGTGTCCTTGCGCATTTTCCTCTATATAGACTTTCACATTGTGGTGTACACACCCAATGTGTTCATCTGCTATCCCCATGGGCTCTGTGATTGGGATTTGTCATCTGAAACGCTCAGATGTCATACCAGGTTTGTTAAAGCTTAACAAATACAATTCAAAGAGCAGAGCTTCTTTCGCACATTTGCAAAAGGAGAGAAGCAGAGTTTGTCATGCCCGGAGATGAGAGGGAGGAACTGTCTCTGGAAAAATTCCTTCTCTTTGTACAGTCTCCCTTAATAAAGGGAGACCAGCCCCATTTTCCTTTAGGTCACCCCAGGAAAGGGATGACTGGAGCCGGTTCCGCCGCATCTGTGGGGGCGGAGAGCAAAAGTGAGGCAAGGCAATAGGAACCAAGGCTCAATGCCGACCTCAAGTGGGGTGGCGGCTCCGTTCCAAGCCCTGGGGACCAGCGAGTCAATCCCCACCCGCCTCTTCAAGAATGGACGTGTTCCCAAGGCAGCCTCCCACCCTCTCTGTCCTCCCACTACAACTTCCAGAAGCTGCCCTTGAGGGAGGGATCTTGGGAAGTGTCATCCAAGCAGACCAGCTGGGGCCAAGGCTGGCTTCGGGCGCTTGGGACGAGCGCTGACGCGTCCCCAGAAAGGTTCGAAGCACGACTGCGTGGGGAACCCGGACCGTCGGTTTTGCTCCAGCCGCATGGGGAGCAGCCCCCCCACCCCCGCAAAAAAGATGCGCCCCCATGCACAGCTCTTGGGACATTGCGCCCCCTCCTCTCGCCTTTGCACCCCCGACCCTTCGCCCCACTCTCTGCTGGGAAAGCTTCCCGGAGCCGGAGCCCGCTCCTCCAAGGCGCGTCTCTTCCCTCACTCCCGTCCGAGGATGCTTTTACGGGTCTCCGACGGCGTCTCTTGTTTTTCCGCCCGGCCGCCCCCCCCCCCCCCCCCCCCCCCCCAGCCAGAGTCAGACGCACCTGCATGCGCTCGAACTCCTCTTCGGACAAGGCCTGCGCCATCTTCCCTCCCCCGCCGCGGCTCCAGCTTGGTACGATCCAAAGGAGAGAGGAGGAAGGAATCGCGAGCCTGCCCCTGCCCACTCGTTGGAGGAGGATGACGAGATGGCTTTAAGAAGATATCATAGAGGGAGCAGGAGAGAGGACGGATGTTTTGAGAGACGTTCACGCTCTCTCTCTCTCTCTCTCTCTCTCTTTTTTTTTTTTTTTTTGTCTGCACCGGAGGAACAAGCGGAACCGGCTGACTGGAGCTTGGAGGCCGGAAGTGAAGAGGCATAGAGATGTGAATGGGCACGAAGGAAGAAGGATGATTCACAAGCGGAGCTTTGGCGCCCGAGGCAGTAGGGAGGGAGGGAGGGACAGGGGCTGAGTAAGAGGAGAGAGTGTAATGCAGCGGTTCGAATGCTCCCATTAGAAACAGAAGCCTAGAGAGGATCCAGGCGTTTTCCCGTCAGGGTCATAGAGATGCCGGAAGTGATTTTGAGCTCATAGAAATAAGGAGCGCAGCATATATTATATAGATGAAAGCGAAATGGCCGAGGAGGTGAGAGAAGGAGGCGACTTCGGAAGTGATCGATAACAATTGAAAATTTGCCTCTTCGGTGCCTTCTCCTTCCTACGGTCACGTCACAGTCATTTTTTTTCCTCCATTAGATATCAAGTCGCCAGGAGCTGACAGTCGTGCGATCATTTCTACCTCCATGGCTGCGTGTCTGTCTGTCTGGAGTGCGGTCCGGATCCTTTTAGGAGGGTCCCTGGGAGTGGAAGCGCTTTAATTTAATTGGCAGGGAGCGCCTCACAGTGAATCGTCTCGACTTCAGCAGTCCCTCGCAAATCTACCTGGGTGGAATCGAAATCTTTTGCCTCCAAAATGGGTGTTCCAAGAACGCGAGCGGATAAAGCCCCGCAGTGGCACCTCTTGCAGGAAAGAAAGCAGAAGGCTGCAGTCCGACACCAACTAAATTGCGATTGAGGCCTCTTTCGTTCAATAACATTTCAAATTATGGAGAGGAACGTGCTGCGAGGGTGTGGATACTGTACACGGATACTAAATATACTTACTGCCATACAAATGTTCATAGGGAAATAGTCTCTTCAGAAGATTCCCAAGTCTTAATATACAGTATTTTATTTATGCAAGATAACTACATCTGTTAAAACTACCTCATGCTAAACCAGATGTACTTGTTTCACACAATATAAAGTGTGTGAAATACTTCTTTCGAGAACAAATTAAATGGAAGCTTTATCCAAATCCCATTCTGCAGCTGTTTCCCCCCATTTATTTCCCTTGTGATTGACAGTTTGAGGCCCACTCACTAAATCCCCATTAAGTGGTTGAGTAGAGTTTGAATTAAATCTAAATTTTACACCACTATGTTCTATTTTATCCATGTAATCAGTTCAGACTTTTCTAATTTTCAAAATTACAAACTACATTGTGAATCTGCAGATTTTTCTGTAAAGAATTCATCTGCTTAGACTTTAGTCTAACAAATCTCTCTTGGGAGGGCCACCACGATTGGGAAGTTAACACAATATTGAGGAATGGCTTCTTATGGTAATAATTTTGAATCAGTATCATTACAAATAAGACTACCAGCCTTGAAAGCTATCTTATCCAGTGGTTAGCAGCTTCCCAAAATGCATGAAACATACTGGCCATAAATACTAAAGTCTCAAGGCAGAGAGCATTCCTAATTTCTAAAGTGATACAAAAGAGATTCAATGTAACTGTATTCCAAACTAGGATTTGCCTGTCCTTTGGAAACTGTTGCTACTAGAAGTTTATTAGCTTTATCATTCATTGAGTATATGGCAAACCATGCATGCATTAAATATGTATCCATTTATGAGAAATAATTTTGTATTTAAATACAAAGTTATTCCTTGTAAACAGATTGTTTCATTTTGCCATATCAGCCTTCCCTGCAATTTAACTGTTTCTTTTGTAAATAAAATCTTTAATTCCTTGAAAGCCTGCTAAGTACCCATAATTAGCTTATAATTTTTTTAGTGTTGTGCTAAGGTAGAGGTGTCAAACTCGCAGTGTCACATTGCCATCACATGATGTTTCATGTTTTTTTCCCTTTGCGGACCTGGGGTGGGTGTGGTCAGTGCATGATGCATTCGGCAGGGGTGTGTGCCAGTTTGACACTTCTGGGCTAAGGTCTAAAAATCAGGTCTCTATACCTCAATAAATAAAAACAAACATGTCATTTATGAAAGATGCTTAATCCTTAAGGCTGACAAGGCTTAATTTATATAATTATAATTTATCTTGAACATATTTCATGAACTTCAATGAGTGTATCCCTTATTTGTGAGTATTTGAAGAGATAACAGACTTCATAATGACCAGAAATTGATGCACTCAGCATTCTAGAATCAGAAATTTGCATCTGAATGCCAAATGTGACCTAAGTGTGACACTGAGTATGACTTAATGACCCTGATTTTATTGAGTCTTTAATAAAAGCATGGACAAAACACATTAGTTACAAAAATTACATGTGAGATTTTTTTTTTGTTCTGTTGCTGACTTCAGAACAGAAACTAAAATAATGGTGGTCAATTGGAAACCCAGAGGTCAAACCACATTGTCATCAAAGTGTGAAACAACTGTTTTCTCAGCCATGCTTTATGTAAAATAAGGTTCACGAATGAGTCTTTACCAGCTTGAATTCAGATCCTTTTTTTCAGCACCAGAAATCTTGATATATATATTTTTATCACCAATCTGATATGGCTTTTTAAAAAAATAAACAGACACCTTACATTTTGCATGACACAGTGATGAAACAAGTGGCATAATTGGCTGTAGAAAATGGTCATTGTTCATTTATTTGTTAAGAAGCCTCTAGTATTGGTAATTGTAAATGTTTAAACATACAAAATAAAACAGTGGAAAGTGGTGTCTGGGTCATTAAGGATGTAGAATCCACAAAAGAGTCTCCTCAAATTTGCAATTCCCCCCCTTTTTCATTCCCTGAACAATACAACTCAATTCCCATTAAGAACCAAAACCACTTTTCCAACCAAATACTGAATTTCCAAGCTGCTCTGTCCTCTGCCATCTTTCTTTCTTGCCAACATGCTAAAATACCAATGTGCAACATCTCACTTACACTGACCATCTAATCCCATTTCCTTGTCTCCTGCTCAAGATCTCAGTTGGGAAGCTACCCGGATACTCTTCTCATTCCCAAATTGCTACTTATTGCAATAGCAATAATACTTAGACTTATATACCACTTTATAGCCCTCTCTAGGAGAGAAAGGATGGAAGACTCAGTCAGCCTTGAGCCTGGTGGGATTTGAACAGCTGATAGCAGCAGAAATGGCCTGCAGTACAGCATTCTAACCCCTGTACCACCAAGGCTCTTATCATATCCTCCTATAAAGTTCAGTCTATATCCTGTGCATCTTCAGATCCCACCCATCTGAGGAAGTTCCTCCCAGATTCAGTTTTCCTTCTTGAAAAACAGAAATGCCAAGCAACTATTTAAATCTAGACATTCAATAATATTGGAGGTCAAAGAGTTTTGTGTGTTCAGATAACCTTTTGGAACAGGCTCATCATATCTTCTTAAGAGCATTCATACATATGGCAGTGACAAAGTTTCCAGTGAAGCCCAAATGATTGTCTTTGCAACAATTTTGCCCATTCTTTTAAACACCCAGAGAACAAGTCATAGATCCAGTATTTTTAGTGTAACAAATCAGCAAACAGTTCTATTTGTTGGGTTTCTGCTAACATCAATCTGGGAAGCAAGAAATTAGTTTTAAAAAATCTGATTAGTTTCACTTATCTTACAAAAAACGGGAGGTGGCAATTAATTCCTACTGAGTAGCCATGACTCTTCAATAGTTATATGTGAAATTCCAAGAATGTTATTTACTTTTCTTTGCCTTGCACCTTTGCCCAGTGAAGTTCCAAGAAGTACCATTTTGTTGCCCCTCCACATGAGCTAGTCGTATTATGAAGTAGAGTGCCAAGCAACTCATATATTAAATGCAAAGTAGAAAATGGCAGTTTAGTTAAACTTGGAAACAGTGACAGGGAAAGGTTAAGAGGTACAAATTAAGAAGTCCAATATATCTATATAAAATAAAGCTCTCATTTAAAAAAATGTTAGTGGCTCTCTGCTTTCCAAAAATGTTATGAAAGAAGTCCATTTTCTTCCTCCCCTCTCTTCCCAATTCTTCCCAAATTATATACAGGAAAGATGCAAGAGTAAAAGGTTAAGTGAAGGAATCAAGGTTTGCGATTACATGTTCCTTGCACAGCATTAAAGCAACACCTTATGGAAGTTTAGAATAGGTACAGGAGATGCATAAGTATATCACACTGCGCTTCATGGGTGCAGATAACATACAAATTGTCCTACAATTTGTAACAAAATTCTGCTTCTACTGCATTAAGAAGAAAGTTTGGTACTACACAATTTGAGCCCACCTTCTTTAGAAGAAAGTTTAACCACGAGTCCCCTCCATTTTGTTAAAGGGACACCTTTAAAAATACAGAATATTATGAAAGGAATGATACTTCCAGAGGGTTATAGCCGACAGCTGTCTTCAAGATTTGAAGCTGTTGAGTGTAAGCAACAGTCTGCCATGGGTCAGAACAAGACATGTAAAACGGTGAAGCCGTTTCCAGCCCTTCCATCCAAGGGCTACCATCATGAATCATCTTCCATGCTAAAGCTAGAACGGCGGCTGCTGCCCTTTGAGGCACCAGGAGAGACAGAGGAAAGGAGTGGATCAGAGGCACCCAGTGGGGACAGCGCAGTCCCATCGTCCATGAGAACATCTTCCAGGGCTCCCCCATCAGATCCCATTGTGAGACCCAGACCCAGCTCTTCAGCTGAAAAAGGCAGATCCAGGGGCTCCGCAAAGGGTGGAATGGGATCTCCTCCCAAGGACTGTGCCAGAAGGCCCTGGGTGGAAGTCAAAGGCAGCCCATGCATCTGAACCTGAAGTTCCAGCTCCTGAGGAGGAAATTACAGACAGGCATATGAGACTCTGCAGCAGGCCTGAGCTGCACTGTCTTCCTCCCACTCACCCCCCATGGCAGCTGTCCTACCTGGACTCTTAGCTGCAGGCTGCGGTTAGCTTGTTCTAGTTTACGCTGCCTCAGCTCCATCTCCTTGGAACGTTGCTGTTCCTTCTGCAATTTGCGGATGTAATCTACTGAGGCCTTCAGGATAGTCCCTTTATTCCAGCGCATTTCCCTAAAATATGCAGTGAGGGGAAGGTAAGAGAACAGGAATTAAGCATCCTTAGATCTTACTTCATTTGATTCTGTAAGGGTACTTTATTTCAACTAGGCCCTACAAATGTGTTGTACTGCTAAACTTCCAATGTTCCCAGGCAGCCTGGGCAAAAGACAACATTCAGTCCTGGATAAACCCACAGCCCTTGAATGACTGAACCAAGACAGGCTTCTCAAGGTAAAGAAAGTACAGCAACTTTCTATATATACAGTACTGTTTCCCACACCATTTTATTAATTCATGTGTTCAGTATTATATATCACCAACTACTGAAGTGTTCACAAAATAATTTCTACACCTACTGAATCGTGTTTATAAATTATGATTGGCTATGATTATTATTGTACTGTATAAATATATCATCATAATTGACTTTATACCAAAATCAGATCAGATCAAGGAGAGATTCAACCTAGAAATAAGAAATTTTCTGACAGTGAGAACAATCAACCAATGGAACAGCTTGCCCTTGAAAGTTGTGGGAGCGCCATCACTGGAGGCTTGCAAGAAGAGATTGGACTGCCATTTGTTGGAAATGGTGTAGGGTCTCCTGCTTGGGCAGGGGGTTGGACTAGATGACCTACAAGGTCCCTTCCAACTCTGTTATCTACCTTTTAAAACGTGTTACATACATCACTCAGGGAAACTCAGTGGAATACACAATGAAGCCTACACAAGCTTGTGTCCTTTTTGCAGATAAAGCTTATTTTGATTAACTAGTTGTCATCAACTTGTCATACTTACGGATCATTGGATTTGGGGATGAGGGTCCCCAGTTCTTTAATTCGGTCATTTATATTAAACCGACGACGCCGTTCAACTGTAAAAAGAGAGAGTCGTGTAAGAGGCCCTAGGGAGAGATAGAAGACCCTGCTTTTGCTACAACTATTAATGATAAGTGCATCTTAATAAAAGCAGTTTGCTTTTATAGCATCCAAATGAACTTCTCAACATTCCTTACATAAATTCCCCATATGCCAAGTTTCTTTCAAAGTTAGGTATATATTGTGAATTGTATGGAATTATTTCTTGGGCACAAAATTCAACTTCTCAGATTCTTTAAAGGCCAAGGTTCCCAGCCTCATGGTTCTAAACATATATTTGAAACACAGTATAAAGGCAAAAATGTCAAAAATCTCAACCCACATGAATCTGCTTTAAGTTCTTCTGAGGCTGTTCTCCAAGGGCTTCTGTTATTCAAATAATGCCACTGAAAAGTAGAAAGGGGGTTTCTAAGCTTTAAAGAGAACTCAGATGTACTGCAATCTTTTTCAAAGCAAGCAAAATATTTTATTTTAACACTACGGTTTTAAATTGGGGGCTAGCTCTTATTGACGTAGTAACATTAAATTACAAATAATTTTGATCTGGCCTGAAATGATTAATAGGGCAATGACAGACATGTATTTATTTATTCTTAAAAATAAAGATGCAAACTATTTCAGTGGCTGGAAAATAGGTCTCTCTGTAGTTCTTTATTTCCCCATAATCAACAGGGAACTGAATTATGCACAACATAAAATATTCAGTGACCCAGTTTGATGTAGTAGTTAAGGCATCAGTCTAGAAATTGGGGGGCTGTGAGTTCTAGTCTGACCTTAGCACAAAGACAGCTGGATGACCCTGGGCTAGTCACTTTCAACCTTAGAAAAGAGGCAATGGAAAATCAATTCTGAAAAACCTTGTCAAGAAATCTGCAGTGATTTGTCCAGGGAGACTCTGGGAATTGGACCCAACTGAATGGAAGGGGGTGGAGGGAAAGTTATCCAATACCAATTACTATTTTATTTATTTTTTAATTTATATCACAACTTTATTCTATTTATAAAGAACTCAAAGCATTCTTGACTCTTTTCCTGAAAGCCCTATGAAATCTGCCTTGCTGTGTAATGTGTCATAAAAAGGGAAGTTGAAATTACTGAGCTTATTCTTACTTGTAGAAGATTACAAATTTTTAACATACTTTGCCTTATTTTAAGTCCCTTCCCATTCTTTGTTTCTTTGTATCATAAAAACAGTATTTGTGAGGTAATGCTCCTTCTTCCTCCTGTTTTCCTCACAACAACCCTAGGAGCTGAGTTGAGTTGAGTTGGGCTGAGAGTGTGTGACTTTGATTTTGGGTTTTACCAATTAGATTAATTAGACTGATAGATCTTTATAGAAATGGCTGGTTCCTATTATTATGAAAAAATAAAAAGTTGTGATTTGATGTTAATGACTTATTCTACTGCAATAGAGAGAGTCAGAAGTCAATGTTTCTTTTTCTTTTTTTCTTATCCTCCCTCACTTCTCTTCCCCCTCTTCCTCCCACTGTTTTCCTATTTACTTTCATATTTTGTATCTTATTTGATTCTATAACCCAACAAAAATGTTAAACCCAATAAAAATGATTTTTTTTCCTAAAAATCTTGATGTTACATAGAAATTTAAACATTGGGTTTTCATTCAGTTAAATATTTTTTAATCTCATATACAAAAAGGGAAAGTAAATTCTTCCAAGAAAGCACACAATACCTTTTTTTTCCTCCCAAAATCTAATACACTAATTAAAACAGAGGGGAATGCTTCACTGATTAAAAATATGTATTTATTATTTTGATTAAAGATTACAAAAGAATGAAGATTACAAAAGGATGAAGAGACAAAGATACAAAAGGCAGATGAAAAATAGAACCTAAGTAAAAATATTGTGAAGGGGAAATTGGAATTCTCCCCTTCCCTTCTTCCCACATCCCCCAACCACTAGCCACTATTTAAATATTTATGCTAGGCTGTTAATATTTAATATAAAACATTGGAGAATTTTGCTTGTTCAAGACATTTCATCTGTTGTTTTTAATTAGTGTCTTGAGTCTTTTCCTGAAAGCCGTATGAATCTGCCTTGCTGTGTAATCTGTCATATATAGGGAAGTTGAAATTACTGAGCTTATTCTTACTTGTAGAAGACTACAAATTTTTAACATACTTTGCCTTATTATAAGTCCCTTCCCATTCTTTGTTTCTTTGTATCATAAAAGCAGTATTTGTGAGGTCTATTGGCCATGCCAACACCTTTTATAACTGCTATTACAGTTATGCTGTACCGAAATTGTGTCATTCTGTTATCAATGATGGACAGCTTATTTGATAGACTTGATTTTCTAATTTAAATTATATTATCTTTTGAGTCCTGCAGAATTTTGAATTTTACTCTCAGGCTTTGAAAATTAAAGATGAGCAAGCAGACCAAACTAATTCTGCACTGAAATACTGAGACAATAAAACAGGCCATTATGGAATAATTATATTCAATTTCACCAAATTTTACTCCTGATTTTATTTCTCATTCCCTGTTTTGTGTGTGCACGCACACATGTACATGCACACGAAAAAAAAAAAAAAAACTTCCCCACCTGAGGGAGAAAAAACTGATTTGCTACATCATGTTCATTTTACTCAAAATAAAGTCCTGCTGACTTCAAAGAGATTGGAACTTGGTGATTAAAGCACTTGCTTTGCCTGTAGAAGTTTGTAAGTTTTAAGCCCTGGTGTCCCTATTCAAAAGGATTGTGCAGAACAGGGGTCCCCAACCTTGGCAACTTTTAAGACTTGTGGACTTCAACCTCCAGAATTCTGTGAGTGGAAGTCCACAAGCCTTAAAGTCACTAAGGTTGGAGACACCTGGTGTAGAAGATGAAAATCCAAGACAGCCAATCAGAGGAAATAGGATAAAACACCCATGACCTCATATAAGTCAATTTTCTTTTACCAAAATAAGCAAATAAGCACATAAAGGAGGGTCTCATAAACATGAAAATGCTTTTGTCTTTTTTCTCAGTACTGAAATATCTATTTCAAACCCAAAATAAAAAGGCACAGATAGTTGAGTCCACTCACTTAAATTGTGGTTGTCTTTCTTCTGCCTTTCCTTCAGAAATGCTTTGGTTTCGGTTTCTGCAAAGGGGCACAAAATAAGACAGAAATAATAGCCAAGCCACCCACCATGTCCAGCTACTTTCTACATGGGTCTAGAGACTAGAGGAAATCAGGATGCCAGATATGGTAGTATTATGGTGCCACTGCACACTCCAAACTCTTCTTTCAACTTTTAAAAGGAACAAATGCACTGATCTTTCCTCCTGTGTGGAAAAAGAGACATAACCTCCTGGTAGCTATTCTGGGAACAAACCCTAAACAAGCCTTCTAAACTCCCACCATTGTCAACTCTGATTATATTCCTGTGTTCATATATCCCTGCAATGTAGCACCTTTCAATGCTCAATTCTGGCATGTTTTCAATCCCTCCAGTTAAGTACCTGACATCTCCCTCTTGATATTGGGCAGGTCAGCTGGGCAGGAGTTGCTGACAGTTACAGCTGGTTCCATCATTCCTGGGTTCCTGTACACATTCAGGAGATTTCCAGAGACTGGCAGCTGTGCAGAACAGAAAAAAATTGAAAGGACTTCCAGGCCAGCAGCTTAGAAAGTTTTGCTGTACTGTGAGATACCTACTTTCTAATCTACCTTCTAATCTAGGCCTCCCAATCTAGATCAGAAGGCGGTACCTGGAAAATAAGAGCTGTGGATGGACACCAAGTGAGCTTGTTTCCCATTGAGTGGGGGTCTGAATCTACATCTCCCCAGTGCAGTCCAGTCCAACAATCTGCCCACTACTCCATGTTGGCTTATTTTAATGGCCAATAGGATGTGTTTTCTTGAAGAAATAAATGGGTACTATACTCTTTTGATGTCAAAACAGAAGATAAATATGTATACTGTGTATAAAATGTATAAATATCTACAGGTTAATTTTGGTTAATGATATTTACTGAGAATGCCGAAGAAACCAAGCACTTGGTGGGTGATTTACTCTGGAGAAGTACTTTTTAAAGAACTGGGGTTAAAATAAAAACATTTTTATTTAGTTTGATTCTACTGTGTTTAGTGGGGAGGAAAATGACTGATATTTTCAAAACGGTTGTTTTTGTAGTACTTTTCTTACTTCTCTCCATCTCTCAAGTACATTTTATACCAAGCAATTAATCTATATGAAGAGTGGCAGAGCAGTCATCTACTAGTCTGGTGAATCAAAACCAATAGAGAATCTTATGGCACAGTAAAGAGAGACGGGTGACCCAAAGCCTATGAGTCAAATAACCTTCCCCCTTCTGATTTTTGCAGCAGCTTTCCCCTCCCCTGGCCAGTTACTCAAGGTACGTAGCCTCTATTGGGTGGCAACATTTTTTATTATAATAGAACAGTTTCCAAAAATTTAGGGCACAAATCCTGTATTTTAAGTAGCAAAAAAAAAGATGGGAGAAGATATAAGAGAAGATGCTGATACCCCACTTTGTCTAATACTTCCAACTTCCATTTGCTGAAGTCAACTCATGGCCTATGAAAATGTAAACCATATGTTGCTCAGTCTTTAGGACAGGGCTGTCAAACTCCTGGCTCACAGGCCGGATGCATGACTTGCTGGCCACACCCACGGCCAGTTTAGCGAAGGAGTAAAAAGTCCTGATATGTCACGTGATGCCAAAGTGAGTTTGACACCCCTGCTTGAGGATGTCAAGGTTTTTTTTCTATTTAAACCAAGGGACATAAAATAAAAAATTTCCATCTGTTCCATCTTAATTTCCAAATCTAGGTTTCCCACCACCACTGCTTTTCCTTAAGCATCCATTTACCTTTTTTTTTTTTTTTTAAACCAAAAACTACTCACAGTGCTGGGCATCTGCAGGCCACCATAGTTCAGGATTTCATCATTGTAGCTGGATTCCAGGCTGATAATCTCATCGATGACATCATCAATCTGACAAACAGGAGAGCAGGGTGGGATCAGAAGTATCTGACATGGGGGGGTGGGGGGGAGGTGGGGGGGCTTCTGGAAATATTCAGAAAGCAAAAATGGAGGAAAGGACCAAAAAAGGCTGTGGGAATATGAGAGATGAAAGGTGATAGGGGAATTTCTACTCACTTCTTTCTCAGAGTTGGAACCAATGTTGAGCATCGCCATAGGGCTATTGGGGGCACTGCCAGTGCTTCCTGCCACTCCCTGCTGGTGAGCCAAACCAGGTGGGGGCTCAGGACCTGAAACAGCCTGTGGGGAGCACGTGGGTGCACCAGGGCTAGTTCCAGTTAATGCCTGTGTTGACATCTTGCTAGCTGTAGAAAGATACTGTTTGACTTGCTGTCTCTGTGCCTGCTGGATGTGGTACTTTGTGGGGTTCTCCAGGTGGGTTTGAACCTGAATTCACGTGAGAAAAAGAGGGGGGAAAGTATGAGTCAACCATCACTTGGGCAGCGCCATTCAACTATTTGCAAGACACTTTCCAAGCATACAGAAACCCTGAAGGCAACGCCCCAAACTTAGAAAACTGAAAGTCTACCTCTATTCCTAAATGCTGGCAAATTGAATATGAATCTCACCCTCAGCTACACAAATATAAATTAACAGAAGGAGGCATGCCTGTCAGGCAAAGACTGCTATCACAACTAATCCTCCATGCTGTTCCCAATGAATTCAAATTTACACTTCAAATTCGCACCCCGGGTAAAGAAGTGTTATTGCACCTGCAGCATAGCCTTGCATTGGGAGATATGAAGGAGGAGACAATGGACATCCAACCAACTTGAACTTCAATCTATTTTCAGAGAATTTGCCAATGTCTTTTGTGTTGGTTTAAATTAGATTTGCAAATAGGTGACATAAAGAACACCGACGTACATTGATGCCCCTTTCCTTTTGTCCAATAAGAGAACTGGATTCTTAGTAGACAATCAGAGCTGCCCCAAGGAATACCTACTGCATAGATCCCCCACATGAGCACCCTCCGGTGTGTACTTCAACTCCCAGCACTTCCTAGCCAGGATGAGCATTGCTGAGAATTCCAGGAGTTGTGGCCTTCGATCCACTTGTTGCAGAAGGCAACAGGACTCTAAGTAACTCAGGAGCCAATTGCAACATGACACAAGGAATAAATAACACAGTCTGCTCCAACTCAAGGGCCTTCCAGATGTTTGGACTTCAAATTCCTGGAGTTCCTGTTCAGAGTGGCCATAGCTAAACATGTTGAACTATGGATGTCCAATGTAATATGACATACTATATGCCTGATCAAGGAATGTAGCTCTCAGACTTTTGCATGGAGAAGGAGGCTATGTCATTCTGTCCCATGACTACAGTGATATGGATGCAAGGAAATGGAATGAGCACTTGGGCCAAGCAGGTCTAAATTAAGAGGATGGTCAGAGAAGCTGCCTTCGGGCTCCAAGAGCAGTTCCAGTGTTATTGTGTATCCTCTGTAAATATGAAAAATATTTAAAGTGAAAGAGAATCCCTTTCGGACGGCCTTTCAATCTCAAAGACATGCTACAAACCTCTTCTTCTAACTAGCTCCTTTTGCTAGGGTGAAACCTGATTTCCCTTCAGTGCAGAGTTGCTTCCTCTTTTCTCTTACCTTCAATACCTCCACAGGCACCTGGGCAGGTGCAGGGCGAGCTAGTGGGCTCACAGAAATAGCCGGGGTAGCTGATGCAGTGGGTGCAGGAGTGAACTGGGCTGCCTGCCGTTGCTCTCGAAGTTCCTGTTCTTGTGTCTGTGCCCGCATAAGCTGCTGCCGGAGTAGAACCCGGGACGACATGTTAGGACTTTGAGCTGGGGCCCTTGGAGGGCTGGAAGAAGGAGAGAGAGAGAGAGAGAGAGAGAGAGAGAGAGAGAGAGAGAGAGAGGGGGGGAGGGGGGGGGAGGGGGGGGGGGGGGGGGGGAGAGAGAGAGAGAGAGAGAGAGAGAGAGAGAGACCATCAGACCATCAGAATCATTTTACTTCACTGGCCAGTAAATTCTCCAAAGAAGCCTCACTGCTAAGAGAATACCAGCTCCTGAATACGTGTATATGTGTGTGTGTATAATATCCTACAATAAGTAAGCTGCCAAGACCTGTCAGAATGGAGCACAACTGAAATTCAATAAATAAATAAAGCAGGCTATTATATTGAGGATAATTAGATTAGACTTTTGTGAGATGAAACTTTGTTCCCACTCATGGAGCAATGATGCACTAAAATAGTATACATGGGAGGTACAGTATATATTTCGTGATGCTCCGTAAAGGCAATTGTTGAGATAGGTTGTCAGGTTGCAGGCTGACAAAGCCCTCAAGGACCCAGCTCCTGAGGATATCTTGGACAGCTAAACCAATGGATGGCCTAGCACAGGGGCCTGCAACCTTAAACACTGAAAGAGCCATTTGGGCCTGTTTCTCACAGAAAAGAAAACACCAGGAGCCAATAATTTAACAACAGGTGTGATTGGGTGGGCGTCACCTCCTGCTCTGGAATAGGGAGCCAGTCTCCATTCCCTGCCATCACTTTTACCTTCTCAGGCCAGGTGAGGAGTGATGGAGAGGGGAGGGGCCAGCCAGTGGTGGGATCAGCCAACAGGGAGCCACAGCAGAAGGCCAAAAGAGCCACATGTGGCTCCAGAGCCACAAGTTGCAGACCCCTGGCCTAGCAAAATCAACCTAGAGTTTTCTCTCGAGGCACAAACAACCAGGCTCAAATTATCTTATTTTGGACACTATGTGAAGACCCAGCTCTTGGGAAAAGGCTCTGATGCTGAGAAACGTGGAAGGAAAGAGGAAAAGAGAATGACCAGCAGCAAGACAGATTCCGTTATTATGGCGTGCCCTTTTCAAAAACCTGAAAGAGAAGGTTGGGGACTTTTCCTCAGGGAGAAACCCTGTCTATATGGTCGCTAAGAGTTGACACCAACTTAATAGTCCAGAATCAATCATGACCAAAATAGGCTTTCCCTAGGAAACTTTATTTCACAACTAGGTGTAATCATGGCCAAGTGAAATAGAACCCCTCCCTCCTTCCATTGATATCTACTAAGAGATTGTTCTGAAGGAAGATAAGGTGGCAGCTAAGAACTTTGTTTGGAAGAAAGGCCATTTTATATTATTGTCGTACATTTTTTTATTTAACTCATTTTTTTCTCCAAGGCAACATACAACCCGCCCCCGCCCCATTTATCTTCACTGAACAGATTAACATAAATGGAAAGACAGTATCAGACCTTATCTTTAATGGCTGAATGGACATTTGAATGTTAAACACTCTAATTCTAATCTACCATTCTCTAACCATTACTGTATTCTGGCTCCTTCAAGAATTGCTAGAGAACAGTAGAGAGAGACACATGTGCTTCAAAGAAATTTAAATAAGTTATTAAAACAGACCTGGAGTCATAGTTGCTTGAAAACAGAGGTGCTTTCCACTCTGTTCAATCCCATCAAACTTGAAATGAAAAATGAGGGACGTATACATTAGAATACAGATTCCAGTTGAAAAAAAAATTCAGGGGGCATTTAAAAGCAACACACTCTATTAGGTGTTTTATAATTATATTGCTGCAAAGTTGGCTGCTTTGATTACTAAGACTCTTGACTGCTCAGAGATTGATAACAATATTGCTGCTGATAAACCCCAAACTAGGAAAAAAGGCAACTGAGATATGGGATGTGGTACCTCTATAAAATCTGGAATTTTTTAAAAAAGAGGGAAAGTGAAGGGGGGAGAAAACCCTCTCAGATGTCTTGGATGGGGAAGAGAAACTTGAGGGTTTAGATACTGTCACCATTGTGGTCAACCACAACAATTCAGTCCTATCTGATCCTTGGCCATTCTATGGATCAGCACTCTCCAGGCCCCTCGGTCTCACATCGCCTCCCTCAGATCCGCCATAGTCATCCCAGTGATACAGTAGTTCCTATTATAGCTGATCAGCAACCAGAGTGGCTTAGGGATCAAATTCCTGTTTAAAGGGACATCTTTACACATTTCTAAAATGTCTCTGATTTGATCTCCTTCACCTTTTCTGACTTTCTTTTAAAGTGTATGTGCATTGAGTGCACATTGAATATTGCACGATGTTACAATTCCCCATGTGCTAAGGGAAGAGGTATTCTAAATCCCTCTTTGCTTAAAATAAAACAGATTTTATTGACTCATATTCCTCTCTAGGATTTCATTTCACCCCCCTTTACAACTATAATTTCCTCAGGTCAAAGTCCTTTCTTTACTCTATTCATAGTGTCCTATCTTTCCTGAAAGCAGAACTCTGTCTACAAAAGAAAGAAAAAAAAAGTCAATAAATTCGTGGGCAGAAATCTGAAGGAACTGTTCATGTAAATACTGCATGTAGAACAGAACAGAAGAGAAGAGAACAGTAGAGTTGGAAGGGACCTTGGAGGTCTTCTCGTCCAAGGCCCTGCTCAGCCAGGAAACCTTATATCATTTCAGACAAATCTTGTCCAATCTCTTCTTAAAAACTGCCAGTGTTGGAACAGTCACAACTTCTGGAGGCAAGCTGTTCCATTGATTAATTGTTCTAACTGTCAGGAAATTTCTCTGTAGTCCAGTTGCTTCTCTCTTTGATTAGTTTCCACCCATTGCTTCTTGTCCTGCTTTCAGGTGCTTTGGAGAACAGCTTGACTCCCTCTTCTTTGTGACAGCGCCTGAGGTATTGGAACACTGCTATCATGTCTCCCCTAGTCCTTTTTATTCATTAGACTAAACATACCCAATTCCAGCAACCATTCTTTCTATGTTTTAGCCTCCAGTCCCTTAATCATCTTTGCTGCTCTTCTCTGCACTCTTCCTAGAGTCTCAATATCTTTTTATATCATGGCAACCAAAACTGGATGGAGAATTCCAACTGTGGTCTTACCAAGGGATTATTAAGTGGCATTAACATGTCACAGGATCTTGATTCTATCCCTCTGTTTATGCAGCCTATAACTACGTTGGCTTTTTTGGCGGTTGCAGCACACTGCTGGTTCATGTTTAGGTTTCACTGGAATTCCATGATTCCTCTCGCAGTTACTACTATTTACACACTGGTAGTATTTGGTATAAAGAAATATACTGTGAAGCTGGGATAAAGTGTAACATGATACACAATCTAAAGATAATTTGGCAATAAGTACAAACTGGAAGGGTAACTTTGCTTTGCATTAGAGAATCCAATAGCACATTGCGGTAGTTTGCCAGGCTAGATATCTTGATACTTCAGCAACAAGTTCATGAAATATGAAACTTCCCTTGACTTGACTGTTCCTGTTCTTACTATCTGAATTGCATTAAAACATTGGTCCCCAATGTTTTGAGCACCAGGAACTGGTTCCGTGGGGAAAGGTTTTCCCCAGACCGGAGGAGGCATGGTTTTGCATGCTGGCTGCATATCATGCATGAGGCTTTGCTTGTTTGCGTGGCCCAGTTCCTGGCATGCCACAGACCAGTGCCAGTCCAAAGACCAAGGGCTGGGGATCCCTGCATTAAAAGACTGACAATTTTACTAAATCCAAAAGTTAACATCACCACACCACCAATTATTTTGACCAAAGCTCAATCATCCAACCTTCAACATAATTCTTACATCACAAAGTTGCAACAATTACTACTATTGTAAACTGCTTTATGATGGTAATTTGCTTTAGTATAAAAATGGTCAAGTGTATTTAAACAAAAATGAGAGCAATTGTGATCAGAGCTTCAGATAAAGAACAGAAAAACATCCAGGTTCTAAATTGCCATGGCTTCTTGCTAGAAATTTGGGGAAATTCAGTGTTTAACATACTACAAGGGAAGAAACTCATATAATTAGAAGAGATCATTTGGGAAACTAAGTCCAGCTCAATTTAAGAATGTTTGACCAGTCCCATTTTAAAGTATAGGTAGGAGAATAAGGTTTTATTTTTAATATAGACAAAAAAGTTGTATATTGCATGCTAGGCAAAAGTCTACTATGTCAATGGAAGCATATGGTATTGCTTGAATTTTATGTACCTAAATGTGTGCAAGCAATAGAAAAAAAATTCTGTGACAGCCATTTTTGTCTATGCAGGAGATTAACCAAAAAAACCCCAAAATGTATTATTTAGTTTAGCCTTTCTTTTTCTTACAGGTACAATCTAAAATCTCATCTTTAAAAACCTCGGGGATCTCTGAGGTTCAGCCAAAAAATACTGTAAAACTTGAAAAGGCCAATAATAAATAAATGAAGCCCCCACAGTTAAATATGTTATTTTGAAAGCCCAGAATTGAAGGATTATGTGATCGATTTGCAAGTGACAGGATCAAATGTGCCAGAAGAATTAATGAACTGCTTAAAAAAAATAAGAAAAATCCTCTCAATAGTATCATTTGATCTGATCAGAAATTCTCCTTTCCTTTAGCTTATTCCACCAATGAAGTAACTGAGAAGCAGAAGGATCATAGCTTCACAGAGCCCAGTGACAGCTGTGCTTCAATCTTCCTACCTGACACCAATGGGTTGGCTCTTGAGTTCGTAGAAGTTCTCACTGGTCAGAGAGAGGATGTTCTCCAAATCAATGTCAGCCACGATCCCAGACTCTGGAGGCACAGAGCTGAGGCTGTTTGAAAATACAGACAAGGATTAAGACACAAAGCTTATTTCTCTTTGAACAATTAAGATTTATCTCAGCCAATAAACTGAGACTTAGCTCCTCTAAACCATTCTCTTTGTAGCAGGAGACATTGATGTTTGCTTCATAAACCTGTGACATCCTTTCTTAGATAAAACAGACCTGTCAAGGCCACCTATTCTTTAATAGTTGTATAACTGGACTACTGTAACACACACCACATGGGCCTATCCTTAAAAATATTCTTTGGTCTTCAGAAGTTAACTACTGTCCTGTTATCTGGGACAGATCACTGAGTAGTATTCCAACCTTGTTGAGCTTATATTTATCTGTTTGCTTTCAGTTTCAATTTTTTTATTTTGAAAGCTATCCTTCGCTTCAGGGTCTACAATTTTAAGTTACACTTGCCCCATATCTATATTCTTTTCCCGCATTCTATAGTCCAGGGGTCCCCAAACTTGGCAACTTTAAGACTTGTGGACTTCAACTTTCAGCTTTGCTGGCTGGAGAATTCTGGGAGTTGAAGTCCACAAGTCTTAAAGTTGCCAAGTTTGGAGACCTCTACTATAGTCAATGTCAGAGCTGAACTCTTCCTTCCTGTAGCATCCAAGGTTCAACATCTCCCAGAATAGGGCTCCTGCCCTGAGGAATATATCCTTAGACAGAGATAACGCAAAGCTGTTGAATGCATGTGAACATTTGGCTTTTTTTTAATGGATTTATTACTGATCCATTTGTTTGGATTTCATGTTGTATTTCCTGCTGGTGATGTGACAGAGCAGTATCATTTTCAAGAAACATAAGTACTTCCTGTCTGTTTTTAGTATTTTCATGGACTAGGATAACTGTCTAGCAATCATAATCTGATATATCACAAACTTGATATTGTTGTTGTTGTTGTTGTTGCTCTTGTCATCTGCTATTGGTTTGTTGCTTGTTGTTTATCTGAGGGGTACCGGTGATTTTAACAGTTAATGTTGCTTGGCCACTTTCATTTTTCTTTAGCAGGAAAACCAGACTTCAATAGTAATAGTTGGTAAGCTATAACAACCCTTGAACTTTCAATTTTCTTGGCATCATTTTTACCTGGCAACTATCCCCAGACTCTGAATAAGTAAAAAAAGTTCCTTGTATCTGCAACTCACAGTCTTGGGCCATAAACAAAGTCCAGGGGGAAAGGTAGGGAAATTTCCCACAATGAAAAGGAGGTAGCAGAAGTGGAAAGTGATTCAAACATTATACCAAGCACCACCACCCACTCATTAAGTGTTCTGATCTGAAATGTACAAATTTATCTCAACCCTAAGATGATAATCATATATTTCAGGAAGAATATGATTTACTCAAAGGTGGTCAGAGAAAATATTTTTACTTCCCAAGCTTGATTTTTTTAAATTGTGACAACCAGTAAGCCCTTCACATAGCTTACTAAGGCTTAGCTTCGTACTTTGGGACTTACATCTTTCACAAAGATGGAAAGAATTTTGTTTTTTAACCGCGGGATGTTTTATTTCCAAGAATAGGGGGCTGACCATTGTTTCAATGTTTTTTTTTCTCTGCATAATTTGGCAAGATTTTAGTGCAATGTTAACACAGTTCTGTATCTGATTACATCCAATTAACATCTTCCAGATGATTTAAACATTAACTCTAGGACTGGAACCTGGCGAAGAAATACAAAGTACATTTTCTCCCTTTTCCTTGGCCCTTCCTGCAATTTTTTAACTATCTGGTCAGCTGTAGAGTTATTTGAAATTCAAAAGCTTCCACATTATTTCATAATCTTTCAGTCTCATAGACTTATATTGTTACAAATTCAGGATATATTTTTTTTCATGATCAGCTGCTGTTGCCTGTTTTGTAAGTTTCCAGGGGTGGCCTTACATGTTTTGCTACTTGAGACATCCAAATACCACGATAAAAGCTGGATTAGTGGCTAAAGTTTACTTTAACATTAGCAATGAGTCCACATTTTTCCCTACATCTGGGGACAGGAAAGACACAGCTAATGAGAGGATCCAACAGCCCTGACTTCCAAGCTAGCTGCATGAAGTGTCTGATTTGATTCTGAGAAAACGGCATCACCCAAGTTCTTTAATTTCAGTTGTTCAATTAAATTGCCTGCTGATATTTAAAAAATCCCAGAGGATTGGAAAGCTTGTTGATTCAGTCATCTCAACAATTATTTATTTTATACTTTTATTAGCCTCATATTTTGCCTTTCATTTAGGAGCTCAGGGCTGTGTACACAGCGTTCTTTCTTTGTGCTTTTCTTTCTCACGACAACTCTGTGAAGTAGGTTGTGCTGAGGGGGAAATTGGCTCCAAAACAACCAGTGAACTTTCCTGGCTAAAGGAGGAACAGAATCTGCATTTTCCCCCGTGCCAGCCTAACATCTTGTCTATTATAGCACACTGCCTCTAAGTTAATTATTGTTATTAGCACACATTATTCTTAGCATACAAGTTATTAAGAGCTTTTTTTAAAAAAATGCCATAAATATTTCATTAATAATACTATTTATGTTTTGATAAACTATAAAGGGAATGTCTGCAAAGGGAATGGATGTAACTATCTCTGGAACTGATGTCTTCTAGTGTAAGCCACACTAGGTAGTGCAGACCAGGAAATCCCTTCCACAAGAAGGCTAAAACTACTTTTTTTGAGATTGACTATAATTATCTTGCAAGTCTGATTGAGCTGTACTTCCTCCTCCTCCTCATTATACTTAGTGGATTAGGGAGGCGTCTTCCTGAAGGGCCGCTGAATATTATCTCACCGTTCTGTACTTCTAAAAAAGCCTTTTGCCTAGGTAATGATTCCTGCAGAGGTGGTATTCAGCAGGTTCTGACCAGTTCTGGAGAACAGGTAGTGGAAATTTTGAGTAGTTCAGAGAACCACCTCTGACTGGTCCCACCCCCTCCTGAGACCCAGCTGATCGGCTGGCTCTTCTTTGGTTGCCCTGCACAGGAGAAAGGAGCTGAAAAGCAGGTTGGTGGGGTGGGGAGGGAAGGGAGATGTTACAGTATCCTTCCCCTGGAGTGGGGAGAGAGTAGGGATTTTACAGTATCTTTCCCCTGCCACTCCCACCACACCATACCCACCACGCCACGCCCACAGAACCAGTAGTAAAAAAATTGAATCTCACTACTGGGTTCCTGCATTACTTTGTCAAGATCATTTGCCTTACTCTCTGTACATAAAAAGCTTCAGACTTGCAATATATAACATTCCACACCCAAAACAGTACATTCCAAAAGGTATTTAATCAAGAGCTGGAGAAGACAAAAGAGTTAGTGTAAGTATGAGGTGGGTGTATGGGAGGTGGCAACAAGCTATCTATTTGCTGAAGACAGAGCTTTTTAATTTAAAGAAACAACTAAAAAATATATATGATGATAAAGAGCTGCAAAAAGAAAAGCAGAAATTAGAAACTGTCATCAAAAATGAAAACCCTACTGAGATATTTTAAAAGAAACCCAGATTGAATTGGCTTCTCATTATAATAACTGATCAGGGCAGTTTCTTATACAAAACTAATATACTACCAGTTACCATATTCTGGGGACAATCCACAGGGTTTTTTTTTTTTACAATATTTACAGAAATATCTGCAGAGGCACCTTATTCCATTAAATAGGATTCTGATCTTAGAAATAAGGTTGTTCTTAGGTCCAGGGGGTTTCACTCTCATGGTGATTATGCAAATCAGTGTGAGTTAAAAACCATTTGGTTGCCTGAATTCACCAATTTCATCTCCTAAAACCTCTGAAGCTGGAAATTCTGGTGTTCCAGATGGGAAAGGCTGATCTGCATTTACTGGCCTTATGCTAAATTATGTTTGGATCTCATGTAAAGTTACTATTGTACAGAACTCACAAGGGAGGTTTTCCCACTGTTGCCCTCCCCAGAGACAGAAAACTGGCCCAAAAGGCAGGCAAAAAGACAAGGAATACCATAGTTTAAAACTGAGCTGTGAGACCTCCTTGTCCTAGCAAAGCACACAACTAAGGCAAAATTTAGAACAGGCAGAATTTGCGGTAACTTTTTCTAGCCAAACATGGTGGAAGTGATTCCTAATCTGGAGAGAAGAAACTGCAACTAGCATCATAAAACACCTCCTTTCTCCCAAGAACTAAATTTGAGGAAATGAAAAAGATCTCAGATAGTGAGCTGTGCACAACCACAAAAAAATATGCCTGTATCAGAGCCTGTAGGGAAGAAGCAGAAATTGAAGACTTCTAGCACAGGGGTCCCCAGCCCCCAGGCTGTGGCCCGTACCAGGCTGTAGCCTATTTGTAAACAGGCCACGCGAGAGGTGAGCCAGTGTGCACACACAGTGCAGCTCAACTCACGGAAGCAGTGGGCCAACATGCACGTGCAGGCAGCTCAGCTTGCTCAGCTAGTCCTTCAGTGTGCACCACTCAGACAAATTCAATTGTTTGCATGCACACCAGCCTGCCACTCGTGCAGCCCGGTTCCCCTCCTTCCCCCAAGCAGGGCCACCAAGCCACAAAGGTTGGGGACCACTGTTCTAGCAGGCAAACAAGTGGATGAAATCTCTGAGATAGAAGACTAAGCTTGGACTTCCTCTTAATTACTTAAAAAGCCTGATTTCATTCAGAAAAATAGTTTTTCTCCACTCTTACTAAAAGCCAGGCTTAACCTTTCAAACAAGTACAAATACCACTCTATAAACCCTAAGTAAGACCACACCTAGAGTACTGCATCCAGTTTTGATCACCACATTATAAAAAAGATGTTGAGACTCTAGAAAAAGTACAGAGAAGAGCAACCAGGATGATTAGGGGACTGGAGGCTAAAACATACAACAAACAGTTGCAGGAACTGGGCTTGGCTGGTCTAGTGAAGAGAAGGACCAGGGGAGACATGAGAGCAGTGTTGTTCCAATATTTGAGGGGCTGCCACAGAGAGGAGGAGGTCAAGCTATTTTCTAAAGCACCTGAAGGCCAGACAAGGAATAATGGGTGGAAACTGAACAAGGAGAGATTTAACCTGGAAATAAGGAGAAACTTTCTGACAGTGAGAACAATCAACCATGGAACAGCTTTGTCCTCGGAAGTTGTGGGAGCGCCATCAGTTGAGACTTTCAAGAAGAGATTGGACTGCCATTTGTCAGAAATAGTGTAGGGTCTCCCACTTTGGCGGGGGGTTGGACTAGATGACCTGCAAGGTCCCTTCCAACTCTGTTATCTGTTATCTGCAACACCTGCATCCAAAAACTTCACAGATTAATTTTTGCAGCACCTCTGAAAGTTACTTAAGGAGAAGTATCTGGAATTGGTAGAGCAAAGGTACAGCTGGTAACCATAGCATTTGAGCCAAGGATTGCTTGATTCAGCCTGGCAATTACTCTTGAGCCATAGATTAGACTGAACACTCAAGAATTGCTGGTAAGACCATAAAACCATTGATTGAAATGATAAGACTCCCCAGTGACATTTTATCACCTTGTAAAAGGCAAGAATGAAGAAACTTTAAAACAGGAGGAATCATTTCTCAGCATAATTCAAAAGGCTGGTTTTGCTTTATACAGACTTCTACAGCTTGGGATCAAGTACCTAGAAAACAGTATGTGTGGACTTAAACCTTCCCATTTGTTCAATTCATAAAGGATGAAATGCAAACTGTCTTCTCTCCATGACAAAATATTGTCCGGTGTTCTATATCAGGCAATATAGCACAAGTGTTTGTACATTATATTACGGAGAGACAGCAGGGAAATAGATTGTGAGAGCATGAAAATAATTGGGTTGTAGAAATGGGGGAGTTCTATACATCAAGGACATGTGAAGACCAAGAAAAACATTTGGAGGGCAGTCTTGATCATGGACCGCAAATTTATTTGCTTCCATTGTCTCACTGCTTTTCTCTGAAAAGTGTATTTTGTGGCCTATTGAGCAATTCGTAGGAATTATTTTGTGACTGAGCCCTATTTCCATATATAATCTTAACTCTTGAACCTGGAAATCTGTTCTATATTGACAGTGCACTGACAAGCAAGGCTAGAGTGCAGTCAAGACTGAAATGGCACTTTCGAGACTAACATATTTATTCTGGCTAATGATTAGGTGAACTAAAGTCTACTTCATTGTGTAGCAGAGAGTTTCATACATTGCAACTAAATTTATTCTGTAATAAATCAATTTATTCAAAGGTCTCATTAGCTCACTAATGGTCACTCAGATTTGGAGTTCCTTTCCACTGTACTCAGGAATTTTTCTGTCCTTGGCACTTTTCAGGAAGATTGGAAATCCGGGTTTTTGGCACATAAAACATGTGCTCTTCAAATCAATGCCATTTTCAAATTAATGCCGCTCACTGCAATATTTCTAGCACTCTTAGGAATACCTACTACAAGATCAAATGGCTGCTGGAAATGATCTGTGGAGAAAATGCTCTGGAATTCATAAGAAAGCTAGGAAACATGTTCCTGCCATCGCCCATCTCAAGCATGGAGAAGCTGTTCAGTTTGAAAGAAGCAATAAATGGCCCACTCCTTCCAGTATAAGCTTGGCAAGGCTGGAAGGACTGCTTTGCTGCAAGCATTAGCTAAAGCTGTGAGGAAAGCTGAGATGTGCCAGGATTCGGTGGTTCTAATGTTCCCATTCTGGTTCATGTCACCATAGTTTCTTCCTCTAGTAGAGATGAGTCAGAGGACGGCTCTTGAAATGTCTATGCATCCTTCATAAGACCGAGATTCTACATCCACAAATACAACTTTATGCCGAATGGGAATATTTATCAGGCTGTAGCTTGGACTTCCAATAAATCTTGATCTCCAGACAAGCAGCTCCCAAGAAATCCTTTACCTTCCCTTGAAGAGGGGTTTGCCACCAGCAGGGACCCTAGAATTACTGGGGCTCTTACAAATAGATCTGGGTAAGAGACTAAGCAACTAACATTGTACATTACTGTACAAGACAAACTTTGACCTCTTAGAGAGGTAAGATAATTGCCTCTCTGATCACTCACCTGTGTGTCATTCTATACAGCTAGTAATCTACTCACTTTCTGATTTATCACATCTGTTCATGAGACTGCTATTTCTCAGGGCTTTAATGACTGTTCCTTTCAAACCTATCATTGACAACCTCGCCAAAGAATTATTCTGATTATCCTATCTTGATGAAGATGTCAGTGCTATTGCATTTCATCTGAGTTTATTGATTTTCCAACAAGTGACATTAGGGAGGAGATGAACAAAGCTGCAGGAATCCACCAACTTGCTGCCCTTAAATTGTCCTGCAGTAAAATTGTAAGAGCAGCAGCCCAAACTGATTCATTACAGAGGCAGAATAGGAATCAATTCAATCATCGGAGCAATGCAAGTTATGCTGTCATCCTTTTCTGTTGACTCAAGGACTAGCAGAACAAAGATTACCAGAGCTATAGGGAAGACCTCAAAGATGACAAAGCATGTTCAGTGAATAAAAAATGCAGAATGTCAATTTGCTAATGTAAGAGGATGACGACTGATTTATTGGGAAGAGACCTTGGTGGCCTCTTTCTTAGCACTGTAGATACGGCATCACTTTCTGCTTGTTGTGACTTATTCCTTATTCCTGAAAATACAGCGTACTCCCTACAAGCATCATAGGAACAGACTAACAGAGTTGGAAGGAACCTTGGAGGTCTTCTAGTCCAACCCCCTCTTCAGACAAGAAACCCTACACCATTTCAGACACAGGGTTGTCCAATCTTTTCTTTAAAACTTCCAGTGTTGGAGCACCCACAACTTTGGGAAACAAGCTGTTCCACTGGTTAACTCTTCTCACTGTTAGGAAATTTCTTCTTAGTTCTAGGTCAGTGGTGGGAAATCTTTTTTGGCTCCCATGCCGATAATTGCACTTGCGCACCCAAAAGGTAATGCGTGCTGGCCTCCCCCTCACACCCCCTGCACATGCGTGCATGATCTTCCTGCTGCACACCGTGCTGCTGCATCTATGTGCATGATTCTGCCATGCGCCTCTGCGCATGCACGAGATCACCTCCCTGTGCCATCCATCTGTGCATGCGCACGCAATCCCCCATGCCTCTCTGCACCCCCCTGCACCCGCCCATGCATGCACACCAGATACCTGACAATCAGCTGGCGGGCGCTGGCGACACGCGGACATGCGCAGTGGGACTCTTCCGGGCGAGCTCTCGCGTGCCGGCAGAAGTGGCTCAGTATGCCAATTCCGGCAAGTGTGCCATAGGTTCGCCAACACGGTTCTAGGCTGCTACTCTCCTTGATTAGTTCCACCCATTGCTTCTTGTCCTGCCCTCAGGTGCTTTGGAGAATAGCTTGACTCCCTCTTCTTTTTGACCACCCCTGAACTGCTCTCATGTCACCCCTAGTCCTTCTTTTCATTAAACTAGACACGCCCAGTTCCAGAAACCATTCTACATATGTTTTAGCCTCCAGTCCCCTATTCAATGTTTCCTGTGACTTGGGCACTTGGCATGTATTTACAATGCTTGCCATGTCCAGAGTCAAGTGATCCCCATTTGCAGACTTCCCAGCCAGCTTCAGACAAACAAAATCAAAGCCAGGTTTGCTTTATGACCACATGATTCAGTTAACAAACTGTAGTGATTTGCTTCACAACCATAGAAAAAAGATTGCAAAATCAGGCAAGACTCATTTAACAACCACTTTGCTTACCAATTGGACTGCCCATACTTGATCCATAAGAAATGTCCTGTCAAAGAAGAGGGCACAACAATGGCAAATGGTATCCCTAGCAGTAACATTCTTTTTTATAAGTGGACACTGAAACAGCTCTCCCTTCCATACAGCAGGTAAGCCAAAAGATCTCGAATTGCACCTGGAAGTCAACCAGTAACCAGAGAAGAGAAGAAAATGAAGAGAAGGGAAAGGAAGGGAAGGGAAGGGAAGAGGTGAGGTGAGGTGAGGTGAGGAGAGGAGAGGAGAGGAGAGGAGAGGAGAGGAGAGGAGAGGAGAGGAGAGGAGAGGAGAGGAGAGGAGAGAAGAGAAGAGAAGAGAAGAGAAGAGAAGAGAAGAGAAGAGAAG
>BLBF01000021.1:23899905-23955954 GCA_015471245.1 Laticauda colubrina | reverse complement strand
AAGAGAAGAGAAGAGAAGAGAAGAGAAGAGAAGAGAAGAGAAGAGAATTCTTTATTGGCCAAGCATCATTAGACACAAAAGGAATTTGTCTCCGGTGCAGCAGCTCTCAGTGTTCATGCAAAATAACAGAATAATAATAATCATAATAATGAGACCAATAAGAAGAAACAGTAAAGAAAATGAGAAGGACGATAATAATACTACAACATATTACATGGGTAAATTAGCTTAGACAAAGACAGTACAGTGGGAATTAGGTACTTAGGAGAGTGATGGCACGGGAGGGGTGACTTTCTCTGTAATCTAGTTGTTTGGCATACAATGCTCTGTAGTGGCGTCCCGAGAGGAGTTGAAACAGTTTATATCCAGAATATGAGAGGTCTGAAGATATTTTCTCAGCTCTCCTTCCGATCCATGCAATATCTAGAGCCATTTTGGAAGGCTGGTTGCAATTATTTTTTTCTGCAGTCCTAACTGTCTGTTGAAGTCTGTACCTGTCCTTGTTTGGTTGCTGTTCCAAACCAGATAGTTGTAGAAGTACAAATGACAGACTCGATAATTCCTCTGTAGAACAATATCAACAGTTCTTGGAGCGGTCTGAACTTTCTGAGTTGATGCAGAAAGAACATCCTTTGTTGTCCCTTTTTAAGGATGGCTCGAATGTTAGGCGTCCATTTCAAATCCTGGGAGATTATAGAACCCAAAAAACTTGAAGGACTCTCCTGTTGATACTGTGCTGTCTAATGTAGCAGAGGTGGTAGGAGGGTTCCTCCTAAAATCCGCTCTCATCTTTACAGTTTTAAGCATGTTCACCTCTGGCTGCACCACAGGGCCATTTGTTCAACCTCTTGTCTATATGCAGATTCATCACTGTCTTGAATGAGACTAATGAATATATTATCTGCAAACTTCATTACTTTAACAGAGGGATCCTTAGAGATTCAGTCATTGGTACATATATATATAGAGAGAGAGGAGTAATGGAGAGAGCACACAGCCCTGAGGATGTGTTAAATGCCTAGGTACTCCATGAGATTTTCCCTCACTTCACCTGTTGCTTTTTATCTGTCAAAAAGCGTATAATCCAACTACAAGTATGGACGGGCACAGCGAGCTGAATCAGTTTAGAGTAAAGAGTTTCTGGAATGGTGGTTCTGAAGTCTACAAAAAGGACCCATACATAGGTCCCTGGGGATTCAAAATGTTGCAAGGTGTAGTCCAGTGCCATATTGACAGCATCATCCGCCAATCTATTTGCATGCCAGCTAAGGGATCCAACAGCGGATCTTTGATAATGTTTAGGTGAGCCAGAACTAACCTTCCAAAGGCCTTCATAACTACAGATGTCAGAGCAACTGGTCTGTAGTCATTCAGCTCCTTGATGAATATTTTTGGGGGAACCAGGATGATAGTAGTGTGTTTAAAGCATCTCCAGTGATTTATTAAAAATGCAGATGAAGATGGGGGCCAATTGATCAGTAGAGGTTTTCAAGCGAGAAGGAGTTACTTCTGTCTGGGCCTCGTGCTTTTCCAATCTTTTGTCTATGAAATAGCCCACACACATCTTTTTCTAAGATCACCAGAGGTGGGGAGCTCAGTAGGATGGAGATAGGTGTCGATTTGGTTATTGTTGCTGTGTATGAGATGGAGAGGGTAGCAATAGCTAACAAGGATTTCCTCTCAAACCTACAGTAGAATACATTCGGGCCACCTGCCAGTTGTTGAATTTCTTCAGTACAGGAGGGTTGTCTGGCAATGAACCAGCCAACCTGGGAGGTTGTCCGCCAATGAACCAGCAAATGTGTGGAGAAGCCTGAAAGATATCATTGGCATATTTGGCCAATGATATTTTTCAGGCTTCTCCACACATTTGCTGGTTCATTAACTGAGAACTGATTCCTCAGTTTTTCAGAGTAGCTTCTCTTTGCTGCCCTGATCACCCTTGTTAATACATTCCTGACCTGATTGTACAACATCCTATCTCCTTTCCTGTAGGCTTCCTCTTTGGCATAATGTGAACCAAGGTTTATTCTTACTACATACACACAAGCTCTTGGTCGGTACACACATGTCCTCACAAAAACCAACACATGATGTCACAGTATCAGTGAGTTCATTCGAGTTTGCTGAAGCAGTTTCAAAAACACTCCAGTCTGAACAGTCAAAGCAAGCCTGTAATTCTAACTTTGCCTCTTCAGTCCAAGACTTCTCTGTTTTGACCACAGATTTTATAGGCAGGTGCAAGGTGGAGAAGCCCACAGCTGCTCTTGGTAAAGACCGTCTTTTAACATGGAGTAGCACAGTGGTCAAAAATGTTTTTTGCCTCTAGTGAGACAGCTGCCATGCTGAATGTATGCAGTTCTTGACTTAAATTAGCATTGTTGAAATTGCCGAAAACAATGAGAAGGGAGTCTGGATATTTCTGTTGTGTACACAGTATTTGGTCAGCTAGGGTATGTAATGCACTGCTTAACATGAGGTGGTATATAAACTCAAACAAGATGAATGAATAAACTCTCATGGAGCATAAAAAGGGCTTGCAACTGATGAGTGGTGTCTCTAAGTCCACATTGGAAAAATTCTTTAGTAGTGTAACATTGTTACGTGGTTGTTAACACAAAAGCATAGAATTGTGTTATCCAAGCAAAATAAGATGCGTTATTAACTGCAGGTATTCCTCGACTTACAACAGTTCACTTAATGACTGTTCAAAATTACAATGGCACTGAAAAAAGTGACTTAAGACCATTTTTCACACTTACAACTATAGCAGCATCTCCGTGGTCACATGATTTACATTCGGACATTTGACAACTGTTTCACATTTATGATGGTTGCAGTGTCCTGGGGTCGTAAGATCCTCTCTTGCAACCTTCTGACAAGCAAAGCCAATGGGGGGGGAAACCAGATTCACTTTAACAACCGTGCCACTAACTTAACAACTGCAGGGATTCACTTAACAATTGTGTCAAGAAAGTTAGTAAAATGGACAAAACTCACTTAACAAATGTCTCACGTAGCAACATAAATTTTGGGGTCAATTGTGGCCGTAAGTTGAGAATTACCTGTACTCAGAATCTTGCCTTCTGGACCAGCAACTATTGTCTTCATGGCAGCCTTTGTAACAACCCAACCAAAATATGACCAAGGCTTCAGTGAGCAGGAAGAGGATCTAAGAATGGTCATAATTGAGGGCCAGGATGGCGCTGTGCAAAGGTCGTCAGAGCGACAGCTGCCACCTCTTTTAGCATTGGCCATCAATGTAATACCTCTGACACAAAGACAATGAAGCCTGCCTCAGCCTGTAGAATATGATCAGGTTTGGGTCTGTGTGAGTTTCCTGAATATTTCATTTACTGAGACTGCCTAGAGTTGGTTTAACATAAGAACAATTCAATAATTCATTCATTCTCTCTCCCAAATACATTAATAAAAATGTAAGGAGCATTATATACATGGCTTTCTTAAGCCCCCATGAACACTTTTTACTATATGATATTTATATTATCATGGTTGCAAAGGTCAATGAAGTTACTTCAATCAGTTTAAGCTGTTCCTAAATTAACAGGGCTTTTAAAGAGAAATAATATACTTTTCATATAATTATTTGAAAATATATCGAATATCCTTTTACACCCTTTTATTGGAAAAGTTCTCTGGGAGAATGGCTAATTAAATTGAAGAGCCATAAAACTGAATAATTAGACTGACAGCTAGTTTGGTCTAGTGGTTAGGACACCAGGCAAGAAACCAGGAGATTGGGTGTTCTAGTCTTGCTACAGATATAAAAGCCAACTGGGTAACTTTGGACCACTCACTCTCTCAGCCCAATTCACCCCATAAGGTTATTACTATGAGAAAAAGAGAAGGAGGAAGGCGTATTAGGTATGTTCACTGCCTGAAGCTATTTATAACAATAATAAGGTGAGTTATGAATAAACAAACATAAATGATTTGTAGGGTTATGCTTTGATAACTGAAATACCTTTGTATTTAAAAAATTAATCACACAGAATTTAATTCTAGTTAGAAATCATTCCACCTACAGGAAATTCTGCTACACCTAAGATTTGGATTTTATATTTTATATTTTAATTTGAATGGCAATCTACAATGTAGAGTTAATGTTTTGTTTGAGATCTACAGTCTTTCCTTCATTTTTGAACTGCGTCAACCAAGCATTTCAGCTCAAAATTCAGCAATATAAAATGTATATCAAGAATTCTTATAATATCATAAGCTTTCAATGATATTGTGGTTTTGCTCATTTAGATTTGTTCTTGATCTGCCTATATTTCATTACCTGCACCTGGTTATTCTATTTTTACAAGCTAATTTTCAGTCTTTAAAATATATAAAACAATACCATGTAAAATAAAACAAAACACAGACTTCAACTCAGGGTCCCATATTTATATATTCCAAAGATTGCCTGTTTTCAGTAAGTTTCCGTCCAAGGAGTGCATGTGTGAATAGAAACTTAATCCTATCCTGAAACACAGTATCATATTCCAATATAAAAACTATAAAATAGCAGGCAATCCTAGTT
Organism: Laticauda colubrina; assembly: GCA_015471245.1. NCBI lineage: Eukaryota > Metazoa > Chordata > Lepidosauria > Squamata > Elapidae > Laticauda > Laticauda colubrina. Next base: position 23,951,405 of record BLBF01000021.1, on the reverse strand, counting down.
ATATAGGCAGTATTGTCCTTCTGAACATACTTCCGAACTCTCTCACGTTCACTCAACAATTAGAGACTCACTCATCCATAAGTCATACTAGAACTGATAAAAGATGTGTAAAACAGAAAACTCCCTCTCTCCAAAGTTTATCCTTAAAGCAAAGAAACAACAGTCCTGCCCAAAACTTGGTGAATAAAAAGTCCCTTCACGTTCCACTTCGAAAGATTCCTACCTGAAGTTGCTTTTTTGGTTTAATTGAAATGTCTAGTCTAAAATGGGCACGTTATCAGATATCTATGATAGGGAGCTGCCCAGAGTTGGTTAGAAGATGGTGGCTATATAAATATTTGAAATAAATATATGAACTGGAAAATCAAAATTAAAATCTTCATGAGCTCAGATGTAAATAAACAGTGGTATCAACACTACCCTAAATAGGAATCTGCTTTTCTCCACAAGTCTAATTGTTTTATATTGCAAAGTTTTACATCGATCCATATCAATCCTGCCAGAAGCAAACTCATCTCATTTATGTCAATGGTATACTGTACAGACAATCAATCGGATGGTTATAGAATTGCTCAACATGGAAAAATATTATTAATATACAGCACTTTGGAGCAACTGAAATGTTTTCCATACGTAGTCTACATAGACTTGCAATAATTTCATTTCCTTCTGGAGAAAATCTGTGGGGTGCCTAAGAACTGATGCCAACTTACTGACACATAGTCAATCAATTCTGCAACCTTCCCAAAAGCATGTTGAAATTCAAACCCCATCACCCCCACCTTGCCAGCGAGAGCATAGTGAAAATTACTGAAACCCCAATGGACCTACAAGACATCAGAACAAAAGTCGTCTTATCACTTCCTTCACATTATCGAAGGGGAGGGTAAAGATATTCTTGAACTTGGGGATGGAGGGGGTAAAGGTAGTTATAGTTTAAGCCAGGTACAGTAGTCAGAAGTAAGCCCGAGTTCGTAAAATTTCATGACATTTGCTCCTTAGGAATTTACATTTGAACTTCGAATTAGCTCCCCAGCAAAATCTGTCATCTGTGAAGACAACAGCAACACAGGAGCAACCGCAGATTCTTGAAAACCGCAACTTTCCTTCGGTCCATCCATCTTCAAGAGATCGATGGATGGAAGAGAGGACAAGCTCAACCGGTCCCGCGATCTTGGGCTCATCGGCTTCGAAAGCGAACCATCCCAGATGCAAAGAGGTCGGTTTCGAAGCAGCTTCGAAACGGTTGCACTGCAAAACCCCGCGCAACGGAACCCAACAAACACACACACACACACACACACACACACAAGCGCTGTCTGTCAACTGCTGCCACGCTGTGCCCTTGAGATCGTTTTCTCGAAGTTGAGGCATCCGGGGAACAGGGGATTGGGAAAAAAACTGAGATTTTCGCGACTTCTTCCCACCCCCCCAAGATTGTATAACGCCCAAGATTTCGGAGGAAGAAGAAAAACCCTCACCCGCGATTTCCTCAAATACGGAATTTCCTCGTTTTCCTTCTCAAGAGAGAACGACGGGATGGGGGGGGGGGGAGAGCGGGGGTTGGGGACGAAGGAGAGAGATTCCCCAAACCGTGAGAACCAAGAAAAGGCCCGGAGTTCGCTCACCTCCTCCTCCTCCTCCTCCTCCTCCTCCTCCTCTCCAGCCGAACTCTTTCCCCAGCCCTGCCTCTGGCTTGGACTGCGCCACAGAAGCGGCCCCGCGCAAGCGGTGGAGCATGAGGGCCGGCGAAGTTGAGCGACCCACCCTCTCCCACCCCCCCACCCCCCGCTCTCCTTTTTCAGCGATCCTCGCTCTGCGCGCCCGGCGATCCCGGCGCGCTTCCGACTTCCTTGCCCCGCTTTTAAGGCCTCTGGCCAAAAAAAAAAAAAAAAAAAAAAGTGCTTGTTACGTTTCCTGGTAAGAGGCAGCTCGAAAAACCGGGCCTCGCTGAACGCGTGGAGAGCCAAAAGCACCCGGCGGACGACTTTTGCTGCACCCGCCGCTCCGCCGGACCCCGCGAAGCGCGCGTCCCTGCCAAGTCGGCAGCGGCTCCGCCCCTTTTCTCGGCTGGTTGAAGCCGCGCAAGAAAACACAAATCCTCGCCGCGCATCGACAAAACGCGCCCTTGTTTCGGTGCTATGAAGAGCCTGTCCGTGGAGAAATTACGCGCTCGGCGGCAGGAGGAGCTGCTCGGCGGCGGCGGTGGCGCCCGTCGGCCACAAGGGGGCAACCCGGAGTCTCACTTTCAGCCCGCCAAACCCCTCCCTCTCGCCACGGAACGCTCAGTTTAAAGGAGCCGCGCCAGAATTCCCCCCCCCCCCCGGCCCTGATTTCCTTGCGGGGTGGGGTGGGGGAGGCTGGGGCGGGTGGATGAGAGGGATGTATTTTCGACTCGCGCCCTTTCGTAGAGACACGGGTTGCATATCTGAGGTGAAAAATCCAAAAGAGGCAAGACTTTCAAATAATGTGATGTTGAGAGTGGGAAACATCGAATTATGGCTGTTAGTTGTCACAGAGTGGCTGATGAAGGTATAATCGCACCAGACTTGTGATACTAATCTTTTGCATCTGCTGGCTTGGGGATTATTATTATTCAATTATAACCAGCTAATTGCCAGGAGGAAAAAGTACACATCCAATCGTATGAGCAATATTGTACCACGTGCTCTTAAAATTCATTTTTAAGGAGAGGGGGAGAGGCTTTGGAGAATTATCAACAAAATATCATCACCCCACCCTTAAATTATCAAAAAGCCACCTTCCCTGCATCTTGATCTCCAAAAAGGAAAAGTTATTTCAAATATGAATATCTCTCGGCAATCTATTGCTGCCAGTCAGATATCTTCCTTCCAGTGTTATCACTTTTTTTAATCTGCCTAGAAAAAAAGCCAGCAATCCACAATTCATATCCTAATATCTTCCAAATACTGAAAAGGACACATGCTGAACTGGAAATTATGAGAATCGGAATCCAAAACAGGATGGTGTCAGCACATGGACGTATTTCCCAGGAGAACGGCCCATTAACCTTCGGACTTCACTTCCAAGTAAACATGTATTAGAACTGCATTGTTAGGGAATTTCAAGGGCTTTCTAGCTTGTACTATAGGTGTAGCATACAACTGGATTTTTACATGCCTCACTAAACAGCAAGATACGTTACAAAGGATCTGAGCAGACCAGTCCTGCCAGATATGCTGAGACTGATTTTTACAAGGAACTGTATGCTGTATAAAGAATAAGATATGACAGTAATTTTGTACCCAGAAAGACTTTACTCAGAAGAAAGTCCTGACATGATCAAACAGGCTTTTCCCTAAGCATGGGCCTGAATAAATAAACTTTAACAATACAATAGTTTTGTTATTCTGAGAGCCAAAGTAAGATCTTCTACTGATGAAGTGTGGATAATTGAACAAAATAAAATGCTTGTTTTGAATGGTTTTTTCCCCCTCTGCTGTGATATGAACAAAAAGAAAACATGGCACTTATTAACAATGTCAATAGCACTGTGGAAAAAGTGATCAACGGGCTGTAGGGCATTTTCTCCTCTGTAGAGTTCTATAACAACAGAATGCTGGAGGAAGTAATTCCTTCTCATTACCACCACGACAGTTGTGCCAGCTACATTTTGGGGTAAAATACCTATTTTACATGCAGATACTCTCAGCTTCTGTTTGCAGCCTCACCAGTTAAACTAACCAAAGATTCCTATCAGAAAGGTTGTTGCCAAACAACATCAAAACAGTGCTGTGCAAGAGACCACTAGCCTGTCTCTGATGTCCTAATGTCAGCCTAACATAACTCTAGGGGGGCTTCTGAACAGGACGAAGTAAATCCCTGATGCTTTCCTTGCTTAATCTGAAACACCACTGCATATGGTAAAAAAATATTTACATTTAAGTTTTTTGTTCTTTTTAAAATTCATAAAATGTACCCACCCACATCTTCATCCCCTTCCATTAGGTACTTAATGTAAACCTAATAAAAGATAAAAAGAACATAAATTTTTCTTTTTGTATTTTCATACTACAACCATTTTTGCATCCTAGATACCAGGACTCAAGACTGACCTGAAGACACACAAACAAAAAAGCTCATCGGTCATGCTTCTATTATTATTGTTATGGTTTCTCTCAAGGATTAATGGGAATAATATGGGACGTATAGGAATAATTTCCACAGTAACAATTTTCTTGGAAAGTAAGTATAGGACAATATTATTGATTTATCATAGTACTTTTCTATAGAGGTAATTTAGGTGAATGGAAAATCAGATGGAGTTCCCCCTGAAATTAGCCAACAGAATTCCAGTATCCTTTTATAATTCTCTAAGTAAGCAAAAGAACATAGGTTGGAAAATGGACAAAATAAGTAATAATACTTAATTATAAATTATTATAAATCCATCATATTGTCCTATATATATTTCCCAGGAAAATTGGGGCTGTGGAGATTATTCCCATATGGCTTAATCTTTGAAATAGTCAAATCTCACCAGGTCAGACTGCCAGTCATTTATGCCAGCCAAGAATTTTCACATTCCAAGCTATCCTTACTCTGTGTGCCATCTGCTCTGGATGTGTTCCATTACAACTCCATTCCCCATTCATCAGTTTGCTTTTGGTGATTAAGGATGATAGAGACTGTAATCCTACATGCACAGAGAGTAGGAAAGCATTAATTCCCAAAACACTTCCCAATGAGCTTATCCAGAAAAACAGATTCTAGCATTGGGAAGCCGGAAAACAGAATGTATATATTTTTTATTTTCTCAATCAGGAACGAATACATTAGGGCTTTCTTAATGTCACAGAACTACAGCTTCAGTATTTCCCAGGAAACGCAGACAATAGCAAAGGGTACTAGAAACAATAATTCAGTAACATGCAGAGGTCCACGTAAATTTTCCATTTCTGGCCTCCTCGCTTGTTTTGATTAAAGCTGCTTTTATAACTACCTCCTTAAACTATGATTTCCCCAATAAATTCAAATACATTAGAAGTGTATATGGGGAGGGGGGGGGGAGTTACATTTCTGACATTTTGGTCCTGGGAACAAGGAAACAAACAATTAAGAATTTTAAAGTCAATTGGTAGATGAGCTTAAGCTAAAGCTGATTGTTCTTTTATTCAGGAAAAAGTCGAGATCAGCATTTTTTTAAAAAAAAAACAGAAGTGAAAACTAATCTCAGGGGGAACAGGCAGCAAAATAGAAGGAAACTGAATCATTTCACCCACCATCAAAAAGACAGAAACATACACATTGTGATTATCCTGCAAATTCAAATCACAGGACTAGCAACTGGGAAACACTGAACTTTTAGATTCCCATTTAAAATCCTGATCTAGTTTGGATTTCTCAGCTCAAGCAGCGATGTGTGGTAGGATTATCCCTAGTTTTCTTTTAAGAGGGGCTTTTGTCTTCCTTTTGTCGACATGTTCCATTTTATTACCATTACAAGGAACTTAAGGAGGAAACGGAATTGCTGGAGGAGAATAATAACTCTGGCATCTGCTCCAAGGCACTTTCCCTTTTTCTTGTTTTGATCTCAGAGATGGCTGGGTTTCTCACTTTCAAGTTAGGCTGTTCTGCTAAACCAGAGGCTGAGCCAGAGTCAAGATCGTTCTGTAAAACACCTGAAACTGGACTGTAAAGCAATATAAGTTCTAGAGCCAGGAACTCTGCCGATAAACTGAACGGTTGATACTAAGGCACATTGTTAAGGGCGCTCACACACGCCTTAGTTTCGTTCTTTTTCTCCATTTTTTTTTTTTTGGGGGGGGGGGTGAGGAGAGGGGGAAAAAAGAAAAGCAGAAACCCTGGCTGCCAAGAGCGCTCTGCTCAGCACTTCGCCCTTTTCTCCGCGCATCCATCTCCGACCAGCTTTTCTTAGGCCTCCCAGTGAGGAAAGCGAACGGGATGAACCAAGACGTCGAAACCCAGCCGACGAGAGTGCGGATTTTTCCTTCTGCCTTTCAAACTCCGATCTCCATCCTCATCCTCTCGGCGGGACGGGAAACCCGACTCAGTCGGAGAACTCGGGTTTGAGAAGGCTGTCGGAAACCAACAGGGAAAGGAGGTTCACCATCCTTCCCGTGGGAATTGTGACATTCGGGCCAATGAAGCTGCTCCGGATTTTATCCAGGTCGTCGTTCCGAGGAAGGAGAGAAGGCCCCGCGCGGATTCTCGCCCAAACTCAGAGCTCCTTCCTCGGAGGCCTCCCAATTCCCGCGACGGCAATTCCAGGAACTCCGCGGAGGGGGAGAGGGGGCGGGGCCCTCGACTCACCTGAGCAGCTGGAGGGCGTCCGTCGACCGCGGGTCCTCCACCAACACGTAGACAGTCGCAGGGGGCGGCTCGGGGTTGGGGGGCCGCTCGCTCGTCTCATGGGACATCATTCCCCCCCCCCCCGCCCCGCCGCCCCACCTCCACTGGAGCTCCCTGGACAGCAGCCGGGGACTCTCACTTCAGTTCACGGGACGAAAACGGGTCGGGATCCGAGGGCGGTGCAAACCCGGGGTGGGGAGGGGGGGGGGGGGCGGCGGCGGCGGCGGCGGCTCCGGAGCGAGGCGCAGAAGAAATCAGGAGCAGCGCCGCCTCCTCCCAAAGCAAGAGGAAAACATCCAGCCGGAGGATTGCTTCATTTTCCGGCTCGGGACGAGAGTGGGGAGGGGGGGGGGGAGGAGGTGTCAGCGGAGGAGGGGAACTCCACGGGAAATGACATCAGAGTGGGATCCACCCACTCGTTTAGGAAAAGGGGAGGGCGGCGAGGGGCAGGATCTGTCTCGAGCGATAACGCTGAGCCTCCTGACCAGAGCCCCGCGCAGAAAGAGCGAAGCAGGTGATCCGTTGAGTACAGTCAAAGTCAAAAGGGAGACCTGGTCGGAAATGGGTGGCCGGATTAACCCCATCAACCTACCTTCAGACAGGACGCCGAGCCCCAAGCTAGCCCCACCTTGCGATCGGAGTCTGTGAGCCATGAGACTCCCAAGTGTTTTTTTTTATCCTAGCTTATGGCAGAAAACTGCCACGCCGTGCCCGATTTGGTTATTTATTGACTTGTTTATATACCACTGTCTTGTGATTTTTACAGATACCTCAAGGAACAGCAATCATATCGAATACTCCTTCCTCCTCCTATTGTCCCCACAACAACAACCCTGTGAGGTGAGGGAGGCTAGCCTCAAGGTCACCCAGCCAAGCTTTTAGGCCTAAAGTTCCTTCTTTAATGTTTCAGTCTGTCTTTGTAATGTAGAGGATTTATGAGGGGAAGGAGAAAAACTTCCCCACGTTTTTGTAGTCCGGTGTGTTTTATGCATCCTTGATGTTACCTTGTTTCCCTGAAAATAAGACCCGGTCTTATTTTCTTTTGGGCCCCAAAATAAGGACCGGTCTTATTTTCGGGGGATGTCTTACCCATTTACCTTAGGACCACCTTAGCCAGGCCTGGTATCTGTCACATCATAGGCTGAGTTCTGCAATCACTCACAGTTGGATGCCACATGGTGCATCACACCTTCATTCACGGTATACATTGATTCATACATTGAATCATGTCTACTTGTATCAAGACCACGGGTATTTTTATTTAACTACTCCATCAATGTTCAACCTTTTCTTCTGAGACATTTGCTCAGTCTTCAGTAATTGCTGAATGCTGGAAATCCTCATCGACATTTTTATTCAAAGGAAGCTCAAGGATCTCAAGTATGCTACATTGTCCTTGATGCTCTCTGAGCTTGGTCCTTTACTTGAAGATGTTTCACTCGCCAAACTCTAATCAGTGTGTTGTGGTCCTCTGGTAGCCTGTGGAGTCGGCAGCAGAATCGGACAGTGGGGAAGAACATGAACAAGTCTGGGGAGGACTCAGGCGATGGTCCTGCATCTGACACGGAGATGGGGCCAGGGCCATTTGGGAATTATGTGCTGACTCCGGAGCCTCCAGAATCTGACAGCAGCGAGGCAGAAGAACAAGGGGAGCCCATTCCCAGTGCGCATGTGCACAGAGCTGCCATAAGGGAAGAGCAGCTAAGACAAGAGGGGCAACTCGGGAGTAAGGCTTGGAGGTGATTGCCCCTCCTATAAGATATAAAGGAAGAGCAAAGGGATAGGAACCTTTGCGGGAAGCAATGTCATTCGCTCTGTTCGGATTAAACCTTGAAGCTCTGTGTGGACTTTGTACTTCGTTTGGCTTTTTACAGTTAATTTGGTACTTTGGTTGTTGGCAACAATTCAGATAAAGGTCGGTGCTTATCTCGAGAAACTGTTTGGGACTCATTTACGGGCTGGGAATGAACATAATTCCCAGCATTGAAATAAAACAAGAGTTTTAAGGACTAAGTGTGTGCTTAATTACAGTCTCGGGAAGCCTTGGTCAGAATACAGTGCTAGTAAGGAATGTGGTTTGCTCTCAGTTTATATTCTAATGGCTTGTCATGTTAGTGCAAGAAAACAACCAAGAGCATACACTTACACATACACACATATATATTCATACATATAGATAACAGACACACACACACGTTACATGGTATGTATATATATGTGTGTGTGTGCGTGTGTGTGTGTGTGTATATATATGTATATCTGGCAAACTTTCCAATGAATACATTTAGCGTCACGGTCATGACACTGCTGAAAGTCAGTTTGTGAAATTTTTCTACAGCCACTGATCAAAAGGCCAATTGTTTCATCTTTTTCACTACAAAGATGACATTTACTATTGTTTATTATATGATGAATTTTTGCTTTTCATGCAATTATTGGCAAAGTTATTCTTAGGCTGCCAAAAAGAAAGCATTCAACATTTCTCTCTTTTAACAGTCTTGATCTCAACTCCAGGTAGAGATTTTAATCAGCTTTTCCTTCAATACTCTTCAAGTATTGAGCATGCATTGGCGTGTTCTTCCAATTAAGAAATTGGTTTTTGATTATATTCGTCTTTTCTATACTTTTTTATACTTGTTATCAGAAGCTTTCTCCGACTGACTTCCTTCAACAAAGATTCCTCACTTTTTTTTTTAAATATGCAAGCCATGTTTTTCTTCCTCCACAATTTGTTTCACCTGTAGGAAATCTCTGGTCCTTCCATTCCTCTTCCATTCCAAATCATTACTTTTTGGGTGAAGAATATAGTATATTGTCTTTAGTTTTCTTGTTACCTGATTCAAATTATCAGGTCTCATCTGGATCCAGTCAACTATTCCTGCCGTATATGATATAACGGGGACTGCTCTGATTGCTTTCATGATCTTTCTAGCCTTTAGCTTTGATTTCAACATTCTTTGAACTTGTTTGATATACAATATTTGGCAGAAGTATTTTCTTTTACTTGGTTCTGTAGTAAATCAGAAGCTTCCAAAATTCTTAAATATTTGTATCTTTCTCTTGTGCTATTGCCTTTATCAAATCTTTATAATTAAGCTAGTCATAATCTTCAATTATTTTTCCAGCCTTTCTGATGTATAGCTACACATTTGTCAATGCCAAATTGCATTTTAGTATTTTTGCTGAATTATTTTGTGCTTTTTAGCAAAGAATCCATTTCAGCACTCATTTTTCAAATAATTTTAGGTCATCCATAAAGGGAAAATGTGATTTTTTTATTCCTTTTTATCCAGTTCACATCCACAATTTGTCTTGTTCAAAATTGTTGTCAGTGACACCACCAATAGTAAAAAGAATTACATTACATTACAAAGGTAATGGATCACTTTGAAAAATTGCATGTCTGACCCTAACCCTAATTTTTCCTAAGACATTAGAAAATTAATAGACATTAGCCATTAATATTATTTGCCAAAACTTTATTAAAGTATCCATAACCTATCAAATGTTTCTGCTGATTCCAAAATGTTCAAGACCTTTCTCAAACCAGCTATGTGTAACAGAATCAGATCTGCAGTTTCCAGGCATGTTTCCCTTCCTTTTGTCTTTCTGAATTAGGAGTGTCCTTCCAATTGTCAATTATTCTTCATTTTCTGGTGCTTCCAAAATTCTATTCGTCTTAACTGCCAATCTTGAGTGTACAGTTGTCAATAATTTCAGCGAAAATCTATGAAGTTCACTTGGTCCAGAAACATTCCAGTTTTGACCTTCTTTGATTGCTGTCATCCAATTTCTTCAGTTATCCCAATGTGTTGCTTTCCTACTGTGATCCCCATTGTTTCCCATAAGCTTTTCCAAAATTCCAGGTACTTTTTTTGGTCGGGCTTTTTATTATTCTTTTTTATTTTATTTATTATTCTTTATTCTTTTTATTATTCTATTTTATTATTCTTTTTATGGTTCTTTCCCATTTTCAAGGCTTTTGTTGATTGAATTGATTGATTGAATTGATGCTAGTTTTCTCTAGACTGTAAATTCTCTAGAACTGGGTTATCTGATTGTCGTATCTTCTCTGCAATAGCTGCGACTCTTTGTTTTAACTGTTCTACAATCTCTGTAATTCCATTATTCTCCAGCTTGTTCTTCATGCACATGCTGGTTTTGATGTTCTTGTTCTTCAAATTTTCTTGCTTTAAATTATTCAAATTGCTCAAATCCATGCAAATTTTCTTTATTTTCAATTCTAAGCAAATTTCCCCTTTAGGTTTTCACTTCTTAATGGATTAATTCCTCCATATTTTAAATCTGAATTCTTCAATAGCTGCATAGGCTACGGCATACATCAACTGGTTTGTTTGGGCCAATGTTTCAGCTGGAATAATTTTGGCAACTTTTTCACTATTTTGGCCAATGTCTTCTCGCTGATTTGATTCAACTTTGGCAACTCCCATTTTATTTTCTCCCTCAGCCATGATTAAACCACAATGTCCTAACCTAGACCTAAGGGTTCACACTGTCCTCAGGGCTTCTTAGGATGCAGTAGCAAAATGAAACAATAGGAGCTTTAACTAACAGGAGCTCAACCAACTGAAAATAGGTAAGGAATATTGCATCTTTGTCCTGCAGCCTTAAATTTATGGCTGCCTCCAAGTTGGCTCCCTTCTGAACTATGAAGTTCATGTGGTTCAGCAATACTCTAGTTTTTGAATTTCTTTCATTGTTTTCATACAGTTTCTTCATTTATCCTAACTTCTTCCATGCTGGGTATTTTCAGTGCATTTTCAACATGCTTGATTCATGTTCTAGGGATCTGTATGGATTCTCATCAGTGTGGCTGTCCATCATGTAGATCCCAATTGGGACCAAAATTTCTGTTGTTAAGTGAAACATGTATTGAGCTTTACTCCATTTTATGACCTTTCTTGCCACAGTTGTTAAGTGAATCAATGTAGTTGATAACCTAGTAACATGGTTGTTAAATGAATGTGGCTTCCCCATGGATTCTGCTTGTCAAAAGGTCACAAAAGGGGATCATATGATCCCCAGGATACTGCAACCATCATAAATATGAGCCAGTTGCCAAGCATCTGAATTTTGATCACACGATCATGGGGATGCTGTAATGGTCATAACTGTGAAAAATGGCCATAAGTCACATTTTCAATGCTGCTGTAACTTTGAATGGTTACTAAACAAGCTGTTTTAGTCGAAGACTACCTGTAATGGCTCTTCTTGCACAGGTCCTCAGCCATGGAGGCACGATTGACTTTGAGCCCCCCCCCCCTCTCTCTCTCACCCCAACCCATCTCACAGGGTTGTTGTTGTGGAGAAAATAGGCGAAGGAAGGAATATTGGGTTATGTTCCCCATCTTGAGTTATTTATGAGAAAATAATTAAAATGGGATTTTAAAGAGATCTTTAAAAATAGTATCAAAGGCTTGCCTTGGCAGGGAAAATTGTAGCAAAGAGGTCATCGTGTGTGAGTTGGGTGGCCATATAAATCTAATAAATAAATGAACAATTGCAAAAGTCTATATAGCTGGTATCTCAGGGGAAATAATATCACTTAGAGTACAGTAGGAATGGGTTACTTAAGAAGTGTATGTGGTAAAATAAGAACAGTCAAAGCCAGGAAGGAAAGGGTAATGGATGAATATGCAAAAGTGTGTGACTGATACAAAATAACAGACTTTGAGGTCATTAGGATAAGGGTCACTTAGTGTGCTTAAACGAGGATCAAATTGCAAAAGAAACATAGAAAGGAAAAGTCAATGGGTCAAGAGGAAAGAAAACATTAAAAAAGTCATGGTTGGGTCGAACCAATGAGGTCCTTAGGAAGAAATGAGCAACAGATTTGAGGAGTCTGCAAAATGGCATGTGGATGTCATTTTGCAAGATGGTTTTGCAAGAACAGGAGCTATGGAATGATATACACCAGCCATGTCTCTTTCTCTTAGCTCATGCCTTTCATTTCTTTGATGTACTAGAGCTAGTCCTTGACTTTACGACAGTTCATTTAGTGACCATTCGAAGTTATTAAAGTACTGGAAAAATGACTTATGACCGTTTTTCACACATTATGACCATTGCAGAATCGCTAGGATCATGTGATCAAAATTCAGAGGCTTGGCAACTGATTTACATTTATGATGTTTGCCATGTCCCGAGATAATGTGATCACCTTGTGCAACCTTCTGACAAGCAAAGCCAATGGGGAAGCCAGGTTCACTTAACAACTGTGTTCCTAACAACTGCAGTGATTCACTCAACAGCTGTAGCAAAAAAAGTCGTAAAATGGAGCAAAATTCACTTAACAAACGTTTTGCTTGGCAACATAAATCTGGGGCTCAATTGTGGTCGTAAGTCAAGGACTACCTATATTTTGAATTCCTTTTCTGTGTTTTGCAATATACTGTTTACTCTGAAAGGAAACAGTGTAATGGCTATGTGAACATTTTTCTTATACAGCAGAAAAGCTGTAGTTGTCTAAATGCTACAAAGTTGTACTTCTAGTAATGATCCCAATCTTCCTGTCCAACAGTGAGGAATGTTGGGAATTATAATTCAGAAACATCTGGAAAAATTTCCTATCTTGTTGAAAATGCCTGGCTTATTGATGGACCTAGGCTATCAAGTCTTTCCATTCTTATCTATCTCCCCTCCCTGCTAAGCTGTTCTATTTTCTCTCTTGTGTCCAGTTGGTTCCCAACTGATTGAGTATGGAGTATGGAGATTAGTTCTTATCTCCTCCACTGCACTTCTTGGTTACAGGAAGAAAACAGCTTCAGAAGTAACATCCCCCTACAGAGGAAAAGAGTTTGCTCTTTTTAAGGGACAACTTATTGCCTTTCTGTACTACACACCCCAACGGGTTATTCATTCATTCATTCATTCAATCAATCAATCAATCAGTCAGTCAAGTGCATGCACAGATTGTGAGAAAGAGGCTTTTGGCTCATTGTCTCTTGTGAATTTTGCCTCAGTCATCATCGATATATAGATAGTAGCTCTCAAAAGGGCCTGCTGGCCAGGAATTCAGGGAATTGTAATCCCAACATCCCAGAGAACTCACAGGCTCCCTTTTGTTGGATGGGTTCCAGGAGAGGCCAGCCTAAACACCCCCTTCCAAGCCCAGGATTTGATCAAAGACATTAAGATGGGGAAAAGGCTGGTGAAATGGAGCCCCCACCATGCTGAATAGGATGGCCAAGAAGAAAATTATATATAGCCATAACAGAACAATAATAAAAACATGAAAAGGAAAGCAAATGGGCTATTTGTTCTCTCTTCCCCACTTTCCCAGTGTGCCACCCTCTCCCGTTATTGCCCCTCTGAATCTTGATCGAAGGTGTGTATCCCTTTGCTGTATGTCTGTGGAGATCCTCAGTCATCCAGGTCATGATTGTCTCAGGAGTGCTTCTTCCAAGGGTTTTTTTTCCCCCTGAGGAAGAAGGACAAAACGTTTCACTGCTCATCCAAGAAGCTTCATCGGTTATCGTGGGGTGGGGTAGAAGGCGACATATCGACGGTTGCCTATATCTTCCGCTGCTCTTCGGAAGCGTGTCAATGCACCTGCACTTCCCAGGTAGCCCAGAAGGGGCCGCTATCGCACTGAGCTGCCCTGCAAACGCCCACTCTCTCCGGCCGCCTCGGTGCCCGCCAAAGCGAGAAAAAGAAGGCGAGACGCGCTGCAGGCGCCTGAGCTTTGATTGTCGCTCACCGATTGGGCGATTCGCAATAAGGGCCCCGCATGGCAACACAGGCAGTCGGAAGGGCAGCGCTCCCAAGATCAGCGGCTGCGATTCCGGGAATCTTGGGCTGGGTCTCGAACCCTCCCTGCAGGCTGGAAGGAGCGGCATCCCAGGGGAAGGAGCACCTGCCGTCTGCCGGTGTTTCGGAGGTACTAAAAAGTCTCGAAGGCTGAAATCAGTCTAACCCTTTTCCAGCTTGAAACCCTCTGGAGTCTGGATGCCTTGTGACTACAATACCCAGAATTCCCACCCACCGCACACGACGGGCCCAGTATTTTTCTTAATGTATGGTTTATTGATGCTTTTTCCTTTGATATCACATAAAAAAAAATTCCATATCAATCTGAACAGCGTGTTGTCTGGACACAATTAGTTTTAAGTAGAAATACAATATGAATCAACATAAATCACAATAGTAAACGTCACAAACGTATCAGTAATAATAGCAAAATAGTAATGCAGTTTGCCCATCTTACAAAATTTTCAACACAAAAGTTTTTATCTTTTAGATCTTATTAAATTCTAATCTCTGATTCTATTCGTTAACCATTGATGAAACAATAAATATGGATTGTCAACAAATATTCTGATACTTCCTTTTCTTTTAAGTGTTAATCTATCAATCTCAGCACATTCTAATATTTTTATAACACTTTCATTCTGTAGGGATCTCTTCATTTTTCCATTGCTGTGTGAACACAATTCTTGCTGCCATTAATACATGTAAAATTAAATATGTTTTCCCTTTGTCATACTATTCTGGTAATATGCCCAACAAAAATATCTCTGGTTTCAGATCTATATGCTGTTTTATCATTTTTTCTAACCAAGTATGTATTTTAGTCCAATATTTTTTTGACTTTGAGCATGTCCACTACATACGGTAATATGAACCTGGTATCTGACTACACTTCCAATATTTAGCTGATAAATTTTCATACAACTTTGCTAATTTCACTGGTGGTAAATACCACCTATAAAACATTATAAAATAAGATCTCCTTATAGGTTGTTGGCATTGTTAATTTTCAATTTCTATCCCACAGTTTCTGCCATTTCTCAAATTCTATTGGATAGCCAAAAATTGTAGCCTATTTTATCATTGTTTCTTTCACTTGTTCTTCTTCCAATTTAATACTCAATAATTGTACATTTTTATTAGTTTTTCATCTGTCCCTAGTAATATTTGATCTAGTTCTGTTAGTTCTTTATAAAAGCCCTGCATTCTTACGTCTTCCTCATGATTTTGATTGTATTTGCACATACTGTATAGCCACCATGCTAAATCAATCTCTTTTTTGAAGGCATCAAGTTGTGAAAGATTGTTGTAATTGCCATATCAGTGTTATTAGAATCCTTCCCAGAAATTCCAGCCTTCAGACATCTGATCCTAAAAGGTAAAAATTCCTTTGAACAAAGCTTGATTCCTGGTGATTTACATGAAACTTATCCATAGCGTTTTCTTGACAGCATACAGAAATGGTTTCTCTCTGCTGAATCCCTGCCTTCAGGGATCTCTTCTCTCCTCTTCCTGTTTTGACTTTTTCCTGCCAAATATTAACTTGGGCTAATCCTGCTTAGTTTCTGAGGTCTAATCCTATGCTACTATATTCTCATTTTGCATCCCCAATGCATAGATATTACTGGGATAGAAAAGCCGGCTTCAAATTTCTTCATTCAGTTTTAAAATTAACCTTGGAACACTTGCTTTCTCAGTTACATCACAGGATAATTGTTAAAAGAATGTAATCTATTCTCCTGTTATATATGTTAATGTCTTGTTTATTTGGCCCACTAAGGAATAATGTAATAACACTGAATGGGTTTTGCCCAATCTGTAGATGAGCTAGGGTTGGAATGCAAAAATTGGAGCAATGGAGAGACCTAGATGTGTAGAACTGAAGGCTAGGACTGAATAAATACCAGTACAATAAAGTAGGTTAAATTATTCCAGCTTTGCAACGTGGATTCTTTATTACCAATACCTGCTTCAGGCAACATAACCCAGCCTATTCCTCACCAGATACATAACATTGTATTCAGATCAAGTGCCTAAAAGAAACCAAACAACAATAAAGTGCAAATGAGGACACTTTCAGATGAAAGTGTGTGGAACAGATCACACACTATTGATGTCAAATAATCTGCTATGCTTAACCTGTATGGAACAGAAGCTAAAGAGCTAGAGGAAAAGATAAGAGATGTAAAAATTGAAGTTGAAAAAATATCCCCAAAATTTCAAAGTGGAAAAGAGTCAAACTGCTTTTAGAACAAACTTAAAGTCTTGAACAAGAAAGATGTACAATGACTAAATGTAGGCTTCCAACATTGTGCAAATAATCAGGAATGCCAACAAACAGAGAGAATAAACAAGAAACAAATATTTTTAAAAGATAACCAGATAAATCATAGAAAATTTTACTGATAAGGCAGAATTCTCAAGGGTAATCACAAAAAAAGGCTACTAGAAGCAAAATAGGTTAAAATAAGATGAAAGACAATTCCAAATCCTTTTATAAACAATTTTACAGAGTAACAGAAACATTTGCAGGAAAGTTATTCAATAATTAACTCCATTAGAAAGGAAATGTATCATGCAATAGACCATTTGTCAAATATGCAAGTAGCAAGCATAGATGAAATGCTCATTGAACTATTTCAACCTGCACAAGAGGAGAAAATTAAAATGCAAACAACTGGAAGTTTACAATGGAGAGAGAGAGAGAGAGAGAGAGAGAGAGAGAGAGAGAGAGAGAGAGAGAGAGAGAGAGAGAGAGACTATATATCAATACCAAAGAAAAGTGTGCAAGCTATTAATTTCACATGCTAGGAAAATGATGTTTAGGATTATCCAATAAGATTAGAGGCCTGCACATAAAGAGAAATGCCAGATGTTCAAGCTGATTTTTGAAAAGGAAATAATACCAAAAAGAAGTAAATATGTGCTTCATCAATTATAGAAAGGCCTTTGTGTCAACCATGTCCAAACCGTCCAAACTAAGGATGTCCTTAGGAAAGCAAGAACTTCAGAACATTTCATTGTCCTCTTATGAAACATGACATAGAAGACAGGAAGCACAGTACAAGCAGCACATATAAAAACGGACTGCTACCTTTATATTGAGGCGATTAGATTGGAAGAAGATGAGCTGCATGGTTTTAAAAATGGAGAAAGAAACATCAATAACCTTGCCATGCTGACGACATTATCCTGATAGCTAAAAATGCAAAAATGTAACTCTAGCAAAGAAATAAAAAAGCACAATGAAAATTAAGGAAGTAAGATCAAAATAAATGCCAAAATAATGACAACAGATATAGCAACCTGCCTCAGAACTACAATGAAGATACTGAAAGGATGGCTACCTTTTAGAATCAATTATCAACAATAAAGGAACTAGCAGTCAAGAAATATTATTCCAACTGGCACTTGGTAGGATAGCTATGAAGGTCTGGAAAAAAGAGTTTGAGATATTATTATTGCCCTTTATCTACAAAGTTCTGACTTGCAAGCCATGGCTTTCCCTGTGGAGAAAAGGAAGTCTGTGGAAATGAAATAGAAGTTGGACTTTGAAGAAGAATGACAGAAAAACTGTTGTCATCTTTGAACTTTGGTGTTGGAAAAGACTCTTGAGAATACCATGGATAGCTACAAAAACACAATGAGAAGCCCATAATGCTGGGAAAGGTGAAAGGAAAGGAAAGGACAAGGTGATGGGACTTCATTAGGGTGGCTATGAATGTATAAGTAGAAAAATGAAGGGACAAATTGGAGACAGATTATCCTAGGGAAGGTCGATGTGGTTGTTGAGAGTTGATACCAATTTCATAGCACATATGTCCGAACACCTGGTAATTCTTCTGATGATCCTTTATAATAAACAGGAGCTATTGTAGGAAATGAATTTATAACTGAACATTTTGTCATTTGCAAACAACAGCACTGTTAGCTAAAGTAAAAAAATCTGGAGGAGCTCACGAGAAAACTAATAGGGTAAAATTAATATAAATATGATTAAATAATAGATAAAAATGAAAACCCTTTAATATTGAGACAACAAATAAAATATCAACCACTATGCTTTGTGAACTCAGAGTAAAGGCTAGGTCACACTGGCCGACGGATGCAAAACGTATGTAAAAAGGACACAGCGGACGAGCAAAATTTCCATCTGTTGTTATCCGCTCTCAAAAGTGCCCCAAATTTGCATAAACAGAGCGGACAACGGAAAGGAACAAACGTGGAGAGGATGTAGCGGGGATGTCAAGCGAATGTTCGTAGGAAGCCTAGCGGAGGGGAGAAGCTATATAGAAAATGTAGAATGGTAAATAAGATATGAAATGGGATAAAAAGTGAGCATGAATTTTTAATTTATGTCTGTATAAAAAGATGTAATCGGGACTAAGCCGCTTTCCAAAAAGAAGTTTTATGTTTTGATGTTTTGTGTTTTGTTTGTATATGTTTGTTTATTGAAAACAAAAAAAATCTTTAAAAAAAGAAAGGAGGGGTGGTCCTTTCAGAGATATACCTAGCTGGATTCCAGAAATGTCACCAGCCAAAATTCTGGGACAGGGGTTAAAATTTGGTGACTGTCATGTAGGAATCCTTATGGCTTTTAGGTATGCTGCCCCACAAGTCACTGGATATGAGACCCTGTTTGTGAAGTTGGGCTCTAAGGATTAGTTGGGAATGTTGCTGTTGTACCAGCCTTCCTACTGCACAGCAACTTGCTTGCCTGAGCAATATGAGACTGTTTTGTGGTTTGATGGTGGAGTTCCCTACACTTACGCTCTTGGGGATTTCAATCTGCCTTCTCTAGGAATAGGATCTGAGGTGGATTGGGAGTTCCTCCTGGACTCCCCACTGCTGCTTGAAGAGCAAGAGGTGGCTGCCACTGAGAAGGCTTTTACACAGCTTCATATTGTGCGCTAGTAATACCATTCCTGCATTGGAGGGGAGGGTATGGTTACCCATGCCATAGTCACCTCCCAATTGGATATATATATAAAACAAATTCTGCTGAGATCATTCAGCAATCAAAATAATAATATAAGATGGAAACCGAAATTCCCCTGGCCCAAAGCCATGCCTTTAAGACCTTCAGAAAGGCAGGCAGGATTGAAGCTGCTTAGATCTTGAGGGGACTGATTTTTTTGTAGGCAGGCAAAATGATAGAGAAGTTGTGCCTCCCAACTCTTGCAAGATGACATTGCTTAAGAGATAGGATCTAGAGTGCCCTGACCTTGTCAAATCTTATTGGATGGGGAAAATGATTTGAGATAGGCAGTCCTGCAAATAACATGGTCTCGTAAACTAACTTCTTCAATGTAAATTCTTCCAATTTACTCATTTGCGTCCCTATTTATTTTATTTAAAATATGTTTAGTTTGCCCATTATCCCGCAAATCCCTTCTGTAAACACTTTGTTATCCAGCATACACTGGGGAAATCCTATTGTAATCCCCTCTTACAATGGGAGAAAGTATAACCGAAATTAACAGAGGAAACGTTACAGTAAACAAACCATGATACCAGTGTGGTTGCTGGCCTGCCAAAGATCACTTAGTATTTTTTTTTAAATAGCATTAGTTGTTATACATTTAGAGAAAGTGGAAGTTCTGAGTTTGTTTGGGAACATTTTTCCAGAAAATTAAAATGGTGAAGACAATTCATCAGTAAACCGTTTTTAAATCATATTACACAAATATCACAAAGATATAAAGAAGCTTTTCCCAATCTAAATAAAATCTGGAACCCTCCTTCAGACATTTTGGGGCACAACTTGACGATACTGGATGGGAATTATGGGAATCAAAGTCCCAACACATCTGAAGGGCACCAAGGTAGGGAAGGCTGTTACCTGCCAGCAGAGACAAGAAGCATGTTCTTAAGATAGTCAAGAATACCAGCAAGGGCTGTGATGTTGATGCTATTATACATCTTGGTACAAATGATCTGTCCCAGAAGGATGTACTTTCTGTTCAGAAAGACTTCCAGAGCTTGGGGTATGAACTTAGTAATATGGACTGTAGGCTTTTCTTTTCAGAGGTTCTACCAGTATACAAGAAACAAAAAGCGAAAGGGCAGCGTGTAGCAGAGTTTAATGTGTGGCTAAAGGAGTGGTGTTAAAAGGGAAGGCTTTCCTTTTATTAGTCATGATGTCTGCAGCTGGTCCAATGAAAAACTGCACAAAAGAGATGGTTTGCATCCCTGAAAGAAAGGGACTGAGTTACTCTCTTTTGTGCAGTTTTGGCATTAAATTCACAGATTTCCTGGATAAACGTTTAAACTGAACAGCGGGGACAGAGAATCAATGGATTCAGAACATTTCTGTCCCCAGCAATCTAAAACTAATAAAGATACCAGTTCATGCAAAATAGATGTTTGCGCAGGTAAGATTATCAACCTTGATGCCAACCAAAACCAAGCATTTAATAGTGAGTGCCATACCATGTGGACTAATCAAACAGGTGGCAAGAAAGTAGGGACAGGCAGGCACAACACAAACTATATAGACAGGAAACACAGTGTCAGACATAAAGATCTTAAGTGCCTATATACAAATGCACAAAGTCTGGGGAACAAGCAGGGTGAACTCGAACTACAAATATAAAAATATGATATAGTTGGAATAACAGAAACTTGATGGGATGAAACCCATGATTGGAACATTCTGGTAGAAGGATACAAACTATTCAAAAAAAGAGGAGGTAGAGTTGCACTGTATGTAAAGGACCACTATATTGCTACAGAAATGCATGAAACCAAAGATGAAAACCTCCTAGAATGCATATGGGTCAATATAAAAGAAAAAAAAAGAATGACATGGCCATAGGCATATATTATAGGCCACCCAATCAAGCAGAAAAAATAGATGTCCCTTTTGCCAGCCATCTAACAAACATATGCAGAAACACACAACAATAGTAATGGGAGACTTCAATTATCCTGATATCAATTGAAAAACTAATTCTGCACCAAGTGAGAAATCAAATAAGTTCCTAACCAACCTAGCTGACAACTTTGTTGTCTAAAAGGTAGAGGGTGAAACTAGAGGGACAGACATACTGGACTTAATTCTAATAAACAGAGAAGAAATGATAGAGGGAGTTGAAACTTCAGGAACCTTGGGTGACAGTGACCATGTCATACTAGAATTCAACATAACACAAATACAAGTAACATAATAACACCAGAGTCTTGGATTTTAAAAGAGCTGATTTCAATAAACTCAGAGAGAACTTGGGAAAGATTCCATGGATGAAAATCCTAAAGGGGAAAACAACTCAAGAATCTTGGGAAACTCTAAAAAGTATGATCATAGAAGCCCAAACCAGCACAATACCACTGAGAAAAAAAAACAAGATATCCAAGAAGAAACCAGCATAGCTGCACAAAGATCTCTCTGGCAAATTGAAAGAAAAAAAGGACAAGTACAAAAAATTGAAAGAAGGACGTACAACTAAGGCAGAATATCAGCAGATAGCCAGAAACTGCAAAGACGAAGTCAGGATAGCAAAGGCTCAGAACGAACAAAGACTTGCAACAAAAGTCAAAGATAATAAAAAAAAGTTTCTTCCAACATATAAATAACAAGAAAAAAATCAAGGAAACAGCAGGTCCACTAAAGAGAGAAGATGGCAAGGAAGTAACAGGCAACAGAGAGAAAGCAGAACTGCTTAACTCATTCTTTGCATCTATCTTCATGCAAAAAGAAACTATAGCTCAACCCACCATAAACATAACTGTAAAAGACAGACCAGAAAGAAAAGTTAAAATAAGCAAAAAAATAGTTAGAGAACACCTGTCTGATCTTGATGAAAACAAATCACTGGGGCCTGATGGATTACATCCCAGATTTTAAAGGAGCTTGGCAGAGGTCATCTCAGAACCACTGCACCATATCTTTCAAAAATCCTGGAGCACCGGGGAACTACCAGAGGACTGGAAAAGAGCTGATGTGGTTCCATCTTCAAAAAAGGAAAAAAAAAAAACAGTCCCAGGAAACTATACACCAATTAGCCTAACATCAATACCTGGGAAGATACTGGAAAAGATAATAAAAAAACAGATCTGCCAACATCTAGAAACAAGTAAAGTAATAATTAGCAGTCAGCACAGCTTTGTTAAAAACAGATCATGCCAAACCAATCTTATTTCATTCTTCAACACAGTGACTAAATTAGTAGACCAGCAAAATATTGTGGACAGAATATACTTAGACTTCAGCAAGGCATTTGACAAAGTAGACCACAACCTTCTTCTTAAGGGCCTGTCACATTGGCTGACGGATGCAAAACCGTATGTAAAAAGGACACAGCGGACAAGAAAATGTTCCATCCATTGTTATCTGCTCTCAAAAGTGCCCTGCATTTGCATAACCAGAGCGGACAACACGGAAAGGAACGGACGGGGGGGGGGGAGGATGTAGAGGGGATGGAAAGCGGATGCTCCACGGAAGCCTAGTGGATGGAAGCGGATGGAACATCCGCAGGGCTTCCGGGGGAACAGAGCGAAGCGGACGCGCAGCAGAAAGAGTGGATGCAGAGCGGATGAAGCGGATGCAGAGCGGAAGCCTAGCGGATGCACAGCGTTCACTGCGCATGCGGGGAGGATGCATTGTGTCAGCCCCGTGGATATAAAGGGAAGCAGCTCGCAAGCAGGTCACCATTCAGAGGAAAGACCTGCTGCCAGACACAGCTCCAGCCAGCCAGCCAGCCAGCCAACAACCATGGGGAAGAAGAGAAAGCCTCTGCCATCTGCTGCCAGCCCTGGCAAGAAGGACAGGGCCACCATCCCACCCCCTGGCCCTGACTCTGCTTCTGCTGGGGCTTCTGCTGGGGCTGACTCCTCTGGTGCTGGAGTTTCTGCTGGCGCTGCTCCTGGTGCTGGTGCTTCTGCTGGTGCTTACTCTGCTGGTGCTGCTCCTGGTGCTGGGGCTTCTGCTGGTGCTTACTCTGCTGGCGCTGCTCCTCGTCCTGCTGGTGCTCCTGGTCCTGCTTGTGCTCCTGGTGCTGCTGGTGCTGCTGGTGTTTACTCTGCTGCTGCTGATCCTGGTCCTGCTGATCCTGCTGGCGCTGCTACTGCTGCTGCTGCTCCTGGTCCTACTGGTCCTGCTTTTGCTGCTACTGTTGTTGTTGCTGCTGCTGGTGGTGGTGATGTGGAGGAGCAGCCCCTACAACCTCGAAGCCCCTCTGATGAGGGCTCATATGGCCCTGCCAGAGAGAGCAAGAGGCAAACGCGTGAACTGGAGAGGAGGCAATACTCCATCGAAGAGGAACATGAGGATGAGGTGCTGGAATGGCTGAGGGAGAACAAGTATCTATGGCGGAAGGGACACAGGCTCTATCGAGACACCAAAAGGAAGCAGGCTGCTTGGAGAGAGAAGGTGGAGAGCCTGGGCTACACTTCAGAGGTGCTCCTCGGCTGGTGGAAGCACATGCACACCTGGTATAGGAAGCTGCACCTCAAGAAATCTGCCCAGGCCACGGTCAAGCTGACGGACCAAGAGACCTACATGATGGCCAAGTGCAGCTTCTTGGAGGGTGAGATCCGCCACCGAGGAGCAGCCCCTCTCACAACCCTCTCTCTCAGGCAGCCCACTGAGAGCCAGTCCTCTTCTGGCCAAGAGTCAGCTCCTGTGTCCAGGCCTGTTCTGCAACACTGGGTAGCAGGTGTGCATGAGATTGTGTGGGATGCAGCAAGCTTCCACGATCCTCCTCATGGTCTCTGGGCAATGCTGCATGGTGGTGAGAAGTACCTGGAACCTGTTGGCCAGGATGCCAAAGGCGTTCTCCACCACCGGCC
Source organism: Laticauda colubrina (assembly GCA_015471245.1). Classification (NCBI taxonomy): domain Eukaryota; kingdom Metazoa; phylum Chordata; class Lepidosauria; order Squamata; family Elapidae; genus Laticauda; species Laticauda colubrina. Next base: position 23,927,513 of record BLBF01000021.1, on the reverse strand, counting down.
TTGCCCTGGACAGCCTGTAGTTGAAGATCCTCTCTTCACGGGTGAGGTATTTGGAGGTGTAGGGCTTCATGAGGTAGGTTCTGAGGGAGAAGGCATCATCCCCCACAATGAAATAGGGCACATCTTGCGTGTCGTTGGGCAGGGGGTCTGGATCTGGGAAGCCCATCATGAGGTTGCGTTCCAGCCCCTCCTTGAGGTGACTGGCGTTGTATACCTGGGCATCCGAAGATGACCCGTTGCCTGAAGCATCGATGTACATGAACTTGTAGTCGGCATCGACCATGGCGAAGAGGATGATGCTGAAGAAGCCCTTGTAGTTGAAATAAGTGGACCCTGAGTTGGGTGGAGCTTTGCAGGCCACGTGCTTGCCATCTATGGCTCCAACGGTGTGGGGAAAGTTCCACCTCTGATACCACTGCTCTGCAACTTTCCTCCAGCCTTCTTCAGTGGTGGGATACTGGAGGAGCTCCTCCAGGTATTCTTCGATGATGGCCTGCACCACTTCTCTGACCACAATGCTGATGGTGTTGTGTGGCACCCTCCAGCCGTACTGCATGCTCCTGTACTTGGTCCCTGAGGCCAGGTGGTGCAGAGTCAGTGCCATCTTGAGCCCAGGGTCCAGGCTGGGTCAGAAGTTGGTGCTCTGCTTGGTCAACCTGGGTGTCAGCCGCTCCACAACTTTGTCAAACATGGCTGGAGGCATCCTCATGAAGTTTTGGAATGCACGAGGGTCTTTGTTCCTGAGCTCCACCATCAGCTTGTTGTACAGTCCGTATTCTGCTCTTCTCCTGATCCATCGTTGGACCCAGACACTTCTTGGCCGCCTCCTTTTCTTCGCGTAGAACAGGTGAAAGAGCCTGTAGATGGCTTCGCACTGTTGTAGAATGATAGTGGCTACCAAAAGGACTGTGGTACGATCCACGGTGGACATGACTGGATGCTGTGGAAGAGGAAGAGCCAGATGAAGGCTGAAGAGGTCTGCACCGCAGGGCTGCTGGACTGAAAGTGAGATCCAGGCGAGTTCCTCCCCTTTTTTATAGGAAATATAGGTTTTCCGCTAGGTGTCCTTTTGCATCCTCTAGACATCCTAAATATCTGAGATAGGTCCCCTCTGCGAATGTTTTTTCTGTTTTAATGCTTTGTATGTGAGCTGCATCCGCTTTCATCCTTTCTACGTCCGTGCTACTAATGCTGCGCGTCTGTTCCTCATCCGTTTCGCTTCCTCCCTGTGTCCGTTTTCCACTGGAGCGGATGCGAGTTGCGCGAATGCGCAGCAGATGCCTAGCGGATATAGCGGACGCGTAACGGATGACGACGGATGTAGAACGGATGTTCCCCGTATGCGTTGCGGATGCAGAATGGATGCATTGGATACATTTTCCGCTCAAAAAGTTTTGTGCAGCTCAAAACTTTTTGAGCGGATGAAATGTCAGTAGACGGATGCTGGACGGATAGAGAGGATGAAAAACGGAGGCAGTGAGTACAGAACGGAAGAATCACGTTAACCAACGGATGGCAAGTGTTTCTCTCCGTTTTACATCCTCTTTCCATCCATTGGTGCAGTGTGACATGGGCTTTAGTAAGCTAGAAAAAAGTGGAATAGATAGCACCACCACTAGATGGATTCGCAACTGCTGGCAAATCTTACTCAACGAGTAGTCCTTAATGGGTCTAAGTCTACATGGAGGGAACTAAGTAGTGGAGTGCCACAAGGTTCTGTCTTAGGCCCAATACTCTTCAATATCTTCATTAACAACTAAGATGAGGGAATAGAAGGGGAACTTACCAAATTTGCAGATGATACTAAGCTGGCAGGAATAGCTAACACCCAAGAAGATAGGCTCAAGATCCAAATGGATCTTGACAGACTAGAACACTGGGCCATATCTAATAAAATGAAATCCAATATAGAAAAAAGTAAAGTCCTACACTTCGGCAAGAAAAACCAAAAGTACACAAACAGACTGGGTGAAACCAGGCTCAATAGCAGTCACTGTGAGAGGGATCTTGGCGTCTTAGTGGACAACCAGCTAAATATGAGCCAGCAGTATGCAGCAGCAGCCAAAAAAGCTAATGCAATCCTACGTTGTATTAACAGAGGGATACAGTCAAGATCAAGGGAAGTACTAATACCACTCTATAAAGCCTAAGTAAGACCACACCTAGAGTACTGCATCCTGTTTTGATCACCACATTATAAAAAAGATGTTGAGACTCTAGAAACAGTACAGAGAAGAGCAACCAGGATGATTAGGGGACTGGAGACTAAAACATGCAACGATCGGTTGCAGGAACTGGGCTTGGCTGGTCTAGTGAAGAGAAGGACCAGGGGAGACATGAGAGCAGTGTTGTTCCAATATTTGAGGGGCTGCCAGAGGGAGGAAAGGGTCAAGCTATTTTCTAAAGCACCTGAAGGCCAGACAAGGAATAATGGATGGAAACTGAACAAGGAGAGATTTAACTTGGAAACAAGGAGAAACTTTCTGACAGTGAGAACAATCAACCAATGGAACAGCTTTGCCCTCAGAAGTTGTGGGAGCGCCATCACTTGAGACCTTCAAGAAGAGATTGGACTGCCATCTGTCAGAAATGGTGTAGGGTCTCCCGCTTGGGTGGGGGGTTGGACTAGATGACCTACAAGGTCCCTTCAAACTCTGATTATCTGTATCTAAGGTTCCAGCTTTAAATAGTGTGTTTTGCTTTTTGCCTGTGTCTCTTTTATTCATTTATTGATTATACTTTTGATTGACTTAACAAATAATTTACTGAACTCCTTCCTTGGAACTTTATACATAGGAGATTAATTGCCTGACAATTCTTGTGTATTGTGTGTGCCTAGCTGGATTTTAAATGTATTCGTGTTACATATGTATTGAACCTCATGTGTTAAAATAAGAATGCACATGAAAACTGTCTCAGTCCATGATTGTACTGAGCATAGTCAGGTATCTATGCAGTTTTATACAGCACATTCACTCAACTACAGACCCTCCGGATATGCTGTGTTACAACTCACGTCATTTATAGTCAACGGAGAAGATTCCTTCTTGGAAAAAATCTCACAGAGCACATTTATGCCACTTCTAATGATGCCTTGGGGACACTATGTAATCAATGATACCTTGGGGGCATTATGTCTGATGTGTCAATCATTTGTCAGATTATAAACTAGAACATTTCAGCTAGTTACTCGAGCTGTATATGTGTATTTATTAAAACATCTTTGTGCCACAGGTTTTTAGGAGTCTGTGCACTGGATTATATAGGCATACATACAGTTCATTTTTCCCATTTTTGAATGCAATTTGCTCTTGACTTATCCATTTCTGCCAATTACTTCATTATCACAATATAATAGCATTACACAGTTGGAGGAGAGATCTGTTAATCCATCCCTGCCTATTTGTCATCCCCAATGGCTATCCAAATCTTTGCTTGAAAACCTCCAGTGACTAAATCCCAGGACTTCAGGAAAGAGGTGGCTTCATTGCTTGACACAGTAACTCTCAGTCAGAAAAGTCCTGGTAACAGATAATCAGAGTTGGAAGGGACCTTGTGGGTCATCTAGTCCAACCCCCTGCCCAAACAGGAGACCCTACACCATTTCTGACAGATGGGAGTCCAATCTCTTCTTCCTCATTTTGAGTAAGAATTTCCCTCCTAAAGCTTCTAACCATTTTCCTAACTTTCTAGCCTTAGGTGCTATGGAGAATAAATCCACATCTTGTTCCCTGTGACCAACCCTCAAAGTGCTTTTATGTTCTTCCTTATTCTACTCTTAATTGGACTAAACTGCAATGGCTGTTTATTTGCGGCCCCTGCAAACAGACCATCTACATGACCATAGGCAGAACTTGTTAAACACCTTAAAACCCCATGGGGAGTGAGTTCAGACATGCTGGATTGAATTCATACCCTATATGAAACCTGAAATCCAGATGAACAAACCATAAGTACTAACTAGACTCACTTAAAATATTGTTCCCGAACAAATGAAAATGATGGCTTGACTCCCATGCAACATTCCTGGAGAATGGCTGGATTCGTGGACTTGCAGAACTACAAACTATAACCCTTTTCTGCAGAAACAGAAATCATGTGGAGCAGTAAAGCTATGATATACTAAATAAGTCATCATGACCTGATTCATACATACCATACCATAACTGAGAGCCAGTTTTGTTTAATAACAAAGGAGACTGTGAGCCCTAGTCCGGTGAAAGCCGGCTGGGTAGCTTTGGGCCAGTCTGTCTCTCTCAGCCCACCTCACAGGGTTGTTGTTGGAGGAAAAATAGCAAGTGTTTTAGGTGCATTATGTTTGTTGCCTAGAGTTGATTAGATAGATAACATCTAATAATAATTGTTAACGTTCACTTACCAATCCAGGTAAGATAAATGAATCCCACTTTAGCTTAGTGCACATCTGTGAACTGAGGGACCAATGGCTTTTCCATCCAGTGAATGAAATTTCAAAGGCACCTCATATCTCAAACCCATGAGGGAGTTTCATTTCCTCCCTGTCAAGAGATGAGGTTGTTTAAGCCCCTGTCACACTGCACCAACGAATGCAAATAGGATGTAAAACGGACAAAAAAGCTTGCCATCCGTTGGTTAACGCAATGTATCCGTTCTGTACTCACTGCCTCCATTTTGCTTCCTCTCTATCCATCCAGCATACGTTTATGGACGTTTCATCTGCTCAGAAATTTTTGAGCTGCTCAAAACTTTTGCGCGGAAAATGTATCCAATTCGTTCGTTCTGCATCCGCTAGGCATCCGCTAGGCATCCGTTCTGCATCTGTTACGCATCCGCTATATCCGCTAGGCATCCGTTCCGCATCCGTGCAACTCGCATCCGCTCGGACGCAGGGAGGAAGCAGAATGGACGCAGAATGGATGCAGAACGGATGCCTAGCGGATGCAGCACGGAAACAAAGCATTTAAAACGGAAAAAACCTTCGCAGAGGGGACCTATCTCAGATATTAAGGATGTCTAGAGGATGCAAAGGGACACCTATACTGCCTATAAAAAGGGGGAGCAACTCGTCTGCATCTCACTTTCAGACCAGCAGCCCAGCGGTGCAGACCTCTGCAGCCTTCATCTGCCTCTTCCTCTTCCACAGCATCCAGTCATGTCCACTGTGGATTGTAACAAAGTCCTTTTGGCAGCCACCATCCTTCTGCAACAGTGCAAAGCCATCTGCAGGCTCTGTGAACTCTACTGCGAGAAGAAAAGGAGGCACCCAAAAAAAGTCTGGGTCCAAAGATGGTTCGCCAGTAGAGCGGAGGATGGACTGTACAACAAGCTGATGGTGGAGCTCAGGAACGAAGACACTCGGGCATTCCAGAACTTCATGAGGATGCCTCCAGCCATGTTTGACGAAGTTGTGCAGCGGCTGACACCCAGGTTGACCAAGGCAAACACCAACTTCCGGCCCAGCCTGGAACCTGGGCTCAAGGTGGCACTCACTCTGCACCACCTGGCCTCAGGGACCATCTACAGGAGCATGCAGTACGGCTGGAGGGTGCCACACAACACTATCAGCATTGTGGTCAGAGAAGTGGTGCAGGCCATCATCGAAGAATACAAGGAGGAGCTCCTCCAGTGCCTCTCCACTGAAGAAGGATGGAAGAAAGTTGCAGAGCAGTGATATCAGAGGTGGAACTTCCCCCACACCGTTGGAGCCATAGATTGCAAGCACGTGGCCTGCAAAGCTCCAGCCAAGTCGGGGTCCACTTATTTCAACTACAAGGGCTTCTTCAGCATCATCCTCTTCGCCATGGTTGATGCTGACTACAAGTTCATGTACATCGATGCTTCAGGCAACGGCTCATCTTCAGATGCCCAGGTATACAACGCAAGTGACCTCAAGGGTAGGCTGGAATGCAACCTCATGGTGGGCTTCCCAGATCCAGACCCCCTGCCCAACGACACACAAGATGTGCCCTATTTCATTGTGGGGGATGATGCCTTCTCTCTCACAACCTACCTCATGAAGCCCTACACCTCCAAATACCTCACCCGTGAAGAGAGGATCTTCAACTACAGGCTGTCCAGGGCAAGGCCGGTGGTGGAGAACGCCTTTGGCATCCTGGCCAACAGGTTCCAGGTACTTCTCACCACCATGCAGCATTGCCCAGAGACCATGAGGAGGATCGTGGAAGCTTGCTGCATCCTGCACAATCTCATGTGCACCCGCTACCCAGTCTTGCAGAACAGGCTCATGGACCTCCAGCAAGGCAATGGGGACATGGAGCCTGGGGAATGGAGGCAAGGGTGAAACCTGATAGACACTGAGGATGTGCAAGGCCCCAACAGAGCCTCACGTGAAGGGAAGAAGCAGCACAACCTCCTGAAACACTGGTGCAACTTCCCAGCTGGAGCAGTGGATTGGCAAGACAGGATGGTAGATGCTTAATGGATGCTTCCTTGAGCCTGTCTCATCACACTGATGAGATTGTGCCATGTATGTTGGGTGGGCCTACAATGAACAGGGCATTTAATAAAGAGTTGTGTTTATGTTCAAATATGTTGATCAATGAATAAATTGTTATTGATAATAAAGGGCCAAAGGTGTGGCATCTGGGAGGGTGGACCATACAGTCCCACTATGCTTGCACTGGAGGCTTATCTATCCCACAGCTGTTACCCATCCCAAAGGTATCCCTGCCCATCCCACTGCTATCCTTACCCATCCCACAGCTATTACACATTCCACAGGTATCCCTGCCCACCCCACTGCTATCTTAACCCATCCCTCAAGCATGCAAAGGCTTAAACCATTTCTAAAAGTTTACACCAAGACTTTATTAAAAAAAAGAAATGAAGCAAGTGTATGAATCAAAAATAGACTTTATTAACAAGAAGCTATAAAACAAAAATGAGTCTCTGGCACTCCTCTTGGTCGCTCAGTCTCAGGGGTGAAGGGTCCAGGTGCTGTGGAGGTGGCTGGTGCTGGAGTGCTTGTCATCAGCTCCTCCAGAAGCAGAAGCAGCAGAAGCGCCAGCCCCAGAAGAGCGAGCCCGTGCTGCAGAAGCCCCAGCAGAACCAGAGTGAGGGCCAGGGGGCGGGATGATAGCCTTGTCCCTCTTGCCAGGGCTGGCAGCAGATGGCTGAGGCTTGCTGTGCTTCCGCATGGTTGTGGGGTTGCTGGCTGGCAGGCAGGCACCAAGGCTGGCAGGGAGGCAGGCACCAAGGCTTGCAGGAAGGTTGGCAGGCAGGCAGGCAGACACCAAGGCTGGCAGGAAGGCTGGCAGGCAGGCATGAACCAAGGCTGGCAGGCAGGCTGGCACCAAGGCTTGCAGGCAGACATGCAGGCAGGGCAGGCAAAGCAGCCAATCCGTCCGGCAGCAGGTCTTTCCTCTGAATGGCGACCTGCTTCTGAGCTGCTTCCGTTACATCCGCGGGGCTGACGCAATGCATCCTCCCCGCATGTGTAATTAACGCTCGGCATCCGCTAGGCTTCCGCTGTGCATCCGCTGTGCATCCGCTTCATCCGCTCGGCGTCCGTTCTGCATCCGCTGTATCCGTTCCGCGTCCGCTTTGCTGAGCCCCCCCGGAAGCCTAGCGGATGCGCCATCCGCTCTCATCCGCTTCCATCCGCTGGGTTTCCGTTCTGCATCCGCTTTCCATCCGCCCTGCGTCCTCCCCGTGTCCGTTCCTTTCCGTGTTATCCGCTCCGGTTATGCAAATTTTTGCCCCTTCTGAGAGCGGATAACAACGGATGGAACATTTTTCTCGTCCATTGTTAACGTTTTGCATCGGTTGGGCAGTGTGACATGGGCCTTTAGGTTGTAGCCTCTTTCTTGTGATCACCTTGCTAACCAAAAAAGGTTATAAAGAGTTGATTGGCAATCCCTTCAGGCCAAAGACTGGTCAAGGTTGACCCCACTTTCCCTGTTGCCCAAGATACAGTTCTGGTCACACCCATCGATGGGTCACCTGACCTTTTCTCTTTGTGGCAGGACTCTCTTGGCTGAAAGAGGAAATATCGTTTTCGGGAAGATAAAAGCCTGGGGAGGGGAGTTTAAATTTAGGGCTGGGGAGTCGGACGACGCTGTCGTGAATAAGGTTGGCAAGACAGGAGGGGAAACTGTTTGAGAAAAGCGCCCCAGACTTTCCAGATAAAAAATATCTGCAGATTTCTAGAAATATTTAATAATAGTTGTGTGTCCCTTTAAAAAACAACAACTAACCAACGACGGCAAATCCCAAGTGGGCCAAACTAAAAGGAAGAGAGAGCCTCTGAGCATATGCAGCATGCCCCCTTTTTCTCCTCAGCCCTGGGTAACAAACCCCCGGCCGCCCTCTTCCTTCCCACCCGCACTCGGGGCTGGGGAGGGTGGGGGGGTGGAGATAAAAAGCGAAGGCGTCTTTCAGGTGCGAAAGAGGGCGTGCGAAGCCTTCCGAGAAGGGGGGGGGGGGGGGGGGGGGGCCCTCGTCCGCCGAGTCTCGACCCTCCGCTCTTCTTTCCCTCGCGCGGTCGCTTCCTTTGAAGGAAGGGAAGGGAAGGGAAGGGAAGCCCGGCCCCGTCCGCCAAGCACACCCGGGACAGCACGGCTGCCTGCGGATCTCCTTCCAGCCGCCGAAGGGTTAAGGCAGGCGTCGGGGAGAATAACGCGCGCGCGCTCACACACACACACACACACACACGCACACCCCTCGAGACAACGCACCAGACGCTCGGAGGTGTGCAGCCGACAGCCACGCGACGCTCTGCGCGTATGTAGGTGTGTGCGCGCGAAAGCGGGAGCCCTCACACAGGCGGGCGGGCGGGCGGGCGGCGCGGCGAGAGGGGATGAGGAGCCGTCAGGGGCAGGACGCGAGGAGGTAAACAAACAATAACCGCACCCCCACCCCTCCTCTCCCCCCCCCCCCCCCCCCCCCCCCCCCACCCTCCCGCCGCCCTCTGTGCTCGCCTCCCCGACCCCCCCCGCCTCGTGTCGTTTGCCTGCTGGAAAGCCCGGGGAAGGGTGGATTTTCCTCGGCCCAGCGCCCTCAAGATGAGGTCGAAGAAAGCTCCCTTCCCCGGTTGGAGATGGGGTCGGTGCTGGGAGTCAAGATCTTCGGCCGCCCCGGCTGCAACACACACACACACACACACACACGTATATGTATATGTATATGTATGTGTGTTTATATATTTATATTTATATAATATATATTTATAATTTATATATATATGTATGTATGTATGTATGCATGCATATGTATATGTATATGTATATGTATATAAATACACATGTATATGTGTGTGTGTATATATATATATATATATGCATGTATGTATATGTATCTGTGTGTATAGAAATGTATGTATGTATGTATATATATGTATATGTATAAGTATATGTGTATGTATGGCATTCAGCTTTGTTTGGATATTTTCCCACCTCATTATAGTTTGTGCTTTTAAAGTTGTGGCAACGTTTTGGCAGAATCCCATCTGCCATCATCAGGCTTCGGTATATCCACAGACGAACACAATACAGAAGCCTGATGATGACAGATGAGATTCTGCAAGCAAACTCAAATTTTTAAAAAGAGCTTATCCAGAGGGGGCAAAAACAAAAAAAAAAAAATGTCTTGAGGAGAAGCAAATGGTAAGGAATCTCGCCCTGGATTTGGGCAGAGACAACTCCTATTGTAGTTTCCAGCCCTCCCACCTTAAAAGTTTGCTAGGGAGGCAAGCAAAAGGAAAATCACTTATCATTCATTGAGCCCCTGGAGGGAGGCGGAGGTGCGTTTTAGCCCTGGGGCTGGTCCCACATCCATGCTGGCAGGGTCTGGGGCGAGGGGGAGGAGATTGAAGCTACACAAAGGGGGGCAGAATTGGGCTGGGGAACCTTTGGCCTCCTGGGGAATTTGCTAGCTTTGAGTCAAGCTTTGAAGGAGGGAGTGGGGTGAGGGGAGGGTCAGGGAACAGGAAAGGGCTTGGATTGAGAGCCTATCCCTCATTTTAAAGCAGGTAAACATGGTAATGCATGGTGTATTTCTGTAAAGTAGACTTTTTTTTTTTTTTGCTCATGTTGTTCCCATTTTACAGATGAGACCTTGGCAAAGAAAGACAGGAATTTATTTACTGGGCGCCTCTGGGATCCATAACAAGATTGTGGCCCAGAAAGCAAGCCCTATTTCAATACATAAGGGAATGTCCAGAGGGTGGGAAAGGGGCAGGATGCAAACTCAGCTGGGTACTTAACTTTTCCTTCCTCTGCAGGCCAGCCCTCTCAAATTGTGCGCCAGCACCGGTCCAGTCTTTTGCAGGGCCTCTCTAGATCACATTTTACAATGGCCTGAGGAAACAACATTTGTGAGCCTCTGAATGGACATAATATAAGGCAGGAGTCCCCAAACTTGGCAACTATAAGACTTGTGGACTTCAACTTCCAGAACTGGCTGGAGAATTCTGGGAGTTGAAGTCCACAAGTCTTAAAGTTGCCAAGTTTGGGGACCTCTGATATAAAGGAAAGTTGGCTGTGCTTTCCCACAGGGAAGTACCTCCAAAGAACAGAAGATTCACCCCCTGGAATCAACAGACACTTCATTAGATGACATTTTGGGTGATTTTTGAGGGATCTCTAAGTAGATTCTTTTGGTAACCTCTTTCCCTGCTCCCTCCAGTACAGAGCCAAGAGGTGGTGGCCGTGGCTTGGTTTGGGCTAATAGCTCTCTGGCATGAGCTACTTTGAACCCCAGAGCTTGAATGAAAAAGCATGCCATAAATAGCTGTTCTGTGTCACCCTCTGAAACAACCGAGTGAGACTCTCCCCTTACCTGAGATGTGTCTACCTTTTGGAAGTCTTTTGGTGTTGTCTGGGAGAGGAAATGTGCTTAAGAACAAACTTTAATGAGCAGTGCAGTTTGTTCACTGGAGGCAGTGACTCTGAATGTGTTCCTCCCATGGCCTTATGCAAGATACTAACTGTATATTATTTTACTCACTTCAAATTATCTTAGGAGGAGATTCTTTTGATTATTACAGGTGTATTAACTTTATTTCAAAAGAAATGATTTATGTGCTGTGTTTGGGAGACTGTTCTATCCATTTTGCTGTAAAGGCCCTGGAACATCTGTCCCAAAGGAAATGCCACCGACCCTGATGCTAAATCTGTGACACACACATATGCAGACAGATAAAACCCATCTCCTATAGCAGGATAAACAGGAACCAATTAAACACTGAATGAGTGAAACAAAACAGAAACTGGCAGGATAAGCATTCCAGCCTGATCAGGGGCAAAACAATGGGACACTGTGGATCCAAAGCTTACATATCAGAAGGTTGAAAAGCCTGGTTGAAAAGGAGTATTCCTTGACTTTGCTTCCTGTTGTTTGATGATTAGCAGGATTAATGCTGTCACTGCTGGAAATTCAAACTTCTGGTATCTCTCTCTAATCGCAAAGCAATAGCTGGCCCAGTCCAGTGCAGGCAAACAAGGAATAAATTCTTGCTAGACTGACCTAGTTTAGTATATCCTCCCCACTCTTCCTTGTACCCCCCAAGTGGCTTAAACCAGAAGAAGCTGTGAGAACTGGGAAGGAAACATCAGAGCAATTGTTTCACCCTATTACATCAAATCAAACCAAGAATCTTGAGCATTTGCAGAAGGACCAACATGTTGTAGCATAACTTGAAGTCCTCAGCTGAGAAGGATCTGCAACCCAAAACAGACTCTCCAAGGTCCAGAAGGGGATTAGAAGCAGTGATGTTGTCAGCGTAAGACTTCCAGTAGAAGGATTGGTTCTGCTCTGTTTCATGCCTGAGGGCCCAGCAGAACTGCCTGATCTCTTGGAAGCAAAACACCACTGTATTAAAAAATGGGGAGGGGGGGGGAGAATCTATCAGGTCGAAAGATTTATATAATTTTCATATGATTTCCTTCATAAAATCATTAACTGTCTCACTGGAAAGGATTTCAAAACAGGAGGTCCAAATTGAAAAAAAAAAAAAAAAAGGCGGCCTATTTCTGCTGCGATAGCCAATTTCTAACAGGATTGCTCTGTTCCTCTAAAAGAAGTCAGGGAAGGAGGAAATATTTTGCAACAGTTTAGTAACTGTTTGATATTTATATGCTCTGGGGAGAGTGCTGTGAATTTGGGATAGGGTCCAAATCAAAGGATGCTGTAGTCAACTTGCCATCTGGCACCTTGAACTTATTGGCTGAAAGTATTATTCACAGGGAATTTTTAAAAAGAGCAAAAAGAGCAAGATGAATTGAACAGAGAAGATGCATACAATCACATTTGGTTCCTTTCCAGAGGGGGGGAGTATGTCTTACAAATTGGGGATCTGACATTCTCTTGGTTTTCATACACCAATCTCTGTGACAGTATTGTGTGACACATTGTATTTTTTTGTGCAAAGTGGAGATTTCCAGACTCCACATTCTACATTCACAGGTCCACATTCCTTTATCCATCCTTCCCTTCTTTTCCTTTTCCGAAGTCTCCTGAGTTACAGGAGGGTTGGATGCGGGGCTGAGATTCAGGAATCCTGGAACTCTTGAAAGAGAAAGGAGACCTGGCTGTTGCGTAGACTAGAAGCTGGACTTTTGCCTTGCTGTGAGAAAGGATTTAAAGAGTTAAGCCCTCCAACTCTGTCACCAGGAAGCTCAGTCCAGCTCCTGGGAGGGCCCAAGGCAAATTATCCTAGAAAGGTCAGGTGCTCTTCTTTCTCTGGCCAACTTTCTAATCCCCACCTTCTGTGGAGAGAGGAATCAGTGGGAAGCAGGCCCACCACCAGGAGATGGAGAAGCTTTCAACCGCTTAATCTGTTCTCCCCTACAGTAACCAGAGAGGGCAGAAATATAATCGCCTAAATGTTTTGCTGAAAAAACACCTCAGACCTACCAGTGTGGGAAGAGATAGTCTTCCTCTCTCTCTCTCTGTGTGTCTCCCTCTCTGTCCCTCTCTCTCCACTACTCCTTACTCTCCTGCATAGTTGCAAATAATTAAATCACAGCTGGGTATCCCAAAGAGGTGGGGGAAGACTGACATTTCACCAAAATTGTTGGATGAAAAATATAGTTGGGAGTGGGAGCTGGGAGGGGCAGAGAATCTAGCTCTCTGCATACTTGATTTCTGGTTTATCGTTACATGGGTTAATGTAGTCGACCTTCTCTTAAGAGATTTAGATGTTATATTATGTCATGCCCTGATGCCTAAGGGATTACATAACTTCCACCGGGGTGGCGGGGTGGGAGGAGGGTTGTTTATTTTTTACACAGAGTGTATCTTATATGGTGTTTTTATGGTAGAAGTTTACCAGAAAGGTAAACCAGTGATTGAATTAAAATGGTGACTGTATTTTACTTGTCTTTGGTCGTACCTGTATGGCCAAGTTTATTACTGTAATTAGCTGTTTTGGGAGTATAGTGACTCTTCATTGGGAAAATGTGGATTGAGTAAGGGACAAAATTGAATTTGTATACAGTTAGTCCTCAATTTACAACCACAAGTGAGCCCAATATTTCTGATGCTAAGCGAAACATTTGTTCACTGAGTTTTGTCCCATTTTACTATTTTTCTGCCCAAAATTTGTTAAGTGAATCGCCATAAATATGAGTCAGTTGCCAAGCATCTGAATTTTGATTGCATGACCATGGGAATGCTTCAACTGTCATAAGTGTGAAAAACAGTTGTAACTCAGTGCTGTTTTAACTTTGAACAGTCACTAAAATGAACTGTTGTAAACTGAGGACTACTTGCTTCATTCTTTAAAAATAACCCCTTGAAAAATGGGGCAAGTTAAATTATACTAGCTTCATTAAATATTTTGAAAAAAGCCAATTTTTCTACTTCTGGGAAGAATATAAGAGGCTAAAGGCAATAATTTTTGCTCTTTTAAACCTCCTGAAACTTTCCTGCTCCTTTCCATTCCTGTTATATCATTAATTCACTTATTTTCTGTGGGCCAGAAATGAGGCATCCTGTGGCTCCTGGAAACAGCTAAGAGCATCATCCAACTTCAAGGAATTTGCCAAAGCACAGACATTTGTTTGGTATGTATTTTGCTTTCAGCAGCAAATTTTGACTAACAATCTCAGATTATCGCATACAAATCAGTGTACAACTAGAGACTTATCAATACAGGTATTCCTCAACTTATGACCATCGATAACAATCGAACCCCAATTTTCTGTTTCTAAGTGCAACATTTGTTAAGTGAATTTTGCTTCATTTTACAATCTTTCTTGCCATAGGGGTTAAGTGGTTAACTCCTTTGTAATTATTAAGCTAGTGACATGTTGTTAAGTGAATCTGGCTTCCCCATTGACTTTGCTTGTCAGAAGGTCACAAACGGTTATCACATGATCCCAGAATACTGCAGCCGTCATAAATATGAGTCAATTGTCAAGCTTCTTAATTTTGATCACATGACCACAGGGAAGCTGCAACGGTTGCAACTGTGAAAAATGGTCATAAGTCACCTTTTTAGTGTTGTAACTTCAAACGGTCACTAAATGAATTGTTGCAAGTTGAGGACTGCCTATATTGGTATACCACCAGGTCTGTTATTCAGAATAGGGAAAATAATCAATTTTGGATTCATTCATTTCTCACACCTTATATTTGTTTGATCCTGCTTCTGCGCTGAGTTTCATTTTTGTTCTTTCAAAAGCCACTGCTCAACTTTAAACACGTAATTCTTCTAATGTATGGCTTCCTGCATGCAATTTTGTCTGATAATATATTTTCATAGGCAATTTCCTTAGAATGCCTTTTCCCCACGATTCCTGCCGCGATATGTGCTTTTCCCTCTCATAGGCATTTTTGTAAATATTATTTTATGGGAGAATGACAGGACTCAGAATGGTACAAATCTCGAAGTATAGCCAGGCTGTAGTCTGCCTTGCGTTGGAAGTATCGAATTAGCCCTGTTCACCAAATTAAGTTATTTTTAACTTTGCTGAGAAGATTTTTATTTAAAAAATACAGTGACTTTAAAATAAAATAAAATGTAATGAAATAAGATTAGAAGGGTCAACTATATCCATAGTTGCCTCTTCCATGTGACTAATTCCTTTTTTGTATGATGTGCATATATGTCTTTGAATATGGATAAAATGCAGAGCCTTAATTAGCAAAGCTTCCTACTTGATTGGGGGGATGTGCTACTGTGGGTAGGTGTTATGAGCTCAGGTCTGCAGTGGCTACAGGTCGCTCTGTAGGTGCTGAGTGAGCCAGCCAGGAATGCAATGGAGTGGGTGGTCCTGTGGACAGATATATGCTTCAGAGTGCAAGTAGACAGGAGGGGCTGCTAAGCATTACAGGTAGTCCTCAATTTTACAACAGTTCATTTTGTGACTGTTCTAAGTTACAACCAGTGGTGGGATTCAGCCGATTTGCACCGGTTTGCACGAACCGGTTGTTAACCATCTGCCTACCCATTCCCACCCCAGTTATCAAAGTGGATCCTGGACACTGCACTACGGTGGAGAAACGGGCAACGGAGCAGCCGGTGTGAGGGAAGGAGAAGGCCACTTTCCCTCTTTCTTCTCCCTGGTCCTCTTCCCCCCTCATGCCAGTTACTCCGTTGCCTGTTTCTCCATTGCAGGCAGTGCCCAGGATCCATTTTGATAGCCGGGGGAAGTGTAATTTAAAAACCGGTTTGCCCAGGGTCCTGTATGCATGGCTAAGCTGGAGGACGGGGATGGCGATGCCTCCCATGACAGCCAACCTGATCCTGGGTGAACTGGTTGTTAAATTATTTGAATCCCACCATTGGTTACAACAGCACTGAAAAAAAGTGACTGATGACTGGTTTTCACACAACCATTGTAGCATCCCCATGATCATGTGATCAAAATCCAGGTGCTGGTCAGCTGACTGTCATTTATTATGGTTGCAGTGTCTCGGGGTCATGTGATCACCTTTTGTGACTTCCTGACAAGCAGAGTCAATGGGGAAGCTAAATCCACTCAATAACTGTTACTAACTTAAGAACCACAGTGATTCACTTAACAGCTGTGGCAAGAAAGGTCACTAAAAAAGGCAAAGCTCACTTTAAAAGTCTCACTTAGCAACCGGAACGTTAGGCTCAATTGTGGCTAAGTCAACGACTGCCTGTACAGAGTGTAGATGGATACTATGGAGTACAATATCCCTGGAATTCCCAATACTCTTGTAGAATTCCTCAGGAGAAAAAAACAAGCAGGAGCAAGAGATTTTGCTTATAGAAAGCCAGCAGGGAAGGTCACAAATGGAGATCATATGACTGAGGGATATTGTAATTTTGAGCTGTTTTGTCAAGTGTGCAAACTGCAAGCGCGTGATGGGGGGAGGCGTGTTGGATCTACCATTCATAAATACGGTACCACTCGTTCAGTTTTGTAAGTTTGAACAGTTACTGAATGAACGGTTGTAACCCAAGGACCACTTGTATTGTAGACTTTAGAGTGGTAGGCATCAAATGAGGTAATTGGACGTTAGCTTGGGTTCAGTTTGGAAGATCACGATCCAGAATGTGCAACTTAATAAGAGGGGTAAGCATACTGAACCTTTAGGCCCGCCGTCTGTTTTGAAAATTATCTGCAGGCGATTAATGTAGATGTGTTTTTTGTGTATTTATTCCTTCCCTGTCACCTGCTGCTTACAAAAGAAGCAAGAAGATCTTCTTTAAAAATGGAAGGGGAAAAAAGAGTATTACAATGAAAACAGACCATTGGACTCACTGCATCAGTCCATTCCATACTAAATACTCCTTCTGGGATTTTAGTCCTTAGCACAGAAAATTTCTTGGCTTAAGAGGCAGAGATCCTGGAAACACTTTGCCTTTTGTTCTCTCTGGATAGCTACTGAGCCAGCAGCTGTAGTATAGTTGTCTTGCATTGGTGACCTGCAAGCTCCTTGTCTTTTACTTTACACAATGCTTGTCTTTGTTCCCAGGATGTGTAAGTGTGTTGTGGCCATATGTCTGAAGTTATGAAGCAATGAATGTATGGAAGTATTGTTAAGCTGCAGCTGTTTCTGAGATGGGTGGACAAAGTTGATAGTATACTTCCTCACCTAGACAAAATGATTGTAGCCTAGAGGGATTTGTAATATTGTGTTTTGTTTTGTTTTTGTCTCTTTGGTAAGATCAAGGTAGCATTTATGATCTTTTTGTTGAGGGAGGGAGTGGGGGGGGGGAGAGAGAGAGAGAGAGAGAAAGAAAAGGAGAGAGAGAGAGACTCATGCTTCGTTGTCACTGGTGAAATTTAGGGTTAAGGCATTTGTAGCTAGATCTCCCGTATCAGATCCAGCAATATGATTTAGCAACTGATACTGCTTTGGGTATCAGAGAACCCATTGAATCCCAAAAGGGCATTCAAACTCCCTGCCCCTCCTGAATAAAAATGGCTACCATCTCACATAACTACAAATCCTATAAAATCCAGCATTCGTGCATGAAGTCCACATGATCTGCACATTCTTGTATGAGTTCTCCAGGAATCTGGTGAATCTCCTGAGATGGTGGCTACTTTTGATTTAAAAAGAATATGATACATTGTGAGGAGATCACAATAGGCCATCATGTGATGGTATCCAGGACCTGCAAAGGTGGCCCTGATCTGTTTCAGCTCTCAGTTTAATATCTCTCCAGATGTGTTGGAGGGCAATCTTTTAACACCTCTATTCTGGCTGGCGAAGGCCACTTTATGTACGATGCAATAGCCATAGGAATGTGTTCTTCAAAGGAGAGAAATGGCTGCTTCTTAAACTTGTTTATACTCCAAGTGGCCACCTCTGCTTGCAGGAGATTGCTATTTATAACTGTGATCTCTCAATGAGCTGCTCCTGCACCAGTTCTCAATTTGGAGGAGGAGAACGAAGGAGCAGTGGCAAAGGAGGCCCACTCCATTATTGACCATGGAGGAAGAAAATTGTATGGGAGAATTCAGAGCAAATATTTGTTTCTTTGCCTGCAGACTTGACAAAGCAAGTTTCCTGTAGCAGGAAACCCCAGGCACTGCACTGCAGTATTGTATAAAGAAACTTAGCCAGGAAAGATTTATTTCACATCAATTCTTCTCCAGCTTTTTATTTTCTTTTTGTTCTAGAGTTGAAAGATTTTCAGGCATGACTTTCTCATTCATCTGATATTAGTGCGGCTTCTGCACTGGGATTTTCTGGGATTCCATGTCAAATACAGAATTCTATATCACTATCGTTTTTCTTAAATCTTAAATCAGCTAGTGCTGAAAACTGAACAGCATATACTTGTGGTTTACTCAGAGCTCTTAGTGTTGTGCTGTGGGAATTGTACCCCGCTTGGAAGTTTGCAAACTTTAGTCCATCTTAGTCACAAAAGTGAAAATGAAACTACAGTGAAACTATAAGGCAACAGGTTTTGGTGTTGGGCAATTACAGGACATGCTATAATTATGAATGTGCTTTGAATATAGGGCCCAGCAATAGTAAGCAGTGTGATAACAGTCTCCCCATCTCTTTTCAAACCTGCCTAGCAAAAGAGTGGAATTCCAAATCTGTTATTCATGTTTTTATTTTCTGATAAATGCCTGTGTGGTATTCAAATAAGCTCCTTGCAAATTTGACCGATCATTTTTCTTTCTTTTCTTTTTTATTGCTTGTCATTGTTCTGTTTCAAAAACCACAACCGTAATGGGCAGCAGTAAAGTGCATCTGAGATCACAATGTGGTTATGCCTCCAAATACAGCACCCTAGATAAATGTCAACAGAAATAGGAAGGCTTCCAGTATTTTTGCTCAGACCCTTTGGATGCCAAATTATGTAGACTATTCTTTCCCAAAAATATAAGGATTTCTTTTCCATCCTGGTACTTTTTATACTAAGATTTCTGGGGCAGTTGGGCAAGATTGGTGTAAAGGCTTCTGAATTCAATCTAGCAAACTTTAATCTTTTTTGTAATCCACCGCCGAGAATGATTTTTTAATTTCTGTGCTGCATGGCCTGTGTGGCCGGGATGATTAAGCAGCCAGCCTTCGCTGTCTTCCCCTTGACAATAGCTGCAAAGCGCTACATCTTCCAACTGGCAGGCATTTTTGTTGGTTCATGTGCTTGCAGATGGCTGTGACTCCACACTGATCTAGTGTTACAAAGTCAAAGATTGAACATATTGATTTGACTTACAAAGACTGTAATATATTGATTTGAATGCTAAACCGGGGTTTCTTTAATCTGATTTATACCTGGGGCTAATCCATAGTTTCTTTAATCATGATTTACTGAATAAAGCACAGCAAGGTGGATTTGTGCAACCCACTATATCACAAACTCTGTTTTTCAGACCCACAGTGGCTATGTTCATATAATGTGCTCAACGTGTGACTAGACAAAGTAAGCATGGCCAAATGTGACATGGAAACCCACTATTTCTGACCTTGCAACAGGCAAGATTTCTAAGAACAGCATATCATGCACACCATGTTCCTAAGGCATATTGTGCTGATATGCATGGGCAAACAAACAAACAAACAAACAAAAGAGGTAATGTTGTGGAAAATAGCTGTTATTTATTTTGAATTATAACTCAGAAATCAAATTACAAAATACGACAGGATTCCTTGTCCCCCTCACCCCACCCCCCAGCCTATTAGTAGGTGGAGTAGTAGTAGGTGGGGCTATCACTTTGTTGCATCAAACGTTTTGAATAAAGGACCTATGCAGATGGGCTGGACACTTTGATTGTAAGTACACTGTTATATAGTGGCATATACTGTTGACTTTTCAGAATCAGAAATGTAGTTTCCTTCCCAAATGCGTTTATATCTGAAGTTTGGACGTGAAAGAGGCAACAGGGGAAATTGGGGGAGGATGAGGAAGAGAGCAATTAAGAAGGAGGAATGTAAGCAGATCCACACAGGAACACTTGACTAGTACCGTAAGCAGCAGGCTGTGTGGAGGGTTAACATGCAGGTTTGCTGTTTTATGGCCATGCTAGGGATTGCCAGGATGTGTTTTGCTGGACATGGCATATTGCAGGTGAAGATAGACTTGGTTTTATAAGCACTCGATGTTTTGGAGGGTTTTCTTCCTGCAAGAAGTACATTAGTCACTAGGGGGCACTGTGCTGTAAGTGCTGCTCCCTTTTTCCAAACAAACTGCAAGCTGTAAAGAAAACAGTGTCTCTCATCTATAGGGGTAGATTAGAGGCCATGAATCATGTATTCCAAATAAGATTATTCACTTCTCTATTTCAAAGATATACCGTGTTTCTCCAACAATGCGGCCTCCACCAATAGGAAGGCCCAGCATGATTTCTAGGCATGAGGTGAAATTAAGCCCCGCCCCCAAAATTTAGGCCTATTCGATCCATGCGTTTCCCCGCCATTTCTCACATCGTTCGTTTGAACTACAGGAGCTGAAGGGAAATGGGGGGGAAGGGGAGGGAGAAAACTTGCCTTTAGGAGCGCCCTGCAGGCAGCCTCGGCTAGAATACCCCGATCTACCGATAGAACATCCGCCGGTAGAAGCTCCCCGAAGGCAGAGTTACCAACCACTTATGTCGGCAGGTAGAAGCGGCCTCGGGGCGAGCACCCACATGCACTCCCCTCTCCACGAAGCCATTTCTATCGGCCGATGGAAGCTCCCCAAAGGCAGAGTCACCAGCCGCTTCTATCGGCCAGTAGAAGTGGCTTCGTGGTGAGGGGAGTGTGCCCAGGACGCTCACCCTGACGCCGCTTCTACCGGCCAATAGAAGCAGCTGGTGACTCTGCCTTTGGGGAGCTGCTATCAGCCAGTAGAAACGGCTTCGTGGCAAGGGGAGTGCACGTGTAGTGCTCCTGTCAGGAGCACTCCGCGGGCAACAACGTCTTGCCCTGAAGCGGCTGGTGACTCTGCCTTCGGGGAGTTTCCATCAGCCAATAGAAACGGCTTCGAGGGGAGTGTGTGTGGGCGCTTGCTGTAAGGGTGCTTCTACTGGCCAATAAATTTCCTCCCCCATGCACACCCCCACCTAGAGTGCCCCATGCGCACTGCACTCACCTCACCACAATGCTGCTTCTACCGGCCGATAGAAGTGGTTGGTGACTCTGCCTTCAGGGAGCTTCCATCGGCCGATAGAAGCAGCTTTGTGGAGAGGTGAGTGCACATGAGGTGCTCTAGGTTGGGGTGCATGTGTGGGCAGAAATTAAGTCACCCCCGAAAAGACGTCCTAGCCATTTTTTCAGGGCTCAAAAAAAAATAAGACCCGGCCTTATTTTATGAGAAACACGGTATTTACTTAAATCCAAGGATTATAATTTGTATTCTGGATACCAGGAAATGGGGTTCCTGGAGCCCCTCCAAAAGTTACTGTGTTAAAGTATCCTAAATTCCAGATACACATTAGATGGCAGCAAAGAGACACCGAAAATTTAACAGATTTGCTGCTGTCTAGCAGCCCTGATATTTGAAAGCCCAGATCTGATAGTCTAACTGCTGTATCTTAATTCTTAATGTGACAGAGATCAGAAATAATTAATGAGGAATAATTAATTGTGTGTAATTAGTTTGCATCAGATTTGCATTCCATTA
This sequence comes from Laticauda colubrina, assembly GCA_015471245.1. NCBI lineage: Eukaryota > Metazoa > Chordata > Lepidosauria > Squamata > Elapidae > Laticauda > Laticauda colubrina. Next base: position 23,906,032 of record BLBF01000021.1, on the reverse strand, counting down.
AAAATCCTTTTTATCCTTGTCTTAACCATTTTTAGAACATGCCCCTCCCTCAGGTCTGAGCCCAGAAAAAGATGGACGCAGGCCAAGAATAACTCCTGATCTTCTGCACCAGACACAGCACTCACTCCCCCTCCCCGCCAAGAAGCAATGCCAAAGAACAGGCTTCATTGTAAATTGAATCCATTTCTTCTCCCAGAAAGAAATCTAGAATTGCTTTTGTAGAATGATTGAAATTTGTTGGCTGAGGGACCTGTAAGATTCAGAATAGGCTCCATGACAGGAGCAGAACAAATATCTAATTTCCTACCATAATAATAGATTCACCAAGGAAGTACTCCAGATATACTAGAGATGGCATCTCTTCAAGTGGGCAGATTTGTGCATGGGACAAAAGGGCCACTTAATCTCCTGTCTTCCGTTTCCTCCGATTTTTAATTGGAAGGCATGCTGAGTTATAGTTGCTGTTTTTACTGGTTTGGAGCTTTTCTGTTTATTTATTTGCCTTTCCACCAATCTAGCAGGAGCACGCATCTTCTCCCCACTTTTAGCATACTTCGAATATGAGAAGAATCTTTTTTTTTTTTTTTTGCAACACAGGATGAAGAATTTTCTGTGAGTCAAAAACTGGTTTTGATGCATTGGGCAACCTTCTTCCTAACCAGAGTGCTGTTTCGCAGCCATGCAAGTGAAGGATCCAAGGATCCCATTTTTGGAGATCAAGATTAAGCCTATCTTGTGGCCTTCTTTGTTGTCAGTGACCTGAAGGCCATGCTAGACAATACATTCTCCTCCTCCAAACGAAAGAGTATCCTGTGGGAGTACATGGATTCTGATGCTACCCTGCTACAATCCAGGAAATGTATTGGTATATGAAATGTGCAATGCAGCAAGAATCACAGATGTTTTCTATTTAACCTCTCCCCAGTGCTTCATATCAAGAATCACTCTGAGGATGCATTATTTTGCAGAAAGAAGCACATTCCAGGAAATGAATTTCATAAAACCCACAAACAATTTGCCTATCCCATTCTCTCTGCGGAGTAGTACGGTAGCAGCACCTTCCCTTCAGAAGTTTTGCCCCTGGCTGGTTTTCATTGCACAGTTTTGCTAAGTCCTTAGTCATCCTGGAAGCTCCATTCTAAGCAACAAAGGTGAGGAAAAGGAATTAATTTTGTAGTTCAGCGATGAAGGCAATAATTAAGACAGGATGTATTTGAGTATAAGCAGATGAGAGAAGTTGGGATAACAGAGAAGAAGAGGCTAGACAAACATTTGCCTTGTCACCGCAACTCAGTATATGATGACTGACAGTCCTGACTGGTTGTGATTGGGGCATTTTCTCATCTAGTTTTTGCTTCTAGTCTTCATCCAACCTTCTTTTCTTGCCATTGTTCCTTTGGATCATTTCATGCTTTAACACTCCACTCATCTTCCCCTGCTCTCATTTCAAGCCCTTCTAGCATTTTCTCTAGAAGTGGCTTCTATAGCGGTCTTTGCGTTATAACCATAATTGACCCTGGTAATTAAAGATATAAGTTGTGTCGATCATAAAACAGATCACCACAGTGACCGGACCTGATTTGACAACCTTTTTTGTTGTGGTTGTTAAGCAAACCTCTTGTTTGCTGTGGGACAGCTGTTGCCAGAAAGTACAAGTAAATGCTGCTTTCTGGCAAAACTCTCATAAATCACAGTCACATTACCACAGGATACCACAAACTGCAATAAAGGCAGGCTGGTTGCTGAGTACCCATAATGCAGTCACATGACCACAGGTGGGCACTATTGCAGCTTGAAAACTGGGTCATAAGTAGCATGAGGGGATCTGTGTAACTTCAGATGTGTCAAATGGCTAGTCCTAAGCTAATTGTAAGTCCAGGGCTACTTGACTGGTGGCTCTCATATTTGTTCTCCTAAGGCTCACCATGAGAGAGTTAAGTGACTCAGTCCTTAGGAATTTACCTGACCCAAACCACTTGATGTATCTTTCCCACCTATGTGGCTTCCACATACCTTCACCTCCCATTGACCTTAAAATTTGACAATCCTGTTTGGAGCTGCTGGGAGTTATACTCTCGTCTAGAATAACAACATATTCTAAAATATTTCAGGAAGTCCTGTTGACTAAGAAGCCATTGGTATACTATACGTAATTTAAAACTGAGGGATGAATCTTTACACCAAACTCAGATTAGAAGACTAAATTCCATTTTGCCTTACCTGCAAAAATGTGTGGGATTTCTAAATTATTTTATCTGTGGGTACATTCATACCACTAATTGCTAGTTCCTAACAAAACCTTTTCTCTGTTTTAAACATATTCAAGGCCAAGCCATTTTTTTTTTTTGCCAGTGCTTTGAAAGTTGACTGCATATTTCTGTGTCTGCATCATCTATTTGTCCAGGGTTTACTCAGTACTTTATATTCACACAACAGACTGAACTTAGTATCTAGAGGGTCTGGTTTGGACAACATGCAAGATAAAATGTGGTTAGAGAAAAACCAGAGACAACACGATGTGCATTATTTCTATGTGTTACATTTCTTGGTCTAACATCCTTGGAAGGAGATTACTATCCTGCATTTTATTCTCACCTGGCTGGAAGATTCGACAAAGGGACTGGCCCATGTGTTATGGCAAATTTAATTTACAAGTGAAAGATTGGAAGATAGACCCCTCCCACTCCCATTATACAATTTTGTGTTCATTGGGTAATATTTCAACCCTCTGAACCCCGTAAATTGAACCTGTGAATAGAGAGCAGAAGATAATCCCTAGCTTTATATGACTAAGGGGCAGGGGTATCAAACTTGCATTGTCACGTCATCACGTGACATATCGCAACTCTTTTCCCCTTCGCTAAACCGAGGGTGTGCGTGGCCAGCACATAACGCATCCGGCCGGCGGGCCACAAGTTTGATACCTTTTAACAGGCCAATCAACTGCAAAGAGAATCCTGGGTGAAGAGGATTTCAGTTTGTATGATACACTCACTGACACTTCCTATGTGTTTGAACCCCAGGAAATGGGTATGCTACTGCGTGTTCAATTTATTAGCAAATAACAAGGGCCCACATTTGGCTCTTGTTTATACATCAAAATCCAACGTTGAGTTTGAAAATTCTAGGCGTTGTGTTCCACCGTATTTGGAAAGGGAAAGAAAGCTCCGTGGCACTGTCTGTAAGAAATTCTGTCTTTCCTGTTCTTCTTTCTGCTAGGATGCCATTAGATGGAGCCTGAGGCTATAAGGACAGGATGGCTGCTGTGAAGATACTCCAGGGTCATGTTTCCAACATGGGCTCTTTTCACTGTTGCTTTTGGTGGTGGTTGTTTTTTTACCTGCAGGGCAGAAAGCCAAGAATGCAAGGAATCTGATCTCATCCTAGGCAAAGGCAAACACCCAGCATAGTAATACCTTGTGCTGGGTCATACCATTTGCTTACGATGCGGGTGTGTGTGTGTGATATTAGTGCGCTGCTGGAAATGGAGTGGAGCCGAGTGGATTAAGCCACCTGGGCGTTTTTATAGAAGGCGTTTTATAGAGTTTGAATTCACGAGGAAATTACATCCTCCCCTTGAAAGTTACAGGTTTGAAGGAAGTGACTAGAGATATTTGAAAGACTTGTTCACACACTTTGCATTGATTTTGGCTTGAGTGTGGAAAAGTTTCTTTTTTGTTTGTGTTATTCTCTGCAAGGATCCTTCTTCCCAGTTATATTGACGTTACAAGATGTACAAGAAAGATTGGTTGCTCTGTTTCCCCACAAATTTACTAGGGAATGTTTTACTAGTGAAGGTAGTTTATGACAGAGAATGAGGTGGCAGGATGGAGTCACTGAAGCAGACGGCATGAGCCTAAATGGACTCTGGAGGATGGTAGAGGACAGGAAGGCCTGGAGGAATGTTGTCCATGGGGTCACAATGGGTCGGACACGACTTGGCAATTAACAACAACAAGTTGATAGTTACCTTTTACACATTTCCTCATATGCTTGTTCTGTACTGGAATTTGAAGGAGTGTCAGTGGGCAGGGAGAGGTTAACAGATTCAAGGGGAAATATCCATGTCCTTGGTCTGCTCAGAGTTCCACCCATTTCTGAGATGAATCCACCTTCCCTTCTCCCTCCCCCTTCTACAAAACATCTTGTCTGAGAGCTACAAGGTCTTTCGCCTGCTCTTCCGCATCAAAGGACTTGGTGGCTTTCTGCCTCTGCTAATTGATGCCTTTGGCTCTGAGGGTGGGCCTCTTAAGGAACCTCTTTCTGTTAAGTTTGAGCGCTGCTTGATGTATGCACCACATCTCCAGCAGAAACAAATGGTAGCATCCTAAAACTTTATGCCATACCAGGAATGTGGAAAGCTAACAAACACCATCTTATAAGTCACATCAATAAACAAGGAGAAGCTAGGTTGGAACTGTTGCTTATTTTTTCAGGATGTATTTTTTTAATGGCATCATTCAAAGAGGCATGTTTATAACTTCATATTCATTCTTTGGCTTTAGAAGCCTGCCATTTCAATCAGTTGCATTCGAGGCTTAACCCAAGTTATGCAGAATAAACTGACAGAATCCTGAATTATATAACATTTTAGGCTGTCATATAGATGCATATTAAAAACCCTAAAATCAGATCCGTGCATATAACAAATTCTTATAGCAGCCAAACCTTCTCTGATAGATAGCTTAATGAGGTACAAGAATATTAACTGCATTATTTAATCAACCTTTTCTGTAAATGCATCTTCGAATCAGTCTTGACTCCTGGCAGCTGCCTGGACTAATTTCTGCAGTTTCCTTGGCAAGATTTTGGAGGTGGTTTGCTATTGTCTCCTTCCTAGGGTTGACAGAGAGTGACTGGCTCTAAGTCATCCAAACAAAGGCAGAATTCGGGTTTCCTGATCTCTAGCCCGATGCCTTCACCACTACTACAAACTGACTCTCCAATCAACCTCTTGGCAACCTGAGTCAGCGAAGCAACTTTTAAGTAACATAAGGCAAAAGATTTTGAAAAACAGGCTAAATGTAGCCAACAATAAGCAAATAAAGATCACCCATGTTGAGGAAAAAGAACATAGGCCAATGAAGTCTCAAATTGTCATGCTCCGGGTTTGCTGAAAATGAGAGGTCTTCTGGATTTGCACAATGGGGGCCATTCAGCAGAAGCTAATTGAAAAGACAGGGTCACCAAGAAAATGTCTCTGGGCTTCCACAGGATGCATTGATTTGTTCATGGGACCTGAGGCATACCGACTCTGCCCAATCTTATTGGACAGCTGGAGAGAGGGGACTGCACCCAACCTTCACTGTGAAATAATCAACCCATTCCTAAGAATATGCAATGAAAGCTTCTACCTCCCAAAGTTCCATATTTCATATTCATACATAGTCATACGATAGGAGATTGAGCCAGCTCCTTAAAACCCCATTGCTTTTGTTTTTCTCCTAGTAGGAATTTTCAGGTGCTTTGAAACAGACATCTAAACACCCGCATCCTAAAAGCACCTCTCATCCTAAAGCAGTAAGTGGGAGAAGCAATTAAAATGATGAAAATAGCCCTCGGACAGCCCAAATAAGATTGTTTGTGAGTTCATTGCAGCACACACACAATTCAAGAGCCTAGAAAAATAAGACTTCTGCCTCATGTTCAAGAGTAGCCACTACATCTGTTTCTGGGACTAAGCAGTCCTGGGCCCAGGCATGTTAAAAAGTTTTATCTTGGGTAAAACAAGAGTGTTGCATTCAGAGTGTAGCATATGAACCGTTGGCCTTGGAGTTTAAATGTGTCAATTCTTCTTGGAAATTCTTTTCAAGCTCATGGTTGCAACAATAGTCCTGAACGTGATAATATACGTGTGTGTATAAGTTTTCACATGTATGCTGGTACTTACATGTATGCAGTTCAGCTTCTTTCGGGTATTATCCCACGTCATTGTAGTTGTGCTTTTAAAGTTGTAGCAACGTTTAGACAGAATCTCATCTGCCTAATTGACTGCCTAAAGATGAGATTCTGCCGAAAGGTTGCTACAACTTTAAAAGCACAACTACATTGACGTGGGATATATAAATATATATATAATAAGATATAAGATATATATATATATATATATATATATATATATATATAT
>BLBF01000021.1:23867424-23899505 GCA_015471245.1 Laticauda colubrina | reverse complement strand
ATATATATATATATATATATATATATATATATATATATATATATATATATATACATACATACATACATACATACATACATACATACATACATACATATATATATATATATATACACACACACACACACACACACAGAGAGAGAGAGAGAGAGAGAGAGAGAGAGAGAGAGAGAGAGAGAGAGCTGGAGGGCCCCAGGTTAGGAAATGTAGCTGAAACCACTGGGAGGGGCAGGGAGTTGTCTTGGTCTTTCAGTATTGCAAGGTTTTTACAAGTGTGTTCCCTAATCCGGATTTGTGTGCCTGGGAACAAAGGTGATCTCTGATCAAGTTTCTGCCCTAATAAATATGCTAGCACTTGTAAGGAACCATCACACTTACTGGTTTTAAACCTGTTACGCTTTGAGCATGTGGCACATTTGCATGTATTAATACAGAACAGCTTTTGTGTTTTTTTGCCCTGTAGAAGGATTTCAGTTTTTTTCTTATCCCTTTCCTGTTGTCTAGTCAAAGGATGGGGTGGGTGGGGGGGGTTTCCTTAATGCGCTTCCTAGGCTCCCAGGCATTTTTTTTTTTTTTTTAAATGGTTGAAGACAGGGAAAGGAGTCAATGGCAAGGGGCGCGGTCTCCCTCTGGAAGTAAGGAAGAAAGATTTCCACGCCAAAGGGCGGAAGAGGAGTAGCAGCTCCTGGCCTTTTCGGGAACTCGGCCGGGCGCCTTTGGGCAGCTCGTGGCAAGGCAAAGGTTAAAAGGAGCGGCCCCTCCCTCCTCGCTTGTTGCTCTGGAGGTTGGTTCGCCTCCGCCGCCGCCTCCGCAGTCACTTCGGGTTTGCCCAACGCTGGAGCTGGGCCGTTTCGGAGAGAGCTGACCCCTTTTCTCCCGTTACGAGCGGCGGAGGTAAGTCGGAGCTTGAGTTGTCCAAGGCGTCCGCTCGGGGAGATCGCGATTTCTCTTGCAGGAGTTTGGCCAAAGTTTAGCGGTTCGGTGGGGCCGGCCAAAGCGCGGACCGATCCAGTTCGGGGTGGAGGAATAAAGCAATCCTAAGTTTGAAAGTTCCCGGAGTTTCCCCCCTCCCCGCCCCCCGGTGGCGGAAAGCTCCCGGGTGGAAGAATCGGTATCTCCCCTTCGCCGTTTCCTGGTGCAGGCGAGTCTGCGTGTCAGGGAGGCAGGTGGGTGGGAGAGGAAGCGGAGTCCCGAGGCGCTCGGGAGGTTTCGATCCGGAGTCGCTCCCTCCCGTACCAGGAAGGGTCAGTGCTGAGTTGGGCGCGCTTGCAAACTTGGGGAGAGTTTGGAGAGATGGAGGTGTCAGTCCCGCCGAGGCTGGGAAAGCTGACGCGAAGTGCATCGAGAGAGCCGGCTGGTGGCCCATCTCTGAAGCCCGCACGCCGCGTGAAGTTCGCCGCCCAACAGCCGTGGCTTCTGTCTCAAGAAGTCACCGCATCACCTGACTTCTCTCCGAGGCTTGCGAGTGACCAAACCTTAAAAGAGCTCCTGCGATTTTTGAGGCTGTCCTTGGGACGGTGCGACGACAATCAGTCGGGAATCCTGTTTTAAACCCGCTACAGCGTAGAACAGCTTAAGCCTTCCTCGGGGCTGCGACGCGATGAAGGCAAGGTCACAGGAGCGCTGGAGAAATGTTGATGCCTTGGGTTGGCTGCAAGCTGGGGGTGGGTGAGTTCAGCGGTGAAAGAGTCGCTAGACGGGAAAACTATTTGATTTCCTTTAAAAACTCTTATCTAGAAGAGGGTGGGGAGGAGAGTCCACGCTTTGCTTTAATTATGGTTTGGCCCGGTCTTGGGGAATGTTGCAGAAAATTGGGAAAAAAATCTATATGCATTGACTTTAGTGAGATAGGCATCCTACTTCATTAAATATTTATGGCAAAGGAGATTTCATATATAGGTATTAATGTTTATTTGCTCTTGCAAAGCCAACTAGAAGCAAATGCCTGGTTGGTGTAGATTAATTGTATCTATTTTATACAAAGTCTGCTTCACCCAAGTCATTAAAATATGAATCAGAGTCCCATTTGCATTTAATCAGGTTTGCTGGCTTTAAGCGAAGCTTCCTTGGCTTTGGCCCTTTTATCTCATCTGAAGTGTAATTATACTTACCTAACATGGTTATTGTGAAGCAAAAATAGCAACTTCAAATGTTGCTGTACTACAACTCCAGTCAGTCTTGGCTATTGGTGTCCAAAAGTCCACTCCTGAAGTCCTGGTTATGCTGATCATGCAGAAACATGGTTGGAATCACGTCTCTGGATAAATTTTGTTAAGTAGTGGGTTGTATAAGCCATAATTACCTGTGTAATTGAACACATTAAGCAATGAAACCTTGTTTTGCCAGTCACAGGAGTTAGATTTTATCCATTACACTGTCGAAATCAATGAAGTTCTGGTATGATTTAATGTAATCCACATGCTAGATATAAATACTGATGTGAGAAGTACATTCTTTTGTGCATCTCTCCCTCCCATTCCCCCCCCCCCCAAAGTTCCCTGAAAGGAGTTTCGAGTCTTCCTATTTTAGCAGGAGGGAAACTGAAGACATGAAAGAGTTCATTCTTCCAGATAGAGAAGACAGACAGCTGGATTCACATTGCTTGTTTAACTCAGGGGCTGTGTACACAATACATTGAACCCACCACTCTGGGGTTACACAACCCACTAAATCACATACTCCATAAAAGACCAAACAAGCCATCAAATGAAAGGTATCTGTCTATGTAGCCTTTGTGTTTTTCATCTGAATTAAGTGGGTTGTGTGAACCCACCAACCAAATTAGTTGCTAAAGGACAGATTTTATCAAACTGCACTGGGCTGGCAAAGTTCATGACAGACCTATAATTTGTCCTTTATGCAGAATGAAAACCAGCATGAAGTATCAGCAAGTGAAAGAAAAGTGGGCTGAAACTCCCCTTAGTCATTAACTACATAGGGACATCTTTGGCTGGGTGTTATCTCTTGGGCTCCCCCACCTTTCAGGGCTGAGATGAAGGTAAGTGCAGTGAGGAAAAATTTATGGGCTCCTTGCAGGATAAGCAATGATGAGAGCAGCAAAAATCAAGAGGTGACCAGGCTCCTGATGGGAAGGAAATGAAAATACCTTTGGAAAGTTTAATTCTGTAGCATTTGGTATAAGTCAAGGTCGAAGGAGTCCTTTTGAGCTAGGCAGAGAATTTGGATACCTACCGGTATGTTTGATCTACAGCCTTCAAGATTATCAATCCTAGGGAGCTTAATTTTAAGTGTAGTACAGGTAGACCTTGACTTACTACCATAATTAACCTCAAAATTTCTGTTGTTAAGTGAAACATTCATTAAGTGAGTTTTACCCCAGGTTATGACTTGCCTCAGTTGTTAAGTGAATCACTGCAGTTGTTAAGTTGGTAACATTGTTGATAAATACATCGGGCTTCCCCATTGACTTTGCTTGTCAAAAGGTCACAAAAGGGGATCACGTGACCCCGAAATACTGCAGCCGTTATAAATATGAAACACTTGCCAAGTGTCTGAATTTTGATCACATGACCATGGGGATACTGCAAAGGTCATAACTGTGAAAAACAGTCATAGGTCAGTTTTTCCAGTGCCGTTGTAACTTTGAATGGTGACTAAGTGAACTGTTGCAAGGACTACCTGTACTGGGGCTTCAGCCTGTTTAGTTATTGATTATCTTTTCAATTTCCTTCTGCATGTAATGTACAGAATCTGACTCTTGGGGCATAGGTGATGCCTCCGCAGCTAGATGCGATCTTCACAGCAACCACTGGATGGTAATAAAGAGTGCACCATTTTTGCAAATCCCCAGAGGACTTTTTCACTTTTCTCATTCAGGGATGAACTGAAGTCTTTAAAAAAAAAAGGGGGGGGGGAATCTGGGGCTAAAAATGAAAACCTGATAGGAAACGGGTGTCTCTAAATTTTGTCCAGCACTCTTCGAAATCAGTGGTTCCAGAAGTAGAGCGGGGTGGTGGTGGTGGGGTTTGAGGAAATTGCTATCTTGCTTACTCTAGGAGGATGTGTTCCTGCCTGCTCTGCTTGACTCTTGTCTGGGGATTAGGTGAACCTTTGCTGCAGGGCTGCCAGACACGATGACATGACCAGGTGTTATAAGGGTTTCCGGGGAAGGGCTCCACCTACTGAACTCTACACCAGCATTGTAGTCACCATGCAGGAAATTATTTCACTCTGGCTGGGTCTCACCTCACACATTAAATTATAATGTCCTTTTGTTGCTTTGTGAGAAGCCAGTTGACCAAGCAGGCTGCAGTTCAGTAAACTGGTTTCATGCAGCGTGCAGATATATAACTGTGGCTTAATGCAGGGCTGTATTCGGATTCCCCATTGCTTGTCTTCGTTCTCCCCACCCCTGCTCTGTATGCAAAATGGGAAGAATAGAAATAACACTTACACTTGTATGCCACTTCACAGTGCTTTTACAGCCCTCTTTTAAGCGGTTTACAGAGTGCGCCTATTTCTTCCAACAATCCAGGCCCTCATTTTCCCGGCCTCGGAAGGATAGAAGGCTGAGTCAACCTTGATCTAGTCAGGACTGAATTGCTGGCAGGGAGGGAGTGGTAACCCATGTCTGGTTGACTAAATTCCATATGCCTAGATCCCACAAAATAAGCTGAATTCAAGCATCACATTAAGCCATAATATGGTTTACTTGATTTTGGAATAGGAGATCCAAGCCTAGACAGTCATGGCTTATTTAGTAAGCCAAAGCAAAACAACATGCAATGCAGAGCCATATATTAACTTAGCCATGAGATCTGATCTTTAAGCTCCATATACCCAGATAGTTCCTGCTCATGGCTGTCAGATGTCTGTTTGATTTTTCTAGGTTTCACTACTATCGTTTTCTTTCTTTCTTAATAGAAATGGAGCAATATTTAATAGAACAGCACTAACTCCCAATAGTCACCTTCCTTATCCACTCCCTGAGAACAATCACTGGGAGGGGTAAGAAGGAAGGTGTTGACACTAAAGAGTCATGGAAAAGGAATTACTGGGAGGGGTAATGTGCTAATCTCAAGAGCCTTGGAAAGGAGAAAATATCAGTGGTAAGGTTGCTTCCCCCTTTCCCTTTTGGCCCCCATATTGTTTTGTGGAAATACGGTAGGACGATCTGTTCACTAACCTGGAGAAATAGCAAATGTATGTTTATGCTTGTCTGCAAGGAATTATGGCTAAATGGATTTGTATTTGCTACGCCTTATTTTTAAGTGCTAGAGGATCTACAGGAAGCTTTCTTAAGCTTGGCGCCACTAGGGGCTCTGAATTATAGCTCCCACACTCCATAGCAATTGTAGGTTGTGCTTGCAGTGGGTAATGGAAGTTGTGGTGGAGCTCACATGAGCAACATGGAGTGGAGAGTGCTGGAACTGTAATGATGAGATAGATATAAAGGCAAAAACATAGTCTGAAAAATGGCACATTCTACTTTTAATTGGTTTCAGTATTTTCAAATAAGCAGCACAACAATAAAATAATTATAGAAAGGAAAAGGAACACTGAGAACGTTTACTGAATTTGAAAATGTTACAATGCATAATATTGAACATTTGTTAGGATCAATTTGTAACTTTCTTGTGAACTAAGATTCAGCACCCAAACATATCAACGACTACAATTAAATGCTACAGAATTAGAACACAATTGTAGATATATAACAGTGAGTAATGGAAAAAGAACATTAATTTTACCTTGCGTATTATACACAGAACTGGTACAAAATGTTTTACTGTTGATACATCATTCCAGTCTTAATTGCTAAAATGAGTTATTTCTTTTCTGAAAAAATGATGGAAATATAATGGTTGGATCATTTTTTCTTATGTGGCGGAAATGTTGCAAAGCTAAGCCATACTGGAAAATTATTTAATATAAAATGGAACAAATCCTGGAAGTTGTAATCCCACTGAATTCCAAGATAGTTTTATTAAATTTCATTCAGCCCCATATTTCTCCGAAATATTCTGAATTGGCATTGTATAAGTTAATGCATTCTATATGCTTTTTATCAGTAAGGATGTTTGATTTCCCTCTTTGGAAGAATGGTTAGCCAAAGTTTGGGAATATGCCTCAATGTCCCAAAAAACGTCATATTTAAAAAACTAGATCTGATGTAGAGTTCAGTTCTATTTGAAAACCATTTCTAGACTACAATGTTATATGTAGAATTGTGCCACGTTCAGGATTAAGGTTTTCAGATTTACATTTTAACTTGACATTATATTATCTACAGATCATTCTTGGTTTATGGCCATTCAATCAGTGATTGTTCAAAGATATGGCGGCACTCAACAAATGGTACTTATGATGGGTTCACATAAGTCCAGCTATCACAATGTTCCCACAGTTACAATATTGCAGCAAACTCTGGTCACGTGATTGGGATTTCCAGTGTGCTCTAACATCATCCCACAAGCAAACACAGTGGGGAAGCCAGCAGGAAGTCAGAAGTTGTAATGATATGAGGTCCTTGTTTAACAACCCCACACAGTCCTCATTTAACAATGGTAACTGGGACTGCCAGAATTGTCATTGCTAAGCAACACAGTCAGGTAACATCACACAACTTTGCTTAGTGACAGCAATTCCAATTGTTGATCACATACAGTTTCTCTCTCTTTCTTTTCATAATTATTTGAATCATGTTGACCAAATACCTTTAGTTTAAAGTTATTGGGACATGTTTTGATTGGAAAATGGATATGAAATGACTTATAATATTATATGCTGTAATAATGTGTTAGAATGTGGTGATTTCAGATTTGTTGGCTATCCATCCATGTTTCACGGCTTATATTTGGTTCTTTACCTGTATATCCTGTTCTTTATAGTTTCATAAATTTGTCCTTATATTCAGATTATCTGTTACCCATAGTTTTTGTTTTTGTTTTAAAAAAAACACAGTTAAAAAAAAGATGACAGAGGTGGGGCCAGGCTGTACTGGACAAACACTTCCCAAGCAAGCCTACCTGATCTGGATGTTAGTCTTGGTGAGCTTTATGGCAACAGGTGTTCTTGGCCTGTGACCTGAATTAGTTATGTAACTTGGGTGGTTTCTTGGCCCTGTTCTTGCCCTGGACTCCCAGCTGGCTTGGCCGGATCGGGTCTCACCAAAAAGCAGCTGTGGCCTTTGGCCCCAGCACAGAGTTTGTGTAAGGCAGAGACCAGCTGTCTCACTGCCTCCAGACTTCCCATCGGGCTTGTTTGTTGGTTGAGTTGATAGTGAAAGAGGAGGAAAGCCGCAGGAAGGTTTCTTGCCTTTTTCTCCTGTTGTGGGCTGCCCTGGGCTGGGAAAAGAGCAAATCCCAGTGGCTGTGCAAAAGTTCTCTTTAGGCTCGAAATTACCAGGGCTGTCTCCATCAAGAAAACTCATCAACATAACAATATTAAAGAATATAATATATGCAAATGTCTATTTAAATTGAAAGCACAATGCCAGGAGGACTTGAGGTTGGCAAATCTTGCTTTTGAGAGTATCCCTGGCTGAGGGGAAGGGAATTAAAAGATGGATAATGTGAAGCACAATGTCTGTAAGCTCTGGATGCTGGGGGGTTGGGGTAGGTAAGAGAGCATGAGATCAGTGGACACCTTTTTTCCTTTGCTTCTAGCTTCCTCCTGCTTAAAGTATAAAACCGGTTTTGGTATGTTGGCATTTGAAGGAGGAAATCTCTCGTGCTCTTTTTTCTCCTTGCCGGAAAAAGCATGAATGTTTTCACAATACCATATATAAAAACAGCAACTCCTTGCTCCCTGCATATATGATTTCTGGGGTAACTCACATGTAGTTCTCGACTTATGACCAAAAGGGCCCCCAGAATGTCCATTGCTAAGCAAAGTGGTTGTTAAGTGAGTTGTGACAAATTTTACAGCCTCTTTTTTGCTGTGGGCGTTAAGCAAACCATTGCGGTTATTAAACAAACCACAGGATACGAATCCAGCTTCCTTGTCAGAGGCCAAGCAAAGGACAACCTCCAGGGCCTGAATTTTGATATCCTCAAAATGCTGCGACAGTTGTAAGTATGAGGAAGACTGGTTAAGAGTAATTTGTTTCAATGCCATTGTACCTTTGAATGCTTGCAAAATGAATGGTTGTAAATTGAGGATTATCTCTATGGTGTTTAACATTTGGGTGATTTCAAACATTTTGTAGAATCCCATCCTACTTGTTTTTGTGTGGGGGACTGTTGGGAACAGTGGTCAGTATCTCTGGAAGGAGCCAAATTGAAAAAGACACCCACCACAAAGAAAGATGCATTCCTCCCTCCCTCTACAATTATAGGCATTGCACAAGTGCCAATTACAGCTAGTTAAAATGCTGCCTACAGTGCAGTCTTTCTCGTAATAAACATTCTCCAGATGCCTTTGACCTACAACTCCCAGAATTCCTAGGTTGGATAAAGCTTCCACAGAGTCTTCTCCTGGATGGAGTTGCTGCACAGACCACAAAGATTGGTTGTCAACGGTTGGGTCATTCTCTAAGCTTTGAGTTCCAGAGTTTGGAGTGACCTGTTGCGAGTAGTTGAATGCTACCATTAACAGGAATCTCATTTGGCCAAATTTTGTTGCTGAGGGACATGTGTTACCCCCAAATTAGAGTGATATGATTCCAGCGTTGATGCTATGTCTTGGAAAATAAAATAGGCAGGAGGACATAAGATTTGGTGTTGCAATTTTCCACTATTCACTCAGCAGTCAATGATCTTGGGTCAGACTATAGAAACTGCAAGTCATCTTTGGCTAGCAATTCTTCCCTAGCCTCACATCCTCCAGTTTTCCATGCTGGCTATGGGAGGTAAAATCCAACATGTCTGGATGATATCAAGTACTCTTTCAAAAAAAACCTTTCCAAAGAAACAGGCATCTTCCATGATGTTTGTTTTTATTTGTGAGTAAATTAATCTTTGCAGCACCTTTCTTCCTCAAACATGAGCTCTTCTGAGCACAAAATACCACTCCGGTCCCTGCCTGTCTGCTGGTGGTTATGCATGCCACAGTGAGAATCAAGCAGATTTTTTATTATTTTTGGCAGTATCCTGCCCTCTGCTGTTGACTCACCTTGCCTGGGCCAGCAGAAGCACATCCCCTTTATATTCCTCCTTTGTCTCCCTTTGACAGTAACCATCTGCTGTCCTCCATCTAGGAATTCCTGATGGGTCTCAGAGCCAAGTGATTTCCCTTGGAGGCAAGAGGCAAGGTGAACTTTCCCCAGAAGACATGGAAGTGAAGGGGCAGCTGATAAATTCATCCAGCTACAGCTCTTCAGGTAACTCCCTTCCCTCCACCACCTGTTCAGCGTCATTTCAGTGACCTACAGTGAATCCAAAGCCTCATCCCTTATTTTTCTGCTCTGCCTTTGCTTCTGCAGAAGCTCTGCAGCGAGAGCTCTGTCCTCGAATTCGGTTAGAGCGGGTCCAAGAACTCTTGGAAAAGCAGAAGTCTCTCCAGCAGGTGCTCAGCCTGCGCCTGAAGGAGCTGCGACGAGTTTGCCTGCAGGAAGCGGTGCGTAACCATGACAGGATAAGAAGCCAATGGGAGGGACTGAGGCAGTGGATCTACTGCTTTGAGAAGCTAGACTTTCCCAACCTGGGGTTTATCCTGTTTGTTAGACCATCATTCCCACCACTGTCACTAAGTGCTGGCCAAACAGGCTTTGTAGTCCAGGACATCTGAAAAGCACTAAGTGGGGTTGGGTGGAGGTATGCATCCAACCCTGAATTTATACATTTTCTGCTCTGTGTCAGGGTTCAAACTCTTTTGAGAGTTTTAGTTTTAATCAGGTAGGAATCAGTAAAGAAACAAGGAATGGGCACCTGAAAGTCTTAATTGAGGGCTTTGAAGTCACTCTTTTGCAGAAACACAAGAAAGGAAAAGGAAACACAAGAAAAGGAAAGGAAAAGGTTGGCTTGGGTTTCTTCAAGATGTAATAACATAAGGAGATGCCACCTCAGGAAGGGGGTAAGGTCAGCTCATGTGGCCTTTTCCTGCTTTCTGCTTGGAATACAATAGTCCACCTATTGCTTTCCAGATATCATGAACTACTAAGCCTGTTTGGCCAGTGCTCATCCTCACTGGCTAGGTTGGCTGGATGTTAAGAATGGATCAGCATGATTTAAAGCTGTCAGGGTCAGGAAGGCAAGTGTCTATGAGCCGTTGGTTTCCTAATGGGCCCAAAATGACTTCTCGGGCCAAGGTGTTTTAGCTGCAAAGTTGAAGAGTTTCATATAAATGGTATGAAGCTTGTCTCCCTGGGCAAAAATCTAATATCAAGTTCCAATGAGTTCCTTTGTTTCATTTCTAGATCTCATGCCTATTTCATGTTGGTTGTTTCTCCTCTCAATGTCAGGAATTGACTGGAAAATTACCCCCAGAATACCCCCTGGAACCTGGAGAAAGGCTGTGGCCAGTGAGGAGGAGAACAATAGTGGCATCCCGAATTGCCCCTGTCTTGAAGAATGAGGTGAGTGATCAATCTTATGCATAAGAGAATGAGGGAACCCATGCATCTCTACTGCATGTTGGACTTTGGGGACAGTCCTGATGCCACATCCGTACCTTTTTATTTATTTATATATAAGGTGGACTCATCCTTCCATCCTTCCAAGGTGGGTAAAATGAGGACCCAGATTGTTGGGGCCAATATGCTGACTGTATAAACAGCTTGGAGACAGCTGTAAAGCAGTGTAAAGTGGTATACAAATCTAAGTGCTATTGCTATTGCTACTACCAAATTTGGGGACTGACCATCTCACTCACTCTGGGCGGTGTTCAGTAAAAACCCCAAAACATAAACTTATAAATATGTGTTATAATATGTGTTAGCATCACAAAATATTGTATGTTCATAGTTTGTATGTTAACATAATAGGTGTTATGGTAAAATCTTATACATATAACATTATATGTATGCTATGTATAAGTGTATAAATGTTATACTTTAGGAAAACCCTTCGCTGGAGGAGCTGAGCCAGGAGCTGGCCCTGCAGCAGCAAGTGGCTGAGGCTGCCCGACGACTAGCGGTTGCTCCTGACTTAACAGTTGATCAGCGGCGGCGGCGGCGGCAGGTTCAGGCAGATGCTGCCCAGCGTCTACGGGAGCTGGAGGTGCAGGTAGCAGAATGCCGGGTGCGGCTGGGCAAAGGACCCCTCCAGAGAGCTGCCCCTGGTAAGTTATGCCAACTGCTAGCCGATTTCTCAGCTGCTTCATTGGCCACAAACATGCTAAGCAACATACTAGATGGTTTATAAATAAATATTTTATTTATAAATAAAAATATTTATAAAAATAAATATGGTTTAAAAACACAAGCAGAAAGGAAAAAGGAATCAGGATGATAACAAACTACAAGAACAAAAAAAAAGCATTGGTCAGTCTCAAAAGCAGGCTCTTATTCACCCTGCTGAAAGAAACAAGTCTTGTGGCTTTTTTTAAAAAGCGCAGCAGGGTTGAGGCTGAGAGGATTTGATGGGGATGCTGTTCCTCAGAACAGAGGCAGCCCCTGAGAAGGCCTGTCTCTCAGGCCATGTAAGACGGCATTGTTTTAACTGTGGGACCTTTTAATCCCTTCTTTGGTACTTCACTTCTAATTCTCTAAACATCCCAAATATTTTTATCCTTCCCCTAGATTCTTCGTTGGAAAGGCTGGCAGTTATTTAGCTCAACAGGTACAGGTTGCTGCAGAGGGATTCAAAGTCTGTGGGAAAAGTGTAAGGGGGATGGAACATGCTGCAAAGAGGAGTTTGTGGGAAGCTTCATGACAGCAGTGATGGAGCTAGAGGAAGATGGGACTGTTGCCTTGCTCCATGCTGAAATTCCTTCAGATTGACAGCCAGTATGGAGTACTGTTCCAAAACATTTAGGGATTTTTTTTTTCCAGACTTTGAAGATAAACACATTATTATAGTGGTGAAGGTGTTGAATTAAAGTATGGAGACCTGCTATTTAGTTCCTCCTGAGGCCCAGAATCTCACTGGGTGATATTAAGCCATTCACTCTCTTGCTCTGCAGCCTGTCTCAAAGGAGTGTTGTTTAGAAAAAAAAAATAAGAGGAGGAAGTACTATGTGTACCGTATTTCTGACTGAAAGATGGGATAGACATCAAATCGGTTAAAAAAAAACCTAACCCATTCAACAAATTGAAAGTCTTTTAAAAATCTAGTTGCCACACAGAGAACAATTCGGAGGGGCATTGAGTGTTTTGTGGAAGCATCATACATTGTCTTCCTTTTTGAAATACAAAGATACTTGCCTAAGCAGTTATGATTCCTCTTGTGTTGGGAAAGGTATTATCGTCAGCAACAGTAGCATATGTAAATCATGTTGAATGGCCCACCACCATTTAGCTGATATATGTCATCAAAGAGTCTCAACTTTGGCAACTTTTAAGATGTGTGGACTTCACCTGCCAGAATTCCCCAGTCAGATGGGGGAGTGAAGTCCACACGTCTTAAAAGTTGCCAAAGTTGAGAAGCAGTATTTTATCTCCCCACTTTCTCATCCATTTCTTTTTTATTCTCTCTTTTTAAGAAGAGGCATTTCACTCGGAGAGCAGCTCCCTCTCTGAATCAGCCAGCCATGAAAATGGTAAGCATGGCCTAGTGGTCATTCTCAGATCAAAGAAGAGTGCTTGATGGTCTGAGATAAGCAGATACAAACAACAATTCTCACAAATAAAATGGTCTGAAGAGTCAAAATTTCCTAGATAGCCTTGTCCTCTAATTCTCGAGGGATACTGAATGATGAGATAAAGATGCTCTTATATAGGTGCAGAAAATGAGTCTTTACCAACCAATGGACTGATAAAAAAACCACATGGGCTGTCCATGTTTGTATGGCGTTGTCTCATTTAATGTATGCTTTTAGAGAATATAAGACTAGTATTTTGCCTTATAGTTATGTTTCCATTTGGAAGGGAGAATTTAGAGAGAGTTACTCATGCTTTAGCACTCTTAGGATCGATTATTGCAATGTGTTGCATATGAAGCTATCTTTAAAGATCACCTGGATGTACTATTAGTACAAAATGCAGCAACCCTCCTGCTAACAGCTGAGAAGTACTGTAATCATTTACAGTAGCATTATTGCAGGCAAAGTGTTGCCAATGGTCTTCTGAATATAGTTCAAGGGACTGGTTTTAAATGTTAAAAGTTTGGTTTTGGGTATTATAAACATGAAATTGTGGATGGCAGGAGACAATATTTTTGAGCCTTTACTTGACTCCCTAGAGATCGGGAAGGTTTTGTTAAAAGAGAAGTATGAAAATAGTTATTTCATAGAGCATTTAATCGATAATGTTTCTGGAATTTTGGATGCAAAGGAAGGCTTATTTTTATGGTGTTAATTATTTTATATGAATATTCTGTAGACTGTTAGTGTTTGGGCAGAGGTGTGAGGTCAGTAGGGTGTAAATATTGTAATAAGTATTCAAAACAAAATTTGGGGGTTAATTTAACCATTATTTGGAACCATGATTCTTGAGTTTCATGATGGCTTATGCATAGAAGACAAGAATTATCCAACATAATCTTCAAAGCACAGGATATAAAAGCATAGGATATAAAAAACTAGTGGCCTAGGAGCTTCTCCCGTCATTTAGTTTTGTATATGTGAGTTTTATAACCATGTTTATGTCTAGAAGCAGATTCATCAGGTGATAGTTCTTTATTAAGAAAAAATCTAAAGTTTTGAGACCATTGGGTTTTTTTTTAAATTGTGGGGGTGGTTTCTATTTTGGCAAGATGTGCAGATGTACTGTCTTCTGTCCTCAGATGACCCTCGCAGCTTCCATCCTTCCAAAGTCTCCAACCATTCAGGAGCTTTCCCAGACAGATCATCACCCCCCAAGGCCCGAGATCACCTACGTGCCATCTCCAGCAGTCCTGACCGCCGACCAGGCTGGCGAATTTTGCAGCCGGATGTGTACAGTGAAGCCAAGGACCGCAGGAACTCTGTTGCCAGCCCAACCAGGTTGGCCAAAGATGCCGGACGGCTGGTCTGAGCAAATGGGAAAAAGCAATCCAGGCTGACCTGTCAGCATGGATAAGAGTTTTGTGTGGGCTTAGAAGCCTGATTTTACATACGCAACAAAGATGAGCTGATGGAATTGTGGGATGTAATTATTTTGATATTTTGCTTATAAAATAATTCCTGCCCAGCTTTGCAGGTAGTGGAGAAAAGAAGTGAAATAGACTAGATTCTGAGGGCCTGTGGTCTATTTTGAAAGGATGAGTTCTTTTTGTTTTCCCCCACCCTTTTTTCTTTAAATATACAGAAAAATTTGGAAATCTGCTACATGGAAGGATTGTTAAAATAATACCATCCTGGGAGTTTTCTGGCTTGTTCAACTGGCTGTGGAAGTTTGGCCCATTGTGTCCAGATTAGGTGCTTCCAATCTTGGGCATTTTAAGCCTTGCGGACTTCAACTCCCAGAATTCCCCAGCCAGTCATGCTTAGTCAAGATTTCACTTATGGTTAGGAACTAGAGTGGAAATTGGTAACTACAGACAATAAGGGAAGGAGTAGAAAATCCCATTCAGCTGATATCTTTTCATCTCTCCCTAGAGCTTGTTTTGTGAAGATAAATGGGATTGAACTCTTCCTTCCCAGGAAAACAAATCGGAAAAAAAGCAGCTTAGAGGGCAGCTTTTAAGCTTCTTCTGCCAACCAAGCTGAGCCTTGGTGACTCAGCTCTCGGAGCACTTTTTTTTTGAGAAACTTGGAATCATCCTTTTAGTCTAAGTGCTTGTCCACATGTGACCGTGCAACGTGGCTCTTGAAACACGAAGAGCCGAGCCCACTTGTTTAAAAAAGGATCCTTGTCTGTTTACACAGCCCCAATCGCACCCTCCCCAGAAGCATGTCCAGTTTTGAGGGCCGGAGCGTCCCAGCAACTCCAGTGTTGGCAAGAAATGCGTGCAGTGGAAATCACCAGTTAAGGTAGCCTAAATCCCCTTTCTTCTCTCCTTTTCTCCTGTCTTGTAGGGTTGCTTGTAGACGGCAGACCTACTGACAGCGTTTTACTATTTTTTTCTCTATGCAGTAACTAGCAATTTGAAGCACAGTAAATTGTTGCTATACTTTGTGTCAAACTGCACTTAACTGAGGCTTTAAATTTAGGGGTGGGTTGGACAAGGAATCCAAAGGGATATTTGAGGGAATCAGCTGCGGGCAGCAAGAAAAGGTCAAGATTGATTTTTCAAAGATCCTGCAAACTAATCAGGAAGACAGCAGTGCCTCTAACTGTTTTATTCTATCTAGTTTGTGTCATCCAAACTTTTGCTATCCTTGTAATCTTTTTAAGGCACACACATGGGAGGGAACACTTCAGTATTACTCCCCCAAAGTGGAATGTTTCTGCTTCAGATTCCTACTCTGGGCAATGCCTCAAATTTGGAAGAAGACTTGAAATGGCCCGAGTAGTAACACTGCAGTGGTAATTCATTGCAGGGAATTAAGAACTTACCATCCTTTTCTTTTTGGTGAGGGTGAGGAATCTTGAATTGCCCCAGTCATGCTGGATGCAGACTTAAACAGCAGTTATCTAACCAAGTCCACCCCCTGACCAAAACAAGTGTACTGAAAAGGAAACAAAGCTAATAGGCACCTCGAGATGCAACAGGTAAAACAACTTCTCTATAGAGCAAGGGTCTCCAACCTTGGCAACTTTAAGACCTACGGACTTTTAACTCCCAGAATTCCTCAGCCAGCAAAGCTGGGAGTTGAAGTCCACAAGTCTTAAAGTTGCCAAGGTTGGAGACCCCTGCTCTAGATGGCTATTTAGGATGTGCAAGAGATTCTTTCTCCCCTTCTCCCAATCATGCATATAATTGTATTTCTTATTTCAGAGCTATCTAGCATAAAATTAAAAGCAATAATTTATCCTCTCCTTCGTCCCAGGTCAGAGGCCCCATCTCTCCACTCCCGCCAGTGGTCAGGCAGCCACGATTCCCAGCTTGGCCCTCCCAGCCGGGACACCAGTGCCGACAGAGCTTCCCTCTTTGCTGCTCGGACCCGTCGAAGCAACAGCTCCGAGGCCTTGATTGAACGGGCCCCTTCAGAAGACCCCCTCCTGCCCACTGCCCCTCCGTTTAAGAGTGCCGAGGCCCTGACCCCTTGCCTCTCTGGCCGGACCCCTCGCCCACCTTACAATGATCTCCTCTTGGATTATTACCTAGAACGCCGGAGCTGTGGAGGTGGTGAGCATTTGTCTCGTCGGGACGGGCCCCCACATCTGGAGTGGGGAGCCTTTTCTGAAAGCCCGCTTCAGCGCCGTGCCCGACCCGCTGCCCGCACTAAATCCTGTGGGCCGCTGCTGCCCCCACAGTCCCGCGAGGTTGGCTATGGACCTCCCTTACCTCCTCCACGCAACTTCCACAAAGCCCTTGCCCTGGAGGGACTCCGGGACTGGTACTTGCGCAACGCTGGAGTTACCCAACGCGGGGCACCAGAGAGACGAGGACCATCTCAGTCTGTACATCAGCACCTGCGAGGCTACTGTGATCCAGGACCCACCAACCCCGACGTGGGATATTACGGGGGGCCAGTAATAGGAGGTGGACTGCCTCACTCTGTGAGCTATGCGGGGCAGCCACTCTATGGCAGGTATGCAGCCCGTTTTTTCCCTTTGCCCTGACAAGCTCAGCAGCCCCCCTCTCCCCCTCCCCTCGCTTGCCTAAGGCCAACCCTGTGCCTCTTCCCTCTGCTCGCCCCCTCTTTCTTTGGCTTCACTCCCCCTTTTTCAAAACAACTGGCACTTCTCTGGCTGCAAATTCTAAACTGTTTGAAAGGCCTGCGTGAGGAAGAGAAGGAAAAGGAAGGAGACGGGTATCCTTACACAGCAGGAGGCAGGTATCCTTCCCTGACTCACCACCCCTTTGCTGGCTGGGGACAATGGGAGTTAAAGTCTAAAGCCTCTGGCCAGTTGCAAGGCTGGTTCTTTGTCATGGATGGCAAAGACCCATTTAATGAACCAAAGGAAACTAGGATGGTGATTAGTGTAGGGTAAACTGGATCCAAAACTGGAGACAAACCAGGAGGGAAGATAAGTATTTTCACTTGTTTCATGACTCCTTTCTGCCCCTTTGTCTAATTCATTCTCTCTCTCTCTCTCTCTCTCTCTCTCTCCTTTCTTCCTCTGCTTTACTCTGCTCAGACCTTTTGTGGACCTGCTTTATCTGGAAGATTCTTCTGGCCCTTACAGCTTGGATTCCACAGAGCACCCAACCCCAGGGACGTTGGTTTGATTCCCCCCACTCCCCTTTTCCCCCAAGGGGATCTCCTGTCTTTTCGTTTTCCTTTTTTTTCTTGCTGGTGCCTCTCTTTTGGGTGTGATGCACCATTGTGGGGAAAGGGGCTCCCTGCTGGCAGGGTAGGTTTCCACATGTGTGAGGGTGGGTTGATGCATGTCATACTGGATCACAGGATGAGGGGAGGGAGGAGTGGGTCCATAGTTCTTCCTACAATTGTTAAACCCCCCCCCCCCCATTTCAGACTTTGTGGGGTGGGCGGGGGGAATCTGTGTTTACTGTGCTGCTTCTCCATAAAAGGGTTTTTCTGCTGTGGGTGGCGCCCTCTTGTGCTCACTTGGGGAACAGTGCACTGTTACTGCCATGGTGCTCCGTGTTGGGGATTAACCCTGGAATGTATAAATGGAGAGGTTTGTGCAATGTGTGTTTCTTGTGAAATGTTATATAGCACAGATCTGTCATCTTGCTAATGAACATCAGTCCTGTAAAAAGTAGAGAAAAAAAAGAGAGATCTATACCACTCCTTGTTGCCCTCACTGTGAAAAACTTAAAAGTTTGCCCTTCGATGTATTGTCCCTTCCTACTCATATCCGGCTCTTGCAAAGCCCTGAATGAGGACAGTAGGGGTTTGGGAAATGTTTGCAGGATCCATTGGATGAACCTATTTCATGGCCCTGACCTTTCTCCTAGCAGGGGAACTTCACCATAGTGCTAGATTATAGGAATGCAGTGATTGGCTCCACCCATTCAGTTCAGCAATTACCTCTCACAGGGGGAAGGGGCAAGAAATCCCAGATGAAGATGTAACACAGTCTGATCCATGGGGTGGGTTATGGGAAAGGGCTTCCACGTGGCCTTCCCCAAAACTGCTGTGGGCATACCTGCGTGTATCAAAACCCAACTCTCACTGGGAAATGGGTTGCACCAACTTTAACAGGCAACGTAACCCTTCATTTTTCTAAAAGTATGGCTGCACACCCTTTTCTGCCTGCTAGGCTGGACTGGTTATTTTCTCCTGTACCTTTCATCTGATATGCTTTCTGCCTTCTCCCCCAATTTTTCCAAAACTGGAAGGAATATCCTGCCTTTTTTTCCTTTCACTGTAATAATAACCATTATCATCATTATAATAATTGTAAAATGTGTGATGGTTTTCCCCTGCTCTCACAATTGCACATAAAAGGAAAAGTCACTTTGTTTAAACTCTGTGCCAATGGAATCCAGGTTCATTCTGGAGCAGAGGGAAGGTGGGAGGTTGAGAGAACCCAAGAGAGGCTCCGGTTTTCTCCCCATCTCCGTCCCTGGCTGAAGGAACAAGGGCCATATTGGAGTCACTGTCTTGTGTGTCCTTTTAATATACACTACTGTATAGATTATATATGGGGATCTAAATGTAAAACTGAGCACTGTGCATAAGGGAGAGAAGGTTTCTATAATAAAGACTGTAAACGAGGCCATGATTGTGTGAAAGCTTCATGTCAGGATCAGGATCATGGTGTAAACACTACTGGATAATGACTAGACCAGGGGTCGGTAATCCGTGGCTCTGGAGCCACATGGCTCTTTCATCTCTCTGCCGCAGCTCCCTGTTCTGGTCAGCTCCACAATTGATAGGGCTTTCAGTTAGGACAGGTAGAGGAAAAAGGACGCTGCGCTAGGAGGAGACTCTATGGTGGGAGGACTTGACTTCTGGTTGGCTCCAGAATTGAATTGGGGGGAGGGCTTCCGGTTAGGCCCTTTGTGGCCCTTTTGAGTGTTTAAGGTTGCTGACCCCTGGAATAGACAGCATCTAATCTGTGAGCTTTAAATTTCATTTAGTAACTGGAACACTTGGTGGCAATTTCAGCGTGACTTGCCTTGAAGAATTGCTATGAAAATAAAGCAGACAGAAATGTGCCACAAATGCCTCAAACTTTTCCTCCTGGAAGGAAAATGGCTAAAAGAATCTGCCCATTTAATTTGATTAGGATCATCAAGGGGTACTATTGACGAGGAGGAATCCACTTTAAATATAATAGAATTCAATAATGCACACAACACCTGAAAGAAGAGCATGTTTTAAAAAGTTACCCACTCACAGAGAATTGGATGGACAGCAGTTGTGTAATCCTCTTAACTAAACATCAGGGCTTTGCAAATCCTTTGCCTTGTACTTGGGAACATGCAGGACTGTGTATGAAGCACTTTTTTTGAAACATGAAAGCTGCTCACATCTTGTGCAGCTGCTTTGACAGCTGTTCCCAACTGTCTCTTTCAGGAAAGGTGCTGCTCATGCAAAAGTGGTTGTAAAGCAAAAAGAGAAGAAACATGAGACGACATGAGAAATGGTGTCATGAAAATCACAAGACTTTATTTCCCATATGTAGAGAGTTTAAACTGGTACACTTAAATTGTACAATGCTATTTGTTTGGTTTCTGAGAAAAATTAACTCCATGCTGTTTCCTGGTCTCCCTCATGTGCATCTGGATCTGAATGTTCACCATACAGATTGGGGCAATGATTCAAAAAAAGATCTGGGTATTTTTCTGAAAAGCTCTTTTCAGCCAAATTTGAGGATTTCCCCATGAGAAGCAATCTTCAAAGCTGACTCTTCTGCAGTAAAACTGCATTTATGTACAGACCACAACACTACGAAACGTTAAAGTAACACTTTAAACCTTCATCTAAACAATCATGATTACAAACAATTGAAAACCTTTCTCCAATTTTATTGCTAGTTGGAAAGATGTCCTAGTGATTTTGGCACATATAAAAGTATATAAACAGAGGGAGGCTGCATTCACTTCTGTAATTAACAAGCTTTGAAGACAAGAGACATTTGGTGAAACCAACATTCTCCATCCTTCAACAGACTGTTCGATGGAGGGACACTCTTTACCGCCAGATACATGATTTCTTCCAGTCAAACCACTCAGACACACCTCCCAGAGCTGAGCAAATGGAGAGAAAGCCACTTTCCATCTCTTTCAGCAACCCAGCAAGAAATCCCAAAACAAAAAGCAACTATCCCTTCAAACTGCAACTGTAGACATTTTAGTTCCTTCAACTTCAATTAGGGGGTTGGGTTTGTACCTGCATGTTCTACATGCAGCCTCTGAAGCAGGGGGTGTCAAACATTGTCAGGGCGGCGTCACATGACGTATTGGAACTTTTTTCCCCTTTTCTAAACTGGGTGTGGACATGGCCAGCGCATGATGCATCCGGCCCCTGGACTGCGAGTTTGACTGCCCTGCTCTAAAGAATGAGGGAACATTCACAATCTACCATTGAGATTATGTATCGATACTTGTCTCATAATTTGACTGGATTGTGAGTGATAAGAACATCTTTCAGAAAAACAGAAACTGCAATTTCCCACTTAAAATAAAGCATCTGTTAATTGCTTTCCCTTTCCCCATAATCATCCAGCCTAGTATGCAGACCTACAAACAGCGGCATACATGCTTTGCATCCTCTAGTATGATTGCAAGAGGCTTAATTGACTTAAGAGGGAAAAAAGCCCTTTTAAATGATGCCTCATGACAACTTGGTAGAAAATAGTGCCATGTAGTTTCTTACCTACTACAAAACTATGCAGGCAGGAAGACAAATATACTTATGTCTTAAGCAGAACATCTCCAACTTAATGGCTATATCAAGAATTGCAAACCATATGTCAAGAAGTCCTCTGCTAGGATAACCAATGTGGTGCCTCCAGTTGAGTTTGATTATACTCCATACTGCCTAAATACCGACCATATCATGAGAATTCCAATTCCAGCTGCCCCAGTTTGAGCAAACTGATCTTGACCTGATTAACAACTCTTAAATTTTCCTCCATATTAAAGTGGGAAGCAAAAGGCTGAACAAAGTCAGCAAATCACTTCAAGAGAAGTATCCACTGGTTTCACTCACTGGTCAACTGCATTTTATCACAATGAATTGTATGAATCCAGCTGAAGTGATTAGTTTATGGTGCAAATTGTTTTGCAAATTCAGAAAACCTTTTTGTTATAACCTGTATAGGTCAGTTTATGATCCATACCTTACATATTTTGAAGCATTTTCCTTTCAAGCTCCCCCAAGGACTTGGGAATTGTTCTAAATACATGAAAAGCCAGTACTCTAATGAGATTTGAAGTGAGCTATCAAAGATCCTGACTTGGGAAAAGTAAAACACCCAACAAGCAGCAGATGTCATGAGACACAAAAATTACATCTGGGGTATTGCACATATTCTACCAAGTACAAAGGCAAATTGAAGCTGCCCACATGCAGATGCAACTCACCAAACATCCACCCAACCCTGCTGATCACTTAAGGCTGAAAAGACTGGAACGAACCAGCCTAAATAGTTCGATCAAACGTTAAGTTAATGCTTGTTATTTCCTGCCAATAGCAAACAAGGACTTTCTAGAAGGCCAAAAAACCCCTCCAGGAAGTATAGATTCAAAGAACTCCTTTCTTAACTATCATAAAAGCTTAGATGGAAAATCCTTTTAAAGCAAAATTACACATTTAATTATTGCTTCTTTCCATTCTTTTCAAAACAGCATGATCAAAAGAATATGATCAGTATTTTAACACCCCATTTTGTATGTATTGTATACTATTTAGAACTGTGGTTTGGTCTATTCTGTGAAGTTTTGTACGAGAACCATCTGAATTCCAAATGACCTGAATAGAGAGGATTGTTGTGAGATAAAATATTTTGCACTTGCACAAAATGCAAAGCCAGATTTTAGGATTATGATTTGTGATTATGCTTCATACACCCTGTTCTATTATACTGTTTATAGTTTACTTTACACACCCTGTTCTACTTCTACTATACTAACTATACTGTGCACATTAAGCTAATCTAAAAGTAAACAAATTGAATTGCACTTTCTTGCCATTCACGAGTCAAGACAAAGTTTTGAAGTTTCCTAATTTGGTTTTGGAAAGAGACAAAAGTTCTTTTGCTTGTTAAATATACTCAAAGGTAGGGGCAGCTCCACATCTATGAAGTGGAATGTATAGTCTGCAATATCTTATTAAAGTTACCAAATCTGGGCTTCAAAAATATAAACAGATGCTAATATAGGTATTAAAATAAACAAATTACCTATTTGATGCCATTTTGTGGGTTTTTTGTACATCAAATAGTCTCCTTTACCAGCCCTTGGGAGTTAGCCTTTCCTTTCACTCAAAAGCATTCATAAAAGAATCCTCTTAAGATTTGCAAATGAAATTTGCCTTCATCATTCATTCAAAGATTTAGCTAAATCTTCTCCAAATTGGCTTGCTCCCTTCCACTGCCAAACCTCATCCAAATTGCTTTACTTGCTGCCTCCATCTGAATACCAAGAATCCAAAACCTCTACAGATGAGGGGACGCAGTCCCAAGAGTAAGCAAGACAATAACCATCCAAACTCCCCCCATTTCAGCCTCAGCTCTGCTATGAACATATGAAAGGGTGGATGAGGGTAGTGCCGAAGCTTTCTGCTCTACAAGGGATAAATGATACTGGCCTAAGTAACGGGGTTCCTACACAAAGTAGTCCTAATAGTGTTTTCTGAAGCCCTTTGAACAGCGGCATTATGCAAATAATGAATAATACATTGAAAGCCCACCAATAATAATCCAGCCATCTACAGCCTCCTGCAATTCAAGAAATTCCCAGCTAACTGGAGCATTTGGAAACTGTAGTCTCGACATACCTGGACCATATCTTGTGGGAAAAAAGCTGAATTTAGAACAACACTGATTTCATTTGGTTCTGATTTCAATTTTTTTCCTTCTCTCAACCAGCAACTATGTATTCTAAACCAACAATTTACTACGGAGTCTTTTTTTAAAATTTTAGTTTTCTTTCTTTGTGATGCCTTCCTTTCCAAAGCAAAAAAATATTGATTCCGATGGGGAATACTTAACATTAAACTGGAATGTTAGGCTGATTTCAGTCCATCTCCTCTCTTGGCTGTTACCCGGCTGTAGGCCAGGAATTCTGCTGAGTTTGATGTAAGCTAGAGGCTCTTCCACAGGAACTCACAGCCAGGTTGCTAGATTGAGGCAAGATGAACAATAAGCACGCAGGCGTCTGTTGGAAGGAAAGAGAGTAGTTCCAGAGGGAATGAAAACCAATGTTGATGGTCTAGGATCCAGCCTCTTGCTCTTGGCCCACAGCTTCCAGGAGCAGCCCCATCGGTGTGCGCTTGAGTCCAATATTCTCAATTTTGTTCTCAATCTTGTTTTTAAGGTTCCGCAGACGCAGGGAGGCATGGATGACGCTCACTGCAAGGGAAAGAGGGGTGTGTGTTTATACTCATTGGTAACAGAGGAATAGACAGAACCACCTCCCCCCACTTCACACCAGAACCTCACTCTCTCTATTCCCCTGAGGCCAATGGAATTATCTTCCAGAATGGAAGATCATTCTGCATAAATTCCTTCACTAGGAGAAGATGCAAGACTGGGAATCCCTGATCCTTCAGATCAGCTTCATTTTTATAAAAGGGAGACAGGGAGGAAGAGAACCAACCAGAGTCTGCAAACCCAAACAAGCCTGCAAGCCAAGCTGTCAGCTTTCAGTTCCCTGTTTATAAAAGAAAACAATTTTTAAAAAAACCTCCCTTTGTGTTCCTGCTCAGAGAATGGCATATAATAAAGAGGATTAAAAGCAGTGCCACCCAAAGTGCCACCGTTTCTTCACTCCTGTAAATCATGCAACTTGTTTTAAATGTTTGAAGCCTGAACAAAACTCTCTTCCCCATCTTCTGTCTACATGAAGCCATGTGCAGCATTTGGGGTGCAGCATAAGATGGAAAACCAGAGCCGCTCCTGGCTGCAGGAGCGTTTGGCAGCAACAGCCTCTGTATTTTCATATTGATCCATATCACAGGAAGAGAGAAACATGTTTTCTCATGCTAAATGAAATCCAATTCTCTTTGCTTGCAGGTCTCAACAAAACCCACCCTTGAAATATTCTGTCCATGCCATATTCTGAGAATAAAACAGGTGTTCTGCACAAGCCTAAACAGATTGGGAAGAGACACAACAGATGCAAGGAACAGCAGGCATACTGGCTGTACTGATGCTGCACAGCCTTCCCACATATACAATTCAAGGTGCTGGTTGTCACCTTTAAAGCCCTTTATGGCTTGGGTCCAGATTATCTGAGGAAACATCTCTTGCCAGTGACATCTACCTGACCCATTAGAGTGAGGAGACAAGGAATGTTGCGGGTCCCACCCCTGAGGGAGATACACTTAGTGGGACCCAGAAGAAGGGCCTTCTTTATGGTGGCTCCATCTCTCTGGAACACCATTCCCCCAGAGATTAGAATTGCTCCCTCATTAATACTATTCCGAAAGGCACTGAGGACCTGGTTTTGCAGGCGGGCCTGGGGAACCCATCAAATGGCTAGTGTGATCCACTGTCTTCAGGATGGGGGGGGATGGGAGTTGTTTTTTGTTTTGTTTTGTTTTTTGTTTTCCCAAATTTTGTTCTATTGTACTTTACTAATTTATTTGATTCTTTTTGTATAGAACCATAGTTCTGATGGTTTTTATTTTAATTTTTTGTTTGAAGTATGATTTTACATTGGGTAAGCTGCCTCGAGTCGCCATGGGTGAATAGGTGGCAATATAAATCAAATAAATAAATAAATAAATAAAAATATGCCCTCAGCTGGGAACTCACACATTATGGGCAGAGCGATGAAAATCAAGAAGGTGGCAGAGCCTTCGAAAAGGGACACCAGGAAATACGCAGAACCAAGGATAGCAAAGAAACATGTGCCAGGGTAACTCCGCCGGAAGCGTCGTACAGGAGGCTTGTTCTCAGCTGCCCACACGAATCCTCCAAACAGCAGGCCTATGAAGAGGCAGCTTAGCAGAACCAGCATGGGTTGGAAGTACCTGCGAACGAGACCTCAAAGTCAATCTTCAGCCCACAAGGGAACACCATCTGCAATCCTCACATGCATTCAATCCAGATTCCAGAAGATGTTTTGGGTGGCCCACTCTGAGGCCCCTCTATAGTTGTGGATGGTTTGGGGTTTCCTAAACACCTGGAATGAGGGAAAAGGATGAGGAACATAGTTAGGGCCTGGATATCTCTGAGCTGAGTGTCCCTCTAGTGTGGGGATATCAAGCTCACAGCGTCACAGCATCGTCATGTGATGTATCGGGACTTTTTTTCTCTTTTGGTAAATCGGGCATGGGCGTGGCCAGCATGTGACACATCCGGTCCACAGGGCGGGAGTTTGACAGCCCTGCTCTAGTGCAGGGGTCTCCAACCTTGGCAACTTTGAGCGAAGCCGGCTGAGGAATTCTGGGAGTTGAAGTCCACAAGTCTTAGAATTGCCAAGGTTGGAGACTCCCTGCTCTAGTGCATTTGCTGAGGGTCCCAAATCTGATGGCACCTATCAAATCGGACACTGTTCCAAAGAGCCAGCCCTATATGGAAAAATGCTTCTAGGTTTTGTTCCCCTTGAATGAAAGGGAATGAAGCCAGTTTTCTTCCTGAAAATGGAATAGCTGTTGAGGTAATTCTCTGTTAGAAAAATGAGTGCACACAGGGAGACGTAGTGAGAGTGATGTTGAATAACACACAACCAGCACACAGATATACTGAATAGTAAAATGTAGGTTTTACTTCCAGTAAACAGTTAAGCAAAGTCCAACAAGCAGTCCAAGTCATACACGGTTAAAGCAGTCAGTATTCAGTCCAGGGATAATCCAAATAACAAGTCCAGTATCATAAACAGTTCAGTAACAGACTTACAGCAATCCAAGAAGAATGACAATCAGCAACAGTCAATGGGGGGAAATACAGGAACCAAGAACATCAAACATCAGAACAACTAGCAACTCACAACAGAACCCAGGTTTCTGGCTCCATCTTATGGCCGTTTGAGGACCCCAATTACAATTTTAGCATTCCCTTAAAGAGACTGTATTAAATGTCTATCTTGGTTTATATATTTCCAACCCAACTGTTAGGTGACTATCAATTCCTAACAATAGCCAACGGCTTTTTCTGCACAATCAGATCTGCAAGCCAATTCCGGTGATGAGAAGTGGTGCTGCAATTAACTTGGAGCCAAGCTACAAAGGGCTTTTATGCTTTAAAACCAGCAGTTTAAATTCAACTTGGAATTTACTAAGGAGCCTATGGAGGGACTTCAATGCAACTGGGAGCACCTGGGCATTTGATACCTACTGAAAGTTTGGATTCGTCTCAAAAGGCAGCCCTACATATTGGTACAGTAGTGGGATTCAATATTTTTTCACTACCGATTCTGTGGGCATGGCTTGGTGGGCGTGGCAGGGAAAGGATACTGTAAAATCCCCATTCGCTCCCCACCCCACTAACCTGCTTTCCAGCTCTGTTCTCCTGTGCAGGACAACAAAAGAAGACCCAGCCAATCAGCTGGGACTCGGGAGGCAGAGAATAATGGGGGCGGGGCCAGTTAGAGGTGGTATTTGCCAGTTCTCTGAATTACTCAAAATTTCCACTACAGGTTCTCCAGAACTGGTCAGAACCTGCTGATTACTCCTTCTGACCGGTACCAATACAAGTAGTCTTTGACTTATGACCAAGGCTGTTGTTGAATCATGCCTGCTTTTATGAGCTTTTTTACTCGGGTTGTCAAATCTATCAATCACTGCAGTTATTCTGTGAATCACACAGTCCTTAATCGAATCCGACTGCCTCCACCGACTTTCAGAAACGGCAACTGTGCGTGACTTTGGGAGGCTGGAACCATTGTGAATACATGCTGATTGCCAAGGGCCTAAATTTTGATCCCATGACCATGGCACACTTGTAAATGAAAAGAGCAGTCATAAGTCACTCTTTTCAGTGCTGTCGTATCTTTGAATGGTCGCTAAACAGATGCTTGTCAGTCAAGGAATACCCAGTGTGTTGCTCCAATAGAAAGAGGAGGATGAGGGCAATGAGCTATACTGTAACAAGGTCCTTACGTCCAAGTAAGCTGGCACACAAGCTAAAACTTGGGAAAAGCTCCCCCAAACCACAGCTCCCACCAGCTGTTTCAATAAGAGATCTCCCTGGGGGCTCCACATAGATAAAGATTGAATAATGGCAGACAGAACCGACATCCGTGGTACAGGTGGAGGTACTCGACTTACAACCATTCATTTAGTAACCAGTTGAAGCTACAACGGCACTGACAAATATGATGATTTTTATATGACCGTTGCAGCATCCCTGTGGTCACATGATCAAAATTCATACGCTTGGCAGCTGGCATGTATATTTATGACGGTTGCAGCGTCCGGGGGTCAAGTGGTCATCTTTTATGACCTTCTGACAAGCAAAATCAATGGGGAAGCCAGATTCACATAACAACGGAAGTGGTTCATTTAATAACTGCGGCAAGAAAGGTTCAGAGATGGGTATTCAGCCAGTTCTGATCAGTTCTAGAAAACCAGTAGTGGAAATTTTGAGTTGTTCGGAGAACCGGCAAATACCACCTCTTTACAGTATCCTTCCCCTGTCACGCCTACCAAGCCACACCTACAAAACCGGTAGTAAAAAAAAAATTGGAATCCCACCCGGTTGTAAAATGGAACAAAACTCACTTAACCGTCATTCTTAGCAACAGAACATTTGGACTCAATTGTGGTCATAAGTCCAGGACTATCTGTAGTCCTGGACTTATGATCATTCACACTCAGTTACCATTTGAAGTTACAATTACTCTGAACAAAGGGACCTACGATGGGTGGCTTTATTTAAAACTGTTGCAGAGCCTCCGTAGTCCCATGAGCAAAATTTGGGCACGGGAGCAGCCCCTCCATCCTTACGACTGCAGGGCCATTTCAACTTACCTCATCCCTGCTCTCCCCTCCTCATCCTCCTGCTGCCCTGTGCTTTGCTTCTCCAGCTGCTCTTCATTGTCTTCTTGCTCCTGCTGCTGACAAGGCACCCCCGGCCTGGCCTGGCAACTGCTGGGCATGTCTGGTTTTCTTTCCCTGGTCATGCCCAGCCGTTTCCTCATAAGACCTGGGGAAGATGGCCTCGGGCAGCCGACAGCTGCTTCCCAAAGAGCCAGGTTGGCCAGGCCTCAGCAGCGGGAGCAAGCAAGACAACGAAGAACTGCTGGGATGCTTGAGAGCCCAAGGTGGCAGCGGAGGGCAGAGTGGTGAAGGTAGGCCAGCTGTAGCTTTGCCCTGTAACTGGACCAGCTGTAGCTTTGCGCTGTGCTTTTAGGCCAAGGTGGGAGTGGGCTTCATACTGCAGTGCAGCTCAAGAACTACAGTACACCTGGAATTCCCCTGTGGGTTAGGGTTGGGCTTCGCACTGCTTTTCACAGTCCCCAAACCACAGGCCAGCACCAAAGCTCAGCTGCAGCCCAGCCCAAGAGCAAAATATAAAGGGGTTCCTTGGTGCACCCTGATTCGAGTCTAGGGTCACAAAAAGCAGTGCAAAGTCTAGCCTCAGGCCAGCCCTGGGAATAGAACACAAAGGAATACACCACACACCAAAGGTGGTATTGGGCAGATTCTGACCGGTTCTGGAGAACCGGTAGCAGAAATTTTGAGTAGTTCACAGAACTGGCAAATTCCACCTCTGACTGGAGATTTTACAGTCTCCTTCCCCTGCCAGGCCCAGCAAGCCACAACCACAGAACCGGTAGTAAAAAAAGTTTTTGAATCTCACCACTGCCACACACTGCAGCTCTGGGGCTGCAAAAGGCCCAGGTTGACCCTATAACCAGGCCAGGCATGCCTCACCAGCACCAGGAAGAAGTTGGTGAAGGACAGCAGAACACAGAGTTGGGAGGGTCACTGAAGCTGGGCCTGGGGGACCCGGGGCTACCTGAGGTGAGGCAAGCATCTCCAGTTCCACGCAATTCAGGGTCTGTTGGCCGGCCTGTCAAACAGGGCACACGGAGGACAAAAGGAAGAGATGGGGAGATAGGCTTTTTTTTTGGAGGGGTTATTTAGAAGCAGTCCCTTGCCAAAGCTTGGAGGCACAAAGCTCAGAATGGCTTGGATTGGGATGGGTCCTCAGGTTATGATTGGTGGACTTCACTTAATACTGTTAGGTCAGGGGTCCCCAAACTAGGCAACTTTAAGACTTGTGGACTTCAACTCCCAGAATTCTCCAGCCACCTGTGCTTAAAGCAAAGCTGGCTGAGGAATTCTGGGAGTTGATGTCCACAAGTCTTAAAGTTGCCAAGTTTACAGAACTCTGCTATAGGTATTCTCAACTTACAACCCTAATTGAGCCCCAAATTTCTGTTGCTAAGTGAAACATTTGTTAACAGAGTTTCCCCCCGTTTTACAAATTTTCTTGCCGTAGTTGTGCAGTAAATCACTGCAGTTGATTAGTGATCACTGCTTGTTGATCACTGCTTGCCACACCTCAGGTTAATGAGTATCAAAGTTGTTAAGTGAAACTGGTTCTCCCCTTTGACTTTGAACTGTTGTAGGTCGAGGACTACCGGTAACAGCAATGGGAGGTGCTGGGACTGCCATCACTAAGCCTACAGTCATATGACGTTGTGCTTTACGACTACCTCACTTAGTGACAGAAACTCCATTCCCAATGATGGCCTTACATTGAGAACTACCGGCACTCAAGGGTGTCACTACAGGCTAGGTCACATTGGCCGAAGGATGCAAAACATATGCAAAAAGGACACAGCAGACAAGCAAAATTTCAGGAGTGGCTCCATCCGTTGTTATCCGCTATCAAAAGTGGCAAAAATTTGCATAAACAGAACGGAAAACAACGGAAAAGAATGGATGGGGTAGTACGTAACGAGGATGATAAGTGGATGTTCATAGAAAGCCTAGCAGATGGAAGCGGATGACACATCCGCAGGGCTTCCGGGGGAGAATAGCGAAGCAGACGCGTAGCGGAAGGAGCGAATGCATAGCGGATGACACGGATGCATCACGGACGCCTATAGGATGCATAGCAGATGCGTAGTGGATGCATAGCGGATGCAAAGCATTCATGCGGGGAAGATGAATTGCGTCAGCTCCGCGGATTTTAAAGGATGCAGCTCGCAAGCAGTTAGCATTCAGAGGAAAGACCTGCTGCCAGAGTCATCTTGAAAGAACACCATGGTTCATCAGTCAGGGAAGAAGAGGAAGCCTGTGCCTACTCCTGCCAGCCCTGGCAAGAAGGACAGAGCTACCATCCCACCCCCTGGCACTGACTCTGAAGCTGCTGGTGCTTCTGCTTCTGCTGCTGCTGCTGCTCCTGCTGCTGGTGCTGCTGCTACTGCTGCTGCTGTGGTGGACCAGCCCCAAGGCCCTCAAAGCCCTGCTGCTGAAGCCCCTGAAGCCCCTGCCAGAAGGAGGAAGAGGCAAGGCAAGGAGAAGGGAGAGAGGAAACAGTACTCCATTTCCGAGGACCATGAGGAGGTGGTACTGGAATGGCTGAGGGAGAACGAGGACTTGTGGAGAAAGGGCCACAGACTATATCGCGACACCAAGAGAAAGCAGGCAGCTTGGAGAGACAAGGCAGAGAGCCTGGGCTACACTGCAGATGTACTCCTGGGATGGTGGAAGCACATGCACACCTGGTATGGCAAGCTACACCTCAAAAAATCTGGCCAGGCCACTGTCAAGCTCACTGACTGGGAAATGTACATCACGGCCAAGTGCAGTTTCCTGGAGGGTGAGATCCGCCACCGAGGAGCAGCCCCTCTGACACCCCTCTCCCTCAGACAGCCCACAGACAGCCAGTCCTCTTCCAGCCAGGAGACAGCTACCGTGTCCAGGCAGGTGTCTTTGGAGGGCCCCACGGCAGAGACCCCCCCAACAGCTGCATTCCCCATGCCGGAGGATGAGGAGGATCCCCTGTCTCAAATGGAGCAAGAAGCAGCAGCAGCCAGAGACCAACCCACACCCACACCCAGCTCCACCTCCACAGAAAGCAGGCAGAGAGGCAGACTGGAGGGCCAGAGCCACGCTATCCTGCTGGAGATCAGGGACACAATCAAAACCAGCACAGATCTTCTCTCTCAGCTGGTCCACAGCGACATACCATCCTTGAACTGCAAGCCCTTCATCATGTACGTGAGCCAGACCCTCATGGACCTGCCCGAGGCCCAATACCAGGTGATGAAGGAGAAGATCACAGCACTGCTGCACCGCCCTTCAGGCCCAGCTGAACCTGCTCCGACCCACTCCAGGACTGCTCCTCCACCCCAGGCGATGTCACAGCCCTTCCATGGCTTTCAACAGCCTCTCACCTACCAAGGCTACGAGTACCAGGACTTCCCACAGCAGAGGCAGACCTTCCCAGTCCAGGCCCAGGTTCATCACATGCCACAGACGCCTCACCTGACCTAAGCTGCAGACCAGACAGCCCCACTACACTCCTCCTTCCTCCACCCCACAGACAAGCCCCTCAACAGAAAATCTGTCATCAGTACTGTGCCTGACATCCCAGGTCCTTGAGGAAGGGCCTCTCAACCTCACGGGACTGAGTCAGCTCTCTGAGAGCTTCCTGAACACACCATCCCCTGTTGTACTCTCGGGACCAAGCACCCCAATGGTGCCTCAGACCAGCACTCCAGCAACAGCCACCTCCACAGTCCCTGGCCGCTCGACAGCTGAGACCATGGACATGCCTCAGAGTGACTGAGAATAGTGCCAGAGACTGAGTTGTTACTTGTTCACTTTATCTTTGCTTAAAGACATTTTACTTGGTTCATTTTGCTTTTTTAATAAAGTCATACAGTTTACTTAAGACAGTTATTAATAAAGGTTATCTTTGCTTCACACACTTGGTTCATTTTATTTACTTAATAAAGTGTTGGTGAAAACTTTGAAAAAAGGGTTAAGCCTTTGCATGCTTGTGGGAT
>BLBF01000021.1:23825214-23867414 GCA_015471245.1 Laticauda colubrina | reverse complement strand
AGGATAGTTGTGGGATGGGTAAGGATAGTTGTGGGATGGGTAAGGATAGTTGTGAGATAGGTAAGGATAGCTGTGGGATGGGTAAGGATAGTTGTGGGATTGGTAAGGATAACTGTGGGATTGATAAACCTCCAGTGCAAGCATAGTGGGACTGTATGGTCCACCCTCCCAGCTGCCACACATATGGCCCTTTTTTATCAATAACAATTTATTCATTGATCAACACATATCAAAATAAACAAAGCTCTTTATTAATGCCCTATTCATAGTAGGGCCACTCAACATACATGGCACAATCTCATCAGTTATGAGACAGGCTCAAGGAAGCATCCATTAAGCATCTACCATCCTGTCTTGCCACTCCACTGCTCCAGCTGGGGAGTTGCACCAGTGTCTCAGTAGGTTGCGCTGCTTCTTCCCTTCACGTGAAGCTCTGTTGAGGCCTTGTACATCCACAGTGTCTCTCAGGTTTAGTTCTTGCCTCCATTCACCAGGCTCCATGTCCCCATTGCCTTGTTGGAGGTCCACGAGCCTGTTCTGCAACACTGGGTAGCGGGTGCACATGAGATTGTGCAGGATGCAGCAAGCTTCCACGATGTTCCTCACGGTCTGTGGGTGATGCTGCATGGTGGTGAGAAGTACCTGGAACCTGTTGGCCAGAATGCCAAAGGCGTTCTCCACCACCCGCCTTGCCCTGGACAGCCTGCAGTTGAAGATCCTCTCTTCACGGGTGAGGCATCTGGAAGTGTAGGGCTTCATGAGGTAGGTTCTGAGGGAGAAGGCGTCATCCCCCACGATGAAGTAGGGCACATCTTGTGTGTCATTGGGCAGGAGATCTGGATCTGGGAAGCCCATGATGAGGTTGCGTTCCAGCCCATCCTTGAGGTCACTGGCATTGTATACCTATCTGAAGCTGACCCGTTGCCTGAAGCATCGATGTACATGAACTTGTAGTCAGCATCAACCATGGCAAAGAGGATGATACTGAAGAAGCCCTTGTAGTTGTGATAAGAGGACCCTGAGTTGGCTGGAGCTTTGCAGGCCACGTGCTTCCCATCTATGGCTCCAACGGTGTGGGGAAAGTTCCACCTCTGATACCACTCTTCTGCAACTTTTCTCCAGCCTTCTTCAGTGGTGGGGCACTGGAGGAGCTCCTCCACGTATTCTTCGATGATGGCCTGCACCACTTCTCTGACCACAATGCTGATGGTGTTGTGTGGCACCCTCCAGGCATACTGCATGTTTCTGTATGTGGTTCCAGAGGTCAGGTGGCGCAGAATCATTGCCACCTTCAGTCCAGGGTCCAGGCTGGGATGGAAGTTGGTGCTCGGCTTGGTCAACCTGGGTCTCAGACGCTCTACAATTTCGTCAAACATGGCTGGTGGCATCCTCATGAAGTGCTGGAATGCACGAGTGTCTTCATTCCTCAGCTACACCATCAGCTTGTCATACAGTCCAAACTCCACTCTTCTCCCGATCCATTGTCGGACTCACACAGCTCTTGGACGTCTCCTTCTT
This sequence comes from Laticauda colubrina, assembly GCA_015471245.1. Lineage (NCBI taxonomy): Eukaryota > Metazoa > Chordata > Lepidosauria > Squamata > Elapidae > Laticauda > Laticauda colubrina. The sequence continues at coordinate 23,865,896 of BLBF01000021.1, read as the reverse complement.
CTCCTTTCGTAGAAAAGGTGAAACAGTCTGAACAGGGCTTGGTTCTGGTGTTGAATGATGGCAGCTACCATAAGGAGTGTGTGATGATCCATGGTGGAGATCAATGGATGATGTGGAAGAGCAAGACCAAGGGTGAAAAGGTCTGTACACCACGGCTGCTGGACTCATACTGAGATCCAGATGATTTCCTCCCCCTTTTTATAGGAAATATCGGTTTTCCGCTAGGTGTCCTTCCACATACTCTAGACATACTCCAGACATCCTAAATATCCAAGATACATCCCATAAAAAACTTTTTATCTGTTTTAATGCTTTATATACGAGATGCATCCGCTTACATCCTTTCTATTTCCCTGCTACTAACACTGTGGACGTTCCGTGTACCTTTTGTTTCCTCCCTCTTTCCGTTTTCAGCTGCAGCGGATGTGAGTTGAGGGGATGGCCAGAGGATGCCGAGAAGATACAGCGGACGTTTAACGGATGACAACAGATGTAGAACGTTTGTTGCCCGTATGTGTCGCGGATGTACATCGTACGCGACAAAGTTCATCCGCTCAAAAAGTTTTGTGCAGCTCAAAACTTTTTGAGCGGATGAAATCTCAGTGGACGGATACTCGACGGATAGAGCATATGAAACACATATGCAGTGAGTACACAACGGATGCATCACGTTTTCCAACTGATGGCTAGCTTTTTTGTCCATTTTACATCCTCTTTGCATCCATTGGTACAGTGGGATATGGGCTTAGCATGCAAGCTCTTCTTCCCCACCACTACTTGAAGGGGCATGTGGAAGACCCCAGTTATTTCAAGCGGCTTAGGGGCATATTTTGATTTCTTCTTCACATTAAGAAAGTTTAGAGCTTGTTCCCAGTTTGACTTTTCTTTTAACTGAATAAAGGAGGGGAAGAAATCTCCATGTAGCTTCAAAGCTGTTCTCACTGTGAAAGCCTCAGACTTTTGATTCCCATGGCAGAGTGACATGTCACACAGTCAAGGGCAGGCCTTACAGTGTTCGAACCATAATAGGGCCTTGAAGTCACAGTGACAGGTTTTGATAAAAATCTCAGGGTTGCTGCTGTTTGCCCAGAGCATGGAACGTAGCACTGGGTACTATGGAAATTGGCCACCCTCGGTGCATCTCTGGTATTAAGGAGCTCCTAGGAGCTTATGAGAGATTTGAATGTTGTCCTGCTTGGTATGTATGCTTTTTATGTTATGTTTTTTTAATCTGTTTGCTTTAGCTAATAATAAAGTTTAAAAATCATTTATTTAGGTTGTCTCTGGTTGTAAAAGAACCAGTTGCATGGGCACCTGATCACTTGGCAAAACACTACTGACTAGAATCATCCTCTAAAGAGCAAAAATACCATAAGATGGCTTCAGTCCACCCATGATGATCCAAAACATTTCAAAGTCCAGTGAGAAAAGGGCCACGACAGATACACCAGCCCCATACAAGGGACAGTGACCAAAGCTGTTTCAGTCACATGCCTGAACCTAAACTTTGACTGATAAAGAGTCCACACAATTCCATTTTTGAAGAGCTATGAAAACAGTTTTTCAGAGAGGCATTTGCAGACGCTTGAAGATTCTGCTGCCTGGGGACAGGTGAGGATTATCTTATATTACAGTTATGCTTGCATAGACTCTCTCGCATTGTAGTTTTAAATTTGAGTACCAAAATTTAGGACGATGCTCCAATTTGCCATCTTCCAGATCAGAGGTTTCCAACCTTGGCAACTTTAAGTCTTGGGGACTTCAACTCTCAGAGTTCCTCAGCTGGCTGAGGAAGTCCCCAAGTCTTAAAGTTGAAGTCTTTAAGTTGAAGTCCCCAAGTCTTAAAGTTGCCTAGGTTGGAGACCCATGTTCCATTTATTACATAAATGCTTCCAGATGCTTTATGATTACATCACCCTCAGTTGCCCCACCTCAGGATCATTAAAGACACAGAAACCTCTTTTGCATTGGTCCATGGGATTGGTGTTCAAAATTGCAGGAGCAATGGATTTCTGTTTTTTTTTTTAAGTGGCCATTTTTCCACTTACATCACTTTTTCCCTTCCAAAGATTGAAGCAGGGATTGTTCTTAGTTTCCGTATCCCACCTTTGGAAGATGAAATGTCTTCTCCTAAGGAGCTCGGATTTCAATACAGGTAGTCCTTGACTTATGACCACAATTATGCCCCAAATTTCTGTTGCTAAGCGAAACATGGAAGTGAATTTTTGTCCCATTTTACGATCTTTCTTGCCACAGATAAGTGAATCACTGCAGTTGTTAAATTAGTAACACTGTTAAGTGAATCTAGCTTCCCCGTTGACTTTGCTCTTAAGAAGGTCGCAAATGTTGATTACATGATCCCGTGATCATCCACTGCAATTGTCATAAATATGAGTCAGGTGCCATGCGTCCGAATATGACGAATGACGATGGGACCATGGGGTTGTTGAAGTAGCTGTCAAGTGTGAAAAACGGTGCTACGTCACTTTTTTCACTGCCATTGTAACTATGAACGGTCACTAAATGAACTGTTGTAAGTCGAGGATTACTTGTAATAGTAAGAAGGGTGTGTATGTGTGTGGGGGGGGAAACACCCTTCCCCATCTTAGTTCGGCCTTTCGCCTTCCACCAACCAAGCCTGCCTATTGTTCGCCATCCGAGTCTTCCCCGCACGACCCTCGCCTCTCCCGCCGGACTCCGCACAATTCCTCCCGGCCCCGCTCCGCCCGCCCGCCGCCGTGGCACTCACCCGCCCAGCAGCAGCCCCGCGCCCAGCAGCAGCAGATAATTGCTCTGGTAGTACAGGAGGTTGTTAATCACGCGATTGTGCCAGCGCTGCAGGTCCCGCACGTCCGGGGCAGCCAAGCGAGTGGAGCCCAGCAGGAAATCATCCAGCGCCCGAATTGGGGGCAGCCGCACCTCGGACATCTTCTCTCGTTCGGGGCGGGAGGAACTACCACCCCCACAATGCATTGCGGCGACAGAGCCTGCCAGCGGGAAGACACGGAAACCGGAAGGCCGCGGAGGAGGAGTGGAGCGGGGCGTCGCCTTTTGCGGGCCGCTGGAGTTGCTTTCTTTGGCCGGGCTTCTGGAACTCCCCGGGGCTTTAATCGCCTCATAGCGATAAGAAAGGTGCGACTCCTCCAAGGAAACACTGGGGACTTCCAGGAAGACCTGCAGGCAACTCTAGAAGCTACTTTATACTGATACAATAAGCGAGGCTCCCTGGAAAGTCCGGCGTGGGTTTTTGAAAAGAATTGGGATGGGCCAAATAAGCGAAAGGAAATGAGATCCCTTTTGTTGCTTCTTCTGCTATACACCGGTAGTCTTAAAAATTAAATGGCGTGATAGATCAATGCCTCCCAACACCTTACCAGAGGCAAAATCTTTTATTACAGCATCTCCTAGATACGGCCATCTGGCTTCTCTTTCAACGCCTCCAGTCAAACAAAGCCCACCACAGTTCCACTATGGGGTACAATTAGGATTTTTCTGATTTTAAACCAAAGCCCACTTGATATGTGAACATGTTTTTTGTCCTGTTTTTGGAGTAAGTCTAAAAATCTTGCCTTTTCTACATGGCAGCTCTTCAGAAATATGGAGGCAACCATTGCATCTCTCCATTGCCTTCTCTTCTCCAGCTAGGTGCCTCCAATGTGTTGTTCCTTTCCTCTTGATTGCTCTCCTCTGGAAATGCTTCCGCTTGTCAATCTTCTTCCTAAAATGCAATGCCTGCAACTGGGTATAACATTCTAGTGTGTCCTGAGCAACACACAATCGAAAAGAAGATAGCTTGTTTCTCTTGATCCTGATAGTGTTCTTCAGTTGATGAAGCTGAGGGCTGGCTTTGCTTTATTTTCAGCTGCACCACATCTATCTCTGGCTCAACTCATGATCCCCCAAATCCTTTTTTGCCTGTGATGCTGTGGTCCTCCATCTTCTACCTCTGATTTTTTTCACCTTACTGATTTCCACCCAATGTTCTAACTTTGGAGATTCTCCTAAATCTTGATACTGTCCGGAAAGCTTTTAGTTCTTGTGTGATCAACAAACATTGGAGAAGGGGACAGTCACGGGAAATACATGGCACTGCTGGGATTGGAAGGTTGTGTTTTTGCTTTGCATCATTGCAGTCCCGTTCGTGTCTGGTCTTTCTTTTCCCAGAAACATCATTCCATTTGTAAGATGCTCACATTTAGCTTACCGTATATATTGGAATCTGATCATGTCAGTTATCACTCTCAGCTCCATTATTGCTCATAGAAGGGTTTTTTTTCCACAAAGACTCTCCTACATGTATGACATCAAACCATAGGGCAGTTTTAATGTAGTGTGATGTGCAAATACATCCAAAGTTGAATGTCCCTCAAGTGCTAAGAAAATAATCAGCAAATTTTTCAGACAGTGAACAATGCTGTAAAGTTTCTATTGATATGACAGAAATGAACTTAATAAACATACAACTAAAATGTTTTTTTGAAAAAGAAAATAAAAAATAAATAAAAAGTCCAAAAATCTCACCAAATATTATTGCTTTTTAATCTTATAAAAATTCTTGTAAGACAACAGAGAGGTTGGGAGATGTGACTTCAAAAAATTCTGGCCAGTGTTTATTAATTAGAATGGCAGGGGGAGGTATTCACAATGGTAGTTATGAGTACTGTGTTGTATTTATATAACTAGTACAATAATATTGGTATAGGGAGAGATCAGAAAGAAGTCAGTAGAAAAGGGAAATAATTTAAAGCTGCACAATTCATATGATATGTGGATGTTATCAGTTTAAATTAGACAAAGAGTATCTGTGTGATTGATACTCTGCTCTTAAAAGTACTTGCTCTTGTACAAGTAATAAGGAAGTTCACTCTAGTCTTTTTCCTCTAGAAAGAAGGATGGGTTGCTATCTGGTCTTCTCCAATGAAGGATTTCATAAAGAATGATATTTTCCATCTACATATAGACAACAAGTAAGATTCCACATCAGAATTTCAGTTCTTCAGAATGTCCTTCATCCTTTATTGTTCATAGAATGTCAATTAAATAACATAAACATCTGTTCTTGATTCTTAATGTTAACTATGGTATGCCTTTTTTCTCCTCCCCAAATGCCCATCATTTAAATAACATAAACATCTGTTCTTGATTCTTAATGTTAACTATGGTATGCCTTTTTTCTCCTCCCCAAATGCCCATCATTGTTGGGTGCATCCAGATACGTACCTCCAAAGGTCCCACGGTATAGGAAGTACAGTGACCTGACAGGTTTTTGCTCCCCAAATTCAGCTGTCTGCATTTCTCAGTCCCAAATGAATATATGGCAGCTGAGTTAAAGCAGCAGTAAGAACAGACTTCTGGAAAGGTGGCATCAAGAAAGAAAAAATGCAGCTGCTCTCCAGAATTCACTCCACCCTTATAGCAAGATACGTTCAGCCTTTCCCATCTCCGCACTTTGAAAACCTTTGCATTATATCTAGTGAAGGCCTTCTGCCAGCAGAATTCCCATTCCCTGCAGCTTCCCCCCACACCTCCAAATTTGTTATGGAATATTAAAGAACCTTCTGGAACATACGGGGGCAAAGGTGGAGAGGAAAGGAAACTCCTGTTGCTGCTTGTGTAACACTGGATTTCAATGCTTCAGCCTCACATGCTTTTGCTTGAACAATGGGAATAAAGCTACACTCAAAAGTCATCATCATCGCATATATCCAAGTAGACATCAAAGGCCTCACGGTTGCAATTTCCATCAGGAGTGAAGACATACTTATGGAAAGTACCATCCACACAGATAGCTGTAAGAGTAGGAAACAGAACTGAATGTGAGCGAGTGATCAAGAATAGGATTCAGGAAAACTCAATGCATGAAAAGATCACATGGCAGAGAATCTACAATGATCATCATCATCATCTTTTAATGAACCCATAATTCCTTGCGGAGTGGAGTCTGGCAATCGAATGCAGCTAGCAGAGTGGTTAATGGCCGGATGTCCTTTTTGACGCCAATATGGAGTTTTGTTCAGCAGATATATTCTCATTGTGCACAGAGAAAGAAATATCTACCTCTACCTAGGATTGAACTCACAGTCTCCTGTTTGTGAGGCAAGAACTCCACCTCTAGGCTACCACACCACTCCAGTAATAAATATGAGGAAACTAAAACAGGAGAGGGAGGGAGGGGGTCCTTAACCTAAATAATCAATGGCAGAATTGGTCTTGGGTCATGTATGGGATATATACTTCAAGAGGCCCAACTCATCTACTATCTCTCATCAATGCCACTCACCAATGACTGAATTGACGTTCTTGGAGGTGTTTCTCCCAAAAGCACAGATGCAGGCAGACTCCGCTGGCACGGTGAAGCTGGCCAAGCTCCACTGAGAATCCACATACTGACCTATCATGGGCCCAACTTTTCCCACACGGGCCAATCTGTGAGAGAGCAGGAGAAAGAATGGGATTAAGGTCCTACAGATGACCATCTTTCATACCCATTTATAGCACCATCCTCCCTGCCTCCTCCACTACCTACGCTGAGCGGCGGTTTAATCGGGTATCTTTCAAGGCAAAGATATGGACGGTCCCTTTGTCACTGGACGCACAGAGAAATGAAGAGTCGTGGCTGAAGTTAATGCTGTGGGGAAGAAAGGAATTTCATCTGACAATTCAAGGTTTCTTTCCATGATCGTGTCTCTATAGTAGCAAATGCCTTCTTTTCAGTAATCTGTGTATTACTCCTGAAGAGGAGCCTGGTAAAATATCCCTTGACTGAGGCAACCTCTTTCAAGAAATATTGGGAATGCAACTCCCATAATTCCTAGCCTTCCTGGCTAAGGAATAGGAGTTATGGACCCCATCACAATCAGTTAAAATATTGGTAGTTTACCTAGTAGAAAAACAAAACATCCACAAAGCAATTATGTAACAGTGAAATAAGAACAGAATTTAAAAAAAAATCAAAATATGGTCCCAAAAAAGTTAAAATGGTCTTGTGAAGAGCTGTGTCTTCAACATCTTCCAGAATGTCCTTGCAGCCTCAATTCCGGTTGAGCTAGGTTAATCTGTATTAGTTTAGCAGTTCCTAAAACTGTTAGAGCAGGGGTCTTCAAACTTGACAACTTTACGACCTGTGGACTTCAATTCCCAGAATTCCTCCTCCAGTCATGTTAGCTCAGGAATTCTGGGAGTTACTACACAGCCACACCACTGGAGCCTCTGAAATCACAACCAAATCTTGGATATGATCATCTCACTGACACCCAGAACCCCTCAGGAAAGGTCTCTTGGAATGAGCCAAGAAGCTGTCAAGTTTACTAGCATGTGAGATGAAACTTCTGAGAAACACGTTAACAAGAAATGGGAGCAGCACCTGTTCATAGGATTGTTAATCTAGGACCAAGCCCTTTGGATGTTGCTATGCTAAGCAATGTTTCACTTGCTTAGCTTGCTTCACTTGTTACATAATAGCAGGGCAGGTTTCCTTACTTGCGTGCAAACTATTGGAGATGTATTGCTTTTTAGCTAGCAGAACAAACCAGCCTCTCTAACAAAGACCTTGTGACCTGCAGTATGTGCACTTCCAGTAATAGTACATTAATTGATGGATGGATTGATTTGATCTGCATGGGCCTTCCACTTGAAAAATCACTCTCTGTGGTAAACAAGCTTACAACAATGATAAAAACAGCAAACTTGTCTGGTGCAGCACAGATATCTGCATCAGTTACCCCCTTAAAAATTGGCTCACCTATCTTCCTGGCCAGTACTCAGGCAAAAGACAAATGTTGACGCTCAAGAAGTAGAAAAGTTTTGTAACTTGAGCTGGAAGCCTTTTGTTTATTTTTTCATGCACAGAATAAAACCATACAGAACAGCGATCTCTTTAATAATATGGCTTGATCTGATCTCACCTTCACAGTTCAAAACTACCTTCAAAAGTTAATAATATTCATCCTAATTCCATGGTGCCATTATCTGCCTCCGCTGCAATCCCCTTGTGAGGTATTTACCTCAGTCAGAAGTCTCACCATAGTACTTCATGATACAGGGTTGGGCATTTCCCAGGAAGTGGCATAAACAAGACTATCAGTTTCTCATTCCAAAGTCTGTAAATAATTCAGCAATGCATTTCATTCCCCTGTCTAGCCTTTCATTTGTCTCCGGCAGTTGTGATTAACAGAATATTATTTATTTCTCCACAGCAGGCCTAACTAATTTCTGCCAATGTTTTTTTTTAAAGTAGTAAATTTACAGCCTCTGACAATGCCCCCCAAAAACATGCCGCTGAACACTTCCAAGCCCCACCGCTGTCAGCTCCAGCACTTCCACTATCGGCAGAACAGCTGACCAGTACTCCAGGTATTCTTGGAGTACTGCCAGTAATCCTTGCAATCCACAAGGATTTTTAATTTATCTGTGTGGCCCTTTTGATAATTTTTGCAGACCCACTCTCTAGGGTGGATGAACTTATCCCTGTGACCCTCTTGTGTTTTGCAGGCCTGCCCTCTGGGGTGGATGGGTAGCAATTGAAGCAAGAGCTCAATGGAGGAATGGAATCTGAGATGCAATGCAGCCTTCCTAAATAGCCTGGCCCAGGTGAAGGCACAGCTGAGCACATTTTGTGAGGGAGCACCCATGTGACGTGGGGACAGAAGGAGTTCTCACCAATACAAAGTTGCTGGATCAGTCCCTCTCCTGAGCTCTACTAGCTTCTCCTTGGTCTGTGTGTCAAAGAGGCGGATGAGGGTTCCTTTCTTTGAGGCAGAGGCCACAACAGTGCCCTGCTGGTTGAGGGAGATACAGGCAATCTCACTCTGATGAGCATTGATGGTAAATGGGGCAGACGAGGTGCCAGGCTTGGTGCTTGAAAGATCCTAAGGTGAGGACAAATCATTATTAAGAACAAATAAACTAGAGTTTATTTTGATTTCAACAGAATGGTTTGCAAAAACATACCACATTATTCCCTTCAGTCCAACGCAGCCCATTACCATCCTTCCCATGCCATAGTTCATGTGCAAGCCAAATATAGGAAAGCGAACTCTGAAGGTGAGTCTGATTTTGGTTTGCACAAAATACACCAATTTAGGAGTCAAGACCACATGAAAAGATGAAGAGGACTATTCAAATAAGACACTGTTTAAAACACCTGAATCAGACTTTGCTCATTATTTGCCTGCCTGTTTCATGTTCTACAATGAAACAAATTATATATTTAGAAAAATAATATCATACCAGAATCTAGGAGCACAACAGTAAAAACAATAAAAAAAATAGAAATGACAGGACAAAGCTGGTAAAATACAAGCAAATATGGAAGGAAGTCAAGGGTAAAGATTCCTTAAATCTTGGTTCATAAGCATGTCTGTGTTTCTTTCTTGCTAGTTATGGGAATTAAATCCATACGCAAAGCCCCCTCTCCCAAATAAAATCAGAACTAATATCACCAACATACAAAAAAAAAAAAAAACCTCTGCCAACAAACATTTCAAAAGCCTGGAAGAGCAATCAAGTATTAAACCTGGCAATGAGAAGAAAACAAAGAATGATCCAAATTTTTGGCAACTTCCGATCTTTCTCAATGCAGAATGAAAACAAAAGAGCCCGTCTGATAATCAAGTTGAAACTGGCTATTAAATGTCTGGGAAGGCAACCTGGAAAACTCAAGGTTGCCTTCTTTTTGTTTTTAGTGAATGCTTCAACAATACAGATAAAACAAGCCTAATAAGAAAGGAGGGGCTTAGAGAGGCTGCCCTATCTGAGTGTGTGTACTGCAATCCTGGGTCTGGAGTAAACATGACTAAGCCAAGCTAACATGACTAAGTTAAAAAAAAAAATCAATTCTTGGTATTGCTCTTAGCCTGATTTTACACAATCAACTTTCACAGGTGACTCATTTGATTTCTATATATAGGTAGTCCTCAACTTATGACTGTCCATTTAACAACAGTTCAAAGTTAAAATAGCCTCAGAAAAAAATGACTTAGAACCTATCTTTGAAGTTATGATCACTGCACCACCTCTGCAGTCACATGATCACAATTTGGATGCTTGACAATTAGTTTGCATTTACAACAGTTGCCATGTCTTTTGGTCATGTGATCATGATTTGTTACCTTCCCAGTCAGGTTCTAACAAACAAGGTCAATTGGGGGAGGCTGGATTTGCTTAATGCACTGTGGGATTCACTGAATAGTACATGAGTCACTTAATGACCATGTTAAAATAGTTGTAAAAATAGTTGATCTGGTTATGTAATAACTCACCTACCAACCACATTATTGAGTGACCAAAGTTCTGGTCCCAATTGTGGTTTTAAATCGAATGCTATCTGTACGGGTTACTTTGTGTGATAAATAGCACAAGATTCTGAAATATTTCAGAATCAAATGTGGTTATTATCTATCTATGAAGAAATATTGTCATTTTCACTAGCTTACCTGAGATTAAATTATCTCCCTTTGGTATCAGGCCATGGTAAAATTTTCTAAGATTTTCTCATGTCTAACCTGTCATCTCCCTTACCCGACCACATAACACTCACCACAAGCTGTAAGCTGCCACATTTATGCCCAGGGAAAACCAGGAGCTGCTTTTCCAAACTGGGGCAGAGATCACAAAGCCCTGAGGTGAGAGATGGATTAAAAAAAACAGAGAGGCATCTGTCAGAGTTGGACTTGATGCAGTATGAAGGAGCAGCGGGTCCTTCATTTATGCAAGTAAAGGAAAACAGGAATGAAATGAGGGAATCACTGCGTGAGTTCATTTTACCTTTGGGGTTATCCCTGGTGTCAAACTCAAAGAGCTTAGTGGGGTTGTCAGGGAAGGAATACACATAGATTCGATTCCGCAGCACAATTATTATTCTGCAAAGATAATACAGGGGTATGCAGTTATAAAACAGGAATACAGGTAGGTCTTGACCTATAATTTAATTTATTTGATTCCTTTTGTTAGTTTTTATTGTTTTTTATTTTTATTTTTTGTTTTAAATATGGTTTTACATTGTGTAAGCCGCCTTGAGTTGCCATGGGCGAATAGGCGGCAATATAAATTAAATAAACTACAATTGGGACTGGAATCTTGTTCACTGAACCAGTTGTTAAGAGAGGTGTCACATGACTGCTATCAAGGCACTTCCCTGTGGTTATCTCATGGAGGAGGGGGTCACTGAACAGATGAAAATCCAGGTAAGGAATACAGGGTACCTCAGAGGGGTGGACGAGGCCATGGGATGCGCAACATAGGATATGTGTGAGTCAGGGTGTGGGTGCTGCAGACAAGTGTCTCTGTCAGAGGTTGAAAATCCTGGTTAGATTTTGGTAGGTAGGATTTTCAGCCCCAGAGCAGAGATATTTGTCCACAGCATCCCAATAACTTGTGCACAGTCTGTGACAGGCCCTCCCAGACATTCCCTACTCCTTGAGAAACTCAGGCTCCTTGCCTTACCATGCTGCTTCTCCACTCTGCTTGAATTTTGACAGGAAAGATTTTCAGCTCCAGAGCAGAGAAGCTTGTCTGCACCACCACCACCTCAAACCAGTGCACAGCCTGTGCCTTCCCTACTCACCTGAGGCTCCTGTGGTCCTTACCTTGCTGCATTTCTCCTTCACTCTGCTTGGATTTTCAGTTCCTGAGCAGAGGGACAAGCCTCTGCGCTCTGGAGCTGAATTTCTTCCCTGCCAAAATCCAAGCTGAGACATAGTGCGATAAGGAGCATGGGGTACCTCAAAGGGGTAGAGGAAGCACAGGGTTGACAGAATTCAAGGGGTGGGGGTGTTTGGCCATGTATTCTGTGGCTATGTAGAGATTCTAGGCTGATTCCTCTTTTGACTATGTCCCAAGGTCACTTCTTCTTCTACATCACCATTCTAGTATTATACAAATGTATTAGGGAATATTGCTGCAGAGGCAAATTTATTTATTACATCTATATGCCACCCATCTTGCCTAGAGGCAACTTTAGGTAGCTTACAACAGAGTAAAAACAAGGTAAATATTAAATTAGACTTGTATATATTTACACATTTATATTTGTTTCCAACTAGTGGGTCAATACGACAATCTTTGATACAAGAATATAAATTGATACACATTATTTTTTTCTGCTTCAGTCAATGATGCCAGGACAGACTTTATTGTAACAAATTGCATGGATATAACTGGACTTTAAATATAATATTGAAACAAGAGGTATGCACTGTGGCAATCAAATTCAGATAAGCAGAAGGATGTAACATCCTACCCATATTCTGGACCCAATAGAAAGAGAATGAACTCCAAACATACTTGTCATGTCTCATGCGAACAGCCAGTGCTGGTTTGGTGAAGGTGAACTCCAATACTAATTTGTCTTTGCCTTCCTTCCCTTCACGAGAATCATCCCAGATCAACACTATAATGGAAGCATGAGACCTAGCTCAACAAGGACATAGAGAAACAGAGAAGATTATCCCCTGTTAGGGGATAATTAGAGATCATATTTGCTTTTCTCTGCATCACTGTTATAGTTGAAATTTACAACTCATGATTCCTTTGCTTTGATTTCACTTCCCTTGAGAATACCTACCTGAGATCTCAGAGAATTTAGGGTTGCCACCTCCTCCTACAATAGCAAGGAGATTAGATCGGTGTAGCATTTCAACCAGCCCTACACTGCCCACCTGTTCGTGATCTAGTGAAAAACAAACAAAACAAGAGGTACTATTATAGGACTCACTGCACAGGAGTACAGATATTCCACAGTTCTAGATTTTTAGCCCTGTTTGTTCCTTACCAAGGTGGCCCTTCTCCATAAGAGGTTCCACATTATAGATCCGAACACCTGTCTCCATAGCACAGCAGAAACAGCCTATTATGAGAGAGCATAGATCAACTGGGTAGTATATTGGGAACATCATGACTCACTGGAGCCAAAATGAAAATCATAATCTACAAGTGATATTAAAACGACCAGCCCCAAGAATCCCTGAAATAAAAAATACAATTCCCCACAAAAAGAAAGCATTTTTCCACCAACATGGCTATTCTCAAATGCAGGGATTACAAGATCACCTTATGAGCTGAAAACATTTCAAAACTCTTATTTTGAAGGGCCTATGACTCTCAGTTACAAGCTCCTAATAAAAGAGTGCTAGATCTCCTGGGAACACATTGAATAGAATTCAATAACTTACTCTGATCTTGATTGAAGCGCAGGCTATTGACCCCACGTTGCTGAGCCATAAGACGTTGAGGGGACAGCCTCAGTTGAGGCAGGCACACAAGTGTTTTTGGTTCTTTTCTGTTGTTACCCAATAAGGTAGCCGTCACAGTGCAGAAAGACAAAATCGAGAGAGAGATATGATGCCAATGGAAGGCCAAAGAGCCCCGATGACATTTTTTCAGCAGGTCCTAAGAACATAGGAGCTTTCCTACCCGTGCTGTCATCTCAACTAAAGAGACTGCACCCTAAGGTTGCACAAAAGATACCTTTGCCACTCATATCTGTCTCCATTTAAGAACTTTGGTCTCTGTTCTGTTGTTTCGATGTCGCCTCAGTTTCTTCCGTTAACCAACCCCTTTGCCAGTCTTTCTTCTTGGGCTGACTCCAGGGTTTGTTCTCAGGATCTCTTTTATAGCCCCCATCAGCAACAAAGCGATTATCTCTCCTAATTGGGATCTGATCTTCTCCAACCCCACGGTCATCACCACTTCCTCTTCCCATGCAAGTGCTCATACCCAACATTCCTGCAAGGTCTTCTCGAACAACATACATACATACATACATACATACATACATACATACATACATATATATATACACACACACACATACACACACACACATACACACACACACACCTACTTCCCATTTCGACAGAGCTACCTCGTCCTCCCCTCCCAAAATTTTTCAACTCAAGTCTGTCCTAATGGGGGAGATACAAGAACCTGCCACTTCGGTTTCTTTCCTAAAAATCCAAAGAGGCCCGCCTGAAGTTTGTGTGCCCCCCCCCCCCACTTCCTCCCGCTGCTTCATCCCAGAGGATTCCTTACCTTTCCCCACTTTATTTACATCGACCTCAGCTATGCGTGGGGTAAACAACAGCAGGCAGCCCAAAGCTACTTCCGTTAGACCATAGAGACAAGACACAGAGCACTCACGTAAGCAAGGAAGTACGAAAGTCTCGACGGCCATGTTGAAAACTGGCAGGGAGCCCCGAGCTGGGAACGAACATACGGGGTTCTCTTTTGCTACAGGGGAATCGGCCGGGCCTGTTTTCAAGGCGGCCATTTTTGAGACAGGCAAGACAAGTCATTCAGCTATCCCGTCGCGGAAAATTGACTGGGACGAAAGAGAAAATGTGTTTCTAAGAGAGCTTAAATATTGCGCGGTAAAGTCGTTAAAACGCAATTAACAGCGCTGATGCTCAGAATCACAACATTAAAAAAGAAAGGTATGAATAGAGGAGAGAAGCACCTGTTGTTCGGAAAGAGCCCAATTTATCTCCAGCAAAATGTTCTCCGAAGAAAACAAGCCAAACTGCATCCTTCAGTCCAAGAACAGCTGGCTGAGTCAGGTAATTTAACACATACCGTCGGTTAGGGACTTTGGACTCTGTGATTTTTAAATCTTGAAGTGCTCAGTTCTTAAACAAAGGACAATCACAAATCAATATAATTTCCCCTTAGCAAATAGCCCAAATCAATATAAATTCCCCTTAGGCTTATTTAATAGCAAAAAACCTATAATCCTTTGGAGAGGTAGGCAAGGAGAGAGAAACATTATTTTTTAATTTCTATTAGAAATCATTTTCTTCCTCAATGCCTTTATCCTATTATATCATTATTTGTGAATATTTTATGAGTTTTGAGATAAGGTTGTAGAAAATGGTAAAACCTAACACTGCTAGGTTGCAATATGTCTTGCAATATGTCAAATATTTATTTATTTTTTGCTTTTGAAATTAAGATCACCCTAGATAGTGCAATTTACTGATCACAGTTTTAGTAACAATCATACAAAGAATAGGCAAAATAAGACTTTACTTATAGCCAAGAAGAGAGTAAATTATCAGTGAAGTCCAAGAAAGTTATTTTACACATAGTTGGGTCTGTGTTCATTTTTACACAGATGGCAGGAAAAATGGACCATAACTTTACATGACATTTTGAGAGGGAAATTTACACACACAAACTTATTCATTTTAGCAAAATGAGACACTTCCCAAAAGATGGTTCATCTATATTCATTTCTGATGCTTATTTATGTTTAGGTCTATGATGAAAATAGATGCTCCAGGAAGGTATTATTCCTTCTTCCAGGAATGTCTTGTAATCTTATCAGTTTCTTCCAACAAAATAACTTTTGCAAACTTCTACACAGTGTACAATTTTCTTTTCTGCGTACTAATTGCTTCAGGATTTTGTAAATACAAGTTCAATTAAAAAATGACCACCCTGAAAAAAACAGGAAAATACATTGGTTCCAGGTTCCATTTTTGAATGCTTGGATAATTTTAGTTTAAGAACAAGTTAGTTTTTACATAATTTTACCAGCCTTCACCCCAGATTTTCAGATGACACAAATTGAAGTAGCTATTCTCTAGAAAAGAACTTAGAGGTTAAAAATCCACATCCCAAAGAATAATTTAAAATTGAAGTCCATGAACCACTAGTTTCTAAATCAGAACTCTTTGTTGTCGGGGTGGCTTAATTTTCAGCCCTCTAGATCCAGAGTTGACCAGCAACTGTTTGATTATGTCACATAATCCTTTAATAGATGACTCTCTGTCTTTGGCAATTCTGGAGCACTATCACTGATTCAGAGATCTGTACGTCACTAGACAAAAGTAACAGCACATCTAAAACCTTAATTAGAAAAAAACCCAGCCAAATAACTGAATATGAATCATGGATTGCTGTGTATATGAAGGCTGCCCATGGTGTTGTGTGTCATGCGTAATAATTCCAACACCACTCCACTGAGATGCCACATTATGGACTGGGGTCTTTATCTTGAGCCTCAGAAGAGAGATTCCTGTTCTGTAAATGTTCTCTTTTTTGGAGGAGCTGTGGATCTCAATCATCCTCAAAACCACCAACATAGTGACAGATAGCATCATAATCCAGGGTCAGAAGCTTTTCTTCATCCTGTTGTAGTTGCACCACTGCATGATTCTGTCCCTTGTCTCGACGCAGAATGCGACCCATCTAATTTAAGAGTGAAAAAGCATGAATGAGGTTTAGTGTTTCTTTTCCTGAAGAAAAACATACATCTGAGAAGACCAGGTGTAAGCAAGCAAGCAAGCAGTGGAGCTCCAAATATTGTGGCATTCCAGTGATCAACAACCCTTCTAAGTAGTGAGCATAACTTAATTTCATATAAAATTGCAGTGTGTTCCCCCCCCAAAAAAAGATGCCCCTAACTTTATTAAATCTGTGTTCTCAGATACTTACTTGCTGCATTTTAATTTAATTTGTAATTGTTTCAAAAATACATATAGGTAGTCGTTGACTTATGGCTGCCCATCATGATTGTAAGTCATGACAATCATAAAATGGGTCACCCATATGATCCATCCAATTTCACAAGACTTTTATGTAGGTTATTAAGCAAATGCTGCCGCTTTTTGGCAAAAACATTGTAAAATGTGGTTACGTGACTATGGGATGCTGCAAATGGCAGACTGGTTGCCACACACCCAAAATGCAGTTGTTTGACTGTTGGAGTGGCAGCCATCAGAACCAGGACACAAGTACCTTCAGGGAGGTCTGTTGTAACTTAGAACGATGGCTAAGAAACTGATCATAAGTTGAGGACTACCCATATAGTGGAAATAAATGGAGCTTCTTATAGTAGTGTGAGCAATAAATTACTTGTAGCCATTGCAATACTAAGCTTCATTATTTTATTACCACTATCTGCCTAAATCTGCATGATAATATTATAGGATAAAATAAGATGTAACCCATAATTTTGACCACAAGAGTAAGACGGCACCTTGGATCACCTGCATCTGAAGTAACAATTTGTTTTCATGCCTGCAACTTACCATTGTGTTAGTGGCATATAGGTTTAATAATAAATATAAACAAACAAACAAATATATAATCCCATGTCTTCATAGAGCATGAAATTCAAGAGCTTTAAGAGAAATTAGCTAGGTTCCATCTCACTGGATTAGTGACTTACCTTTCCAACATGTTCTCCTAGTACCACCATAACCCAGTCTGAATCATTCCGAGGAATTACAGTCTCCAGCATAGACTCATGGATACCTGTAAGAGGTCAAAGCAAGTCACCAATACTACCTGAAATATCACTCTTCCATTATCTACCTGAAAAATCATGTACAAGAGAATTTCTCAAACATAGTTTCTCTAATTTCAAGTGAAACTGGGAAACTGGCCATCACATGGGTATCTTCTTATCCTACTTTAGATGGGCCTTAAGCAGCACTTTGCATCTCACACTATTTTCTTCCCAATTATCCAGGTAGTAGATAAGATTGAAATGTTTTGGGCCAGTTTTTCACAGATGCTCCAAATTAAAGTCAGTCTTTCAGTGGTAATGTAAAGCTTTTTGTGCTAAAAACTGAATGTAGGAACGCCTTTGAACTGCGGTGGCATAAATTATGGCATATACCATAGCCAGTCAGAGCAACCAACAGAGAGGTGCTGAATCATATAAAACCAGAAACATCACTAGAAACCCAAATTACAAAACTATGTCTGATTTACTTTGGCCATGTGATGCATGCAAATTCATTGGAGAAGTCAATGATGCTAGGAATGGTGAGTGGATCAAGAAAAAAGGCAAGCAAAGAACTCTCTGACTTGATGCCATCAAAGCTGATACAAAAATGGACAATCGAAAGAAATGTGCTTGATAGGGTTGCATGAAGAGCACTTGCCTATAAAGGCACCAAGAGTTGGACACAACTGATTATATGTATTCTGCCTTCACCTACTATGTTTTAAAAAAAGTGTTCAGCAATTTCAGATCAACTGAAATTTAGGTGGGATATTTTAAGTTCCCTAGCAGAAACTGTTAATCAGGGAAGACTATAAAATAATTGCCCAGATTCATTAACACAGCTGAAATTAAAAAAACTAGATAGTAAAGTAATTCTGCTACTAAGAGTAGCAAGTATTATAGAAATAAAAACATTGCAAATGCTCACATTTCTATCTCAAAAAATCAGATATACTGAAATATTGATAACAGTACATTTCAGAAATTAATTTGCTTAATTTGGCAGATTAATCTATCAGTTCACAGTCCTAGTATAAAATAAAACAATCTTGTTAAAATTATTATGCATTGAAGGTCTTTTTAAATATGAGTACCTGTATCTCCATATACTGGTATATACAGCGTTCTTTATGATAGGATTTCAAATATTTCAAAATCAAAGAGTAATGTTTATCTATAAAAGTATTAAAATAAACTGTTAAAAGCAGGGCAAGAACTTTAAGTGTTTTGAGATCATAAACAGGGTAGCAAAAGTAAAAGACAAAACCACCATTAATCATCTCTGAGAAAAAGGAAGTTCAGAAAAGAGTAGACAAGTTTAGCATTTGGGCAGGCTGACATGAGTGCAAACCTTCCTTCAGAAATTTGGGTTCCCACATCACAAATGTCCCCCTTGGAACACTAGATATTCTGCAGCAAAGTTGGACACCTTTCTTCATAATCAACAAGCTAAAGATGCTGTTCAGAAAATATCAAAAGTCAAATCTTGAGTCTCAGACTTAAGCAGCAGCACTAATACACTCACCATCCAGAATTTGTCCCTCGGCTGTTCGGCAAACACAAGTGTCTGGCTTGAGGACATCTTCAATTACCATCTGGAGACAAAAAACAACACAAGATTTCATACCTTCTGTGTCCCAACAATGGGGTCAGCTGACTATAACAGTCTTTGCTGGAACTGGCCCTCAGATGCAAACACTCATAGCTTGAAAGGACATAGGCTTTTCCCTGACAAAAGCAGGCCTTCAGCTTCTCAGAGTGAGAATCAGTTATTATTTCAATGAAATCCTACCTTCCTTCTTTGTGCAATATTGAAACTTGGTATCTCCATTTCTACAGCATCACTTCAACAAGTAAGCTCCAAGAAAAAATCCCCCACAGCTTTTCAGAAATGGCTCTTTCTCTGAGGGGAAAAGCTTTGATGAGCTCCCCCATTTCTATTGCATTCAACGCCCCAAGCAAAATATTGCAAAAATACAACCTTGAGAAGGATCTTTGCCACTGCAGGACATGGCACTTTTAAAACCATTGCAAGTAAATTCTGCACAGATTGTTATTCAAAATGTAATGACGCCATGAGCCAAACTGAATACTGCTATTCTGGCAAAGATGAAAAGCTATCCTCCATTTCTGTTGCTGCTTTATGAGAATTAGACTGAACTGACTTGGCCTCCCAAGCTCTATCAATTGTCCACATAAATAATTTGCTTCTTCATAACCAGAAGCATATTATTTTTTAAGAAGGCATTTGTAAGATAGTCTCAAAACACTGTATTAATAATGATGAGAAGTAGATACCTGCAAGTACCTTAGTATTATAGTATTTGCCTCCTTTGTAGAGCTTATCTATAAAACGGACTCGCAGATCTTGGCGCAACCAGTGAGCAGCTCTGGAAGAGGAACTGTCAGCAGACTTACTTTGCTTCCCAGTATGGTTCCCTCTGTGGGCACAAGAGAATTTTTGAAGAATTATTAGTTGGAAATGGTCTCTTAGGCAATTACCTAATCCATTCTTAGTGCAAGAATTCAGATTAAAGCAAGCTGAAGATATACAATTAGATGACTACCTGAACCCTGCTTGTGTACATCCTATGAAGGGAAGACTCCTCCTCCTTTGGGCCAACGGTTCTGTCAAACTATCTGCAGTGCACTCCAGGATGTTTTTTTCTAATGTTCACTCAGAAACTGCCTTCTTATAATTTACCTTATTTCCCTTGTCATTTTTTCCTCATGTCTAAAGAAACCCAAATGTTTTAGCTCTTCATACAGCTTAGTTTCTGCTCCCCTGATCAACCATGTTTTCCTTTTCTGAAATTGTTCCAATTTTTCGAAATCCTTTTTAAAGTGCGGTGGCCAGAACTGACCTGATCTGACCTTCCCTTTCCTTAAATACTCTAGAGGCCATTTCATCCATGCAGTTTGAAAATGGTTTCTGAGCTCCAATTATACAAATTTTCTTCCATGTCTTCCCCTGGACTTTTCTTCCATTTAACCATCCTCCTTAGGGACCACTGCATCCAATATCCAGTAGTGCAGTCTTTTGTTTGAAATGATAAATCCTAGTACCTTCTCATTAGCTGAAGCAGGACCATTTGCTCCTTCAACCCTTTGGCTTTTTTGTTATGAGATAGGAAGATTAGTATGTCCTAAGTACTACAACTCACAATTGCAGATTTTTGTTTATTTACTTTCACATTTGCTTTTTAGGGCATCACTTGTCGAAAAGCTTTTGCTTGTTTGTTCCCTTTTTATGCTCTTAAACCAAGCCCAAACTCTAGGCTTGAGGCTTCCCAATTGAACTGGTTTCTTGATAATTTTCCATTTGCCCACTCACTTGCAAGATCTCGAAGTATGCCAACTTACACTGAATTGAAAACAGAAATAGTGGGATGAGAAGACATCAAATGGGGCTTTGATTAAAATGATTTTAGAGTCAATAGTGTAATCCCCAAAGAAAAGGCACTCTTGCACTAGTATACATTATATTCTAAATAAATGTATAATAAGCCAAGTGAGGTCTTTTCTCATTTCTCCCTTCACCACTTTTGGAAACTGTGCTCTGGCAAATGCTGGATCCAACCACCAGCCACCATATAGCTACAGACTTTAAAATAGCACTCAGCACTTACAAGAGCAGTACACATTTACCTGTCTGCATCTGCCGTGTGCTTCCTTTTTTTGTCCCTGCTCTCATTTTTTCTTTTGGAGGATCTGTTATCAGAGCTGTCCTTGGCCCCATTTCTTTCTTCCTCCTCCTTCTCTTTGTGAGCCTTGCTGAGGCGACCTGTACTGGAGAGAAGCAAATAGCTGAGAGAATACAATCTATGAGGGGACAGACATTTATAGCAGATTTTCACCTCAAGTTCTGCAATCAAGATGACTTGGTTTTTATATGGACAAGGAGGGCTGCTGTGAGAGGACAGCTAGTATTACTACGTAGCATCCCCAAAGAGGAGTAGTAGTTCTGGTGTCTATGTGGGAATAGGGAAATCTACTTTAACTTACTTAAGTCTTTGGCCAGCTTATCGTATTCTTTCTGGGTAACAGGCTGAACTCCATGTTGACTCACAGTGACCACTTTGCTGCCAATTGCCAGTTTCACCATGACACGAGCGTTATCTCCATCAACACCTTCAATCTACAAAAGACACAAGTCAGGGTCCAGTCATTAAGTGAGTATAGTGGCATGATCCTTCTCGTACTGAACTGAGACTAGAAAGCCTCAGATTCAAATCCCCAGTGGGCCCTGGAATTCACTGGGCAAATTTGGAGTACTGTATAATTTCTCTCCCAATTCAGTCTATCTCACAAGGTCACCACTGGGAGGATAAAACAGTAAGTGCCATATTAACTACTGTGCACCCTTAACAGAAAAATAAATACAATAAAAAGAAATGCTATTAGATGTGGATAGCTGATATGACAGATTGGAAATAAAGGCTATGCCTGCACTGCAAACTGATTCAAAATCATTTTATCAGAGCGTCCTCTAATAAATGCAAATTTTTGGAAATAAAAATATTTCTCCCGTATTGCCACAGCAAAACTCATCCCTAGGACACAGGCAGAGGCTATCCACCTAAGGCAAAGGGGGAGAGGTTGCTGAGAAAACTGGGGGAGGGGGGACCCATTCCAAAAGAAGAGCAAAGGCATTTATTTCTTAGCTTGGGCTCACTTCCCAAATCTTCTTTGGGAACGAGGGAGGCGGGCTTCCATTCATCTCAGTTCAGAGTCCAAAAATTAACTAGCTTAAGAAAAGTGTCAGCTCACCTTTCCATACAGCTCCTTATGAGGCCCACTTTCAATGAAGACGGCACCTCCTGGAACCAACCCCAAAGGCTCATCTTTGCTCTTTGAAGGTTCCTCGCCTGGCTTTGGGGGTCGCTGGGACCCTGAAGGTTTCAAGTCCTTAGCTGCTGAGCGATCTGCTCCGAGGCCTAAGCCCTTGGGCCGAAGACGGTTTTCTGCTGGCTTCACATCCCTAAGGTAGGCAACAAAGCAGAACAATGGGATAAAAGGAAAGAAGCTGAGGTCACTATACCCACAAAAAGGCAAAATTATGTTATCTATCAGAAATAGTGTCAGAAAGACATGAAAGCACCTGGTTCAAAGCTTAGCACAGACCTGAATCCTTGAAATGAAGTTTTTATAGAGGAAATATGGGTTGATAATGATTATCTCCTCTTACAACGTTAAACAGCTTTTAAGCAATTGAAACTTACATGAAATAATTTAATTGTAAGAGTTTGAAATTGGTGGCAATGAAACCTATATTGCTGTGCAATTACATGTGGGGTGGAAAGAAAAGAATCCACACAGGCATCCAGGAATGTGACCCAATCACTTTTTTTCCATGCCCAAATCTTTCCCATTCTGTCAAATAACTAAAATAAAATGCTTTAATTCCTTTCCAAAAGCATATGAATTTCTTTCCCTTTCTTCTACTACAGTCTCATGGAAGATTGTAAGGAGCTCTTTGATGAAATCAAAGTACACAATAGCTACCATTTTCCTGTGGTTAACTAAATAGGCTCACTCTATAAAACAAGGAGAATAGACCGGTGTGGCATGATTCCTCACTTAATGATTACTCATCCAGTGACTGTTGAAAGGTATGATGGTGCTGAAAAGTGAGACTTACTACCTATTCTAGTAGTTATAGTTGTTACTGTCAATACTGAACTGCTTTGCTTCTTTCAAACCTTAAAGCTTTTCAACTTGCCAATGAACTGGGGGGTAGGGAAGGGGGAAATGGAATGCTGAGAATGTATGTGGAGGTCATGAGAGCTTGGAAACCATCAAGGTCACTACTGTAGGTGCTTGAGAAAGAGATGGATTGTTCCCATAGCAAAAGGATGTCTCATAATTTGACAATGTGATTACCCAAGGGTGGGAAGAAGAGAACACTATTGTTTAACTAGGCAAACATTTGCGCGGGAAAACCACTACAATATAGTGTATCCAATACAGGTTTACTTTTAGAAATTCAAAGCTCCCGACAGTGTTTCCTTATTTTGGGTTCACTAATTGGCCAGTTGACAGCTCAGCCATCATGTGATCACCATTTGTGACCTTCATTTCCAGCTTCCCACAAGAAAAGTCAATGGGAAAGCTGATAGGAGGTAGGAAATGGCGACTTCAGAAAGTTGCACTTAATAACTATGGAGGAAATCACTTTACTACCACAAGAGAAAGTACCGGAATGGCCATCATAAGGCAACACACTCATGTGATGCTATGATCCCAATTATTGTCATTAAATAAGGACGACCCGTATTAACAGATCCATGCTGACTTCTGCCAAGGAATGCATTCTTTTCTATATGTTCTCGAACCAATTGCCAGACATGTAAACCAGGCTGACCGATCTGTAGTTATCCAAGAATTCTTTCACCTCTTCTGAAGACATGACCATATCTGCTCTTCTCCATTCCCCCGATACTTCACCTCACCCTCAGTATTCTTCTTTTTCATTCTGAAAAGTTTCTTTATATGTAAGTGATGGCAAATATAATTGCTATAATTAATCTGATAATAGGGCTTCCAACAACTCGGGACGCTTAATATTCTTAAACTAGTCTTTGAGTTTTTACAGCATCTCAGTTAATTACCTTTAAAAAATAACCGTACACATTAATCATGTAATAAAAACGAGCATCTATGTAACGAACACTTACTGTTTAAATGTGCGCCCAATGCCTTCTCCTGCCTTCCAGCCCATGCCCTTGAGCATAGCAAGACCATAAGCTTCCACTGGTACCTCTTCATAATCCGACTCAGTTGACTGCCAAAATTAAAATATAGAGAGAGACAAGGCAAAGGAACAGGAATTAAACCAACTGAAGTAGGAATTCTAAGAATTGTCCAGAATAATACCGTTTTATTCTTACCGATTCTGGGCGGAGGCTGACATTCACTTTGTCCCCATCTTCAAAGCCATCAGGCACACGGTTTACCATGAGGAGAGGAATTGCAAAGTTGGAATCTACCTTGCTTCCACTTTCCCATTGCTCCTGTGATTTTTTGGATTCTAAACAGCAGTGAACCAAAGTATAATAGTTAAGTCAAGAAGCCTCAAAGAGTCAAATATTTGTTTCCTAGGTCCAATGGGGGAAAATTAAGAGCTACTCAAATCCAAGGTGATCTCGATGTTCACTACAATAGATTTACCAGGAAAGTAGGAATGAAGTATCGGTTTTATCACAGCTCCTGCAACAACCAGATTTTCTGTTTGTGGTTTAGCAACATTGGTATTACTTTAAATGAATCATCAGCAACTAAAATAATTTTAGTATAAAATGCAAGCACAAAATGCATGCAGTGCTGTAGTTTAATGGCGTACTTACAAAGAATACCTCTAGATGTGGGACTATAGCCCTTTTATAACTTGTGGACTTCAATTCCCAGAATTACTGAGCCAGTCAGTTAACTCTTTCGAAGCTTAATGTTTAAGTTATCTTACTATTAGAGTGTTAACAATCTCCAGTCAACACTGTATAAATGTCACTATACCCAAATAATATATATATATATATATTAAAAAAAATTGTCAGCTGCCCATTTCATCACAGGATTATTCTGGGCACCTTACAATAAAAATGTCAATATAACATTAATAAAAATACAATTACATATAATTAAAAGATGCACGGGGAGAGAGCAGGATGCATGGGGAAGAGGGGTTAGGTGGGATTGTGCTAGTAGTCTAATAATCACTTCCAGTGTGGTCCTTCCCATTAGGTCCCCAGGCCAACTGGCAGCCAGGTCTTCAGGCCCTTACAGAAGGACAAGAGAGTGGGGGAAGACTTCACCCTAGGGGACAGGATATTCTAGAAGGCAGGGGCTACAGTAGAGCACGCTCTTCTCCTGGATCCTGCCAGCTAGAATTCCTTGACCAACAGGATACACACCATACCTCCTCAGCCAGCATGAGTAGGGCGGACCTCCATCCATGAATCACCATTCATAGGTGACTTTGAGACAGATTCATTCTCTCTCTCCCTCCCTCCCCCCCACTTCCTCCCAATTATGCTAATTCATATTTCTAGTTGACGGGGATGTTGTACATGTCCATGGAAGGGAAGGTTCAGGTTAAAACCTTGAGATACTATGTTCTAACAGAGGTCAGAATTATTTTCCAGCAACATCACTGACAAACAATCTATTGATTCCTCCACAGTCTTAAAATTAGCCCATTGGAAGCTGCCCTACCAGGTTCCTGTAATTATAAACTGAAAAAAAAAATAATCTCATATTCTGTTTTTTACTAGTGGACAAAGTTGCAATTCTGTCATGCATTCACCTTCAATGAGTTCTTTGACTGCTTGCGCATCAACACCATTAAGCCCACCACCATCTTGCTCCTGATGGGTTGCAGAGACCTCAGGCTTCTTCCACTGATTCTTTCGGATCAAGGGAATGACAAGCTCTTTTGGCTGAGGAGCTGGTCGAACACTGCAGGGTAAGAACATGTGTCAATAAAAATTGCGATTGGGGTTTTTCTGTTCACATATATTGTGGAGAAGTTTCAAAAGGCTAAACTAGTCAAGCACGAGCATCTCACAGAACTATGGCCCTTACTGTATGCTAATGAAAAAAAAAAGACAGATCTTAAAAAAATTACACCAACATGGAGACCAAAATTCCCAAGTAATACTTAATATGTCCATATTTAAAATGTAGTCATTTTGAGCATACAGCAAAAACTTTCAAATTGCACTCTTTTTCATGGTTTCACACTGCAAGAAGACATCAGCAACAGGCTCAGGAATAAAGTAATGATCACTTTATGTATAGGAATGAATTACTGAAAGAAGAATTACAGTGATAGAGGGAACCTCTTCAAATTCTGTTCCTTTTTTGCCTACTACACTTAAAATCTCATGTCACAAAGCTTTTACCTGGCTACAGACATAACAAATCCTTACTGTGATATGCCACAAGTAGATCAATTTCCAGAGGTGACTATCAAGCATTAATTGATAACCCTAACCTGTTTGGCATGAAAAAGAGCACAAGGTGGCCAAAATAAGTAGATGCATTTGAAATTCACTGGCAGGAACATATTTTTTTGATAGCAAAAAAAAAAACAAGAACTACTTGTACCAGATTTGTTGAAATGACAAGCAATTAACACCATTGCATTTACAGTAATGCCCTTGTTTCACAGAAGACAAAATATGTCTTTTATTTGTATTATGATCCCTTCACTCCTTTCCTAGTCCTGCACATTACTAAAGGATAGACTGGGAGTTTATCTAAGTAACAGATAATAACAGATTTCTGGGTTCATTTGGCAAGCTATACAACAGGATGCAATTGATCAATCACTCAATCAATCAGAATAGAGCTGGAAGGGATTTTGGAGATCTTCTAGTCCAACTCCCACTCAAGCAGGAGACCCTATACATTTCAGATAGGTGGCTGTCCAGTCTTTCCTTAAAAACCTCCAGTGATAAGGCATGTACAACTTCCAAAGGCAAACTCTTCCATTCGTTAATTGTTCTTACTATTAGGAAGTTTCTCCTTAATTCCAGGTTGCTTCTCTCCTTGATTAGTTTTCATCCACTGATTCTTGCCTTCTGGTGCTTTGAAAAACAGGTTGACCCTTTCTTCTTTGTGGCATCCCCTCAAATACTGGAATACTGCTATCATGTCACTCCTAATCCCTCTTTTCTCGAGACTAGGCAAACCCAATTCCTACAACCGTTCTTCATATATTTTTGTCTCCAGGCCTTTAATCGTCCTAGTTGCTCTTTGCTGCACTCTTTCCAAACTTTCAACATCTTTTTTGTAATGTGACCAAAACTGGATGCAGTATTCCAGATGTAGTCTTACTAAGGATTTATAAAGCGATATGAATACTTCACGTGATTTTGATTCTATGCCTCTGTTTATACATCCGAGGATTGTATTCGCTTTTTTTGGCTGCTGCCACACTTACAGGATTAAACAATTAAACTTACACAATCACTTAGACAGCAATAACTGCTCCTCACTATATAGTAGTAGTGAAAAACGTATCTAGCCTACCCTCTTCCAACAACAGCTCGCACGACTGAGTAGTGTACATGTAATCCTTGACTTACAACAGTTCATTTAGTGACCATTCAAAGTTACGCCACTGAAAAAAGTGACTTATGACCATTTTTCACAGTAACTACCTTTGTCGCATCTCCATGGTCATGTAATCAAAATTTAGATGCCTGGCAACTGGTTCATCCTTATGACCGTTGCTGTGTCCCAGGGATTGTGTGATTGATCCCCTTTTGCGGCCTTCCACCAAGCAATGTCAACGGGGAAGCCCAAATCAGTTTACAACTGGGTTATTAATTATCAACTGCAGTGATTCACTTAACAACCGAGAGAAGAAAGGTGATAAACAACAGGGCAAAACCCATTTAACACATGTCTCACTGAACCACAGAAATCCTGAGCTCAATTGTAGTCGTAAGTCGAGGACTACCAGTATTCTTTTTTAGCATTCTGTAGGCCAGACAAGGAATAATGGATGGAAACTGAACAAGGAGAGATTTAACCTGGAAATAAGGAGAAACTTTCTGACAGTGAGAACAATCAACCAATGGAACAGCTTTGCCCTCAGAAGTTGTGGGAGCTTCATCACTTGAGACCTTCAAGAAGAGATTGGACTGCCACCTGTCAGAAATGGTGTAGGGTCTCCCGCTTGGGCGGGGGGTTGGACTAGATGACCTACAAGGTCCCTTCCAACTCTGATTGTCTGTTAGCATGGACCTGAAACAATCCTTCACGAGAGAGTGCGGGCTGTGGGAACCACGGCGGAATCCATCTTCTTGAGACAGCAGCTGCCTATATGCGGGGGGGCGGGGGGGGCGCTGAGTTCAACCCCAGCAGCCTGCAAAAGGCTTACGACCCAGGGTCGGTCCCCCAAGCCCGGACACGAAGCCGCCTCCGCCCCACAGGCCTGTCTGCTTCATCCCAAAGCGCAGAGCCGCCCCCGCTTCCCCCTACCTTTGCAGTTCTTTCCCTTCAACAGCGGAGAGGAAATCGGGTTCCTGTTTCGCTTCGCCGCCATCCTGCCCGATTACGTGGAGGAACCGCTTCCGTCCGCTCGTTCGGGAAAAACTGAACGATACCGGAACTGCTGGCGCACCGGCAGCCTTCTCCCTTTCCTCCGCCATCTTCCATTCGCTGTCTGGGCCCCGCCCCCGCTTCCGATCACGTGGCTCCGAGGCACCCTGGGAAACGGAGTCCTGCGGAACCTCATCGTCTCCTCAAGCGCTGGGCACCGAATGACAGGACGACAAACTCCCAGGACGCAGCGCGATGACGGCAACTCGGTTACCGGGTAACGGTTGCGACCCGTCGCGGAGCTTTGCGGCAAGAGCGCGGGGATGGTGTGTTTTCCGTGACGCGCATTGTGTGTAAATTACATTCGAAAGCCGAAGGCATTTGAAGAGGTCCCGCACGTAAGGGAAGATGGGACGCTCCTCCAAAGACAAACGCGATATTTACTACCGTCTGGCCAAGGAGGAAGGGTGGCGAGCTCGCAGCGCATTCAAACTTCTGCAGCTGGATGAGGAATATCACTTATTTCAAGGTCGGGAGAAAATAAATAAGCTTGCAGGTTGCGTCATGAGTTTATATGATTGACACATGCATTGCTTTGCCAAAGCAGCTATTTCCCAGATATATTCCAGAGATTTCCAAAGCATCACTTTTAAGAAAACAAAGCAGAAGCTGTGTTTTGTGGTTTTCCTTCTTGACAACTGAATTGCAATAATTTAATGGTGTCTTCTGCTTCTGCCCTTTCCAGGTGTCTCCCGGGCTGTGGATCTCTGTGCAGCGCCTGGTAGCTGGAGTCAAGTTCTGAGTCGAAAGCTCAAGTAAAGAAACAATTTGCCATCAGGGTAGTGGGTGGGTTATTTATTATGCCTCTCAGGGAGAGAGCAACATCATCCTACTTTCTCCTCTTTCCCTTTCTCCAGAGGAGAAGATCCTAAAAATGCAGATATCAAAATAGTGGCTGTGGATTTGCAAGCCATGGCTCCATTGCCAGGAGTCATTCAAATCCAAGGGGACATCACCAAGGTACATGTTGTCTAATGAAGCCATACAGGGAATAACCCCATGTTCTGCTCCCATCCTAGACCAGGGCAGAATATGAGCCCTATTTTTTTATTTTAAAAAACACCTTCCCATCTTCCCTTCCTTCCTCTTTTCCTCCTCTTCTCTTTCTAGGTTTCAACAGCCCAAGAAATCATTCATCATTTTGAGGGGCAACCAGCCGATCTGGTTGTATGTGATGGAGCCCCTGATGGTATGTCTCAACCCAGTCGTATGAGAGATTGCCAACTTTGGCAGGCTGATATCTGTTTTCTTGTGGAGTGGAGGAGGGGGGAAAGCTGCAATTATTAATCTTAATGAATGTTTCCTTTTTTCTTTCAGTGACTGGACTCCATGATATAGATGAGTACATTCAAGCCCAGCTGTTGCTTGCTGTACGTATATTCTAATTTTATTCCCATATCTGATGACCAAAGCAAACCACATGAAATGCTGTGGGAAGGTCCCCCCCCCCTAATTTCTTTTTTTTCTTTTTCAAAGTACTATGATATAGTGGTAGTTCTGTGGCCACAAAAATACCAGCAGATCTTAGAACTGTGCTTAAAAATACTTCATCTGAATTAGCCATCTCACTGACGTTCTTTTTCTTCTGTTACCCAGGCCTTAAACATCACTACACATGTCCTAAAAAAAGGAGGGACATTTGTAGCTAAGGTGAGCCATGCAGATAAAGAATCATTGGATACAGTAAAAGCACTTATAGGTATCACATATTTAAGCCTGCTTGTACCCAGCAGCTCAGCAAATAATAGTTTTCCAGCATCAATTCTTGCCTTAAAGAAGTTATTCAGTGCTGAAGCAAATCTGGTGGGATTCATTGGGATTCATCTTGTCAATCTCATCAAGTTGGATTTCACCTATTTCAGCTATGATCTTGGGAATAGCAGGTACTTCCAAAGCTTAGATAGCAAAGTAACTTTGATAGGACTTCAGATCATGTGCTGTCTTAGGCTGTTGGGAGCTGTGGGTCACCAATATCCAAAGAGGTGCAATGACTTCTATTGTTGAAGACCTCTGAAAGTTTCAGTATTGTATTTTGTCTTTTCCATTATAATTGATGGGCTGGTGATCTTGGAGTCACAGAATTTCAGATTGGGATTACAGCTAGATGTACTAAGTTATTGCACCTAGCTGAGAGGTTTCATTTTTTCTGGAGGTGCCCTGGATTTCTCTCTGTGCCTCTGATACTCCTGGATTCATTATCCCCCTGAGAACTCCTTGCTTCTTATTCAGTTGCTATAGTTTCTGTGACAGTGTAACAATGCAGCTAATCCAGACATGGTGTAGCATTTTGTTCTCCCATTTCAGATATTCCGAGGGAAGGATGTCACTCTTCTCTATTCCCAGTTGCAAATATTCTTCCCTGATGTGACATGTGCCAAACCCCGAAGTAGTCGCAACTCTAGCATTGGTGAGTAGCAGTTTCTTACATGCATACTGCATGCATATTGACCATTTTGTGTTCGCGGGGAATCCTGCATCAAATCTGACAGAATTGGAAAGCTTGAACAGCAAAATGGATCTGTTGTTACTTTGGGTGGCTCTTTTTATATTCATTAATATCATAACTGGAAAAATGTGATACATTGGATTTGCTTACATTTAATAAGATGCTCAAATTTTTCTCCACAATAGTTACTTTATGCATCGAAACTTTATCGCTCTTAAATTGGCTTTGCATTTAACCATATTTTTATTCAAAGTAACAAAATTTGGTGAACTTTTTTTTAAAGGAGGAACTATTTTTCTTTGTTATGCTAAATCTCAGTCTTTTTTTTATATTGGGATACTGGAGTTCATAAATATAAATGTTGATTTGGTTATAAATTATGGTTAAGATATGGAATGTTTATTTCAATTAGATAAGTTGCTATTTGGGATAGACTTTTTTTGGAAGTATTAGTATTTCTAATGAGAAAAATATTGTATGTTGGAGCTTGGGTTTTATAAAGAGAAATAGTTTGTTTTTGTTGAGTTAAACTTTGATTTTTTTAAATTATATTTGTGTAAAGATATCTTTTAAATGGGATTTTGTTATAGAAGATTTGAGATATGGATTGTTAACATATGTTAACTAATGTTAATATTTTAGAACTCTGGATGTTTTGCAGATAATTGGATTAGAGATGATATTACTTGGCTATTGTTAAGAAAAGCTCTGGGATAAAGTGTTTTATATTAGTTAACTAAGAGGAGGAGAAAAAAATTGTAGAGGTTGGGAGCTCATGGGGAGGGGCTCTTAATTTGGCTTTTCTCACTTTCTTGCACTTTTCTCTTTTTTCTTTAACTGTATTATTTTTATTGCTCTTTTGAAAACTTTTAATAAAAATCTAGTTTTCATCTCCAAATAAATACCCATCTCTTTCCAGGCAAATAGTTGAAAGACTGAGCAGCTCTAGAAGGAGGATTCCAACTTTGTGCTATAAATAATCTATGAATTTCTCCTAACCACATATTTATATTACCCATGAACCGGACATATTTTTTCTTCCTCTTTATTCTTTTAAAAAAAATAATGAAGTATTTTGTGGCTATAGAATAAAGCATACATACTGAGATCTTAAATGCAAATAAATTATATTGCCATTCAGTTCTGAATGAAAAACATACGTAATTCTTTTTTCAAGGCCTAATTTATATCTGTATCCTTTAGTTTCTGAATAGTTTTTCTGGGTTTAGTGAAGTCTTGTTCAATACAAAGTCTTCAACACAAAAAAAAAAACTTCCACAAAATGAAATTTCCCATTATATTTCTAAGATGCATAATTTTTCATTTACTTTTACATATAATTATAGGGTTACCATTTAATGTTACCGTCGCATCTGACTAATGTGCCTTACGCCCAATTCCTAAGTGTCAAAGGATTTGAGTTAGGAGGATAATCCATGGTGAATCTCTTATGCATTGTAAGAACAGAAAGGTTCCCTTTCTTGCCAATCCTCAAGTCAGCCTATTCATTCTCTGAAAAATCCCACAGCAACCATTTCCAGCACAAGCCAATTTTCCCTGTTCTCTTTTCTTGGCTATTGTACTATTCAGTGAGAGTTCAGTCTATGAATGTGGAGTGTATGAATTGCTTCAGTGCAGAGTGTAGCCTTATTTGAAGCAGATAGCAGTAGGTTGTTTGCCCTCTTCCATGACTTAATTGAGGGAACTTTAGGGGACTGAACAGGTATCCAAAGCTTTAGCTTCCTTTCCATTTTCAGAAGCCTTTGCTGTTTGCCGAAACTACAGTCCCCCTGAAGGTTATGTGCCGAACATGTCCAATCCCCTATTGGATCATTGCTATGGTAAGAAACCTTGAAGGGAAGAGTGTATTGTTGATGATGATACGCTGGGAAATGTGGGAGAAGGATGCTGAAAGAAGAGGATGAATGGTTCAAGTTATTTGTAGGAACATTGTAAGTAATGGGATTCTGGGAGGGATCAATGCTATTGTCTTGAGGGAAATAGCAATTTTTTGTTCCCTAAAGGCCTCTAAGCAGAAGGTGGATGGATATCTATCTGAGATGCAATACTAATTGGTTTCCTGTATTGGAGAGAGTTTGGCCTCGATGACCTTAACTGTGTGGTCCTTGATAGCTGTTGGGAATTAAGGTGTCAGCTTTGGAAACCTTATTCAATGCTGCCACATAGCTTGAGAAAGTGGGGGGGGGGGGGTTTGATTTCAATTGAGTAGCTTTAAGTAGACAAAATAGGATTTGTTTGTTAGTTCAAGGTCATGAAGTGTGGCGCAGGAACAAAAAGGAACTTACTTTGGGATTGGTTCATATGATGAAAAAGGAATGGGTTGTAGGTTGGGACATTGTGGAAAGTTCCAGGGAATTTAGTTCCAGGATTTCACAAATGTGCCAGGTGCTATTCTAATAAAGGTACTTTTGAAATGATGCTTGTCTCTGAGTTATTGATTGGAATGGAGGCTTGCTGGAACACTGACATTAGGAGGAGCTTGAGTTTAGACTGCTATTCTTTTTCTCAGGGAATTCTAAGTGGCAACTACAGGCGGAATGTGTTTGGTACCTGCTCTTGAAATCAGTTGAAACATCTTGAGAAACTAAGGTCAAGGAAAGAGAGGAAAGAACCTTTGGTGAAAGAAGGAAGCTTCTTGGACTGTCTTTAATGGAAGAAACAGAAGGCAAATTATATAATGGCTCAATTTTGCTGTTTCAGCGAACAAGAGATTAACCTGGGCTGCCCAGACCTTAATTTTGAGCCTAGATTATAATGCAATTTAATGTAAACTGCCCTCAACTTTTAGGAAAAACTAGTCGTTGTTCGGAGATATTTCCTTCCCAGATTCCCCAATGCCTTCAACAATGGCAGTAGTTCCTAATGTACTACCTTCACTGGAAAAGTTAAGTCATAAAATGTTTTATAAAATTTGCCAAATTTTAATTCCATAGGAGTCATGGGTTCTGGAGTTTGAAGGTATTTTGTAAGCCTATTTGAGGTATCTTGGTTCAAAATTGGTTGCCCTGTGACACATCATCTTGCCTAGTTAAAGGGTACATTCAGCCCAATATGAGAATTTACAGATGGTAAAGTTGAGGAGGAGGAGGGAAATTTGTTTATTGTTTCTTTGAATAAATATCAGAACACAAATAGCTACAAAAACTACTTCTGCCCTAAAAATGAAACTTCCTAAGAAAAATTCTGGGTTGCGAGAAACTTCCTCAGTTATAGAAGAGAAGCACAAGTGGAACAAATCTAAGAATATTTAGGCGATGACAAGACTTAGAGGTCTTGTTGCAGGCAATAATTGTCTTCTTGCTTTTGACATCTCCCCACTACAGACGTGGATTTTAATCAGCTGGAGGGTCCCAATCGGGTCATTGTCCCTTTCCTGGCTTGTGGCGATCTGAGTGCTTACGATTCCGATCGGACCTATCCACTGCAGGTAAAACTCGGTGTCCTGCTGGGGTAGCAGGTGATCGGGAAATAAGCAGAGGTGGCTCATCCAAAATCATTTTCACATGAATCAGACTTGCTGAGCTTTTAATTGGGAAAAATTCAAACCCGGCAACTAAGCAGCAGGTTTGCTCTGTTGTTTGGATGGATAGATGCAGGTCCCATTCTTTGGCCAGCCTTTGGGAGTAGTATTTGCAACCCTTTCTTCCAGCAAGGGAGCCACAATTGGTGCAAAGTCTTTGAATCCAGAAGTGTTGGCAAAGAAGCCTGACAGCAGGCGGAGAGAAAGTTGAAAATAGCAATAGCACTTAGACTTGTATACCGCTTCACAATGCTTTACAGCTCTCTCTAAGCGATTTACAGAGTCGGCATATTGTCCCCAACAATATGGGTCCTCATTTTACCCACCTCAGAAGGATGGAAGGCTGAGTCAACCTTAAGCCTTGGTGAAATCTTAACTGTCAAACTGCTGGTCGCTGGTGATCAGCAGAAGTAGCCTGCAGTACTGCATTCAAAAAGAAGAAATGTTGGGGATCTGGTGTTCCAAACAGGGGCAGGTTCCAAGTAAATAAGCTAATATAAACCTTTCTCCTTCTTCCATTGGGTCAGCTGGATCCTGAGAAAGAGTATACCTATGTGCCCCCGACTCAGCCGCCCATCCGTCCTGCCTATGAAGAAGCCTGCTTCTTAAAGAAACACAACCTTCTTACCAAGGAACAAGGGCCCCACTCTCAGCTGCCAGAGCAAGGGGCTTCAAATTTTCCCCTAGAGGCTGAGGTCATAGATGCCCTGGAGGAACTGTCAGTCCAACGTAAATCACAGGACTAAGGAGAGAAAAATATGACCCAGTGCCGGATTGAAAGACTACATTTTATCTTCTGCAGAAGCAAAGGTGGGAAGAATGAGCTTGTCTCCAGAGTTGGAACTTTGAGGGGGCATATTCTCAGGTCACATGGTACTACAGCAGGCCTTTGGAGTCACACTGAAATGCAAAAGAACTCTGCCCCTCCAATGTATACACATAATCATGGACAACCTGGCTATCCAGCAGCAGACTTCAGAAGCAGACTGCCTATAACAGAGATTGTGAAGGGTTATTGTGCAGTGCTGTTGCATTTGTCAGCCTGGCTGTAAAGAGAACAGCTTGAGGGGCTGTTTCTTTCCTCCCCACTTCCTGCTTTTTTCCCCTCCTTTCCAAAGGGGAGAACTTGTAATGGTTGAAACTACAGTCATTTCTTCTCTGTCCCTTTTTCAGTTTGCTCCACTCCTACCCCCAGATCTGCAAGAGGATGGCAATCAAAGCAACCACAGAGTTGGAGTGTTTTTACAAGGGTCTTCATCTCAATCATAGACACTGAAAGTGAAGGAAGGGAGCATAGTTTCACACCAGACAGTAATAAGCCTACTGAGGTAATTGAAACATTGCTAGGTTAGCATTTAAAATGTGTTGTACAGACAGACCTCAGCATCTCTGCCAGCTCTGTTCTAAGATAAGATAATGGATAACTGGAATGCTCATATAATGTCAGTTTTAGGAGAAAAAATGCACATGGTTTTGCTCTTGTTAGTTTAAAAGATATTTAACTTAATTCCTTGTTAGTTTGCACCTTTTCCTATTTTATTGCTCAAAAAGCCTAGGAAATTCCTCTGTGCTTATACTACAACATTTTAATAAAATTTAAGAATTTCTTCAATGCTTTCTTCAGTATAGAACTGCCTAAATTTCTCCTTTCCCATTCCCTCTCCTGAAATTCTTGTGTAGCTATAAACAGGACTTCCTTAGACTAAGTAACTCAGGTTCAGTGAAGATATTCAGCTTATGACAGAGATCTTTAACCAGCAACATTCTTCATGAATTGATCAGATGTTCCCAATTTCTCTGTTCGGCCTGTTGTAAGTGTTTCTAACTTCATTACACTTACATTGGAATGGCATTTTTTTCTGTTAAAAACAAAGCACATACAAAAAGTGCAGTCTTCAGATTAAATCCAAATTCCTAGGTTTTCTCAGTGTGTTGAATCCTAAGCTAATTATAATGGCTTGGTTTGTATGATGCCTGACACCATAAAGTAGCCAGCCATATTTGAGTTTAGTGAATACTGCAAACAGAATTGTAATGTTGAGGGGCCCTTCACCCTAATTTCCTGCACCACCTGAAAAGTTCTTCACAAAAAAATAAGGTTTCTGGAAAGAGTAAGAGGAAAAGGAGAAGTATAAAGATGGGTTGTTACAGAGGAACAGAACAATGACTCTGTTTTCCCAACAAGTCCTCACAATCTATCCTGAGGAAGTTTAGCCACGGCTGGAACAAAAGTTCTCCACCTAATACAGAAGCACTGAAATCTCCCACAATATTATATGTTTGGGCATATCTGCACATAGGTGCACATTTTTGCCTGGTCATACCTGGAGTTCAATATCCCCACCATCACCAATCTGTATGCCTTGACATTATGCATTCTAGATTCAGCTGTCACTGTGTCTCTGTCCTTTAAAGATGGTGGCTATACAGCAGAGGCTCCGTTTGCTTCCATTTTGTTAATGTGGGATTGGATTTGGATTTCACTTGACCCTTCGGTTCCAGGTTGTTGTAGGCTTAACTTAACCCCGTCTGTCTTCAGGGCTCCCTCTCTCTGGCAGCCAGGCTCCCAGCTTTGCTGCTGTCTATTCACAGGCTCCTTGACAATGAAATCAAAGCGGTCCAGGGGAGAATGTTCAATTGTACAGAAAGCCTCATCACAGAGGTAGCCAGGGTTTGTTCCTTCCACAGACACACCATCAGCGGGGCTACAACGACCAGATGGGCCTTCCTGGGTCTGGGAAGCTTGATGGTGGATGACCTGCTCAGCTTCCATGGAGGGCTCAATTCTTCGGAAAGAATAATGAGCAAATATGCCAATAAAGAACATCTCAATGGCCAAAGCATAGTAGTAGATCACTGGAAAGATAAAAAGAGAAGTATGAAGATAGAGTAGCATACAGAAAGGATGTTATTTGCTCATATCCCAATTGCCTAGGACAGCGGCCCCCAACCTTTTGAGCACCGGGGACTGGTTCCACGGAGAGAGGTTTTTCTGTGGACTGGAGGGTTGGGCATGGGTTCACAAGCTGTCTTCATTCCACAGATGGGGCATTGCTTGTTTCCGTGGCCCAGTTTTTGGCATTCAGTGGCCTGGTACCAGTCCACGGGCCAGGGTTTGGGGACCCCTGTGCCAGGAGCATAATCAGATGACTGGAAGAAATCAGGTTGAGGAAATACAGGCTACATGATTTTGCCCAAATCCTGAAGACAGGGCAATGTACTCAAGTCGGCTTCCTTGTTGTAAAAGTAGCCAGAAAAGTATTTTTTGAAAATGTGTAGGCAATGCCTCAGGAAAACGGAACGGATCAAGATGGGGCTTTATCACCTTGCAGAACGTCTCTATTTATAGAATAAATAAAGCTACAACAAATTCTGGAAACAAGGGCATTATATTCACTCCATATTATAACTTTGACAAATCGAGATCTTCAGCTGCACTCTTGAGCTGTTCATTAGGGGGGCAGGTGCTGCATAATCTTGGAAAAGGACCGGAATCAAACCTTCAGGCTCCTTTTCGGCAGCTCCAGGGTACAATGCAAGTTAGCACAGAGGCTGGCAGTTGCTACCTCAGTTGCTGTGGTAGAATGGCTGGGAAGGTGCGCCTACATTCAGGCAAGGAAGTCATGCTTCACCATACCTGTCTTCAAAGCCAGACTCATCAGCTACTGTTCCCCAAGCTTTTTTTCTTGCTCATGTCTACTGGACTACTGTAATGTGCTGATGGGGCTAGCCTTGAAGAGTACTCGGAAGCTACAATTGACACAATGCAGCTGCATGGACAGTTCTAGCTAGAGGCTCCTAGGTTGATCCATGAAACACCAATGTGGTGTAAGCTGAGTGTTTGCCAGTTTGCTTCCGGATTTAATTCAAGGTTACAGTTATTAGCCCTAAACGGCATGGGACCTACCTACCTATGGAACCATCTCACCTCAATGGGATGGGCCTGCTCTGGATCCCGTCAGTCAAGGAACTTCAGCTGGTGGGGTCGAAGAAAAGAGCCTTTTCTGCCATGCTTCCCACTCTCAGGAACATCGTGTTGCTAGAGATGAGATCTGCTCCCACCCTCTAGGCCAGGGTTCCTCAACCCCTGGGCTGCAGACCAGCGGCAGTCTGTGGTCTGCCAGGCCGCACAAGCAAGTGAAACCCCATCCATACATGCAGGATGCAGGCAAGGTGTAAAACTCATGCCCCCCCCCTCTGCCCCCATCTGCAGAAAAACCGCTCTCTACAGAATTGGTCCCTGCCACCGTCCAAAAGGGCCTCAAAACCTGGCTGTGGCAATGGCCCATGGGGCTCTGATGGGGGTATTCCATGCTGGAGGTGGTGAGTGGACTAGGAAAATCCCAACTCCATCTTGATCATGGAATGGTTCCTACTTTACCCAATGTTTGTAAATTTTAACCTTTAACATTTTTAAGGTCTTAATGTTTTTATCTTATTGTTTTTATGATGTTATAAACTGCCCAGAACCACTTGATAGTGAAATGGGTGGCATATAAATTTAATAAATGTATATATGTAGCATGTATGTATGTGATATGTATAAAATTATACCTGTGAAAATATAAAGCAACGGTAACACCATTTTTGGCCTCTTTGTTAACGTAAGACAATTTACTGGAATATTATGTCAGAATACTCTGTATTGTTTTGTATGAAGGCCATATATTTGACAGGTAATGCTGTCCAGTGTCATGTTAATGATGGGAGATTATTGGAAATAGAAATGGGTAAATAGGACAAGGAAACAGATGGGATGCTACAATAGTAGGGTGATGCGTAGGATAGCTAGATAGATTGTGAACCCGGAATGGAGCAGTGACTATATATATATTTGAAACTATATAAACCCCAGCTCTCCCACAAAACATGTCGTCTGTGGTTCCACCCATTAGCACAGAATTCCCTTTTGCAAAAGCTCCATAATAAAAATCTTATTTTTTCTTCAAGAGTCTCCAGTTGTATGAAAACCTGAATGGTTGATTTTTATCACAATGTATGTTTAGATTCCTCATTTTTCGACTGCTAAGGAAAAAAAACCCTACAGCACTATCAGCTAGATTAGAGAAGACACAGAAAGAACGCTCTTGCTAAAAGTCTTATCCAGCCACTTGCCAAAATCTTTGCTGGTTGTTTGCGGCTGTATTGTCAGAAAGACATCTCTAAGTCCACCTGCTCCACTTGTAAACCCCTGTGCCTCATGGAGCTGACTTACTTTGGGAGCGGGTAACAGGGGAGAGAGATGGGCTGCAAGGAATGGCACCCAAGGCTCCCAATGTTTCCACGATTCCACTCTGCAGCCCGCAAAGGACAAGAACCAAAATGATGCAGACAAACTTGTAGTGCAGGTTGTAGCCATCGAGGGCTGGCTTGGTGGCCTTGTAAAAGAGCAAATAGCCATAGAAGGAGAGGAAGGTAGAGATGGCGATGATGACAGTGATGTAGGAATTGGGATTGGTGTAGCCCACCTGGAAGAGAAAAGGTCATGACACACTAAGAGTCTTCTTGGCTGTGACCCACAGACATGCATTAAGTTGATTTCAACCTTCGGCATGAAAGGCATGCCGAAAATCTTTCAGCTGAAGAAAGTTCCTGAATATTATCTCTCCAGAGCAGGGGTGTCAAAGGAGGGGCATGGCTAGCTCAATGTCACTCACTGAGGCCCTGTTTCAGCCATGCCAGCCCTCTCAGGCTTTGTTTTCACTGGCAGACGATTGCAGGAGGCTGTTGTGGCCCAAAATGGAGTCCAGGAGGGCTGTGGTGACCCTCCTGAACTCTCTTTTTGCTGGCAGAGGCACCGCAGGCTGGTCCTTTGCTGTTTCCAGGGAGGACCCATGGGCCAGATCTAAGCATCCCATGTGCCTGATGTGGCCTGCGGGACTTGAGTTTGACACTCCTGCTCTAGAGCAAAACTAGGACATTGTGCACAGTGATTCTATCAGTGGTGGGATTCAAATTTTTTTTACTACCGGTTCTGTGGCCGTGGCTTGGTGGGCATGGCAGGGGAAGGATACTGTAAAATCTCCACTCTCTCCCCACCCCACTAACCTGCTTTCCAGCTCTGTTCTCCTGTGCAGGACAACAAAAGAAGACCCAGCTGATCAGCTGAGACTCGGGAGGGAGAGAATAGATGGGAGCAAAGCCAGTCAGAGGCGGCATTTGCCAGTTCTCCAAACTGCTCAAAATTCCCGCCACCAGTTCTCCAGAACTGGTCAGAACCTGCTGAATACCATCTCTGCATTCGATAAGACAAAGACTTCTGTTTTTCAATATGCTAAGACTATTAAAAGTATTGGTTTCTTCCAAAACAATAGAATAGAATAGAATAGAATAGAATAGAATAGAATAGAATAGAA
>BLBF01000021.1:23637309-23825204 GCA_015471245.1 Laticauda colubrina | reverse complement strand
AATAGAATAGAATAGAATAGAATAGAATAGAATAGAATAGAATAGAATAGAATAGAATCATCATAATATATCTAAGCAGAACATCCATCCTAAGGATGGATTTATTTTGTTTCCTTTCGGTTCTTACTGGAGCTAAATACTGTTTGATCAGTTACAAAATTGGCCACTTGAGTCTGCAGAGGTCCTGCCTTCTTCACTCTCTTT
Source organism: Laticauda colubrina (assembly GCA_015471245.1). Taxonomy (NCBI): domain Eukaryota; kingdom Metazoa; phylum Chordata; class Lepidosauria; order Squamata; family Elapidae; genus Laticauda; species Laticauda colubrina. The sequence goes on along the minus strand of BLBF01000021.1, from coordinate 23,825,000 downwards.
AGATTACTTGCCAGGGAGTAGAAGAAAACATTCAGTGAGGAACATGCATCTTTAACGACTTTGGGATGCAGATTTACTAATAATACAGGAAGGGATGCAAGGGAGAAACTTGAAAAGGAGCCTTCCACACATGGTGTTTTGTTACATTTGACAGCTGTCAGTTATAATACATAACTTTTCAAAATGGGACAGCTATTATCCATAACGTGAATATATTTCCATTATACAGAAGTGTAGCTGATCTTAGGTTGATTTGTTTACTTTAGCCAAATCTTGGTGATAAGCAAGACAAGCTTCATTGCTCCACAAGATGTAAGGCCGTGTTCATACAAGTTACCTCAATCCAATGGAAATGTCTATCAACCAAACATGTAAGATAAATGATTTCCACCCAACCAAGAAACTATCCATGCAAAAAGCCTCTAGACCAGTGGTGGTTAACCTTTTTGGCACCGAGTGCTGAAATGGGAGCATACGTGTGCCGGAAACAAGAGCAGCTCCCAATGCGCACATGTGCATTGGCCAGAGGTGGTATTCAGCAGGTTCTGACCAGTTCTGGAGAACCGGTAGCAGAAATTTTGAGTAGTTCAGAGAACCAGCAAATACCACCTCTGACTGGAGATTTTACAGTATCCTCCCCCTGCCACACCCACCAAGCCACGCCCACATAACTGGTAGTAAAAAAATTTGAATCCCACCACTGGCGCCGGCCACCTGGTCTTCTGGTCTCTAACACACATGCACATGAAGACCAGCTGCCATGCATGCATGCGCCAAAACCCAGAAGAGCAACCGGTGATGGCTGGCGTGCCCAGAGAGATGGCTCTGTGTGCCACTTCTGGCACACATGGCAAAGGTTCACCATCACGGCTCTAAACTAGACCTTTTGTGGTTATCTGGCAACAGGTGTGGATGGTGGAGGAGAGTGAGGACTCAAATGATGGGCCAGGACCATTAGGGAGTGGACTGCTGCCTTCAGAGATTGTGGGAGGTGGCAGCAGTGATGAGGAGGTTCCCGAGGAGCCTGTGCCAAGTGTGTGTGCATAAAGGATTGCTCGGAGGAGACAGCAGTTGTTCAACATTACAACTCAGGAGTAAGGCTGCAAGGTAATGGCCCCTCCCTCAAGAGGATAAAGCCAGGTTTGAAGAAATATTCTTTGCAGAAGGCAAAGACACTCTGAAACTCTCTTGTAAACTATTTCTTATCTGTGGGTTTTTGGTAGCCTTTGAAGAACAACTTGGCAAGGCTTTTTCTTGTTGGAGCTAATTAATTGGAAGCAGCCTTTTATTTGTGAAGAAACAGAATTCGTGAATTAAACCTTAAAAGGTGGGGGCTGCTGCCTTTGTCTTGTGTTTGCTCTCTTGGAACCAGGTTGTGTCAGAACAAAACCATTCTCTAGTTTGCAGGAGTTATCTCTTATTTTTGCTCACTGTCTATGAATTTCAGGGCCCAAATTACTCACAGCACCATAGTCGTATTCATCATCTGTCCAAAGGATAAGGGTGATGAAGAAGAGGATGGTCCGGATGAGGGAGAGCTGATACACTGCCACAGTCATACATCGCAAGTTTGCTCTGCCAGGATTGGGGGAGGTAGACAGAGAGAAGAAGGACAAAGAGCAATTTGCTATGTTATAGAGTGGAGGAAAAGTAAGGGAGGTTAAAAATGGCTCTTACCGATTGGCAGCAATCTCAGGAAGGCAACAGCAGCAGCAGCACGGGAAAGGATTTGGAGACACCCACTGCCCTGCCAGTTTCTGGACCATGCTTTCGGAGCCGCCAAAGAAGTCCCGGATCAGTGCAAGGAACTTCCAAAGGGTGATGGAGTGATAGCTGCAGCCATAGGAATAGGAACAGGGCATAAAAGTACACCAGCTAGGAGGTGGAGAAGAGGAGATCTGAGTGGCCTGTTTGGCTTCCCTGGGATACCAAACTTAAATATGGCATGTTTATTTTCAGCACTTATTTCAACTGTCAGAGACAAGGCTGCCCATTTGGAAAACAGAAAATACAATCGACAAGCAATCATTATCAAGAAGATTGATAAGGCAAACTGAGAGTTGGGGCGCAACTCTATGACTTCTTGACTTGGAAATGTAGCAGTTGCAAGTTCTTTAAAGGCCTCTGATCCCAAGACTCGGTGATCAGAGAGACTTTTCAATAGGTACAGGATTCTCAGAAAATTCTACAGTTACTGAGTTTCAAATATGAACTGGCAGAGAATCAGTGGGTGCAGTTGTAGCGTCAATAAATCAACATAAGTCTTTCTGGAGAGCCTGAAGAGCTCCTGTCAGTTAAAAGATGCAAAATTTGGATTGTGGACAAATAGTTGCCCTTGTCATGAAGCAGCTAGTTTTTCTTTCTGTTCTTGAGAACAGAGGCTTTTGGCCTTCTCCGAGGCAGAGCTACCTTTAACACAAGCATGCATTAGGAGATGTTCTATTCTGTGATAGAAACCCATTCAAGGCTTAGCCCAGATTAGGAATATTCTGGTGGGTTACAACAATCCCACCCCTAGTTGCAGACCAATAGATAAACATGGCACCCTCCAGTTGTGATGGGCAATAACAACCAGGAGTGATTTAGTTAAGTGTGATGGCAGCTGTTAGGAAGAGGCTACCCCCAACTAGTACTGGATAACTATTACTTTCCAATACTAATTTGGCCTGCCAGGTTGGCCAGTTTCCTTTTGCAGAAATCTGCTGTATCTACTCCATGGCCCAAAGAAAGGCAAAGAATGATTGGAGCTATTGAGAGGCAATGCTTACAAGCACTGCACTGAGGCCAGCCTTTTCTTAACTGGGTGCCATCCAGAATTCTCACAATAGCTTCTGCTGGGGGGAAAAACAAGAAGGGCACCCAAGATAGGGAAGGGTAACCTCAGAGCACCAACAAGTATTGGGTATGCTTCAGTTCAGATGAATTATAATTGACCCTCAAAGTGATGTCAGGAGAGATTGGTCTTCGGTGATGATGGCTGTGAATATTTCTTGGGTTTTGACTGTTCATGCAGAACAGTGCTTCCTTTCACCTTTCCTTTGCTTTGCTTGATTTTTTATTGTGGGAGCGTTTCTGTGTATCAAAGTCTCCTTTGCTGCCAAGAGCTTCATGAAAAAAGCTTCATGAAAAAAGCAAAACTAACCAAAACATAGTTTTGAAGACAGAACATTGAATGTGGGACTGCATTTTCAGGTTTCCCTTTGTGTATAAACCAAGGATGTCCAAACTTGTCAACTTTAAAATGTATGGAGCTGGCTGGGGAATTCAGGGAGTTGAAGTCCATAAGTCTTAAAGATTGGACACCCGCTTTTCTTGCTTATTCTTGCTTTCCCAAACAGAAGTTCTTATGGGTCCCAATACTTTAGGCTAGGGTTTGTGAAACTGTGGTTCACAAACCTTTTTAAAGGTCCCCATGAACTTGAGACTAAGAAGTTTTTCACTGGAGGTTTTAAGAAGAGACGGGTCAGCCATTTGTCTCAAACTGTATAGGATCTCTTGCATGAGCGGGGGTGGGGGGTTGGATTAGAAGACCTCCAAGGTCCCTTCCAACTCTGTTATTCTGTTAGACTCAGGGAAGCTAGTTTGGCTGTCACAGAGTGAATTTTTCTTATGCAGATGGCAACTTCCATGCGCTGGACAATAGATAGGGCTTCAAGAAGAGGAAGAGATTTCCTTCCACATTTTCCATTATACACAGGAGAAATCTGACAATTGAGAATCTAAGGCCTGTTTAGATTCAGTTTCCTGCTTTTGCTGTAAAGGATCAAGAGTGAAATTTGGAGCATTACAAGGCCTAGCTCAGATAAACAACACATCATAATTCAGTGCCTGCAGTTAGAATGCTGAAACTCTGCATCTGTTTTCAAGCTGCGAGTACGAGTACCGTAAGTCCTTTGACGAGCTGGAGCAGAAATTGTGGTCCTGCTGGAATTTGCTGCATTCCTCCCCCCCTCCCCCCATTATTCCCATGCAGAGAAACTTACATGGAAGCCACAAAGTTACAGACAAAGGAAGCTCGAGGGATGTACAAACAGATGAGGGAGGTGAGGTTGAATACCTGTTTGAGAAGAATATAAATATAGATTTGTACCTTTTAAATTGTCATTTGTCCATAGCTAGCAATACACCCTACAAGTCTTCCTATACACTCTACCATTTCCAAAATTACTACTAAATACTTTTCTTTTTGGATTGCCACTCCACCCACAAAAGAGATAAACCAACATCTAGGCAGAATTTATACATTTTGTTTCCACATAGTGTGGTAGTTTGAGCCACTGGTATTCCAAGACCTGTACTGTCCCAAGTGAAGGATTGCTACATTTAGCACTCAGATCTAGCAGCCCCTGAAAGAAGAGGCGGTCGTGATGATTTTGTTGCTGTAAACAAAAAGCCACCATTCTATCTTCCAGCAGCAACCGGTGTGGCTTTGTAAAGGGGTTGTCAAAGAATGATCTATATCACAAGAAGACCAGAATCGTGGCCTGTATGTAAGGAAGCGTACGTGTCATAACCACATTTTTCCTTTAATAAATTATGAGGAGTGATCATCTTGAGCTATGCTTTGCTGCAGTCCTACCAAACAAAGGAGCTTGCTTGTGGCAGCTGCCACTGGACACAGATTTGCTAAACCAACTATTCTATGGAGGAGTTCGGTGAGTTTTGTAAGACTTCCCTTTTAAGATACTTAGTGGTGGGTTCTTTTCTCCATTCTTACCGGATAAACTCCCAGGATCCAAAGCAAGACACTGGTGCGATGGGAACTCTTGCCATGTCTTAAGAAGAAGCCTGTTTGTTCCAGAAATAGGCCAACTTGTATAAGGCCAAGGAATACCGGGATTAAGAAAATCCAGATCTCAGCCTTGATAACTGTAGGAGACAGGCAAATGTGGTTTGGAGGGATGAGAGTAGATTCTAACCTCCCTTCCTAATTCCTGTTGGAAGTCATATTTTATTGAATTCCCCCCCCCCCCCTTCATCCAAAATGTTGTAAAGCAGGCTTGCTCTCATAATGGAGCAGAATATTCCTGTTATTACTTGGCCACAGTTGGCAAAACTGTATTTATGAGGCTAATCTCTGGGGAACTTTGGATGATGCCTTTATTCTGCTTTCTCTCCATCTTTCACCCTTCATTACCAGTACCTCAATTTGTCCGAGCCGCAGCTTTCCACAAATTCCCCATCCTCACCTTGGAAGATCTCGGATGACAGAGGCAATTGATCGCTGATAAGGGAACAGTTTGGGTCACGCGCCATGTTCTTCTCACTGGGACAGGTACCACTCCCCAGCCAATAACTTCCTCCTTTCTCATCATTAGTCACTGAATTAATCATTGACACCGGCTAAGATGGGTGTCTTGGCAACAGGGCCAAGTCCAGCTTTCCTCACCTGCCATGAGTTCCTGACTGCATCCGATAGATTAAGAAACTGTTAACAGTCCTAATATTTTAGCGGTATGAATCTGGAGGAGAATACACTGCTATCAGGCTTGGAGCTTCCTCTAAGACGGTGGTTCTCAACCTTTTCTTCATCACGGATCCAGTTTAAATACCTTTTGTGGCCATGGACCACCAAGACTTAACTCATAACTTTTCTTCAAGCCTTTGTGGATTCCCTGTGACATCACGGCCCCTCCCCAGGGGTCCATGGACCACAGGTTTAGAACTACTACTCTAGAGGGTAAACAACTCTTATTGTAGGGCAGGTTTTCCACAGTATTAAGTATTACACAAGTATTACAATATTAAGCCATGCACAATCTTGAAGATCCTATTCTACAAACAGAATCCTAGGATCTGCTCAGCTGGAAGGATTTTGGGAGATACATACTTTCCAATACATAGAATATCTTTTTGTGAATATCAACCACAATAATTGAATATCACGGACTAATTTTAAAATAATGCTTATGAGATCTAAACCTTGCATTTGCTGCCTCCTTCTCTTCATCTGCAAATAAACTAATCCACCACACTGGTAAAGAATGAGCTTTTTTTGTAGAATGGCCTTCTGAGGCTGCTTAAGTTTCAGTTAGAGCAGCACTTGTCTTGTTATATTATCAAATGGCTAAAATTGCTGATCAGCCTGGTGTTCACTCAGGAACCAGGGGCCTGTCTCAAAAATATCAAACTTCAAATGCAATGTATTTGGGGAAACATATTAGTGAAATAGAAGCAAGAGAGAAAAAGAGATGATTTAGAACTTTGTTCCTACAGCCTCTTTTGCTCCGAAAACCAAAATTCCAATCTATTTGACACCTGTTTATATCATAGCATGGATCCAAACAAGTAGCATTTGGCACAATCATATATAACTTCATTCTATTCTAGTTTTTCTGCATCTCATAAGGTATTGGCACTTGAGTTATGTTCTTCTGTGAACTCAAAAGCTAAGCAGAGTCAGCATGAACAAGTATTTGATGGAAGAACACCTGGAAATTGCAGGACTGCAGGTTTCAGTTGGAAAAAATATTGGGGAAGAGCCAATAGTAAGGCATTTTATTGCTGCTAAAAATACTACATGGACGTATTCATGAGGTCCCCATGACTTTAAGTTTGTATTTTGACTCTGGTTTTAATTTTCAGCTTCTTGGTGAAGTAAGCATAGGGTGAATGAAATTGTTACTCTGATATCTTTTTTTAAAGGGTGACTTTACAAACTTTCTTAGCTTCTCAGGGAAATCAGACTGGTTATAACCAACAGCACAATTTGGGTAGTCATCCTAGTATAACGGTTCTAAGTTGACATATGGCGGAAGTATAGAGCACTGCACTAAAGGGAACGCTCCCTTTAAAGCAACATGGTTCTTCTTAAAGCAAACCAGGATCACTGGGAGGGGGGAGCGTGGGAGGGCACAGTTTATGTTTTACAGGGCATCACAATCATATGATGAGATATTTAATAAGCTGAAGCTTTTCCCCCCCTGATACCACTAATAATTAGGGGTGGGATCAGTGTTAGGATTCAAAAATTTTATGACTGGTTCCGTGGGTGTGGGTTATTTGGTGGGCGTGGTTTGGTGGTCATGTGATTGGGTGAGTTTGACTCGGTGGTCATGTGACTGGACAGGTGTGCTTGGTCATGTGACTGGGTGGGTGTTGCTTGTTGGTCATGTGACTGGGTGGGCATGGCCAACTTGACACACTCACATCAAGGGATGCCTTGCCTGGCCTCAAAGAGATACAATTTCCCTCTCTATTTACTATTACTGAACATCCAAAATACACTATTTAATCCTATGTATATATGCCATATTGCATAGTATAGTGTGTGTAAAGGCACACAAAAAGATACATTATCTATTATGTATACTGTATGTATATGTACACACACACACACACAGAGCTCTTCTAAAACTATACACATTCAACCTCACTGTGTTTGGTTGTCCACTTTCACCCGAGTCCACTTTCTGCCATGCATTTTACTATAACTTCTGTACATTAGAACATTGCACACACCTTCGGCTTTACTTCCTTAGCCTGCACATGATCGTTAGACCTTGGAGATATCATGGATTGAGTAAAATGTGGTGAAACTCACTTAACAACACTCTTGCTTAGCAACCAAAATTTTGGGCTCAATTGTGATCATAAGGGAAGGACTAGCTCTGCCTTCCTCTGCATGGCAGCCCTGTCCTACTACACTCCTCTGCCATTTTCCTCTCTGTTAGAGGCACCAAAATAATCCAGATTCCAGATGATATAAAGTCTCCTGCTGGAGCAGGGATTGGACTAGATGGCCTCCAAGGTTCCTTCTAACTCTGCTGTTCTGATTCTGTAAGGATCTCCTGCTGGAGCAGCAGGGAAAGAACAGGGGTCTTGACAGCTTGAAGACTTGTGGACTTCAACTCCCAGAATTCCTCCTCCAGTCATGTAAGCTCAGGAAATCTGGGAGTTGAAGTCCACAAGTCTTAAACCTGCCAAGTTTGAAGACCCTTGGACTAGAAGATGACCTGAGATCCCTTCCAGTTCGAGATTGCTGTGCTGTTTCAAGGAGTCTTCTGAAGCCAGGGTTTGTGTCCGTCCTTCCTCTCCTTTTTTTTTCTCTCTCCCTCCCTCTCTTCTTCCATGTATCCATCTATTCATTCATATATCTCATTCACTTTCTCCTCCTTCCCTCCCTCCCTCCCTTTCCCTTCCTTCCATCCGGGTTTGTCTGTCCCTTTCTTCCTTTCTTTTTCTTTTTCCCTTTTCTCTTTCTTCTTTCCCTCTTTCCCTCTCTTTCCCCCTCTCTTTCTGTTTCCCTCCCACATTGTCCAAACAAACCGGCAGGCAAGGCTTCCAAGTCCAACAAAGGGGCCACAGGTGGGACTTCCTCCCCTCCGGTTTTTGCGGCTGGGAAATTCAAGTGAGGCATGTGCTGCAGCCTGGCCCCTCTCCCCCTGCCGGCAGCTCTGGGCTAGGCAGCTTTCCCGACTGCCTGAAACCTTACCTTCCTTCCTCCCACACCCCAAAAAACATGTGGCGGCTATAGGCTTTGCAGTGGCTTTGCTCCACTTCTCCAATGTGTCACCGCAGCCGGATTCTAGGTTCCAGCCATGCAGGTCCAAACCATTGAGCCTGCTGCATCGGAGAGACTTGCCCGAGCAAGTCCGAGCAGAGTGGTGCAGCCTTCGAAAGAGGCAGCTGGAGACCGAAGAAGAGTCACCTCCAGCCACCCCTTTTTCAGTGCAACGGGACCGGCTGCTCCCCTCCTTCTGTTTGTTCTGTATGGCCAAGGAGGAAGAGAGCAGTTGGCCAACTGGGGCAGGCTTCTTGCGCTGCAAAAGAGGCGGCTGGAGATCAAAAAAGAGTTGCATCCAGCTGCCTCTTTCACAGTGCAAGAAGCCTGTCCCAACTGGCCGGCTGGTCTCCTCCTACTCAGCCATACAGAAGAAACAGGCAGAGAAGGAGGGGAACAGCCATCTAGTTGGGGGAAGCTTCTTGCACTGAAAAAGGGGTGGCTGGACATGTGGCAATGCACATGTGCAGCATCCACAGGACATCCGCCTGAGCTGCACCACGGCCGCCACATGGTAGGGAAAGCTAGGAGAGCGACTGGGGCAAGTAAGCGACCAGGTGACTGGGTCAGGGGCGTGGCCAGCCAGAGGTCACCACCAGTTTGACGACCCAGGTCAAATCACTGCTACCAGTTCGCCCAAACTGGTGCAAACCAATTGAATATCTCCTCTGGGTAGGATTCAAATTTTTTAACAAATGGTTCTGTGGGAGTGGCTTGGTGATCATATGACTGGGTGGACGTGGTCATGTGACTGGGTGGGTCAAAAGAGAAAAACTCACCTTAACAATGCTCTTGGAGCAGGGGGTTGAACTAGATGTCATCAAAGGTACCTTCCAGCCCTGAATTGCTATGCTGTTTCAAAGCATCCTCTGAAGCTGTGTCTAGTGCCAGGGTTTGTGGTCCTTCCTTCCTCTCCTTTTTCTCTCCCTCCCTCCTCCTATCCATCTGTCTGTCCATCCATCCATACACATCTCATTCACTTTCTCTTCCCTTCCCTCTTTCTCCCTTCCTTCCCTCCCTTTCTTTCTTTCTTCCCTCCCTTTCTTCCCTCCCTCCCTCTTTCTTTCTGTTTTTTCCTTTTAAGAGAAAGAAAGAAAAAGAAAGAAAGAAAATGTGCAACCATGCATCTCTATGCTACTCATTGTATATATTCAGCTAGAACCTCTTTCTACTTAAATCTTAGTACAACACCCAAATATTTAAAGCTATTAAACATCTTGGATTAATCTTGACACTTTTTGCATACTTGTACTTAAACAGAAAAATTTTTGTTTTGACACATATGGCTTCAATTCCAAAGCTACTTTTTGTGAAGACCAAGTCATGAAACGGAGATTGGACACAAAGCAAAGGTTAACAATTTTATTGACTGTTTCCTAGTATGATTTGATTGCTTATTGTACCCTATGACTGTTATTAATGTTACCCTATGATTCTTCACTCTTGATGAATGTATCTTTCCTTTTACGTACACGGAAAGCATATGCACCAAGACAAATTCCTTGTGTGCCCAATCACACTTGGCCAATAAAAAATAAAAAAATTATATTTTATTAACCTTCTCATTCTTTCTAACCCCTTCCTTCTTATGTGGAAGTGAGCCTTTCTACTTGCCATTTTATTACCAAGAATTTATCACCATCTTCAAATTAAAAAGTTGTCTTCCATCAACAAAAAACACAAGTTGGTATAAACTGCCCAAATAGTAACAAAGCACATAATTTTATATGTTAAATATCGAACTACAAAGTGGAAGAGGGAAAATATTTGTGAGAAATATCGACTGTGTTTTTTGCTTGTTAAATTTAAAAGGCCACTGGACTCCATAAAGTCGTGACAGCAATAAAAGTAATTATGTAACCATGAAGCAGCAGCTATGCCCGTGATGGCAAACCTATGGCATGCATGTCACAGGTTCTTTGGTTGATCTCTGGTTCCTGCTCCTTGCTTGTTGTCATTGCCACTTGCTTGCTTGTTTACTTGCCTGCCTGCCTGCCTGCCTGCCTGCCTGCCCTGACTCCTCGCTTGACTGCATAGGTTTTGGTAAGTTGCTGACTTTGTGACCCTCATCTCGCTTGCCGCGGCCCAGGCCCAGCTGCTCCTGCTCCTGCTCCTGGCTTGCTTGCTGTCGGTGCCCGTCGGTGCTGGCATCTGCACTCGCAGCCTGGGATCCAAGTGAGCTGGGGGGGGGGGGGGGGGGCAGGCATGGCAAGCTGGATGCTGCCCGGAGTGCGATTCTGGCAGAGGAGGAGAGGGTATCCCTGTGCCCCTCGCCCGCTCATGCTGCTGCCGCTGCCATCAGGAAAGGCCGATGGTCCGCAGTGCACCTGTCTTACTTAAGGCTAGGTCCCACTGGCTGACGGATGCAAAACGTATGCAAAAAGGACACAGCGGACGAGCAAAATTTCGGGGGTGCTCCATCCGTTGTCATCCGCTCCAAAAAGTGGCAAAAATGTGCATAAACAGAATGGAAAAGAAAGGAAAAGTACGGACGTGGGTAGTATGTAGCAGGGATGTTAAAGGGATTGTTCATAGGAAGTCTAGAGGATGTATATCGGATGCAAACCGTTCCCTGCGCATCCTTTCTATTTCCATGCTAATAACGCTGCGTAGACGTTCCGTGTACCTTTTGTTTCCTCCCTCTTTTCGTTTTCAGCTGCAACGGATGTCAGTTGAGGGGATGCCCAGAGGATGCCGAGAGGATACAGCGGACGTTTAATGGATGATAAATGGACATAGAACGTTTGTTGTTCGTATGTCACGGATTTACATCGTACACAGCGGAAAGTTCATCCACTCAAAAAGTTTTGTGCAGCTCAAAACTTCTTGAGCGGATGAAATCTCAGTGGACGGATGCTGGAGGGATAGAGCATATGAAACACATATGCAATGAGTACACAATAGATGCATAGCGTTTTCCAATGTTTTTTAACGTTTTACATCCTCTTTGCATCCGTTGGTGCAGTGGGACAGGGGCTTAGCAACAGGGGTGATAAAAGGGGAGGGAGTGTACCGCATGGCATCAGAGCCCTGGCCTGCGAGGGGAGGGTGCAATCTCCCATGCTCCACCCACCCACCCCAGGAGCCTAAAAGGACTGTCCTCTGGCACCTGCTAAGCCTCATCCCACCGCGCTTCTTTTCCTCACCAGAAGCCCTCGCACATGCAGCGGGAAGGAGGCAGCTTGGCGAGGGGCAGGGAGCATATTGTGGCTCCTGGGATGGGGGAGTGCAGGAGATTGTGCCCTCCTCTTTGCAGCTCCTGAGGAGGTCGAGCCTCCCACTCGCAACATCTTCAGGCATCGCTGGCAGCCACTTTCTGCAACTCAGGAGTTCCACGCTCTTCCCTCTGCTGCTCAGCCTCCTCGATGTGCAGAGGCAGGAGGCAGCAGCCATGAGGCGGGTTTGCTAGGGAGACAGCAGGGGAAAAAAAAAAAAGTCACCCCTGCCTTGCTTGGCCCTGCCCCCACCTGGTCGCCCCGTGTCTCATTGCTCTGAGACCAAAAAATAAATTAATAATAATAATAATAATAATAATAATAATAATCATCATCATCATCCTGATCAGCCAGACTTCTATTTCTAAGCAGCAAAGAAAGCCACAGTCACCTGATGCAGCTCCCCTTGAGCACAGAGAAGGGTTGCAATTTAATCCCCTTTACCCTCCAAAAGCCCCTGCTACCCTCCCGTCTCATCTCTCACCGCCCCTTGTCCACGTACAGGAGGAGCCGCATTCTTGCAGCCGAGGGGAAAAGCGAGGGGGAAAAGTTGGGGAGACGGGAAAAGCATCCCCCTTCCCAGCCAGCTGGGGCTGTCTGCGATCTCTGCTGTTCCCCTTTGTGGGGCCGGAGCCCAACATCTTTTCTCTCGCTAAAGCCCATGTCACACTGGCCAACGGATGCAAAAAGGACACAGCGGACGAGCAAAATGTTCCATCCATTGTTATCCGCTCTTAAAAGGGGCAAAAATTTGCATAACCGGAGCAGATAACACGGACGCAGGGAGGACGCAGGGCGGATGCAAAGCGGATGCGGAACGGAAGCTCAGCAGATGGAAGCGGATGGGAGCGGATGGCGCAACCACAGGGCTTCCAGGGGGCATCAGCAAAGCGGACGTGGAACGGATACAGCGGATGCAGAACGGACACCGAACGGATGAAGCGGAAGCCTAGCGGATGCACAGCGGAAGCGGAACGGATGCCGAGCGTTAATTGCGCATGCGGGGGGGAAGCATTGCGTAAGCCCCCCGGATATAAAGGGAAGCAGCTCGCACATGGCCAGCATTCCGAGGAAAGACCTGCTGCTGGACACTTTGAGTTCCTTGCCTGCCCTGCCTGCATTCCTGCCTGCCAGCCTTGCTGCCAGCCTGCCTTCCAGCCAGCCTTGGTGCCTGCCTGCCTGCCTGCCTTCCAGCCAGCCTTGATGCCTGCCTGCCTGCCTGCCAGGCTTTCTGACAGCCTTCCTGCCAGGCTTCCTGCCAGCCTACCTGCCAGCCTACCTGCCAGGCTTCCTGCCAGCCTTGGTGTCTGCCTGCCAGCCTTCATGCCTGGCTTCCTGCCAGCCTTCCTGCCAGCCTTGGTGCCTGCCAGCCTCCCTGCCAGCCAGCAACCCCACAACCATGGGGAGGAAGCGAAAGCCTCAGCAACCTGCCGCCATCCCTGGCAAGAGGGACAGGGCTACCATCCCGCCCCCTGCCCCTGACTCTGCTTCTGCTGGGGCTTCTGCTGAAGCTGCTCCTGGTGGTGGTGCTTCTGCTGGTGCTGGGGCTTCTGCTGGTGCTTACTCTGTTGAAGCTGCTCCTGGTCCTGCTGGTCCTACTCGTCCTGCTCGTGCTCCTGGTCTTGCTCGTCCTGCTCGTCCTGCTCGTGCTCCTGGACTTGCTGGCCCTGCTGGTGCTTACTCTACTGCTGCTGATCCTGGTCCTGTTGGTCCTGCTGCTGCTGATCCTGCTGCCGCTGCTGCTGCTGCTGCTGATGATGATCCTGCTGCTGCTGCTGCTGATGATGATGATTATGATCCTGCTGGTGAGGATGATGATGATGATGATTCTGCTGGTACTGATGCTGCTGCTGGTGGTGTGGAGGAGCAGCCCCTACTACCTGGGAGCCCCTCTGATGAGGGCCCATCTCATCCAAAGGGAGGAAGAGGCGTATGCGACAACGGGAGAGGAGGCAATACTATATTGAGGAGGCGCACGAGGATGAGGTGCTGGAGTGGCTGAGAGAGAATGACTATCTGTGGCGGAAGGGACACCGGCTGTACAGGGACACTAAGTGGAAGCAGGCAGCTTGGAGAGAGAGGGCAGAGAGTATGGGTTACACTTCGGAGGTGCTCCTCGGCTGGTGGAAACATATGCACACCTGGTACGGGAAGTTGCACCTAAAGAAATCTGGCCAGGCCACTGTGAAGCTGACAGAGAGACCTACGTCATGGCCAGGTGCAGCTTCCTGGAGGGTGAGGTCCGCCACCGAGGAGCACCAGCAGCCCCTCTCACGACCCTCTCTCTCTGGCAGCCTGCTGAGAGCCAGTCCTCTTCCGGCCGAGAGTCAGTCCCTGTCTCCAGGCAGGTTTCTGTGGAGCGTGCCATGGCGGAGAACCCGCGGACAGGTGTGGTAAGCGTGGTGGAGTGCATAGAGGACTCCCTGGTGCGGTGGGAAAAAGGAGACATCGAGTCCACCACAGTCCTAGCCGCATCCACCCCCTCCAGCTCCGCCTCCGCAGAAAGGCAGAGAGCCGGACAGCAGGAGGGGCAGAGCCACAATGTCCTGCTGGAGATCAGGGACACCATCCGCACCAGCATAGATCTCCTCTCTCAGCTGGTCCACACCGACTCCTCATCCTCCAACCGCAAGTCCTTCCTCACCTATGTCAACCAGACCCTCAAGGAAATGGTGGATCCACAGTACCAGCTGGTGAAGGACCGGATCACCGAGCTACTTCCCAACCCTCCAAACCCAGAGGAACCTGCTCCCACCCAGGCCAGGCCTGCTCCTCCACCCCAGGTGATGTCCCTCCCATTCCAAGGCTTCCCACAGGCCCTTACCTACCAGGGCTACGGCTACCAGGAGGTTCAGCAGCACAGGCAGCAGCCCTTCCCAGTCCAGGCACAGAGTCATTGGGCGACACCATTGCCACCTGTTCCACTGATGCCACCGATGCCACCCATGACAATGATGCCACTGACGACAGCGATGCCACCCACGCCAATGATGCCACCCATGCCAGTCCTCACCCAGCTACAGAGCACTACTCCTTCCTCCACCCCACAGCCAAGCCCGGCCTCAGTACATCTGTCATCAGTACTGGGGCTGACACCCCATGGCATGGAGGAAGGACCTCTCAGCATCACGGGGCTGAGCCAGCTGTCCGACACCTTCCTCAACACACCGTCCCCTGTTGTCCTCTCGGGGCCAGGCACTCCATCACCACCCACCACCACAGCACCTGGACCCTTCACCCCTGAGACTGGGCACACCTCCAAGTGACCAAGAAGAGTGCCAGAGACCAGGTAGCTGGCTACCTGTGCACTTTATTTGGACACTTGACTTTTTTTACAGCTTGTTGTTCAATAAAGTTTATCTTTGATTCACACACTTGCTTCATTTCTTTTTTTTAATAAAGTCTTGGTGGAAACTTTTAGAATTGGCTTAAGCCTTTGCATGCTTGTGGGATGGGTTAAGATAGCAGTGGGGTGGGCAGGGATACCTGTGGAATGAGCAGGGATACCTTTGGGATGGCTAATAGCTGTGGGATAGATAAACCTCCAGTGCAAGCATAGTGGGACTGTATGGTCTACCTTCCCAGGTGCCACACCTATGGCCCTTTTTTATCAATAACAATGTAAGCATTGATCCACACATTTGAACACAAACACAACTCTTTATTAAATGCCCTGTTCATTGTAGGCCCACCCAACATACATGGCCCAATCTCATCCGTGTGATGAGACAAGCTGAAGGAAGCATCCATTAAGCATCTACCATCCTGTCTTGCCACTCCACCGCTCCAGCTGGGGAGTTGCACCAGTGTTTCAGGAGGTTGCGCTGCTTCTTCTCTTCCCGTGAGGCTCTGTTGTGGCCTTGCACATCCTGAGTGTCGATCAGGTTTCGCCCTTGGCTCCATTCCCCAGGCTCCATGTCCCCATTGCCTTGTTGACGGTCCACGAGCCTGTTCTGCAAGACTGGGTAGCAGGTGCGCATGAGATTGTGCAGGATGCAGCAAGCTTCCACGATCCTCCTCACGGTCTCTGGGCGATGCTGCATGGTGGTGAGAAGTACCTGGAACCTGTTGGCCAGGATGCCAAAGGCATTCTCCACCACCCGCCTTGCCCTGGACAGCCTATAGTTGAAGATCCTCTCTTCACGGGTCAGGAGTCTGGAAGTGTATGGCTTCATGAGGTAGGTTCTGAGGGAGAAGGCGTCATCCCCCACGATGAAGTAGGACAAATCTTGTGTGTCGTTGGGCAGGGGGTCTGGATCTGGGAAGCCCACGATGAGGTTGCCTTCCAGCCCCTCCTTGAGGTAACTGGCATTGTATACCTGGGCATCTGAAGATGAGCCGTAGTCTGAAGCATCGATGTACATGAATTAGTAGTCAGCATCGACCATGGCGAAGAGGACGATGCTGAAGAGGACGATGCCCTTGTAGTTGAAATAAGTGGACCCCGACTTGGCTGGAGCTTTGCAGGCCACGTGCTTGCCATCTATGGCTCCAACGGTGTGTGGGAAGTTCCACCTCTTATACCACTGCTCTGCAACTTTCTTCCATCCTTCTTCAGTGGAGGGGCACTGGAGGAACTCCTCCTTGTATTCTTCGATGATGGCCTGCACCACTTCTCTGACCACAATGCTGATGGTGTTGTGTGGCACCCTCCAGCCGTACTGCATGCTTTTGTAGGTGGTCCCTGAGGCCAGGTGGCACAGAGTGAGTGCCACCTTGAGCCCAGGTTCCAGGCTGGGCCGGAAGTTGGTGTTTGCCTTGGTCAACCTGGGTGTCAGCCGCTGCACAACTTCATCAAACATGGCTGGAGGCATCCTCATGAAGTTCTGGAACGTCTTCGTTCCTGAGCTCCACCATCAGCTTGTTGTACAGTCCATACTCTGCTCTTCTCCCGATCCATTTTCGGACCCAGACGCTTCTTGGCCGCCCCTTTTTCTTCCCATAGTAGAGTTCACAGAGCCTGTAGATGGCTTCGTACTGTTGCAGAAGGATGGTGGCTGCCAAAAGGACTGTGGTACGATCCACGGTGGACATGACTGGATGCTGTGGAAAAGGAAGAGTCAGATGAAGGCTGCAGAGGTCTGCACAGGTGGGCTGCTGGTCTGAAAGTGAGATGCAGACAAGTTGCTCCCCCTTTTTATAGGCAGTATAGGTGTCCCTTTGCATCCTCTAGGCATCCTCTAGACATCCTTAATATCCGAGATAGGTCCCCTCTGCGAATGTTTTTTCCGCTTTAAACGCTTTGTTTCCGTGCTGCATCCATTCTGCATCCGTTCCGCGTCCGTTCCGCTTCCTCCCTGCGTCCAGGCGGATGCGAGTTGTGCGGATGCGCAGCGGATACCTAGCGGATATAGCGGATGCGTAGCGGATGCGTAGCGGATGCAGAACGGACGAACTGGATACATTTTCCACACAAAAGTTTTGGGCAGCCCAAAACTTTCGGAGCGGATGAAACGTCAATAAACGGATGCTGGACGGATAGAGAGGAAGCAAAACAGAGGCAGTGAGTACATCGCATTTTCGAATGGATGGCAAGGTTTTTTGTCTGTTTTACATCCTCTTTGCATCCGTTGGTTCAGTGTGACATGGGCTTAAGGAAGCGCCACCACCGCGTATTTTAACTCCCACTGCAATCCAAAGCTCAGCTTCCTGCTCTCGGTCTCCCTCTGTCACAGGTGTCAGTTCAGGGAGCCGTGTGGGGAGGGCTACAGAAAGCTTCGCCCTGCTCCCCCCTCATTTCATCTCCATGCAACAGTGTGTGTTGCCAGAGAACTGGGACAAAGAGAGAGAAAGGGAGAGAGAAAGAGAGACACAGAGAGAAAGATAGGGAGAAGGAGAGTGAGAGAGAAAGAAGAAAGGAAAAAGGGAGAAAGAGAGAGAAAGAGGGAGAAAGGGAGATGAAAGTAAAAGGGAGAAAGAGACAGATGAAAGAGAGAGGGAAAAAGAGGGAGAGGGTGAAAGAGAGAGAGAGGGAGAAAGGGAAAAAAGAGAAAGAGGGAGAAAGAGAGTGGGAGAAAGAGAGAGAGGAAAAAAGGGAGAAAGAGAGAAAGAGGGAGAAAGAAAAAGGGAGAGATGAAAAAGAGGGAGAAAGAGGGAAAGAGACAGAGAGAGATAGAAAGAGAGGGAAAGATGAGATGTTGCTTATTATGGGAAAGGGGAGTTATCCAACCAAGAGCCCCCTCCTCACTTTACTCCACCTAAAAGAGAAGGGGGGTCTCTTTTTGTTATTATTTGAATAAAACGAAAAGAAAATAATCCAGTATTTGTACCTAGTGTGGGAAAAGAGATGGAATGGGGCATTCTCTACACTGAAGTAGATTTCGTCTCTTTCCCCACACTAGGTACAAATACTGGATTGCTTTCTTTTCATTTTATTCAAATAACAATATAAAACCCAATTCAGCTCAGTATGAATTGGCTTTCCAGTCCCTCCTCGATGCACTTTTTTACATTGGATATCTAGCTTAAATGCCAAAGAAAAATCAATATATTCTTCAGACCTTTGAAGGCTCACACTTTCAATCGTTCACATTCAAAGCTATTTGTTTAAAGTAAAACTAACAGGTGTGAATTAAGTTTTAGCTAAAAAATGGAGCTTTAATTCCAGAATTTTGTGTTTCTGTAGACTCCAAGACAGTCTTGAATACTCTAACATGAATGCAGCAAAAAAAGCAAAAGCGGATAGTGGAAGATCATTCTAAGAGGCCTGGACAGAGTCATTTGGAGTGATTGAACGCAGTGGGAAAACATTATGTATTCTATGTAATGAAAGTGTTGTGTGTTGCACAAGTGTCAGACGGCACTTTGAGACCAACCACAAAAGTGTTGCTGAACTTGGTGCAACTGAAAGAAAACAGTTTATTGAAGGGAAATTGAAGAATTATCATTCCTAGTCTCTTAGTTTTTCCAACTATCTTTCCAGAGCAAATCATCTGACAGCTGTCAGTTTTCAAATTTCACTCTGCATAGCAAAACATGGTAAGCCCCTTCCAGATGGGATATTATCAAAATGGCCATGTTATCTGGCAGTAATTCCCTTTTTCATGATTTCCCAAACAGAGATAAAATTATTAAACGCATCTCTGAGGTGCCACTTAGCAGAAATACCGTTAAAGACAGGGTCCAGTGCATGGCAAGTGATGCTAGTCAGCTGCTCACCACTGACTTACAAAATGCAGCCTGTTATTCCATGTGCTTGGATGAAAGCACAGATGTAAATAATCATGCAAGGCTAGCAATAATTTTCCATTATGCTGTTGGTTACATCATGAGAGAAGAGCTGGTGAAACTGGTGTCTCTGCCTCAAAGAACACAAGCCATAGATATCTACAATGCTGTGATGGATGCTTTTTTGTCATAAGGCATAAAACCAGAAAAAGTGGTTTCACCAGTGATGGGGCACCTTCAATGGGGGGGGGGCAACATCTGGTTTCATACAGTTGTTTGTAAAAGAAACACAGCATGAAGTCATTCAATTTCACTGTATTATACATCAAGAAGCTCTTTGTGCCAGGAAAAGCAGCAAAAAACTTGAAGATGTACTCAAAGATGTCACAAAAATGGTGAATTACATCATGGCTCGCGCACTGCATTTTCGTCAGTTTAAAGCACTTGAGGAGGTTCAGGCACAGTATAATTGTTTATTGGTGTATAATAATGTCTGGTGGCTGAGCAGAGGCTGAGTCCTGTAGAGATTTGTAGCCTGCTTGGATGAAATCAGGCTGTTTATGAATGAAAAAGGGCAGGAATATCCACAGCTCACTGATATGGCCTGGCTTACCAACCTCGTGTTTTTTACTGATCTTACAAGACGCTTCAATGCACTGAACAAACAACTACAAAACAGCATTCCCTACTTAGCCAGTATTGATGATACTGCATCCTGTGCTGTACAATGATCTTACCCAGCGTTTTTATGAAAATGTTAAAGAGAAGAGGAAGAAATCTGAGGCATCACACATCACAGTTATAAAACTCGTAAATTAGCCCGATTGGATGGCTGATAGGATTGATGGCCAGGTGTCTCCTGAGAAATATGTTTGGGCTCATTCTTTACTTTTTCAAAAGGAGCAATTAATTTAGAAAGCATAAAACTTTTTCATTAAATACATTTTTTAATTCTTATTGGCCTTATCACATTTTTTCAGTGCTCTTTTTTAGAAGCAGGATTGAGAAAATTATAAAAACCCAAAGCTTTTACTTAAAATTTGTTTTGTACATATATATTACATTTTCAGAAAGGAAATACTTTAACCAGCTCTCCACAATAACCTCTACTCAGCCTATGTTACAGTCTTCTGTAGATTCTTTAAAATGGTCTTCTAATACTTTGTCTGTTCTAACAAGCCAGTGCCAACAATCGTTAACACAAGACGACCTTGGAATATTAGTCATTACAGCACAATGCAAATTCGAAGTTTAGTAATTTAAACATCTCAATTCCAGAGAAAAAGAGATTTCCTAATTAGTCTACTGTGCCCAATATAGCAAGAGTAATAGCAGTAGTGCTTAGACTTAAGTATCGCTTCAGGATGCTATACAACCCTCTCTAAGGCCCGGTCCCACTGGCTGATGGACGCAAAACATATGCATAAAGGACACAGCGGATGAGCAAAATTTCGGGGGTGGCTCCATCCATTTTCATCCTCTCCAAAAATTGGCAAACATTTGCATAAACAGAACAGAAAAGAACAGACGTGGGTAGTATGTAGCGGGGATGTTAAACGGATGTTCATCGGAAGCCTAGCGGATGAAAGCGGATGGAAGCGGATGACACCTCCGAAGGGGTTCCGGGGGAGAATTTCGAAGCGGACGCATAGCAGAAGGGGCAGATGCATAGCAGATGAAGCGGATGCATCACGTACGCCTATAGGAAACAAAGGGGATGCCGCACGGATGTATATCGGATGCAAAGCGTTCACTGCGCATGCGGGGGGTATGAATTGCGTCCGCTCCGCAGATATAAAAAGATGCAGCACGCACGCAGAATAGTCTATTCTGACTCAGAATAGTCTCAGAGACTGAGTTGTTTACTTGTTTAATAAAGTTTATCTTTGCTTAAGACACTTAATAAAGTTTACTTGGTTCATTTTGTTTACTTAATAAAGTGTTGGTAAAAACTTTGAAAAAAATGGTTAAGCCTTTGCATGCTTGTGGGATAGATAAGGATAGTTGTGGGATAGATAAACCTCCAGTGCAACCATAGTGGGACTGTATAGTCCACCATCCCAGCTGCCACACATTTGGACCTTTATTATCAATAATAATTTATTCATTGATCAACACATTTTAAAATAAACAAAGCTCTTTATTAATGCCCTATTCATTGTAGGACCACTCAACATACATGGCACAATCTCATCAGTGTTATGCGACAGGCTCAAGGAAGCATCCATTAATCATCTATCATCCTGTCTTGCCACTCCACTGCTCCAGCTGGGGAGTTGCACCAGTGTCTCAGTAGGTTGCGCTGCTTCTTCCCTTCACATGAAGCTCTGTTGGGGCCTTGTACATCCACAGTGTCTATCAGGTTACGTCCTTGCCTCCATTCACCAGGCTCCATGTCCCCATTACCTTGTTGATGGTCCACGAGCCTGTTCTGCAAGACTGGGTAGCGGGTGCGCATGAGATTGTGCAGGATGCAGCAAGCTTCCACGATGCTCCTCACAGTCTCTGGGTCATGCTGCATGGTGGTGAGAAGTATCTGGAACCTGTTGGCCATCCTCAGACCCACACAACTCTTGGACGTTTCCTTCTTCTCCTTCTGTGTAAAACTTGATACAGTCTGAACAGGTTTTGGTTCTGGTGATGAATGAGCGCAGCTATCATATGGACTGTTTCATCATCCATGGTGGAGAACAGTTGATGATGTTGAAGACCAAGACCAAGGGTGATGAGGTCTGTACACCACGGCCCCTGGACTCATACTGAGATCCAGATGATTTTCTCCCCTTTTATAGAAAATATCGGTTGTCCACTAGGTGTCCTTCTACATACTCCAGACATCCTAAATATACAAGATATATCCCAAATACAAACGTTTTGTCCGTTTTTAATACTTTATATACGAGATGCATGCGCTTACATCCTTTCTATTTCCGTGCTACTAACGCTGTGTGGACGTTCCATGCACTTTTCGTTTCTCCCTCTTTCCGTTTTCAGCTGCAGTGGATGTGAGTTGAGGGGATGGCCAGAGGATGCAGAGAGGATACAACAGACGTTTAACAGATAACGGACATAGAACGTTTGTTGCCCGTATATGTCGCGGATGTACATCGTACGTGGCAGAAAGTTCATCCGTTCAAAAAGTTTTGTGCAGCTCAAAACTTCTTGCGCAGATGAAATCGCAGTGGACGGATGCTTGATGGATAGAACGTATGAAACACGTATGCAGTGAGTACACAACGGATGCATAGTGTTTTCCAACGGATGGCAAGGTTTTTTTAACGTTTTACATCCTCTTTGCATCCGTAAGTGCAGTGGGACCAGGCCTTAAGTGGTTTACAGAGTCAACATGTTGCCCTCAATGATCTGGATCCTCATTTTACTGACCTCAGAAGGATGGAAGGCTGAGTCAACCATGAGCTGTTGAGATTTTAACTCCTGGAATGAGCAGTGAGTTAGCCCTACAGTACTGTATTCTAACCATTGTGCCACCATGGCTCAATGCTTTTCTTCCACAAAAAAAAAAATGAAACAATTAGAAACTGAGTCTGGCCCTTACCATCTGCGAAAGATTCAAAATCTCATTGCTGTAGCATTATATACTTGGAATTATTTAATCTTTTTAGATTCTCTTGAAGACTCACCTGTTAATTTGCATTTTCGAACTACTGAATCTTTTGCAAGGCCTTTGGTAAAGTATCGCCAAGCTCCAGATCCAACCTGGAAAGGCCCTACACCGCTGATCACCTGGGGTCGTGGTTACGCCACTGTGGAAGATCCTTCTACTTGACAAGCCAGTGTGGGTTCCAGCGTGCTGTGTTCGTCCGTATCATGGCATGGCATCAAGGCCTTCACAACCCGATTCCGGATTTCAATCTTCATCTGAACATGGAAGTCCGACTTCCAAGGTTGAGACGCCCACAACCCATCACTTGGGGCCAGGTTAAATCTACTACATATCAAGCTCAACAACTGCAGCAGGCCTCGTTACCTCAAACTCTTGAAAATCTTGTTGCTGCTGCTTTTGCTATTTTTATTGCTAACTTTGTTACCATTTTACTTTGTATTTTTCTTGTTTATGGTTAATGGTGTTTCTGCTCAAAATGACACTTCTGTGGTTCGGCTTAACTCTAATTTGTGGGTTTGTCATGCCCAATACATATTTATGACCCATGGCACAAATATTACTTTATATATATGAGTTCTCTAATGTAATTAGAGAACTCTTAAAATTGGGGTGTTTATGGAATGGGGTAACTTGTTTGATGTTCATACTTTTATACCTGATGATTAGGGGAAAGGAAGCATCAGTGAATGCAGAAAAAAAAGGAATTAATTTTTTGATCTAAAAACAAATAGCAAAAGGGATCAAATTCTGAATGGGTACAAGACATGATAATGAGGAAAATGATTTGGAAGCATATATCGTAATATCACTTAATTCCAGGGGTGGAGGAAACCATTTTTTTAAAAAAAAATTCAGCAGGCCATTGAGAAATAAGTGAATATGAAACAATTGGCTGTAGGTTTGTTCAGAAGAACTGTATCATAAAATGACTAGGCTTCAATGATGGAAGGCTTTGCATAAATATGGAGCTGAATGCAGTAATGTGTGATGACAGCAAAACACGTATGAGAATGTTTTGTGAATGTTTCAATATTCAGCAGGTAGCAGATCACCAATGTGTCTTCCTTTGGTTGTTAACCTTTTTTTTTAATATATGTATAAGAAATATTTGCATGATATCAGTGGTTTGCTGGCTGGCAATGCATATTTTTGGACGCACAGAACCTGAATGATTTATTACAAGTGATACTTTCACTCTATGAAGGATCGATGAGCCTGGATCTGGAAATTAATGGATCAAAGACTAAGACAGTTCTATCAGTTATGGGAAATTGGGCAAATAATTGTGTTATACGTAAACGATGAAAAGCAGAACAAATAAATAAATGCATGTACACTTATCACTGAATAAAGATGGAAAAAGAGCTAGAGAAATTTTAACATACGCACACGTTGAACGTAAGTAGCGAATAATATGTGATCTGTTATGAAGAATGAAAATTAAAGAACCAAAGGCGTCTATGGATCAGTATGCCATACCAATCGTTACGTGAAAGCGAGGGCTGGGTATGTCGGGAGAAATAGAGGGAAAATGCCTGCCACAAAAAAACAGATAAGCGCGCACATCAAGTCAAACAGGAAAGGGGCTGGATGAGGAATAAAGCGGAATAAACGTTCAAAAAGTGACTGACCAGGGTGCTCTTATTCGGCCTTTAGGAACCAGGCACTTATCACAACCCTCTCTGCCAACAACAAAGACGCAGGCTGTGTTTCACCCGATTGAGAGAACGGACTCCATTTTCCTCACGCAATCTCCGCGAAGCAAACCCTCCCAACACGGCTCGATCCCTTATTTTGGGGTGGTTTAAACAAGGCGACCATCGAAGCGTTCTCCGGAGGACGGAGTCTCCTCCAACCTTGGCTGCTTTGAGCCTGGTGGACTGAGGAATTGTGGGAGTTGAAGTCCACTAGGCTTGAAATTGCCAAGGTTGGGGACACACACACACACCCCGCTCCCGCGGTTTCCTTTCCACGGAGTAAACGTGGCTCGCTCTCCTCAAGAGGGGATCCGGACGAGCGTCTTTCTTCTCTCGCCCCGCCCGTTCTCATTGGCTGCCCTTTTGCGTCTCACTCCCGTCTTTTCCATCCGATTGGCCGTTCAGGCGGCTTTCAGTCATTCCCGTCTCCACAGCCTTCTCATTGGTGTTTTCAAGCGACCCACCTCCAACTTTAAACAGGGTCTCACCGCCTGCCTCCCTTCCCCCCCCCCAGTTTTCCAGCTTTTGGCGGGAGGGGGGGGGGGCGCGGGGGGAGAGGGAGGGGGAAGACCGGTACCCACGCAGCTCCGGAGAGCGGGGAGGAGGAGGGGGGGGGAAAAGAAGGTGGTGCGAATAAAGACGCATCGGTGAGTTCGCCGTAACGCCGCGCCTTGCCTCTTTCAGGTATACCCTGGAACAGCTGGCCTAAAAGGAGCTGGGGAGGGCCAGTGCTGGGATGGCTGAGAGGCGTTCAGGCAAGTCAGGTGAGAGAGGAGCCGAGCTGCCTCTCCCGCAATGCAGCGTCGTGGGAAGGCAAAAGGTTTCCCCTTTTCTTCCTCTGAAATGACGCGATGGCCGCCGTTGCCGTGTGGGGTTCCCGTCCTTCGCTTTTTCCCTTTGATATAAGAATATTCCTCCGAGGAAAGCGGGCGAGCATCCGGTGCTGGGAGGGGGGGGAGGGAGAGGGGGTGTGCAACGAGAAAGAAAAATCAGCTTTCGGGGTGTGTGTGTGGGTGGGTGGGTGGGTGGGTGGGGGGTGCAATTATGCCAAGAAAAGAAACGAGAAGCGAAGAGTTGCAGGACGGGGCTCGTTTTTGATTTTTTTTTTGTTGTTGTTGTTGTTGGTCCCCCTTTTCGGATCCTTTTGTCTCAAAAGCCACGTTCCCTTCCTCCGTTCTGTGCTCCAGCCTCTCCTTCCTGTCTCTGGACCTGCCTGTTAACGCCGCTGGGTTCCTGCTTCATGTTTAAAAGGCTTTGAATTGGCCTTGGCTTCCTGTCTCGGGTGACTCTGAATTGGGATGGATGAGCAAACCGTGATGAAATCACGGTTGGATGCAAATGTGCCATTCCAGTCTTGTCTTCCTCCCTATTGCCAGACTTCATCAATTCATCAGCTGTGTATTAGTCCCCACCACCCATTTCTCTAAACCAACCCCTCCCTCCCCGCAGTCTGTTGCTAGGCTTAGTGTTCATCCAACCTTGGAAAACTGAAGTAGAATCAGAGTTTGTGCTATTATTGTGCGACTGGTAACTGGCCTTCGGTTAATGATGCTGCCTCCCCCACCCCCCAAGGAGCTCTTTTGGAATATGTTTTTATTCTTAAACTGGGTCAACAAATCGTAAGAATTAGTTCCAAGTAACAAAGTAGAGGAAGAGTTTGCATGAATGTGGAAAGCTTTAGTTGCCTCAGCTCTACTGCAAAAATAGTCAAATTCTGTGGGGTTTAGCAGAATTTACTTCCATACAGTAATATTTGTGGATTTGTTTAGTTGATTTGTACCTGTGTCTCTTCCTTCAGAGAACTTGGGGAGCAAGGATGGACTGTATCAGTGGTGGTATTCGACTGGTTCTGCCTGGCTCTGGCGAGCCGGTAGGAGCGATGAGCAGTGGAGACCGAATCGATTCTCTCCACCACTCTGCTGTTGGGCCCACCCGGGATCCCATACTCACCTGTATCTGCTGAATTTGAAGCGCAGCTGCTTTTCACGGCGTGGCAGCTGCTGAAGCGACCAGGATTGTGCAGGCTTGCAGGAGGCGAGTTAGAACTCCTCTGTGCCTGCGCAAATGCCTCTGCACCTGTGCAAAGTGCATGCTTGGCACGTGTGTGCATGCAAAGTGTGTGCACGCGTGCAAAGCGCACCCACCAAACCACGCCCACTGAACTGGCGGCAACAATATTTGAATCCCACCACTGGACTGTATCGCTACAATATTATAAAGTTACAAATCACATTTTAATTCATTGTATTCTGTGATTTCAGCTTGCATAGTTAATGGTTCAGCATGTGTTGTGCACAAAATGAGACTGATTGAACAAACCATAGTATTAAGAAT
Source organism: Laticauda colubrina (assembly GCA_015471245.1). Classification (NCBI taxonomy): domain Eukaryota; kingdom Metazoa; phylum Chordata; class Lepidosauria; order Squamata; family Elapidae; genus Laticauda; species Laticauda colubrina. The sequence continues at coordinate 23,798,459 of BLBF01000021.1, read as the reverse complement.
GAGAAACACAATCGTGCTGTAGTTACCCTATATCAGGGATAGGGAAACTTGGCTCTTTTATCACTTATGGACTTCAACTCCCAGAATTCCTGAGTGAGCCATAAAAGGTTCCCCATCCCTGGCCTATTTTTCAGTTGTGGGGGAAATCAATTTTTGACTTGAATGGGACTGTTTAATATACAAATGCAGGACATATAAATATATAATATGTATATTAAACAGTCCCATTCAAGTCAAAAATTGATTTCCCCCACAACTGAAAAACCAGTAGGCCAGGGATGGGGAACCTTTTATGGCTCACTCAGGAATTCTGGGAGTTGAAGTCCATAAGTGATAGAAGAGCCAAGTTTCCCTACCCCTGACCTATATGTTTTCCATATTCATCACTGCTAAGCTATTTTTAGTGTTGTCAGAGCAAGATAATACTTAGACTGGATTTCCATACTACTTAGATTATTTCAAATAGTCAGATTAATACTTAGACTATTTCAAAACTACAGTTCTAAAACCAAAGGGAAGCGATAGTTGCAGAAGGGAACATTGAGTTACATTATGGCATTGAGATGGCAGGTCTGTCTGAGATGATGTACATGATTACACGGGTTCTATGTCAAGGGGTTCTAGACCTGTTGACTGGCTGGCTTTGGCATGCTTAACTGGGCTCACCCATGCATTGAACCACAAATAGCATAACCCTGCTGTAGGTAGTATGTTATGTCAGTCCAGCTTGTGTGGTTGGTTGATGTATTATTCAGTGTGCTGTATGAGCCCCAGAAAGTTGGCTTTAATAAAATTATGGTTAAATAAAACACAAATAAGCATTCTATAAACAAACCTTTTATCTTTGTGTAAGCATGTCCTGAAACTTCAATCATTCTCCTAATAGAGGGAGGTTCTTTCAACTACAATTATCCCAGTTTAAGAACAGGACTTGGTGTATCTTATTCCAGACTTTTTATTCTTTTGGTTTCTGTATGTTTCAGAATAATCTTGACTTTCCTCCAGAGCTAACTTTATGGGGTTTGCCCCACATCTCTTTCTTTGTCTTTCCAGGTTGGGGCCATGGCCACCTTTACACGGGAAGAGTTTTACCAGCAGCTGTTGAGCAGTTGTGTGCTGCCAACTGCTCAGCAGGGTTTTGAACAGGTTTGGACTCTGCTGCTCTTGTGTCTAGCTTGCCGTCTCCTATGGAGGTTATGTAAGTAGGGGCTCAGTTTGCATATATGTGAGGTAAAATTGATTTTTGCTTGCAAACATTTCATTATCCAACTAGATAACATCATCAGTGTGAATAAGTGTGGGGACTGCAGCCTGTTTATATAGAATAGTTTGCTCTGCAGGGGTATGTAATTTTCTCTTTGGCGGTTCATTGATTAGGATATTTTTTATTGTTTGTCTAGTGTTGATCCCTGTTTATCTGAATGTTGGTTGCTTGAGTGGATATGTTCCAGCCTTTTTTGTTTCCTCCTTATTTTTTTATTGTCCTTTTTGAATGGTATGTAAATTTGATTTATCTTGGTGTGTTTCTTGATGGCTGATTTACCTGAATGCCAAGCTTCCAAGAATTCCCGAACATTTTTTGGAGTTGACTTGTTCAAAAAGGCTGATAGTTTTTCAGGAGTTTTAGTCATGTTTTCTGACTATTAGTTAGTATTTGGGGAGGCATCCTGCTACTTTCTGCCTGTCTGTCTTACATAGTAGCTGTTGCAGTCCTTGTACTATATGTTGTAGATAATATGAAGGAAATAATCAAAACAAAAACTGTCATTTGCAATGCTTCAGAAATGCCTCTAGAGAACTGAGACAGTGGTCAAGTTCCAATTCAGCCTGCCTTGCCTTCTGCTGTAAAATTATGGTTGCTTTCCCAATATCCATCATGGCTGAAGAGGTTCTTGATAAGATTAACATGAGAATAAGAGAGTGAGTGAGGAAGAAAAGGCTATGACCTCATTTGCTTGGTGTAAAGTCCACACTCTCTGGAAGTTCTATATGTCACAATAAATGGTGGTTTATTGAGTAAGTTATAATTGACTGGGTTCACATAACACATTCTGTGATAAACTGGGGTGAACAGCTTGGTCCTCCCTCCCAATCTCTGTCATATTAATTGATTTCCCACCACTGGTTTTTTGTCACCGTCCCTCCCAGTAGGAGTGGGAATGACTGCAGGACTCGGGGAGACAAAATACTTCCCTTTCCACTTTTAATTCCCCATATAACTTGAAATTTCAGCAGCATAATCAGGAAACATTTTTTAAAGATCTGAGGGATTATTTAAGGGTGGAACTCTGAGTTACTTGCTTTCAAACACCACCACCTCCACGACCCACCCTTCCCAAAGCAGCATAAAAAGAGATGAATGGATCTTTCCAGTGACAGCATTTTGTTACTATGAGAAAACCTTCAGTGGTGTCCAGGTGGTTGGGAAAGCCTCCAACCCTGGAGAAATTGCCATTCCCTGCAATAAGCTTTGGTTCACAAACATCAGCAACTGAGATCATATGCTAATACACACAGACACTCCATATTATGACTAGGTGTGATGGGTGAAGCCAGCCATGGTGAGCTTCTCTTTCTCTCTTCTGAGCTCCCCACCTCTTCTTTTCCAGCTCTACCATCCTATGTTAAGCACCTGAGCACCGTCGCTTGTGGCTTCTATGCTCTCTACCACTTTTTTCAGCTGCAAATGGTGTGGGTTGTGCTCCTCAGCCTCTTGTGCTACCTGGTTTTATTCCTGTGTCGCCACTCAACCCAGCGTGGAGTTCTGCTCTCCATCACCATCCTCATCTATTTGCTTATGGGGTAAGTGAGGAATGTGGGAGGCATAATTAAAAGGCTGATATAGCCAAGAGCAATTCATGGGGAAAAGGTTAGTCAATAATATGCTGGACCAACAGAAAGACTAATCAATAAGGGGGACACATTTCATAAGGGAGCACAAGGTAAACAGGTGTCCTTAACCATTGGAAGTTGGTTGCACGAATGCACATGGTGCTGTATTTATCCTGTTTTGGCCAGCCCCATTGTCAAGGCTTACCTACTTCATGAGTGGAGGCCACTCAAACTACCTAGACTTGTCCAAATAAAAATAAGTTGAATAATCCTTAGGTTTTAACAGCACATTTTATTTTTTGTATTAAAAAGGTCACTTTAGCAAACTTAACCCACCCAAACCACATGATGCTCAATCCTCAGGATAGTAATTGCAAAGGTGGGGGACACCACCACTTTTTTCTTTTTGAAAAAAGACTTGAAAGCATGAATAGAAGAGATGATTCCACCAGACTGTCAATCATTTGGAAGCCTGCACTCTCAGATAGAAAGATCTCCACACCACAAGCCAGGCAAACACCTGGGCACAAACAGACCCCGCCTGATACCTCCAGCTCAAACACACCCCAACCAGGCACCCAGATGAAACCTAGCTTCCTAATAGATAATAGCCGTCCTTTCACGCAAAGCCAAGCTGCACTGAAAGCCTCCAATACAGGAACAGAGTGTTGCCAGCCAATCAAAGCCACAAAACAGACAGAAGAAACCAGAAACACCAATCAAACAAACTCCAAGAACAATAAACACAGACCAAGACTCCCAACAAAAAAAGACCACCTGGGACAGCAGTAGGCTAGCCTCAAATTTAAAACTAACGGCTGTGATAGCCTGACCCACATATGAACTCAGTACAGAAGCCTGATGATGGCAGATGAGATTCTGCTGAAACGTTGCTACGTTAAAAGCACTACAATGACGTGGGATAATACCCGAAGGAAGCTGATATTTCAGCAGAATCTCATCTGCCATATGATAATGATGATGATGGCAGATGAGATTCTGCCGAAACATCGTCATAACTTTAAAAGCACAACTACAATGATGTGGGATAATACCCGAACAAAGCTGAACAACATACATACATACATACATGCCTACATGCATACATATATATATATATATATATATATATATATATATATTTATATACTTTGTTTCCTGCTTTTCTCTCTATAGAGAGATGCACATGGTAGACACTGTGAGTTGGCACAAGATGAGAGGTAAGTGACAGATCTCCTTCTGTGCATATCTTCTGGTTTTAATGTGACAAGGTGTATCAGAAAATCTGTGTATTGAAGGAAAGTGCTGCCTTTCCAAAAGCATAAAGTATTATTCAGCATGAATAGCATTCTTAGCTTTACAGCTAGGAAATTCTATCAAGGCTTATAAACTGAGTTGTTATGAGAAAGAATGATGCTTTTCTTATTATATGAGCTTCCATTCGTAAATCCCATTGGATCTGAAAATCTTTGCTGGACTAAAGAAAAATAATTTGTGCTGGTAACTCTACTCTGAGGCAACAAATTCTTTAAGTTGCTTGTTAAGAGCAGCACTGTCAGCAATGTCAGCACTGACCTGCTCTCTCATTTCTACCACTAGGTGCCCAGATGATTGTGGCAATGAAGGCTGTGTCATTGGGCTTTGATCTGGACCGCGGCGAGGTACCAACCATTCCATCCCCAGTTGAGTTCATGGGGTATATCTACTTTGTCGGAACTGTTATTTTTGGACCCTGGTTCCGCTTTCGCACCTATCTGCAGGCTGTAGAGAGCAGGAAAATAGTGAGTGAACTCCAATGTCTATTATTGACAGTGTGGTGGGCAAGTTCTGGTTGGTGGGAAAGACTGGACCACATTTCAACTTTGAAGATTTATTAAAAGTGACACCTTCAGCTTGGGCATTTTTCTCCAGGCTTCCTATAGTTGCAAACGATCAAGCCATGATAAAGTTCTTTAATTTTTCTATTTCAGCTCATAGTTGGAAAGATTTGGGCCATGGAGAATGAAGGACCTCTATTTTTTTATAGAAACCATACTACAGTTATTTTTATGAAATGATTATTTAATTAACTGATTATTTGTTTTCTTTCATTGACCAGAATAGAAGCAGCCATATTTTTATTGATTAGGTTGATATCATTCTACCTACATATTTCAGTATTTCTTATGTAGAGGAGAAACAGTAAAGTGGAATGTTGAACACTATTCCAAACCTTCAAAGATACGTTCATGAAGTATTTCTGTAAAGTACTGTAAAGTATTTCTGTAAAGTACCCTTTCTCTAGCTCATCCTCTTCAGCTTGATATGGCTCATTCCATTAAGAGAGGATTGTATCACCTTGGGGGGGATGCACTCAGTCTTTGAGTGACTTGCTAAAGGCCCCATTGCGAAACTTAGGTGGACAGGAACTAAGAAGTAGGAAATAAAGAAGCTCACCATTAAATGGAAGTGAACTGATTTAAAATATAATTAAATCTTATTCAAACATTTATTTAAATGCCAACTCCCCCATTAGAATATCTCTAGATCAGAGGTGTCAAACTCGATTTCATTGAGGGCCGCATCAGGGTTGTGTTTTACCTCGGGGGAGGTGTGTCACCAGGGTGGATATGGCCAGCATATTTCCACTTGTGTTGGGGTGTGTGTGCCTGTGGTGGCCCCAAGTGCTCTGTCAGTGAAAATGGGCTCCAAGCTCCAGTTTTGGCTGTGACGGCCTCCTGCAACGCTCTGCCAGCAAAGATGGAGGTCGGGGGGAGGCACACGTGGCCCTCGCAAACTCTGCTTTCACTGGCAGAAGTCACCACGAGCTGGTCCTTTGCTGTTTCCAGGGCAGCCCTGCAGGCCAGATCTAAGCACCCGGGCCTTGAATTTGACACCCCTGCTCTAGACAATTATCAGCCACCCAAGTAGACCAGATAGAAAACACACAAGATGAGCCAACTCTACATTATTGTAAGGTTTTTTTAAAAACAGACCTGCAAGTCTGAAAGTACAAATCTTCCACTATCTTTACTGCCTGATAAGGTCGGGCAGATCCTTTCTAAGGTTCTTTTTCTGTCCATTTCTCAGCTGTGGGCTCCCCTCCCTTTTAGCTGATCATTCTCTAGGCAGCATTTCTACCCCTCAGCTCCCAAAGTCATTCCCGCAGACCCAGAGATGGTATTCAGCAGGTTCTGACCAGTTCTGGAGAACCGGTAGTGGAAATTTTGAGTAGTTTGGAGAACCGGCAAATACCATTTCTGACTGGAGATTTTACAGTATCCTTCCCCTGCCACGCCCACCAAGCCACGCCCACAGAACCAGTAGTAAAAAAAATTGAATCCTACCACTGCACAGACCATGATAGCAGTATTCAATTTTAATTTCATTTATATTAGGGTATTAGTTTATATAATTTTACAATTGCACTGAAGTTTAAAACAATCTTCCCACCTCTTCAGTAATCTCCTCCTTCTATTGGAGCTTAATTTTGGAAGGGATCCTGTGAATCAGATCAAGGTTGTTGCATCTATGCATGGGGCTGGACATAAAATGATGGGGACTGCTTTGTAGCTGGTGGAGATGCATGTGAATGAAGAACTACAGCAACTGGAATCCACACAGAGGATGCTCATTATATAATAATTGGTTTTGGTTCTTTCCACATAGACTTTTCCTTGGTTTCAGAAGGTCTTTCTGAGCTTCTTCCTCTGCCTTGTGTGCCTCATTATGTCCACCTGTGTGGCTCCCTATCTCTTCTCATACTTCATACCTCTATACAGCTACAAGCAACTTAGGAAGTAAGTGCCTTGCTTTGAATTGATGTTCTAAGTTTCAATTTCCTATATGTTCCCGCAGCTGGAAATGAGTTTGTTAAGGAAGCAAGGCAGCAGAGCTAAAGGAGTTTTTAAACACCAAATTCTGAATTAAAAATTGAGTAAAACTATAGGAAAAAACCCCTGAGAAATATTAAAATGAAATGTTTTGAAGTTTCTTACCTTAGTTAATGGTTCCAGCAATACCTTTGGATTTTTAGCTGTGGCAAGACACATTTTGGGATTCATATTTTTAAATATTTTTTAAAATGTTTTTTAAATATTTTTTAATATTTTTAAAAGGATTTTTAGTATTCCCTTGACTTTGGGGTTGGCTTTATGATGCCATCAGCCCTGGATAAAAGGAAATGGAGTAGGATCAACTGTACAACTATGCCTTTGAAATGTCAGCTCAGTTTTGTGCAGATTACTAGCTCTACGTGGCTAGATTGGAAGCAGCAGCTCACCTTAATCCCTCCAGTTTCATTCTAAAAAGTACTGTTTAAGGAGTGTTATTAAGAAGAGATTCTGGAAATTGTAACTCACTGAACTCAGTAGGCCTCTGGTTTGGTGACTTCACATTTTGGATTTTACAATTGAGAAGCTCAACAATTGTGGCACCTTTCAACAGCATGGGGAAAAGGTTATATGCCACTATGTTCTGAAAGGCCTCTTACTGTCAGAGTGTTTTTAATAGGGTGTCCATCATGCACTTGAAGATTACTGTGATATGTGTTACTAGACAAATTGGGATAGTGCCTCAGGTCCTGACCTTGGGTCTGATGAAAAAAAAAGAAGCAGATTGTTAGCTGTTTAACTTAGCATTTCTCTTTACCATCAAGTAGTGATTCTTGCTGGATATTGTGTCTCAAGTGAAAAATGATTTGAGGAAAGCACTATTTATTATTGTGCTTCCTCAGGCAAAAAAAAATACATTTAAGTTGATTAGGACAGAGGAAATCTTTCTCTCCAGTTGAGGGTTCTTAATGGCTTATATTGTACTTTCATCATAAGATTAAATATGTGTTAGAAAGATGAGCATTTGTCTATGGGAACACTCGGGCTACAGAAAATCCACTTGCAATTTCCTACAATTAAATTGTAGGAGTTAGATTTTATCTATGCTGATCATGTATTTCTAAACCACATCTTGTTTATCTTAAGAAAAAGTGGATAAGAACAACACTGAAGCTTGTAGTTCTGATACTTGAATGTTGTATAATCCTACATTGCATGAAACAGAAAATCCAAGGAATATTAAAACATTTTAATGCAGGAATAAGGAATTGTGATTGTTCAGAAGTGGCTGAACTCTCATCAATGCCAGCCAGCAACAGGAAGAGATCCTGGAAATTGTAATTCACTGAACTCAGTTGGCCTCTGGTTTGGTGACTTCACATTTTGGATTTAACAATTGAGAGGTCAAGAAAAGCTCAACAAATGTGGCATCTTTCAACAGCATGCGGAAAAGTTGTGCATATCATACTTTTCCCGCAGGTATTTAATTTTCTCAGGAGGTGCTTTTTCCAGAAAACCACAATTCAGAATGTACAGTGACTTAAATGAACTCCTTTTTTCTCAATATCGACTTTAATTTTGTTTAATCCTCCTCTCTCCTCCCTTACTTTCTCTCATTGGGATCATATCCCTCGTGACAGGAAGCGCAGAAGCAGGTAATATGACTTAGATGATAGTAGTTGGATTCTTCCATGGTCAGACATTTCATTCACAATTCTTGACATCTACATGACTGTTGTCTACATCTCCATTTGTTGTGTCACTTTATTGGGAACATTGTGACATGAGAATTCTTTCAAGCTTATGTCAGAGATGTTTGTGTCCCAGCAATTGTGATCTTGTACATTGGCATCAAGTCATTAGGGCTAATCATGTGACACAATATGTCTTCAGAGGTCTCTAAACTTTCCTGTGGCCTGTAGATAAATTTCTGCATTAGTACCTCCTATGGTTGCTTTGCTCTATCAGTATGTATAGGTCTGCCTTATTACCTTGAAGCCATTCAAAGATTCAATTCCTCCATTGCAGAGTGTTATATAAATTACGTAACAGCCAATGTTGACAATTTGTCATATTGGATAGTGTGATGACAAAAATCTGAGAACAATCAGTGGACACAAACAATTATTTTTTATTCTTAGCATGCTATCACAATTCCTTAGAACATTAGTAAAATTTGAAATACATTTTTTACTGAGAAGATGGCTGAAAAACAGATGTCCCTTTAGTAGAATAAAGTTGCTGAGAAGTTGTTAGCAATATTTTGGAATGCCACAGGTTGTTGGAAGACAAGAAGGACTATGAAAAGTCAACATATCCCAGCTCCAAATAGCCTACCGAGGTGAATTTATGCTTCATCCACCTAATACTATGGTCAGCCCTAAACTAAAGAAATAGGTGCATTCTTGGCATAGCAGCTATTATTGGAAAGCAAATAAGCAGATGATTAGTCAGGCCACGAGACTTTCTCACTAGAGATCAGGTTGCTCATCTGGAAGGACACACTCCAGAATGGACTCTCTAGATCCACATGGAACTTCATTGGTTTCTTGAGAAAGAGATTCCACCTCATGGGAGCTGGAAGTAAGACACTGGAACCTAACGTTGGGATCCACGACACATGATACCAGTTGGAATATATTTCAGAAGACAGTGCCTTAACAGCAGCTACTTTGCCTGTGAAGTGTATAACAAGTTTAAAATCCAGGTGTCTTTCTATACCATGGAACATCCTGATTTCTCCAAACATTAGTTAAAAGTCATTACTTCAATAGATTCCATGACTGGAATTAGCATGTAGTGTTAATCCATCTCTGCTCATATTCATAGCTATTTTCTAGCTGGAAAAATCTACAGTTTGATTTGTTTACTTTCAAGAAAACAGCAAGAGTGCAGAACAGGCAGCTCTTGACTTATGTCCATTTATTTAGCAACCATTCGAAGTTAGGAGGAAAAAAGTGATGACTGGTCCTCACAGCGATCAGTGATTTGGGTGCTTGGCAACCATCATACATTTACAATGGTCGTGGTATCCCATGGTCACATAATTTCCATCTTCAGCCTGGACAGCTAGCTTCTGACAAGCGAAATCATTGGGAAGCCGGCAGATAAGGTCATAAGTTGCGACTCACTTAATGACCACTATGATTGATAACTGTGGAAAAAAAGGTCATAAAATTGGCTGCCTCATCATGCTTCGCTTAACAATCACACTATTTAATGACAGATTTTCCTATCTTATAATGGTTGTAAATCAAGGATTATATGTATGGTGAAAAAGGCTATATTGTATATTTTTAAAAAAATAAACAGATTCCTCAGCTATGTATCTACAGGTGCAATTGGCTTCAATTGCCATTATGACCAATTCTGACTGAGAAACTATTAGAGATGCAGTGGAAAGCCTGGATCAGGCCTTTTTGGTTTTCTTCCTGTCCAGAATTAATTATTTTAAAATCAGCATAGAATCTCCATCCCTGATCCATCAGGCCTAGTCTAGCCCAGAAGAAGAAATGACTCTAATGCAGAGTTTTCTTCAAAAAATAATCAATGGGTAGCTTGCCAGTGGGGAGAAAAAAAAAATTGCTTTTTGTTTAAGAGAGCATGGAAGAGAAAGGCAAGAGTAATTAGAATGAGAGCAAAAAAAATGGAAGCTGAGTCAAACAGGAGTGATCTTGACACATAATCGCCCAAAAATGCCCCTTTCTAGTTTTAAGTGGGAGCAGTAGGGTTTTGTGAGTTTTTATGTGGATCAGGAGATGAGTCTTGAATCTAAACAATTCTAGAAAAGTTTAATAGAAATTGAGACAAGGAAATTTCTAGTATATCTCAAATGGTATAACATGACTTGGTAGGGAAGGTTAGATTATCCCAGAGGACCCAATTCTAGATTTCTGAGGTAAATGAACTATTCAACCAGTAGAAGATATTTGAGTTAAAATTCATAGCCCTGGTTGATTTGCACGAACTCTTATGGATTAAGTCAGTTGCAGATTTCACCAGATAGTCTTTGCACCTCCTTTCCCACAAATTGAATTTCATCCTCTCCTTAAGACAGCAATAAGGACAGTGCGGTGGGTCAGGGGTTAAGATGCTGGGTTTTGTTGGGCTGGAAAGCCGGCAGCCCAAGTTCGAGATCCAAGTGCCACTTGATGGGGTGAGCTCCAGTTCTCGCCCCACCTCCTGCCAACCTAGCAGTTTGAAAGCATGCAAAGTGAGTAGATATATAGGGACCACTTTGGTGAGAAGGTAATAGTGTACCATGATGTCATGCTGGCGACTTGACAATGGAAATGTCTTTAGACAGTGCTGGCTCAATGGCCTTGAAACAGAGATGAGTATTACTCTCTATACTTAGTGGAGTAAAATCCACAGGAACTCCTTTACCTACCTTTAACAGCTATACTTCACCATATAGCAATCTGGCATCATGAACGAAGTCTATTAAGGCAGAGCTTATAGAAATAAGTATGCATGTGTCATTAAACGTTGATAGGTAGATTCTGTGAGGAAGATCTCAAACATGTAATGAATGAAAGCAGATCTAGGAATATTTCTCAGTTCTTCTGCAAATAAGATTGGAGGAAATTCCAATGGCAAGAATGGCAAGATTCTCAACTGGCTATAGGAAATGTTTGGAAGCTATTATTTCAGCCAAAGGAGTATTACAAATTCTGAATGCAACTTTTGCGCCTACTATGTTTGCTATTTTCTTTCTATCTGTAAGTTTGCACTCAAATTTGCAGAAAACTATTATGTTTCATTTTGTTCCATGTACAATTTCTGTTCACTTAAGAGATTTACTGAAACATACAATTTGGCCAGAGGTAGTTCAATGCTTGCATGCATTTCTGCCATTTTAAGAATTGGCCTGTTTAGAGAATAGAGCTATAATTTAGAGGCCTGTGTGACTTATGACAAATGAGCATCAGCATGCAAATTTGTTTTAATCTTTCATGCTAAACAGCTTATGAAGGGACAAACTGGGGCCATTAAATCCATCTGTTTTTCCTCATCATCTATTTCCTCATCTATTGTTTAAAATACTTTGCGGGTGTGTGGGTTGCAACTATAACATTGCTTGTTTTCCTTTCTAGATTCATGTAGGCACTTTAACAAACTGTCAATACATACAACAGTCTCTAACCAGTGTATTAACTTATTTCTTACTTGTTTTCTGTTTGACTTCTCTCCTTTTGTTTCCTTTCTTGTGCATGCTAGGAGTACTTTAATGAGGTAAGTCTCCGTGGGGCCTTAAACTTCTCTTGGAAAATTGGGTGTGCAACTATTTCCCGGGTTTCTAAATTCTCATCTCTTCTTATGTGCAGGTGGCTCAGGGCTTATGAGAGTGCCAGTTCCTTCCATTTCAGCAATTACTTTGTGGGCTTTCTGTCTGAGACTACAGCCACCCTGGCAGGATCAGGTTTTACAGAGGAAAAGGAGAATTTGAAATGGTAAGAGGGGGTGGAAGATGGTGCCTAGAATCCTTTATTTATAAGCTTCAAATTCTCAAAGCACAATTGGGAACAAAGTAGGCAAATTGGAAATGTATTAAAATATATATGAAAAGCCTAGTTGGAGGAAGCTTCTAATATGGTATATTTTAGGAATGGAGTAAAAGATAATTTTTCCTTGAGATGCTGGTAATCCTCTTACATTTGTTACTGTTTTTATTCCTAGTCGACTTTTGATCTTTCTCTCAGCTTTTCTCCCATGAGCTTAAAGTGGTGTGTATAACTCCTGTAGGCAAAATATATATATTAAAAAATATTATATATTCTTTGCTCCAGGGTGTCCTTTCCCATAGTGGTTTTCTTTTAATTCAGAAGAAAGTGCAGAACACTGATTCCTTAAAATGATATTTATTCACAATCAATTTCATGCAAATTTCACATATTTAATTGAAATTTTCCTGTAATTTTACATTTGTCTATTTATGTACCTTTTGCATGCCAGTCACCCCTTAGTTATGCGGCATCATTTTTTCAGATTCCTTTTCCTCCCCATTTATCTACACTGAGAGAAAATACGTGACTTAAATCTCATTCCTTTTAATCTTACCAGTAGTGAAAATACCAGGAGCATCCACTCTCACTAAAATCATTTTTCTTCAGGTGATGGAAGCTACCAAAAAATTCTGCCATTTTAATTTAATTAAACCAAGGACTGACAGAACAATATTGCCTGCTTAATTATAAACATAGTTTTGTTGCTTAATGCATATTTAATGAATAATGCAGTATTTCAAAATTGAACATCAATTGATTATAAGGTTAGAGTAGAGTAGAATACAATACAATACAATACAATAACAGAGTTGGAAGGGACCTTGGAGGTCTTCTAGTCCAACCCCCTGCCTAGGCAGGAAACTACAACCTTTTTTGTACCAGGGACCAGTTTCACGCAGAAACACTTTTTCAAGGACCGGCAAAATCAATTCTTCCCCAGTAGTAAAGGGCTTCTTAGCTTCAGCAATGTGGTCCATGAAGTTAGGTGCAGAAGTTAGCGCGGAAGGTAGCGCGGAAGTTAGGCGAGGGTAGAAGTGGGTTGTCTTTCAAAATAAGACACCCGGAAGCAAAAATATATTTTTATATATATTTTAATCACGATTATTCATTCTTTGCGGCTCAGTACAAAATGATCCACAGACCGGTACTGGTCCAGGGCCCAGTGGTTGGGGACCCCTGCTCTACACCACTTCAGACAACTGCAGTAATTTCGGTTAACTGCAGGGTTGTGAGAATTGAGTTGGCCTTGGTGCGCTCACTTACGTAATCATTGCTCCTCAGAAGACTGATGGTAGTCCATAAGTTGAAAAAGGCTGCCTACCTGTTTCTTTTACCTGTTCTTGAGATGCTTAGGGGTGATTTCCATGGGAACCACAAAGCTGGTTTCTTTCATTCCTATTTTTTTAAAAAAATACCTTGTTTGCTCCAGATTCTGTAAACTATTATTATTTTTATTATTATTATTATTCAGGCCACTTTCCTGGAACAGCAATCATCAGACTATTTCTAAAGTTCCTGCTAAAATAGAAAAGACCGTAGGAGCTTCACATCTTTTAAAATATGCCAGTTGGACATTTCTCAGTAGATCCTTGATGGTAATCCATAAGTTGAAATAGACTGCCCACCTGATCCTCTCTGCATTTTGTCCCAAGTAATTGTTGATTCATTTCTCCTATTTAGGGACCTGACAGTGTCTCATCCTGTGAGGGTGGAGTTGCCACGTTCTATGGTGGAGGTGGTAACCAGCTGGAACCTTCCAATGTCACGATGGCTAAACTCCTGTGAGAATGCTTATATCTGTGTTGTCTTTAGGACACTTAGCTTTAAGTGCCTGTGCCTAAAATCCTGTGCCTAAACTCCATCAGATAGAGGAGGTCATATTTCTAACTCAGGGGTGTCAAACTCGCATCGTCACATGACGTACAGCAACTTTTTTCTTCTTCACTAAACTGGGCATGGGCGCAACCAGTACGTGGCGAGTTTGGCAGCCCTGTTCTAGCTTTTTATTCAGTGAGATGGTTGATTCTGTCACGGTTTGGTTGGGATCATATGCACTTTCTGCTCTCACTGTGGTTTATAAATGGTTGAGATCATACGTTAAGCCAAGACTAAACAATTGCACTTTGAGTGATAACAATTTTGGCGTTGTGATTTAAAGAATGGATAACTTGACTGGTGTGACAGAAGATGGACTGTGAGCTGTGCTTGCAAGCCTTTACCTCTACTGATTTAATATGTCCATTGGATTTTGCCCCTCATTTATGTGGTCTGAAGCTGTGGGGTGCCTTTCTAGATGTCACACGTGATTTAGAATCATTTCTGAGAAGTCTGCTTCTGTAGGACTGTGTCTGTGTTGCAGCACGTGGGGAACTGTGAAGTTGCATGGTAGAAGCAACACACACACACAAACCTACATCACTGGTGATGGGATTCTAATCATACAGCTGTAAAAAATATATAGCTAAAGTTAATTTTTGACAATGCCAAATAATTGTCTATTTTGCTAATTTGTGTCAAGGGATACAGGGCCTCCTATGAAGTCTGATCTTGATCAGCAACATCCTCAAGCCAGAAATAGGGAATAATCATTACAAGTCATAATTAAACTTCAGGACTCATTATCAGAAACGTGATGGCCATCAGCATACATGCTTTTAAGCAGCTTGAATAAGATCACAAAGGCCATGGCTACAAGAAACCATTAGATGGAATGAAACTATTCAGAGGCAATGTTTTTATGAAAACTGATGGCTTGAGAGATACCAGTAGCTTTCAAAAGGATGCTAATAGTTCAGTCTCATAGAGGATCTGGACATATAATTCCTTAATGATTGGAACAATGGCCTGGAGTTTTTGGAGAGGGCAAGAAAAATGACTCAGGTGACCAATTCCATCTATTTCAGATGTCTTTAAGAATTCCTTGAAACTGGGGACCTTCTCGGCCATCATTGTAACTTATGCAGCTAGTGCCCTCTTACATGTGAGTATCCCTTTATAAACTCATTTCCATATCCCATTTCTGCATCTTTGGCAGCATGAACAAATCTTTAAAAATCTGGATGCCATGTTGTCAAATTGTTAAATGTTGTCAAATTAGTGTACTGTGAGGAGATCTCAGTGCATCATTATATAATGACCTACAAACTCCATCATCTAGTTACTTATTCCATCTCCCCATTCGTGCAGTAAGAAGTAAGTCAGGTAATATTTAGGAGAGATTGAGCAAGATAGAATTGCTGGAAATAAGCAGATAAATAAATACATAAATAAATCCCTTTTTGGGTCTGCTATTTCCTTCTTGCACTCTCTCTAGAACCTTTGACCAGGTTCTTTCTTAAAGGCATGTCAACTATGTGAAGGTTGGATTTATGGGAGCTTTCAGGGTACAGCAGATTTATTTCCTCAGAGGATCAATAAAATTTCCTCCCTGCCTCACAATTACCAGGGGAGTTTTTCTTTGCATTGTCTCCTCATGCTTTGGCCTGGCTCACTATGGTGGATCTTCACCTTTCTTCAGACCATATTGCTCTGCTCCAGACTCTTGGTATCGACATGGATTTCACTCTCAATAGTTCTCCCTGGACCTCCTCCTCCTATCTTTCTGTTTCGTCTTTCTCTATGTCTGCTGAGTAAATCTTCCTGGTGATCTGGTCCTTGAAGCCATCTCAGATGCTGGCGCTTATATTCAGCTTTCTCATCAAATCTGATTTCATGCTGATCACTGGCACAACTTTTGACTTAGTTATTTAACTGGTTTTGAGGATGGGCCATCCAAGTTGACCAAGATACCAACGACATCACCTTGCTTGGATTCACAAAACACGATGAGCTGTTGACATTAAGATTTATAATGTATAACAGGAATGTAGCGTGATGATATATCTATTCATTAACTAAGTGTGTTGTGGAAACAGATCCTACCACTTGCCAACTTAGTGAGGTAGGACTGTTTTGTTTTGTTTTGTTTTGTTAGAGAGATGACTAAGGAGGGGGCTAGATCTTCAGAGATATGAATTGATTTCATTCATAATGATTCCTATTCAGTTCTATGTGATGAACTTTCTGCAATTAGCAAGAATTGATGGAGTCGGAGATGCTACTTGGGAAAATTTTGTCTTCCTTTTGAAATTTAAAGCTTCATTTGTTGGAAACTCTCAGAGATACATTGCATAGATTTCCTGTAAACTAGATCTAAGCTAATCATAAGTGAGAAACTCTCTGGATTCTGTTCAGCAGACTGCTTTATTTATTATTATTTTGATTGATTTAAAAGCATTTCTGTCCTACCTTTCTGGCACTACTTTGCATGTTTAGAGAAGCTCTAGTTCCCTTTGTATCATTTGTTGATCAACCAAATGGGGAACAAAATCAGTAAACCAAAGAAACGGCAGATTGTAACAAGCCAAGGAACAAAATAGGCTATTGTTTGTATAGTTCAACTGACCTTAACATTGTCAGAGCTTCCATCATAGTCCTGACCTTTGCATTCACTAGCTTCAGTCTGCCATAAACTAGGGGGGGGGGGGGCGGAGCCAATATGGAGGAGGTTTTGATGTGGCGTCTTGAGAAATCAGTGGTCCTGGCAGTTGTTCTATGCATCTACCTGTGCAAAGGGGCTTAGAGATGGCTGTCCTAACTACAATCTCATTTCTTTTAGGGGCTGAGCTTCCATCTGGCTGCTGTGTTGTTGTCACTTGGCTTCATCACTTACATTGAACACGGTGAGTCATTCACTGCTGTTTTTCTCCTGTTGAGGTGTTCTGCTTCCCTTTCCCTTCTCTATTGTCTGATTGCTGTGCCAAAGCCATGTCAGATAAAATACTGTTTTATATATTTTATTATAAATAATAGCCACATAGCATTATAAATGTAACAAATAAAAACTAAAAAAATAAGAATATAATAGCTAAGAATTAAGGTAGCATCCAGTGAAACATAGTAAAAAGATGGGAAAATTCTCCTAATATTCATACTAGGAAGATTTTGATCAGCAAATAAATTTTCAGCTGGCACTTAAAAGATGTGATAGTAATGCTCACTCCTCCACTTCCTCACAGTTTTGATGTGGGCACCATCATCACAAAAACCAGCCTGTTAGGAAGTTGCCAGATGCCATGTAGCAACTTTCATTGTCTTTAGAAAAACATCCCCTGATAATTATTGTTAGATTTTTATCTAATTTTTCATCTCTTTATCTCAAGGCTGCAAACATACTCATGCTTCCCATTTTTCCACCATCACCTTATGGGCTGAGACAGGACTGGCCAAAGTCACTTAACCAGCTTTTATGCCTAAAGCAGTACTAGAGCTCACCATCTCCTGGTTTCTAGCTCAGCACCTTCACCGCTATATCATACTGGATCACAAGCCAACAAGATCTATAATTAACTGTCTTGAAATGATCTAATGACAGGTGCCATTTTGCAGTTCCTTGTACACCCTGTGGTAAACTTTTAAGTTTTGCATTTTTCTCTCCTTCATTTGGGAAGCAAAGAATATTTAAAGCTGCTGTCACTGCAGATAACAAATTGAAATGCTGCATTGAATCCCAATATAGGAAATTCGTTTGAAGCAAACATTTCTTAGTTAAGCAAACCAAGAGTCAAGAGCTAAATTTTGAACAACTTTGAGCACCACTTTGCTTGCCTGATTTCCATTTAGTTCTGAGAAAGAGGTTGTCTGTCATCTTTGATGCCTGTATACTCTCCAAGAAGTGTCAACCAGGATGCTCACATCAGCACAGCACGGTAAGTATATGCTGAAATCTCAAGGGATCAAAGCCCCTCCCCTTTTACGCCTCATGCAAGAATAATGTTCTAGCATGAGGTGTGCAACTTTGACACTGTAGGACTGCATATGGCCCTTGGTTTCTACAACACATCTGCAAGAGATGGGTTTATACTTCTGTTGCTCATTGTCTCTCTTTCCAGTAGACAAGAGAGGAAAAGCAGAATGTCAGTGAAAGAATCCCTACCCCCTTCTGACCCTGGCCTTGTCTAATCCTTGCGTCAACCTTATCCCCTGCAGCCTCAACTGATTGTGCCAAAGATTTTACTTTGGGTCTAGCACAGTGGTCTGCAATCTTAAACACTCAAAGAGCCATTCCCCACTTTCCACAGAAAACAAAACATTGGGAGCCAATAATTTAACAACCAGTGTGATTGGGTGAGTGTGGCCAACTTGATGTCACTCACTCCCATCCAGTCACCTCCTGCTCTGGAATATTGAGCGGGTCTCCATCCCCTGCCATCACCCTTACCTTCTCACGCCAGGTGAGGAATGATGGGGAGGGGAGGGGCCAACCAGTGGTGGGATCAGCTGACAGGAAGCCGCAGCAGAGGGCCAAAAGAGCTGCATGTGGCTTCAGAGCTGCAGGTTGCAGAACCCTGGTGTAGCAGGATCCAGCCTTCCTGATCCTGAAATCTCTTTCAGATTTTGGGTCTGTAGATCATTGAAGCCTGATATAACAAGGCAACATGTTGCTGCTTATATGAAGCCTCTTGACTAGGCTGTTTCTGTTGGTGGGGGGTGAGTGGCGGGGTGAATATCTGCTTGTTTACAGTTGGACTGAACTTCTGATGCTTCTGCTACTACAGAATCTCTGGGTTCGTCTCCTCAACGTGCTCTTTGGGGTTCTCGCTGTCTTCCACTTGGCCTACTTAGGCTCATTATTTGATATGGATGCCGATGAGACTATGGAAGAACAGGTGAGCTATCCAGGATAGCGGTGAATGGCAGAATAGAAGTTTTATGTCATACCCGTATTGGACATATTTCTGGGAGGAGTCCAAAAAAAATGTACAGGTAAAAATGTCCTGATGAACAATCAACTTTGTGTCCAGTCTTTGCATTTATGACCTTTGCAGGTCTATGAAGTAAAGGAAAGCTGAAATGAGATGATAACATAGTTAAGGTTTCACTTAGTAACCATTTCGCTTAATAATTATTCCCAGTCCCAATTGTGGTCATGAAAAAACTGCCAATATTATCTGAGAGACCCTTCTGTTCTGTATGGAACTTGGTAGGTTCCAAGTTCCCCCTTCTGATTGGCTGAAAAGGCCACTTGCGGATTGGTTATTTAAGAACCAATCCAGAAAGCCCACCAAACAGCGGGAACAGTCAAAACAGTGTCATTGGCCACAAGCCGCAGGCAAGCCGCTATAAAAACGGCTTGGGCTCTTGTTCCGTATTCTATTGCCTTGTGAGTTAAATAAAATAGTTGCTGTTTGGAGCCCGGTCTCACGTGCTTCTTTCCGGACGGAACACTGGCGACAAAGGTGGGATTGTCGTTGAATGGTGAGACTGAAGCATGCAGCGATCTGAACCGAGCGAGAGAGATGGCTGGTAACAACGCGCCGCCCGCACCATTCAATCCGGATGAGGAGGATTGGGAATCCTATATCGATCGCTTTCTTATGTTTTTAGAAAGCAACGAAATGGAGGAAATCTTGGACCAAAGAAAGAGGGCTGTCTTCCTTACACACTGCGGACCGGCTGTTTTTAAAATGGCGAAGGTGCTGGCGAAACCCAGAGATGTCAAATAGATGACTTGGTCCAACTGAACAGAATGCTCCGAGCACACTACGCACTGGTGGTCTCGAACTTAATAAAAAGGCACAAATTCTATAAGAGGGACCAGAAGGAAGGTGAAACGGTCGGAGATTTTGTAGCAGTTTTGAGACACATCGGAGGAGCCTGCGAGTTCCAGAACATGGACAAAGCGATGAACCACGTGGTCCTTGGTCTGAAGGACACTACCCTTCAGAGCAAACTCCTGAACAGGCCAAACATAACCGTGGCCAAGGCCATTGCAGAGGCAACCGCCGCTGAAGCAGCAAAGAAGTCAGCAGTCACCATGCGTCAAATGAACGCAATTCCAGACCTGCCAACCCAAACCAAAAAAAAGAAGGCAGAGGGAGGGAAGAAACAGCCCACAGTGACAGCCCACTATGAAGACGTCGAATCCCAGAGTGATACCGAGGACGAAGATGAAGACGTCCATAGACTCCATCCAAATAGGAAATGGCACGAAAAGAGTAGAAATCGGCGGGAGTTTCAATGTGCGGGTTGCGGATGCAACCATCCGCGAGTTGAATGCAGGTTCCTCGACGCAATATGCAGGGCTTGTAATAAAAGGGGACACATTGAAAGGGTCTGCCACAACAAAAAGAGCCATAGTCCAAAAGGACATGGCAGCAACCCCCCCAGACATGAAGAAAGACAAACTGGCAGCAGATGGAACCATAGCAAAAGAACCGGTGACAGGGAAGAAACACATCAGACAGTCACCATCAGCAATGCCAGGGCGGAAAATGGGAAGAAGGTTCGGATAGAGGTGAGCATCGAAGGGAGGCCCTGCAAGATGGAAGTCCACTTAGGGTCATTCCTATCCATGGTATCCTGGAATACCATCCGGCGCCTGATACCGAACATTAAACAGAGAGAACTACAGAAACAAAGACTGGTTTTAAAAGACTACTAGGGAAATCGAATTCCGATAGTAGGCCTTGGACATTTCCTCGTCAAATTTAAGAACCATGCCGAAATCTTGCCTCTGACCATCGTCAACCGAGTTCGTCCTAGTCTACTAGGGATCGAATGGTTCGCTCCCTTGGGAATCAGGATGACCGAGATCAACCGCATCGCCACAGCAAACTGGGAGGAGAGCCTCCTACAAGAATTCCAGGATGTTTTCGACAGGACTCTAGGCAAGTACAAGGGGACCCCAATTTCATTTAGCCTAGACCCGAAAATAGCCCCCATCCGTTTAAAGGCCAGATGTGTCCCATTCGCGTTAGAACAAAAAATTGACGAACAACTGAACAAATTGATAGCTCAAGGGGTTTTAGAGCCAATCGACCATGCCAGGTGGGAAACACCTATCGTCACACCGGTGAAGCCAGATGGGTCAGTGTGCATCTGCAGAGACTATAAGGCAACCCTAAACCATGCGCTCCAACAAAGCGCATACCCAGTAGTGCAGCATTTACTGCACTCGCTAGCGGGAGGAAAATTTTTTGCGAAGCTTGATCTCGCACAGGCGTATCAACAACTACCCGTTGATTCCATTACCGCAGAGGCACAGACTATTGTAACACATAGAGGGGCATTCAAGTGTAACCGTCTCCAATTCGGTGTTAGCGTTGCCCCAGGCGTGTCCCAAAGCCTCATGGAATGCCTGTTAAACGTAATCATAGGTGTCGTCCCTTACTTTGACGATGTACTGGTCTCAGCAAAAAACGCCAACCAGCTAGAGACCAGATTAAGAGAGGTCTTAACAAGATTTAGAAAAGCAGGCCTCAAAGTAAAAAGAGAGAAATGTGAATTAGCCACCAACCAGGTCGAGTTTTTCAGCTATTTAATCGATGAACAAGGTGTTCACCCCACCGAAAAAAAAGTGGAGGCTATCAAAGATGCTCCTAGACCCAGGAACAAAACTGACCTTCAAGCATTCCTAGGCCTCATAAATTTTTACAACGTGTTCCTGCCCCATAAGGCAACAATAGCAGAATCCCTACATGAACTGCTAGATAAAAAAACCACTTGGACATGGGGCTACCGGGAACAGAAAGCTTTCCAGGGTATTAAAGATCTATTAACGTTCAACACCGTTCTCATCTAGTAAAGCAATACCCTACCCTTGACGGTCACATGTGATACATCGCCCTTTGGGGTTGGCGCCATCCTGAGCCACCAGCTACCAGACGGCAAAGAAGCACCGGTTGGCTTTTACTCCAAGACGCTCTCCAAGTCGGGAGGCAATTACAGCCAACTCGATAGAGAAGCCCTCGCAATCATCGCCGGAGTCAAAAGATTCCATGAGTACCTTTATGGTGGAACTTTTTCAATAATAACCGATCACAAGCCCCTTTTTGGAATCCTGGCAGGCAACAAGCCAACCCGGAACATTCTGTCACCTAGAATGACGAGGTGGTCTGAGTTCCTCGCTGCCTACTCCTACACGCTGATTCATCGACCCGGCAAAGCCATCACACACGCCAATGCCCTGAGCCGTTCCCTGCTGCCTGTCACAGAAGATGACCCTGCTCCAACTACCTCCATACTTCAGCTTGAGACCTGCCCGGAGAGCCACAGCCAAAGATCCTTTGACAGCGCGCATATTAAATTGGGTAGGTAAAGGCTGGCTGGAGGAGAACAAAACTGAGACTTTTAAACCATTTTGTACCAGACAAACCGAACTGTCCATAGAAAAGGGTGCATTTTACGGGGTGACAGGGTGGTGATTCCGAACAGTCTCCAGGAAGACATTCTGAGCATGTTGCACGAGGGGCACCCAGGCATAGTCAAAATGAAAGCCCTGGCCAGGAGTTACATCTGGTGGCCAGGGCTGGACAAAGACACTGAATGCTGGGTTGCAACATGCCATGACTGTCAAAAATCAAGGCCTACCCCCCCCCCCCCACAGGCACCAGTAAGAGACTGGGAAACTCCCCGGGGTCCATGGTCTAGAGTACATATTGACTTTGCTGGGCCAACGAAAGGAAACACATTTTTAATAGTTGTGGATGCATCCTCGAACTGGTTGGAAGTCATCCCCATGGCTTCCACAACTATCGAAGCTGTCATGAAACAGCTAGACAAACTATTTGCGACACATGGGCTACCTGATGTACTGGTTTCGGATAATGGGCCCCAATTTACAGCATTACAATTTGAACAGTATCTGGCTGCCCAGGGTATCTGACATGCCTTAACTGCGCCGGCCCATCCGGCTGCAAGCGGCAGGGCTGAATGCATGGTTCGGTACACTAAGGAGGGCCTAGATAGAATGGACAAGAATGTACAAGACAAACTAAACCGCCTACTAATCTTGCAGCATATTACCCCTAGCAGCACAACCAACAAAAGCCCAGCAGAACTCCTAATGGGTAGGAAACTACGTTCCTACCTGGACAGATTGCACCCCACTTACACCTGGGACAAACCCCCCAATTCCTCCAGCAAATACTGTATGTTTGAAATTGGCGACCTAGTCTATGCCAAAAACCTTACCGGGGACCCATTGTGGCTTCCAGCCATGATCACCCAAATTACAGGCCCCCAGTCTTACCGACTACTCTTAGATGACGGTAGGGAATGGAAGCGGCATATAGACCAGCTTCATTCCTGCAATCTCGAATGAAAAAACACGATAGAAACAAAAATAAATATCGACCAAAAAACAACCAAAAAAAGGGGGGGGGGGAAATACAAATAAACAAAAAAGGGAGAGATGAACCTCCCGTAACAAGACAACAAACATTACAAAAAGACAATCTTAACTAAACAAAAAGAGCACTCATGGTTAGATGAACCCAAAATGAGAAGTCCAGGAGCAGGAGAATGAAGTGAGGCCTTCCTGGAAGGAAACAGCCAGGCCAGCTCGACCAACCCGGTCAAACCAGGAGGGAGCGGCGGAGCCATCTCAACCGGCCCGAGAGACTCAGGCGGGAGCGGCAAGGCTGACTCACCCTTCCAGGAGGTTCCATGGAGAAGGACCAGAGAAACAGCGATCCTGTCCGAACCGCTTGAAGACCATGCCGAGACTGAGCTGCGCAGGTCAACCAGGACTCGAAAAAGCCCCACCTACCTGCATGACTACGTAACGCACATTGGACTGAACTAAGGGGGGAGGGGTGTTCTGTATGGGTGTTCTGTAGGTTCCAAGTTCCCCCTTCTGATTGGCCGAAAAGGCCACTCGCAGATTGGTTATTTAAGAACCAATCCGGGAAGCCTGCCAAACAGCGGGAACAGTCAAAACAGTGTCATTGGCCACAAGCCGCAGGCAAGCCGCTATAAAAAGAGCTGCCGCGGCTTGGGCTCTTGTTACGTATTCTATTGCCTTGCGAGTTAAATAAAATTGTTGTTTGGAACCCGGTCTCACACGCTTCTTTCCAGACGGAACACCTTCCACCCCTTTATTTTAATTAGTTGATCTAATAACGTGCGGATGTGCCATACAACAGCTAATCTCATCTCCTATTTGCATGAGGATGGCAGCAAGTTTAGGGACCGTCCACCAGGACTTAGTGAAATTTTCCTGCAAATTCAGAGGGACATAGAATCATCTCTGATCTGCCTTTCTCATGATGTCTGAAGCCAAATCAGAAGGAAAGCAATATGCCTTTGCCACACTGTGGTCGAGCAGACAAAAATGGTATTGGGAAATGGTGGAGTTCATCACCATCATCCAGACCACAGACAGGTTCAGGTAGACCTCACTTAAACAATGGTAACTGAACTGTGTAAGTGACAACAGTTGTAAAGTGCAATGTCAATCATCACTTACAACTGTAGTTACCGCAGCTAGTTGTGAGGTGCCCAAATTGTGATCCTGTGACTGCTGGGCACGTTGCAACAGCTGCCATTATAACTAAGGATCACCAGAGGTTCCCCTTGTTCAGCTTCTTTGTGATTTCAAAGGATCATTGAACATGTGGTTGTTCAACAACAAATGCCTATAATTTAAAAGGGGGGTGGGGAGGAAATGGAGTGCTTTTGTCAAGCTTTTTATTGCTACCAGGTCAGCTGCTTGAGTTAAAAATGTTCAGTTTAGAGCATTGTTTGTGCATATTGGAGCACAAAGTACTTCTATTTGAACTAAGTGTTTCTCCCTTTCTGCAGTGGTTCACTCTTAAGATGATCTCCAATGTCTCATCTTGAAAGTTTGTTCCTCACCCCATCCCCACCACCCAATGACCAACTTCATTTTCATGGAAGAGGACACCTTTATTTGGCCTAATTTTGCTTATGGCAACCAGCTATGGGGAAACAAGCATTTATTAAGGATGCTGATGTTAATCAGATAATCGGATCTTTGTTTATTACTTGCATAAGACTGCACTAAGTATTGCTGGTGCCTATTGAAATGTATCTTAATTATCCTGATGGATGAAAACTAAAAAAAACTGCTAACAGCGAGAGCAATGATAGAAAAAGGAAAACTCTCAGTGCAATCATGGAATAGAGGGAAAATCCCACTAAGCAAGGCTCATACTTTCTGAACTACATTGGCCATCATCTCCAGTTAGTCTGGAGATAGGTTAACTACCGACTTGGCTGTGACAAAAGACTAGGCCTGCGTATTTATTTGAAAGGAGATTGTCTAAGCTCTTCCCTGTCTGAATGAAAGCCTCTCCACCGTCAAGAGTTGTCTGTGCCAGAATCTGACTTGGCTGATGTGCTGCTTTTCCCTCTAGGGCTACAGCATGTCTTACACCATCAACAAATGGTCTGAGTTGAGCTGGGCCAGCCACTGGATGACCTTCGGGTGCTGGGTCTTCTATCGTCTCATCAGCTGAAGCAGGACCGTCATGTGAACTTGAGGAGACGGAGCAGGGGATGGGTGGAGAGGCAGAACTGAAAAGACTCCTCACCTTCAAGAACATTGGATGCCCGCCATCGACTTGAGTGCCATGGATATTGACTGATTCATTCTTTCTCTGGGATGCTGATGGAGGGAAGGGGCTCCCCAGAAGTTCAGTTGTGTGCCCTAAAGAGGGGAGGAACATGCATCCCATGTAGAAAAGGCTGGTCGAGTACCACAGTAATTTCCTGAATACCTACTTTTAAAAAGCCTTTTCTTCCTTTTTCAACATGATCTACACTACAGTATCTGTAATATTCTTCCACTGGCTTCCTGGGGCTTGTAGGAATTGTTATCGAGAAGGTGCCAGATTGCCAGTTCAGATATTATACCTCTTGTACCTTTTTGAGGAAAATCTGGCACCTGCCAGGTCCTTGTCAACACTCCCTCTAGTGGTAATTGAAGAAACTGCACCAACTTTTCCTCCCTTCTGAATTATTTTTACTGCATGTTTTTTTGCCTCTTTTTGCTCTCTAGCGGCTGCAGGTGGGAGCTGTACCCGCTGCTTCCAAGGTACCTCTTATTACTCCTTATGGAATTCTGTCTTTGGTGTAGAGTCTGATGATTAGCCAGTGGGAATCATGATGCTTTAAACAGCATTGAAGATGCTGTTGATTATCTTTATAAATAGGGCAGTTTGTGTCGATGTAGTAGCTTTCTCTGTTTTGCTTCTTGGATTTTTCAGACAATCATGGCAGAAGCATTGTTGAGGCCAAGGCGAAGAGGGCTGGAAAAACTGGGAAGAAGCACAAGCAATTCTAACGAGGAATAATCCTCAAGGAGAACTGAACCGTTTGAAATGTTCACTATCTGAATCTATGGAATTCATGTTCATTTCAATTTTTATCCGCTGTGATGATGGGGCAGAAACTGGCAGCATTTTTTAAAATCAGAGTGTAGCTGCCTGCTCAGATATTTAATTCAGTGTCAAATTCTGCACAGAAGCTTAAACTGCACTAGTAATAGCATACAATTGATTTGGATTAATTAATCTGGAATAATGCTTGCTCCATAGTTGAATATATTGTGAATAAAGTGCTCACTAAGGGTTTAAAAAAAAGGAGGACAGGGAGAAGAGAACCATGGTGCCTTGGCATATGTTACCTTCCTGTCTTTATAAAAAGACCAAAAGCTTATTTGAGTGGAGGAAGCATTCCCCAATTTCTGTTACACAGTATTTACAAGCTAAGGATTGCATTGTTTCCTTTGTCATCAACACACCAATAATCCCATGGCAGGATCTCTTCTGAAATGCATACAAGCTGTATACTTCCTGTTAGAAGTACCACCCTGTCATTGGAGCAAAGAATGAACCTTTAACCTGTTTTTGTCAAGGGGGAGGGATCACGACTGGGAACAACAGATCAGAATATTCAACATGGACAATAGAAATTTGGAACATTGAGCAGTTCTCTCTCTTTTCCTGTAAAGGGAAGCTAAATGCAGACAAACCTTTTACACTGGACAAATAGTCATCGACTTGCAACCTTCATTTCTTATTTTTTTCAAAATTACAACAGCATTAAAAAAATGACTAAAAACTGATAACAGTTAAAACTTGTCACACTATCCCCACAGTCTCATGATTAAAATTGGGGCGTTAGGCAACCGACATGTGTAGCATTCTGGGGTCATGAGATCACCATTTGTAACCTTTATGGCCAGCTTCTGACAAGCAGAGCCAATGGGAGAAATGGGATTTGCTTAATGGCCACCTGAAACACTTAACTGCAGTGATTTGCTTAACAGCCATGACCAAAGAAAGTTATAAAATTGGGCACCACTTACTAGACAACCACCTGGCTTAGCAAAGGAAAATCTGGTCCCAGTTGTGATTCTAGGTCAGCGGGTCTGCAACCTTAAACACTTGAAGAGCCATTTGGACCCAATTCCCACAGAAAACACCAAGAGCCACAAAACCTGGGTGAACATCACTCCCACCCAGTCACATGACATCACCATGCTTACCCAGGTTTTGTAGCTCCCGGTGTTTTCTGTGGGAAATGGGTGTCCCTCCCTCTCATTTCTGTTTTTTGTGTTTTATCTTCTCAGGCCAGGTGTGGAGTGACTGAGAGGGGAGGGTGAGGGGCGGGGCCAGCCAGTGGTAGGATCACCCAACAGGGAGCCAGAGCAGAGGGCCCAAAGAGCTGCACGCAGGTCCAGAGCCGCGGTTGCTGACACCCACCCTAGGTTGAAGATTACATGTACTATGGAATTCAGTTATCTCCATTTGCAGGCCCAGCAGAAGAAGGTGGTAGGAGGCACTAGACCGCTCCAGGGATGAGGAAAGGTGTCCCTTTTGAAAATGCTGCTCTTGGTTTTTAAGCTGCACATATTTTTGAAATGAAATAATAGAAATGAGTCCAGCAGGGGATAAGCTGCCCTTTTAAAGTGGTGGGGTACGCATCATCCAATGCAGCCTGGAACAGTGCCATTTCTTCTACCTCATGAGGCATCCAGAAAGCAGGACTAGCCTGCAGAACATCCTGGCAGAGATAGGCTTCTTGGGCTCTGTGATTTCAAACGGCATAGGACAGGGGTAGGGAAACTTGGCTCTTCTATCACTTATGGACTTCAACTCCCAGAATTCCTGAGTGAGTCATAAAAGGTTCCCCATCCCTGGCCTACTGGTTTTTCAGCTGTGGGGGAAATCAATTTTTGACTTGAATGGGACTGTTTAATATGCAAATGTAGGACATATGTCCCATTCAAGTCAAAAATTGATTTCCCCCACAGCTGAAAAACCAGTAGGCCAGGGGTAGGGAAACTTGGCTCTTTTATCTCTTATGGACTGCAACTCCCAGAATTCCTGAGTTAGTCATAAAAGGTTCCCCATCCCTGGCCTAGGAGATATTAATATCGACAGGCTAGAATGAATTCAGTGCATGAGAAGAAATGTGATAGGCTGCACATGGAATTTTCCCACATTTAAAAAATAATGCTTGAATTTATAAAAGTTTGAAAGGCCACATTCTGGAGATCTTGTAAAGTCACTAGCTGAATCGGTTCAGAAAGGACAAGTGAAACACACTCATAGCATTGGACTCATTATTGGGCAACAATATATGTTCCTAGCACATTGAAAGTAAATGGTTTTGTGAGAAGCTATCACTCTTTACATAACATATTTATTATGTGCGCTACTATTTGTGAGAAACTATCACTCTTTACATAACATATTTATTATGTGCGCTACCATTTTTAAAAGTACATGTGTGAAAAAGTGACCCACACCCCAACTACAAATGGAAGTATTCGTTTTTCTCCCTATCCAGATGTCCCACAGAGTGTTGGACTTAAGGTGTCTTCCTACAATTTTTATTTACCAGCCAAAATACAACAATAAACTCATGATGATCTGAGTTTTGATCACCTTGCTACTCCTTGTCTCTGTAAGGGCACAGCAGAATAAGTGTACAACCGGATGCAAAAAAAAAATAAGGTCAAAGAGAATATATTTCAGCAGGTAATGCTTGTTTTTGTGTGATACTGGTGCATGTTGAGCCTCTTTCTTCCATCCAGCTGTTTAAAGTCCTGGATCCTGATCCCTTTTAGCATTTCTTTATCTGCTAATTTGGTTTTGGAGGAATCAAGACCTTGTTGGAATACAGTCAAGCTCCATTCCAAGTCTCTGTGGACCACAGTGTTAAAATCCCAGGATATACGTATCTTCTACCCCTTGTCTAGGTAAGGTAGAAAATGCTATGGACCATAGGTAGACTATTAAAAAATGACTGGCTGTTCTTTTTTAAAATGACTTTGATTTGTTTATAAAATAAATATTCAGTGGAAACACACGGGCAATTTTCTGGTGTTTTACATGTTTTTATACGTAGATTGTTGATGTTTTCCTTTTGAAGAAAAGGCTGGTATGAAGTGTAGATTTTAAATAAAGGCAAATGGAGGTCTGGTGAAGAAGAGTTACACTTAAATAAATGGTAACCAGGAAATGGATCTCTTTAGGGCATATCTTCCCTATTCCTGGCAATGAATAATAGGAAATTATTGTTTTAAAAGAGTTATGTGGCATCAGGATATGCAAGTGCTATTTATTTGTTTAATCGATTTATACAATTACTATCTCAGCAAGTGACTCAACAGCAGATAATACCAAATAGGATAAAGCCAGTGATACTCTGAATGCAAAAATTAAACACAAAAATTAAAATAAATAGCAGGCAAGCAAAAAAAGTATTTGGAAATAGCTGCTATCAGCACTCATTCACCAGGCTTGAAGAAAATTAATGCAGGATCTATATTTCTCTAGAAGTAGATTTTATGTCAGTTACAGGTATGCTTAGAACCAGGGGTGGGATTCAAATTTCTCAACAACCGGTTCTGTGGGCATGGCCTAATTTGTGGGTGTGGCTTGGTGGTCATGTGACTGGGTGGGCATGGCTTGCTAACGGCATTGCTAGGTGGTCGTGTTATGGGTGGGTGTGGCTAGGTGGCCATGTGACTGGCAAACCAAATATAAGTGGTCCTCGCTTAATGGCCAGTTGCTTAGCAAGTGTTCTAATTTATGACTGAACACCCCAGAGCTACTTGACCTGTTTTTGGTGATTTGACAGCCATACATACACACACGCACTTATGACCAGTTAAAACATCCCACACAGTCTTGTGACAGGCTTTCTATGTTTTTTGCCAGTTTCCAAGGCCTGGGGAGGCCCAGCAAGCTACGAGAGGCCCAAGGAGGGCAGGGCGAGGCCCAGGGAGCTACGGGGAGGGCAGGGGGTGGCGGTGCTACCTTGAGCTGCTCTGCAATAGGAAAGGGGATGGAACTGCAGATTCTTAGCAAGGCAGAAGTTAACACCTTAAACCACTAGCCAGGATATTAGGGACAAGAATAGCTTGCTTATATGAAAAACCCTAAAAACCACATAGCTGGCACATGAAACAAGGACACTTTGCAAGATACCCGTGACCTGGAGTGAAACACAGGTGATGGACATTTAGCTATGTAGGGGGCTGAGATCCAAATAACCAATCAATATTATCTATTATTGACGAGTGTGGTAATTTCTGCTTGAAAATACTATATGTGAAGAAGTGCTTGAAAAAGAATTGAGCGGTGAAGATTTTTCTTGCTGTTTTTAAATGGCTTCTCTGAATCCTGAAGATGATTTATTTAGACACAATGTTTATGCATGTTGAAGAAAATTTGTTGTTATATAGCAACACATAGTTTCATTGTGTGAATGAAAGCGGATGACAGTTTATTGTGCATCCAGCGAGGGTAGCTTGTTCAACAAACCATGGCCAGTCGAACCCTGAATTATAATTCCGTGCGCGTGAGCGAGAAGGCGGTGAAAGACTAAGTATGAACCCACATCGCCTCAGCCACCTTCCACCAATCGGTTTGGCAGAATACTGTATGGTGTCAGAGCTTAAGTTCTCATTAGCTGTGCGGATAGGGCAAAAGAACTAAAAGAGCCCCGCCTTTGTCATAGCACAGATTGATTGGCTGGCTTAGCTGTCTGTTTCCATACCAGCCGAGGGTGCTGCGGGGTTTAAAGGGAGGATTTAGGAAAGAGATGAGAAGCGTTTGGTGCAGAGGTTTTGTGAGATACGTTGGGTAAGAATTGAGAATTTTTGAATTTTTGTTATCTGAAAAAGAATTCAGATAACTGAACAAAGAATGTTTGTTATCTGAAAAACTGACCTTTCGTATAAGATTTCCTGGGTGATTTATAGATTTTTCTAGTTTCTCTTGTGATCAAAGATTATATGGGATAAATGTTTAGGTCACAAATCTTTTCTAGACTATGATCAAAGATTATATGAGATAGATGTTGTGTTTAGGGGCACAAATCTTTTGCAAAGTGCCGCGTATTTTGTTAGGGATTTTTTGCCCAAGGTCCTGCTAAGACCGTCCTGCTGATTTGCTTTTGAGTCCCAAATTCAGGGCGCTTTCCTGCATTGAGAATGGTGGGTGGATGCAGCTTGAGTTTCCAAGTCTCAGGACGGAGAAAGCGGAGGCAAGTACCCTCTACTACAGACTGCAGCATTTGTTTGCTTTGCTAGTCGAGGAAAAATGTTAAAATTGCGGGAAGCCAGGACAAGAATTGGGTTGCCAAATTGGGTATGCCAAATGAGTAACCTAAAAAGAAAACAAGTCACAAAAAAGGCTTTTCTTTCCTTGTCCAAACTGGAACTGAAGGATAATTCTGGGGGGGGAAAAAAGATTATCAGCTGATAAAAGATAAGTCACAAATATAGTTATTTAGTAATAACTATTGGGTTTCTCACAGCAACTGAATAATGTTGCTGTAAATTGCCTGTGAATATCTTTTAACAAGCAGGTTGCTCTCAATGCGAAAAAAAAGTTACCAAGACTCTCATAAAATGTCTACTTTGGGTGAATGGATGGCACTGAATCTTGGGAGGTATTGCTTTGAAGTTATTTGGAAGGTGGAAAATAGGTACCTCTCCCTCTGAGCTGAAGGGCGGCATTTGTTGGATGGTACACTTGAGTCATTTTTTTGCTCCTTCTAGGGATCTTTGCTCCTTTGAAATCAACTGAATTTATTGGAGTGATTTCTGTGAAAGGAGCAGCTGTACTGTGTAATGCAAATGTATTTCAAACCAGTGGCAGGCAACTTTTTATTGTATAAAGACACTTTTAAGCGCTTAAGACAGCGCTATAACTTTTGGGACACTATATAAATACGTATATTATATAGAGGGGGTGGGATTCAACCGGCATTACTACCCGTTCGCTGCGCATGCATGTAAAATAACCTTAGGTTGTGCTGTCCAGACAGCTGAAAAGCACTGTGCACAGGTGCACAGTGTTTAAAAAGCCTCTTTTTCCATACTTTTTCAACCACAGCTGTGCTGTGCAAAGTAGCTGAGATTGAAAAAGCAGGAAATAAAGGATAGGTAAGAGCCCGGGCAGGTGGGTGGGCCAAATGGCAGCAAACACAAAACCAGTTCTGTGTCTACTCCTCTTCAGGGCTACCGGTTCTATAGAGTCGGGCAGAACCGGTAGCATCTCACCCCTGATTATATATGTATATACACTTGCATGCATGCATATATATATATGCATTTGTGTGTATGTTCAGACTTTAGGATAAGCTCTGTTTCTATTTTGTTGGCTGTCAAGCCGAAAGAATCTCACAATAGGTTGTATATTAACTAGTTTTCTGTATTTAATGCAGGTGGATCATTTTCTTCCAGAAGAAACCCTTGCCTTTTTCACTGCCTCAATTCACATCTTCTCAACCATTATGGTTCTGGAAGCAAAAGCCGTTGTCCATCACCCATACTGGCCTCAGAATTTGGAACTCAAAAATTACGTCCCAAATGACCAACCCTTATGGCAGATCTTGATATATTTCTTCTCTATTGTAGGAATTCTCATGATATTGATCTGGTTTGTAGCAGGCTGGCGGAGCAACACCTGGGGCCCTTTTGGAACTTGGCGCACCTTGATCATTGGCTGGTTTACCATCTGTGGTTTTATTCATGGTGTAATTGAAGGCTGGTTTAGCCTTTACTACATGGAAATCCCAGGGGATGAATCTTTTCTCTCACAGCTCTGTAAGATGTCTGTCTGTCTTGTTTCTGTCTCTTGATTTTGGATTTTTTTTTATGCAGCTGGCTAACATGGGGGAAGGTGGAGGGTGAGCAGGAGGATCTGCAGAAGGCACAAATGGGCCAAATGACATAAGGCGGTCAATCCTTCTATTGTGTACTTGAGTCAGACTTCAAAACACAAATATGTGATAGTGACATTTGTATAGACAGTCGTTACTTTCCAACAGTAACTTGGACCAGCAAATTCATTAAGGGATGTGGCCTAAGTCACTCACATGACCACACCACCTTAGCAACAGTTCCGGCAGTCCCAGTTTTTGTCTTTAGATGAGTCTTGAATGGTTGTGGCATCCCTTCGTCACATGATCACCATTTGCAACCTCCTGGCAGTTTCCCTATGAACTTTTATTTGTTGGAAGTCAGCAATGAAAGTTGCAAATGGCAGTCACATGACAGTGGGAACTTTGATGTAATTGCAAGCTAGTTGTGAGGACCTGACTCACATTTACCTGATCACAGGGCAGCTGTGATCACTACAACTACAAGGACAGTTGTAAGTTCCTCTCATTCAGCAGTTGTAACTTCAAACATCTAGTGAAGAAGTGGACATTAAATGAGGACTGCCTGCATCGCTGTGGTTATTTTTGAAATAGCCCTATCCTGAGATCACCCCAGAAATAAATTTCCAAACTATCCAGGGTGGTTAGTTTTTGAACCTGCATGCAGTTTTTTTGATGTACCTTTTGAAAGGCACCTATTAAAATTGTGCAATAGGAATAAAAGGAAAATGTAGGATGTGCAGATAAAACTGGATTCAGCTGTTATAACATTGGAATAGTTTAATGCTTCTGCTATGCTCTCCATATAGAGCTCTTTCATTCTTTCTGTGTATGTAGAGGTACTGATTCTTAATAGTTCATAAGGAAAGGCCCACATACAGGAACTTAATATGATGTGAAACCAGAAATCATGGCCAGAAATAGATTTCCACATATAGTTAAACTTAGGGAACCCGTGTTAAAGGCTACATGCTAGGGCTGTGGGGTACAATGGAATGTGAAAAGGGCCTAGTTTAGAGCGATGCATCATTTTCCCCTGACCCTCTGCAGCACGACGCTGAGAAGATGCATTTGACATAAAGCGCTGCATAGGTGCCATATGTCTGCCCTCAAATGCTTTTGAAACATCTTTGTTTTACTGAAATGTTGGAGTTTATCCTCCAGGTTGGCTGAATAGAGTGCATTACAGTGAGCCCTGGGGGGAGAAGGCTTATCTATAATTGGAATATGTAATAAGTTACCAATATTTTGCAGATGTAATCCTCTCTATTTCCCTCAGTGCCATATGGCTCATCCTCCTTTGTATCTATATTTCCAATTATGATTAGATTTTTTAAAAATTTCATTATATGTGTCAACAAGGTGATGAACATACCTAATATTCCATTCTTCTCTTTTCCAAGTCATTGACTTCTGGTTTCTAGGCCAGGCCCTTAACCAATCTGATCTCTAATTATTTCCTAACGACTTGTTGAGATTAATCCATGGAGCATCTTCAACCTGATGCTTTCCACATGCACAAGACACCTCCCCCCCCAAAAGCTGCCATTTTTGCAGAAGTGAAAATAGTATGACATGCACTGAAAGATCATCAAACATCCAGATTTTTCTGAACGAGCGTATAAACCTCAGCATTTCCATCTCATTGCCCTCATCTATAAAGGCTGCTGAAAATTTGAGCCCGTGGTACAGTACCTGCAGGATCAAAACATTTAACACTTATAAAAGTCTAGGTAAAAAACATAACTATAATGTTATATGCTTTGACAAGCAGAAATCAGACTAGAAAATTTATGTTTTATATTAGTTACAATAACGCACTTTGTATATCTGGCTATCATAGTTTGCCGAATAAGCCACAATCATGTACATCACCATGCTAAAACCTTCTGTTTCAGATCCAACAACTATATTTGAATTTAACAGAGTGTTTGATTCCTGCCGGTACCATCAAAACTACAAGAGGGGAAATATATGTTTCCTAAGGTCAAATATTTGCATTTTACCAAAAAGCACAATTTTAGACAAAGTCCTCATGCATTTGGAAAGTTTTATTGGCATGCTAGCATTCATGTGGTCTGTAAAATATCACATTCCTTATAAGTTCTGTTTTCTAGAATAGAAATTACTTGAAAACTTCAGATAAATTGTGTTTGGTTTAAGGAGTTGGAGACAAATGTTAGTTTTGCACCTCTGAGTGTAAAGCATTTGTATCTAAAGTGCTGCACAACCCTGTTAGTTATAATTAATAATTAAGAAAAGTACAAGGAAATTCATAAACCTACCACCATTCCTATTGATTTCTTCTTCTATTCATTTCTCCTTATTTTATATCTTCCAGGGAAGGAATATGCCAAAGGGGACAGCAGATATATCACGTAAGTATGAACTTTGAAATGACAGGCGAAGTTCTGTATATTTCTGCAAAGATCCAGCACGAAGCAGTTTGAACAAAGTACTTGGTTTGAGTGCAGGGATAGGGAAAAGATGACTTGACACAATGCAAACAAATATAGCTGAGTTTTTTGCATGAGTTCTCTAATATATTTCCTGTTGCCAAGGCAATTCTTTAATAAAGTGAGTACAACAAAATTAAAAGAATTCCTGCATTTCTTTTTAAGAATACTAACTTTTTCGACTTTAGAAAAGTCGAAAAAGTCTGAAATTATTTTAGAAAAAACATTGAATTTTATTCATGTCTTAAAAGAGCATATCAGGGAATGAAATTTGTTTTCTAGTCTCATGTTTATGAACATTTGAGATGAGTGGGGTTATCCCATCTTTCTGGAAGATCTGGTTGGGAAAATAAAATGGCAAGACTTGAATTGAAAGAACTTACACCAGTTTACCTTCCTCACTTGAATTGAATTCTGCAGTTTTGCCTAAGATGGGTTTGTTATCTTTGTGTATTTTCATGCATCAGAGAAATCAGGGTGTCATTTTATTGGTTTAGTTCAGGAAGAGTAGCTTGTAAGCTTTTATTCGTGGTTTAAAATAATGTGCATTCCATTTTCTACTTCATCAAATAAATTGAAATATTTTCCTAAATTGCCATATCTATCTATCGATCTATCGATCTATCGATCTATCGATCTATCTATCTAAGCTGTTCAGTTTTGTTCGGGTATTTTCCCACATCATTGTAGCTGTGCTTTTAAAGTTGTAACAATCTGTCTGTCTGTCTGTCTGTCTGTCTGTCTATCATCGCTCTTCTTTCTCCCCCTCCTAAAAGAAAGTTGGGATGTTTTGGGACCTCAATATGACATTCACTTCATTTTTGTACCTGCAGATCAGATAATTTTGTAGTTTGCATGGAAACCGTGACTTCCTGGTTTTGGGGTCCCCTCAGTCTTTGGACTGTTGTTGCATTTCTTTCACGCCAGTCCCATCGATATGTACTGCAACTAGTAGTGTCAGTAGGTAGGTATGTCAGTATGTAAATGCTAATGCAATCTTTCAAAAGCAATTTATTTAATATTTTTATTCTTGATTAATGTTCCATGTACCTGGTTGCATTTCTTATTTGGCTTGTTCATTTCTGATCTTTTCTTAATCAGCCACGTTGTCTGCCTCTAACTCATAGGTCAATTATATGGAGACATTCTGTACTACTACACTGCATACCGTGATGGCTTTCGCCATGGTGAGATGTGGCACCCTCTCTACTTCTGGTTTTACTTTGTCTTCATGAATGCTGTGTGGATTATTATTCCCTCTATTCTCATCTGGGATGCCTGGAAACACCTTAGTGCTTGCCAGAGAGTAATGGATGCTAATAAGGTCAAAAAACATTGATGTCTTACACAGCAGGTTATATTGGACAGTACTTCCAGCCATTCAGAAGTTGATCTTGTACTCTTCCTGTCAGATCCCTAGATTCAATTGGGGATCTGCCATTCAACTGGGGAAAGGGGGGGAACCTCAAATGTAATTCTTTTTATACCTCTGACAACTGCTATTTTATAATCTTTATCCTGGCGCCTAAGTACTCTGAGATTTTCTCACCTTTTGGGGAATGTACAAGGGGGGAGAACCATGTGGGTTGTTTCACTCTGAAAGCTGGAGGAAGATGACCCTAAAATACGTGCTTACCTGATTCTCAGAATGGCTATTACAATAACATCTGCACATCTGTGGATTGACTGAATTCACATTGGACTGGAGGAAGGGGTTTCTAATGACTTATTTCTAACTGTATTGTCTGAGGGGATTTAGAGTCTGTTTTGCCTTTGTTCTGCTATCACTTCTGCTCAGTAAAAGGTTCCTTTTGAAATACTGCATTTCAAGAGCTTTTACTTTCTTGAGTGAGAAGGAGATGCAGGATCTTACATAAAGCAGACTCTGTAAAAACGGTCAATCCAGAGAAGCGAACTTTCGCTCTACTGTGGGGACCTTGCAAATCATGTCAGAACAAAGCAGCGAGCAGGGAGAAGCTGAATGCTGGGGAGAAACATTACCACCTCCCAGCCTGATGCCTGCTCTCTGTACCCCATTCAGAGAGGTTGAGGCAAGCCTGGAAGATCCTAAAAAACACTGCTGGTCAATTGGAATCGGGAAGAAGGACAGCTGGGATGGGAGTACCGGAAGTGTCATCATCACCCATAGCAGCCGAAAACCAGGGTGGAAAATGGAGTTGGAAGCCCTTTCCGACCAAGAGGAACTGATCAAAGAACTGCTGAGGGAGGATCAATTAAAGAGACACATCACCCAGTTGGTGATGGAAACCCTGGAGAACCTCAACATCCGAAGGGAGCTGGACCGGCAACAGAGGGGGCCTGAAATGGTAGCAGCCAATGACGTCAGGGCTGCCACTCCAAACCTGGGAACAGCCGACCAAGCTGCTGCTGACTGCAATCCTCCCTTGTGTGGCACGAGCACCAGTAAACATCACCAGCCAGCCCTGAGCCCCGCAGAAAGAAAGATGCCCCCCCCTTGTGGGTGAAATTTGATGGAGACCCGCAACAATTCTTCATGGTGCACATTCTCACATATATGCAGGAGCATGAGTGTGATTTTCAGACTCAGGGCCCCCGAATTTGAGTTGTCACTCTAACCCTAGAGGGAGCCGCTGCCATGTTGATGGTAGCCCTGCATAATGCCGACGCTCCAGAGCTGCAGAATTTTGATCATTTTATGATGCCCCGGCAATGCTGATTCGAAGACCCCCTCAACGATTGCAAGGCCCATCACTGTATCAAAGTCATGAAGCAGGGATGGCGGCCAGTGGCAGAGTACACCACAGAGTTCCAGTGTCAGCGTTCCACGTAACAAACTCCAACTCAATAAACTCCGAGATCGGCATTTTCTCAAAGTTCCACTTTATTAGAGCTGAGTGAGACTTCAAAGAAGATAAGAACACCGTGATGAAAATTTTCTCTCCATTCTATACCATAGAATATTTTGTTTCCTCTGAGTTGTTTAAAATATAATCAGACAGTAATACTAGGGGGTGATTTTTAACTAAAATTTCATCTTCAAGAACTTTCATTTTCTTGTGGAAGAAAAGCATTGAGCCGTGGTGGCACAATGGTTAGAATACAGTACTGCAGGGCTAACTCACTGCTCATTCCAGGAGTTCAAATCTCACCGGCTCATGGTTGACTCAGCCTTCCATCCTTCTGAGGTCAGTAAAATGAGGATCCAGATTACTGGCAATATGCTGACTCTGTAAACACTTAGAGAGGGTTGTATAGCACTGTGAAGTGGTACATAAGTCCAAGCGTTCTTACTATATTGGGCACAATAGACTAATTAGAAAATCTATTTTTCTCTGGAGTCAAGATGTCTAAATTAATTCTAAATCTGAATTTCGGGTTTGCATTGTACTGTAATGACTATAATATTCCAAGGTCGTCTTGTATTCATGCTTGTTGGCACCGGCTTGTTAGAACAGAAGGCAACTGTGTAGACAATGAAAGTATTAGATGACCAATTTATAGAATCTGAGACTGTAACATTGGCTGAGTAGAGGTTGTTGTAATCAAGAGCTGGTGAAGGGTATTTCCTTTCTGAAAACGTAATATATACCTACAAACAAAGTTTAAGTAAAAGCCGTGGGTTTTTATAATTTTCTCAATCCTGCTTCTAAGAGAGAGCACTGAAAATGTGATTAGGCCAATAAGAATTTTAAAAAATGTATTTTATGAAAAATTTTCATGCTTTCTAAATTAATTGCTTCTTTTGAAAAAGTCAAGAATGAGCCCAAATTTATTTTTATGTATGGCTAAATACCTCAGTACAACAAGCATATTTCTCAGGAGATACCTGGCCATCAATCATATCAGCCATCCAATCGTGCTAATTTACGAGTTTTATAACTGTGATGTGTGATGCCGCAGGTTTCTTCCTCTTCTAACATTTACATAAAAATGCTGGGTAAGGTCATTGTACAGCACATCATGCAGTATTATCACTACTGGCTAAATAGGGAATGCTGTTTTGGAGCTGATCCAGCGACTAGAGGCTGGAAGGGCCTGGAAAGGGAGGGACAGGCTCCAATTCTGATTTTGCAATCACTTTGGGTAATTGCCTCCCCTTGATATAACATTAAAAAAAGAGTTCAATGAAGTGAGGGATTTCATTCTCTTGCTAAAGGTTCCCCCGACTCCCACCCAAAAAATGCCATCAAAGGAACCAAGATTGATAAGTACAAAACTCTTAAAAACATCACCAGCTACAGCAAACCTTCCCAGGCAGAAGGAAATCAACAACTAGCAGGTGACCTGAATGTGTTTTACTGCAGGTTTGAAAGGAAACTGCAGCCACCTATCTCCACAACCCCTATCTCAAATACACCAACAACAGCCAAGCCTCCTACAACTGACCACATCTCAAACACAACAACAGCAGCCAAAGTTCCCACAACTGGCCCCAACCCATTGGGTTCACAACCTTTGGTGATCACAGAAAAAGAAGTGCCAGATCTATTTCACAGACAAAAGCCAGGAAAAGCACCAGGGCCAGACAAGATAACTCCTTGCTTAAAAGTCTATGCTGACCAATTGGCCCCCATCTTCACCCGAATCTTCAATAGATCACAAGAGATGTGCTATGTTCCTTCCTGCTTCAAACGCTCTACTATCATCCCAGTGCCGAAGAAGCCCTCCATCAAGGAGCAGAAGGACTACAGACCAGTTGCTCTAACATCTGTAGTTAGGAAAACCTTTGAAAGGCTCGTGCTGTCCCACCTGAAAGCCATCACGAGTCCACTATTAGATCCCATGCAGTTTGCATAACAATAGATCGACAGATGATGCTGTTAATATGGTTCTGTACATATTATATGTGCATATGTAGGCACATATGTCCATATGTGTTATATGTCCATATGTAGGACACACAGCGTCCTACAACACGCTTTGAAACAGCACAGCAATTCAGGGCTGGGAGGTACCTCTGACGTCATCTAGTTCAACCCCCTGCTCCAAGAGCATTGTTACGGTGAGTTTCCCTCTTTTGACCCACCAAGTCACACTGACACATATCCACGACCACCAAGCCACCCCCACTCAGGCACATGACCACAGCCATGTCCACCCAGTCACATGATCACCAAGCCA
This sequence comes from Laticauda colubrina, assembly GCA_015471245.1. Lineage (NCBI taxonomy): Eukaryota > Metazoa > Chordata > Lepidosauria > Squamata > Elapidae > Laticauda > Laticauda colubrina. The sequence goes on along the minus strand of BLBF01000021.1, from coordinate 23,757,779 downwards.
CTCCCAGAGAACTATTTGTTAAAAAATGTGAATCCCGCCCAGAGGGGGTATTCAACCGTGGCATGGGTCGCCAAACTGGTGGCAACCCCTGGCTGGCCACACTGCTGCCTCAGTCACCCCGTCGCTCACTTGCCCCAGTCACTCTCCTCACTTTCCTTACCATGTGGCAGGCCGCGGCGCAGCTTGGGCAGATGTCCTGTGGATGCTGCACATGCGCAGGGCATGTGCATATGCTATACATGCGATGTGCATGTGCAGCGGCCCCAGGACATCTCTCCCAGAGCATGCTTTCTTCCCTCTCCGGGCGGATGAGCCTGTTCCAGTCTGGCTCAGCCAGCCAGTAGGTGGCCACATGTCCAGCTGCCCCTTTTTCAGCACAAGAAGCCTCCCCCAACCGGACAGCTGTTCCCCTCCTTCTGTGCCTATTCTGTATGGCCGAGTGGGAGAGCAGTTGGCCGGTTGGGGCAGGCTTCTTGTGCTGCGAAAGAGGCGGCTAGAGACCAAAGAGTCACCTCCAGCCGCCTCTTTTGCAGCTCAAGAAGCCTGCCCCAGTTGGCCAACTGCTCTCTTCCTCCTTGGCCATACAGAACAAACAGAAGGAGGGGAGCAGCCGGTCCCGTTGCACTGAAAAAGGGGGGCTGGAGGTGACTCTTCTTCGGTCTCCAGCTGCCTCTTTCGAAGGCTGCACCACTCTGCTCGGACTTGCTCGGGCAAGTCTCTCCGATGCAGCAGGCTCAATGGTTTGGACCTGCATGGCTGGAACCTAGAATCCGGCTGCGGTGACACATTGGAGAAGTGGAGCAAAGCCACTGCAAAGCCTATAGCCGCCACATGTTTTTTTGGGTGTGGGAGGAAGAAAGGTAAGGTTTCAGGCAGTCGGGAAAGCTGCCTAGCCCAGAGCTGCCGGCAGGGGGAGAGGGGCCAGGCTGCAGCACATGCCTCACTTGAATTTCCCAGCCACAAAAACCGGAGGGGAGGAAGTCCCACCTGTGGCCCCTTTGTTGGACTTGGAAGCCTTGCCTGCCGGTTTGTTTGGACAATGTGGGAGGGAAACAGAAAGAGAGGGGGAAAGAGAGGGAAAGAGGGAAAGAAGAAAGAGAAAAGGGAAAAAGAAAAAGAAAGGAAGAAAGGGACAGACAAAGACCGGATGGAAGGAAGGGAAAGGGAGGGAGGGAGGGAAGGAGGAGAAAGTGAATGAGATATATGAATGAATGGATGGATACATGGAAGGAGAGAGGGAGGGAGAGAGAAAAAAAAAGGAGAGGAAGGACGGACACAAACCCTGGCTTCAGAAGACTCCTTGAAACAGCACAGCAATCTCGAACTGGAAGGGATCTCAGGTCATCTTCTAGTCCAAGGGTCTTCAAACTTGGCAGGTTTAAGACTTGTGGACTTCAACTCCCAGATTTCCTGAGCTTACATGACTGGAGGAGGAATTCTGGGAGTTGAAGTCCACAAGTCTTCAAGCTGTCAAGACCCCTGTTCTTTCCCTGCTGCTCCAGCAGGAGATCCTTACAGAATCAGAACAGCAGAGTTAGAAGGAACCTTGGAGGCCATCTAGTCCAATCCCTGCTCCAGCAGGAGACTTTATATCATCTGGAATCTGGATTATTTTGGTGCCTCTAACAGAGAGGAAAATGGCAGAGGAGTGTAGTATGACAGGGCTGCCATGCAGAGGAAGGCAGAGCTAGTCCTTCCCTTATGATCACAATTGAGCCCAAAATTTTGGTTGCTAAGCAAGAGTGTTGTTAAGTGAGTTTCACCACATTTTACTCAATCCATGATATCTCCAAGGTCTAACGATCATGTGCAGGCTAAGGAAGCAAATCCGAAGGTGTGTGCAATGTTCTAATGTACAGAAGTTATAGTAAAATGCGTGGCAGACAGTGGACTCGGGTGTGTTTTTCCAAACACAGTGAGGTTGAATGTGTATAGTTTTAGAAGAGCTCTGTGTGTGTGTGTGTGTGTACATACACATACAGTATACATAATAGATAATGTATCTTTTTGTGTGCCTTTACACACACTATACTATGCAATATGGCATATATACATAGAGAGGGAAATTGTATCTCTTTGAGGCCAGGCAAGGCATCCCTTGATGTGAGTGACATCAAGTTGGCCATGCCCACCCAGTCACATGACCAACAAACACATTGAGAGGCTGCCACAGAGAGGAAGGGGTCAATCTATTTTCTAAAGCACCTGAAGGCCAGACAAGGAATAATGGGTGGAAACTGAACAAGGAGAGATTTAACCTGGAAATAAGGAGGAATTTTCTGACAGTGAGAACAATCAACCAATGGAACAGCTTTGCCCTCAGAAGTTGTGGGAGCGCCATCACTTGAGACCTTCAAGAAGAGATTGGACTGCCACCTGTCAGAATTGGTGTAGGGTCTCCCGCTTGGGTGGGGGGTTGGACTAGATGACCTACAAGGTCTCTTCCAATTCTGATTATCTGTTATCTGTTAACTGCCCTTTCACACAACCACCAAGCACACCCTTCCAGTCACATGACCAAGCCACGCCCACCAAATAAGCCACGCCCACAGAACCGGTTGTAAAAACTTTTTGAATCCCACCACTGATTCCCACCCCTGATTATTAGTGGTATGGGGGGGGGGGGGGAAAAGCCCCCTTTTTTAAATTTCCCTCACATGATTTGGGTGCCCCCGCAAAATAAACCGTGCCCCCCCCCCCCACCGCGCTCCCCCCTCCCAGTGATCCTGGTTTGCTTTCAGAAGAACCACGGCTTGCTTTCAAGGGAGCGTTGCCTTGAGCGCCATGTTCTGGACTTCCGCCATACGTCATCACCCAAACTTAACAACCCCCCTTTCCAGCATTCTCGCCTTTTTCTAGCCGCGGCTTCGAGTTCGCGTCCCCGCCCAATCCAGCGGACGGCCGCTGTCGCGGAACTTGGGCGCTGACCCCGGATGATCAGGGCATCAAACGACAGCGGTGCGTGATTGGCGCCGACGCGGATCGCAAGTGGCCAAGGGAGATGCCTCCGAGAAGCCTGGGTGGCCTTCGTCTCCCCCTGCCCCCTGCCCCCCCCCCGCCCCCGACGATGCAGCTGGTCCCGGACCTGGCTCGCAAAAACCCCGGACCTCCCCTGCACAAACCGTTTGCTCCACCTTTTTTTGTTGGCCATTTGATTGTCTCTGCCACCGAGATCGGACAACCCAGATTTCCCTGTCCTCCCTCCCCCACCACAACACACATACTGGGGGCTACATCATGGCCGTATACCCATGACGTCAAAGGGCATATATACCCAATATACCCATGACCTCTCCATTGGGATGCTCGGGGTATGATGTGACAGCGCAACACCCGATGACGGGTTCATCGGCACAACATTCTGTTGTTCTACTTAGCCGCTTATTTCCGCCGGAGTCGGAAGTGTGTGTGTTTTAAAAGACTCCCGGTCGCCATTTCCCCCGCCCTTTCTTCTGTCTACCCTCCAAAGCCCTGCCGCTGAACCCAAGAGCAGCAGCCAAAAGCTTTGATGCATCATATCCATCGACCGGCCCACCACCCTCCGCTTTTCCGCTCTGCGCCTTTAAGAGCGAGTTGATGAAGTCAGCGCAGAAGCCGGGCCTGCCGCCGAAAGCGGAAGTGGTGGGCGGGGACAAAGGCTTTCTCCCACCCCCGCCCCCACCCCCGCCCTTCCCCTTTGCGCGAGAGCTCCCGCCAGCTGACTGGCTGACGGCACGAGAGGCGCCCTCGGGGTGGGTGACGTAACGGGGACGGAGAGGGTGTGTGTGGGGGGGGGAGGGGGGGGGCGTTAGCGCCCCCGGCGCGCGGTGCCTCCGCCGCAGAGCGAAGGTGGAGGGGTCGGGATGGCGGCGGTGGCGACCCCGGGGGCCGCAGAGGCATCCCCGCTGCCGACTCCCGGAGGGGGTGGGGCCGAACCGGGGCCACGGCTGCAGCAGCCCCCGGAAGAAGAAGAACACGAAGTGGTTCGTGTGCGGGTCAAGGTGAGCGACCGGGAGGCGGAGAGGCCAGGTGTGGCGGGGGTCCACTGGCGGGGGGGGGGGCGGCAGGTGCGTCCCAGGTGGTCCCCATGGACCGCTGGATCTCGTCGGCCAAAGGGTCTTGCCTCACAATGAGGTCACAGGGCAGGGCAGCCTCCCTTCACCCGGGCTCTCCGGGTTGCTGAGACGAGGAGGGTGCTTGGAAAATGGGGCCGAGGGAGGGCTCGGGAGGGTGGCCCACAAGATTGTTGGAGCTGAATCTGCAGCAGGATGAAATGTGGATTTTCACTGGGGAAGAAATCATTGGAGGACTGAAAACCCAGAGGAAAGCGGAGCTGAGGTGCCAACATTATTCTTCAGCAGCATTTGCACTGGGAGATTTAATTGTAGGGAGTAGTTAGCTGCGAAATTGGCCACATACTTGGCATGGGAAATCTGCTCCTTTCCAAGGTAACCTAGCAAAATGTATATCTTCCTGCCGTGGCTGAGACATTGCTCTTTTGTTCAGGAAAGCATGGGCTCCAATTTTCATTGTTTCACAAAATGTGCTGAGGTCACTGATTGTTCAGACCTCATGCTAGGCTTTGGCTTGTATTAACTGTAGCTTGGAATTAAGACTGTTTTTAAATTTCCAGTTCGGTAATATGTGCTCTTTTTCTAACCAACCCTAAGCCTTTCTAAATATAACATACTCAAGGCATATTCTGGTATGCTGATTTTAAATAATTTAGAAATAAGGATATTTTGTTATTGTGATTTATTAGATTTAATATAACTGCCCATTCTAGTAGATTCTTCCATGTTATAAGAAACATATATGTTACAAGGAACTACATATTTAAAAATATTTACTGGCAACTACAACCTTCCTTATTTAGAAATATGTCCTTTTGAGTTCATGGGATTTGAGCTCTTGATTTTTGAATTGGACACTATTGTTCTGATTCATGTCAGAATCAGGTCTTTGATTCAACACTTCAATAAATATAATAATTTGGACCATATTCTAAATTCCATTCGGACACGGCAATTATATTGTTATACGAAGCCAAAAGCCATTTTGTCCTATTTACTTCATACGTTTTTTTTTTTGCAACACTTTTAAATACATATGAAGAACAGAAGCTTAAATAATAGTTATGTACACTTGAACATATATTGATCCTCAATATTTTTAGCGATCTTTCATTATTTTCTTTCATTATTTCATTTATTCTAAGTATATTGGAGTATATTCTAAGTATATTATTCTCCAGTGTGGTTAATGATAGACGTTTGATCTACTGATTTGGGAAATGCACACAAATTTTTGTTCACTTATCACTCAAAGTTGATTAGGGAGAATCAATAGCAAGCTGTTTCTAATTTATTTTCCCTTCTCTTTCTCATAGTGATTCTTTTTCTTCAGAAGGCATGCCTATAAGCAAAGAGAGAAATAAAATATTAAGAATATACTTCAATGGAGATGGCCTGACAAATATGGGATTGAATCAAATGTAGTCATAATCTTCATTGTATAATGAAACAGTAATAACGTTTCTTTATTTTGTCCCAGGAAATACTGAGACTATGTACATTATATGTACAGATTATGCAGACTATCCAGTGAATGGCACTGTGTTTTAAATCTTACATACATGTGCAATTTCTGCAGAAATGTGAAGGCTTCTTGCAACCTGAGTTCCGGACTTTTGCTGTGGACCCACAGATCACTTCACTGGATGTATTGCAGCACATTCTCATCAGAGCATTTGACCTCAATGGGTGAGTTACAATACAGAATAACCAGTTGGAAGGGACTTTGGAGGTCTTCTAGTCCAACTCCCTGCACAAACAGGAGACCCTATATCACACGAATGGCTGTCATTTATGACATATTTGGAACAGATCAGATATCCAGCCCTTGCTTATCAATGGAGACCAAGTGGAGCAAGTGGCCAGTTTTAAGTTTCTAGGTGTTACCCTAAAAGAGGACCTGACCTGGGGTGCCCACATTGCAGCCCTGGTCAAAAGGGCCCAGCAGAGATTATACTACCTGAGACTTCTCAGAAAACAACTGAATGAAAAACGGCTGGTGACCTTATACCGCTGCACCATAGAGAGTTTCTTAACTTACTGCAACTCTGTATGGTTTGCCAATTGCACAGTGGCAGGTAGGACAGCACTTCAGAGGGTTAGCATTGCCCAGAATATCATTGGTTGCCCTCTCCCCTCTTTGGAAGAGGTTTATAGCTCCCACTGCCTTAAGAAAGCTCAAAACATTCTCAAAGATCCATCTCATCCTGGGAACTCTTTTTTTGAACTATTACCAACTGGCAGACGGTACAGAATAATAAAAATAAGGAAAAATAGGCTGAAAAACAGCTTCTATCCCAGGGCAGTAGCTCTTTTGAATTCTACTAAAAAGTGCAGAGTTGGTGCAGTGTCGGGGGTTTTCGGTTCAATGTGTGGAGGGTGAAGGATGTGTATTTGTGTTTATTTTCATAATGTACACTGAATATGGTATTTAATTTCATTGTACGAGGTGCAATGACAATCAACTAAACTGAACTAAACATTTCTATTGAATAGAAATATTGAAATACAATGCTTATCACTTATGTCATGTCAGTTCTGGAAAGCAAGTGCACTGCGAGAGGATGGAAATAAATGGCCCTGTCTTTCAGCTCCCATTGTGATTGCTCCAATTAATGAAAGCAAATTTTGCAGCAAATCATTGATGGGGCTACAAGCTAGGGATTTTTGTTTTGAGATATTGGAAGGAGAATGAGAACTCAGACAGTGAACTATGAACAAAGATCCTTTCCCTCATTATGACATATATTACATTATCAATGAGGCTAAAAAAGAATGCCACATACCAAGAGGGAGACTGCTAATGCTATAGGGGGTGTTCTAAGAAAATGAGAGGATAGACGTTTTGGCATCCCTGAATAAAGTGGGAGAGTATGTTTCATTTTAAGAAAAAATGTCTATTTTAGACATCAATTTATTGCTAACTTCTCATATGATTGTAAGTATAGTGAAGAAAAACAATGCTGTTCCTCTTTTTTAAAAAATTATATCAGTTGGGTAGCCTTCAAAAGCTTATGGAATCCCTTCCAGCAATCATGGCTTCACAGGGTCCCAAATGACATAGCTGGAATTCAGCAAGGCACTGATCAAATATTGCAGTCTCTTTGTTTTCAAAATTGGTGTTGGTGATGATCCCAAGAGGCATTCTGTCCTAACTCATTTTCATCCTTACGACTCACTAGCTTCTCAAGTCAACTTCCTGAGTGGTGATTATTTTTCAGGTTTTGATTATTTTTAAACAAGGGGTGGTGATCATTTGCCTCTTAAAGCAGGAGTTCCTAACCCCCAGGCTACAGCCCATTACCGAGCCATGGCCTACTCGGAACTGTGCCTGGTGAATGGCAGGCTGGCCTGCATGCACAGTTCAACCTGCATGAGTGGCGAGCCGACGCACATGCACACGTGCATAGCTCAACTTGTGAAAGTTGAATAAAGCGCACGTGCACTGCAGTGCCGCTCATGTAAGTTAAGCTGCGCATGCATGTGTGCCACCCCATCGCTCACATGGCCCAGGTCCTTTCCCCACTCCAGCCGGGCCACCAAGCCACAGAGGTGGCACCAAGCCACTGTCTTAGAGGCTATCTTTCCCCAGTATTTTATCTCCAGAAAAACTCCATTTAATTGGCTGGAAAAAAGATCAGCCCTGTCTCCTTTTTTGAATGATCTCCTACAACACTTGCAACATTGATTACTCTTGTATTATTCTCGAATGAGGATTTAATTTGGCTGGAACTTGCCCCAAAGTCCCACTTAACACCAGACCTTATTTCACAGTACACGTATGGGAGATTGTTTAGTGCATGTGTGATTTCTCATCTTATTTTCAACATAAATATCTATGTGCCATGCTGTGAAAGAGATATTTAGCTTTCATGAAAAGAACTCTAAAACCTTTCCCTGCATCAGGAAGAAGAATTTTACCATCAGCTATTTAAGCCGAGATAAGCAAAACCAAGAAATGTACTTGTCATTGATGTCAGACTGGGATCTGGGGATGGCCTTTGCGGGAGCTTCTAAGCCTTTTTTACAACTAAAGATAGACATCAAGCCCTTGGAAGACAGTGAGTAATTTTCACTTATCATTAACTAGAGAGCAAATAATAAAAATTCTATTCCCTCACATCTTGTTCTCATTCTATACACTTTACTGCAGGGGGCATGTTCCATCAACAGATTCTTTATCTTTACCTTCTCAATTTATATTGTTCTTGAGGGGATGGTGGCTGATAGCTGTTGTAGAAGAGAAGGTATGAATCACAGCATTGACAGATACAGCACTGTTAGGCATAGTCATGGATGGGGAAACAGCAATAGGGTTGAGCAGGTAAATCTGTGTGTGTGCATGTCTGTATTTTGGTACATCCCACCCATTGCTTGACTCACTCAAAAGCTATCTGTTATCAGGTCCCTTTTTGTATTTTATCAGCACCTCTTTCCAGCTTGAAGCATGCAAAAATTAATGTGGCTTAGAACATTATGTAATCTAATCACCAAAGACAAGTTCACAAAAATCTGCTGACTTAGAATGCAGTTAGACTGAAATATAAACTTGAAAAGCCCTCCCCCTCCATTATTTTCCTCAGAAGAACCAAAGTAAGTGAATGCGTGATTTAGTAAATCATAGTAGTTGTACTAAGTTTGTTTTAAATTCTTTTCTTCTTATAACGAGATATATATACACTCTTGTTTGCATCCTTTTTGGTAGACATCTTTGTCCCTGTGAAAGTGCGAATGCAGAGTGGAGAGAGGGATTGAAGAACTGGTTTGGGAAATGTGCTGACAATGTTGTACTCTTTCAGGCCCCCTGCTAGAAGATTGGGATATTATCAGCCCTAAGGATGTTATCAGTACCGACTTGCTGCTGGTGGAGAAGAGATCTCTGGCAGCTGCAGCCCTGCCCTTCACCCAATCCATCATTTCCCAGGTGGGCCTTCAGGGAGTTTATATTTTCATTGGATGGTATTTGCAAGATCTAATGCAAAATGCAGTGCCCTGCATTCTTATGAGTCAGTTTCAATATTGTTATAGTATACTCCTGTAAAACCACAGTGTTTATATGCACAAGATGCTGGTTGTTTTCTTTAAAGACCTTCATGGCTTGGGGTCTGGATATCTAAGAGATTGTCTTTCTCTGGTAAAAATCTACCAACCTGCCCTGAAAGGCTGCCCAGAGTCCCCATTTACTAGGAGATGTGGTGCGAGAGGGCCTGACAACAGCATTCTTTGTCCTATGGAACAGCTTATGCTCCAAAGTGAGGATGGATCCCACTGTTGTGCTCTTCTGGAGAATTGTAAAGGAATTACCTTTTCCAGAGAGTCTTTCAGAATTAATTAATTAATTCTGAAGCCATCAGAATTAGCTTTATTCAAATATGTTGCAGTATTTATCTAGTAGTCATACAGTTTGTGCTTTAGTCTGGCAAGATTCCTGTCAATAGGGGAACAACAAATTTACTACTCTGATCAGCTCATTGTGTGGCTTCTGGTTTTTGTGCCTGACACAAATTACTCTTCCCCAGCCCTCTAATTTTTTAGGAGTAATTAACCTAAAATCTTGCATGGTAAAATATGGAACTATTTGTGATGTGTGGTTTGGATTTTTTTTTCCTTCCAGCTTTTAAGTCATTGACTGTTGTTATTGACCTCAGATTTCTTTTTTGCTTTTTGTCAGGTGGGACGGACATTGTCAAAAGTCCAGCAGGCACTCAGCTGGTCCTATGGGGAAGATGTCAAACCTTTCAAACCTCCTTTGAGTGACTCAGAATTCCATACGTATTTGAATCATGAAGGCCAGTTGACAAGACCAGCAGAACTGCGTCTCCGAATCTTCCATGGTGGAGTTGAGCCTTCATTGCGCAAGGTGAGAAGGAGCATTTGGGAACCAACATTCCGTCTTGAGAGAGGGATGCGAGATTTAAATGAGGAAGATTATTTAAATGAGGAAGACTATTACTTTATTTTCTCTCTTTTTTTTTTTTTGAAATTTTTTTTATTAATTTTTTAACAAACAAACATATACCAACAAAACACAAAACATAAAAAACATAAAATATCTTTTTGGACGGCAGTTTGATCCCGAGTTACATCTTTTTGTACAGACATAAATTAAAATTCATGCTTACTTTTATATAGCAATTCCATTTCTTATTTACTATTTTACATTTTCTATATAGCTTCTCCCCTCTTTTCACTCTCTTAATTCTATTATATTTATTTCATCTCAATTTAAATCATTATACTTATATCTTTTGTCTGTCCTGTTTCAGCTGTCTATTATTTTTTCTCATTAACACAAAATTTCTTCTGTAATGACTGATTGGAGCATAATGCCTTGTCATACTTATCCTTCCCCTAGTTTTAAAGCTTAACATAACACATAATTTTCATTCGGATTCTGCGTAATAGATTCTAAAAATAAACTCAATATTTTAAATCAGGAAAAAAAAATTTTTTTAGATATATAATATAATTAAAACAACAATCCATAGCAATTGAAATTATATCATTAAAATTAATATTCATTTAAGTCTTAAACATTTTACACAATCCTTTCTAAATAAATATCATACTTCTATGGGAACACTTATAGATTTTGCTTAGTTACTTTCTTTAATTCAATTCTCTCATATTTAATTTCATTTATTTTATTTAAAAAAAAATTTCGCTAAGTTACATTAAATATTTTGTCCCATTTTATAATCATATATTATTCCAATTTTCTAACATTATTTCAAATACAGATACAACAACACAATCTTATGTACCTTTGCAGAATCTCTTTTTCAGTTATATGTTTACCCATTATCTCTAAATAAAATCTGTTTCTTTACATCTAGTTTCAAACCTTTGTAGCTTCTCTTCCCTTCTTTCCTCCCTTGTTTCTCCCCTCTACCCTTTTTACCCCCTTGTCTCTTAATCTCCACCCTCTTGTGTATTCCTCTTTTCTGTTGCTTTCTGATATTGTGTCCACTTTTCACCTTGTTTTTCCCTTTTTTGGTTGTTTTTTTAAGTCTTAAATTCTCCATTCTCTTTCTCCTCTTTCCCCTTTCTTCCCCAAATAAAGTTGCTTGTTCATTAAGGATGGTTTCTTCTTCATCCCAATCTTCTTGTTCTTGTAGTTTCTCATATGTAGAAATTGCCATTTCTAAAAAATGAAAAATAGAGCCAAAAGAATCCTTCCCTTCTTGTTTCTCTTGATTATATTTTATAAATTCCATTTTCAGTTCATCCATAAGTAATGCCATTGTAAAAAAAAAGAAAAAATTTAAACGACCCAAATGATTTTAATCATTCAAATAAGAATTTCCAAAAGTCCCAAAGTCACCAAGCAATCCAAATACACACAGTCTATTTCATTTAACACTTTCTTCTTTTTCTCACTTTTTTTTTCATTTTAATGCTTCAAAAAACTTCAAATTCTTTTTGACCTTCAATCCATCTGATAGAGTAGTCAATTATGATCCAAAATGGAAAAATCCAATAATAAAAAGGCCCAAAAAACCAAAGAAGAAAAAGGATAAAATAAAAAGCAAAAATAAAAATATTACTAAAATTGAAATATACAAAAAGGCTGGCGAGTAGAGGTTTCACAAGTATATATATATATATATATATGGACTGCACACTGCACTTTATTTATTTATCCAAGGCTCTTATTATGACTCTCTTCTCCAGCAGCTTCAAAGCCAAGCCTCAAGTGTTGAAATATTGATAAGAGTCCAGGAAAACACCTGTAATAATATTTTTCTGTGCTCTCCCTCCATCTTATCACATTAAAATGTCCTTGAGAAGGAGTGTTTATACATTTCTCCCCAATTCAAATAAGGTACTTTCAAGCCTCTAGTTGGCAGTGTTGCAAGATCTCTTAATACTTTTTTTCCCCCCCAGCCAGAAAAAAGAGTAATGTATACAAAACTCAGAGGAAAAGAAAAAAAAAAATCAAAGGGGGCCTCTATCCTAAAGAAAATTAAAAAATCAAAAGAAGCATAAAAATATAAGAAAAAATTCAATCTGGTTACCTACAAAGTCACATTAAAGTCCTCAGAAAAAAAAAATAGTAAGGAAAGAATCCAAGCCTCAATTTGACATCACTTAAAAAACGCCGCTCAACCAGATTCCAGTCAGGCAAAAATAAAGCCACAGGTTTCTTCTTTGTTCAGGATGTCCTTTCAGGTCTCAACCAATTTGCAATACAAAAGAAGTTTCTCACCCAACCGACACACGCTCGCTCCAGCCACTTTCTTTTCGGAGCTGTCCCGACTTCAGCAGCTTTGGAGGCTGCCTTTCCACCGCCAGCAAAAGGGCTTCTCCCGGATCAAACCAGAGATTTGCGATATCTCTGGGATCCTGGGACTGTGCCCTTCACAATCCCCGTCTCTACGGGACAGTTTAGGTCCGTTAGGACCGACCAGGGGCGAAAATATCAGCTGAGATCTCAGAGCTCCGAGATCTCAGCTGTAGCACCGAGACGAAGCTCCGCCTTCCCTTTATTTTCTCTCTGAAGCAATAGTCTTGGCCTTCATAAGTGCTGGTAGTAGCTCTTTGTTATAGGGGAAAGATTTATTCCCATAGCTGATCCATCACTATTGATGAAGAAAGTTTCTTTTAAAACTGAATCCGCCCTATCTCTGCAGGTTGTTTGGAGATATTTGCTAAATGTCTATCCTGATGGCTTGACTGGACAGGAGCGTATGGATTACATGAAGCAGAAGACACGTGAGTATGAGCAACTGAAGGGGGAATGGGAAACACGGACCAACCCTGAAGACCTGGATTTCATCCGTAGTAATGTGCTGAAGGATGTTCTGCGAACAGATCGCACTCATCCCTACTATGCTGGTTCAGATGATAATCCTCACCTGACAGCCCTTCATGATCTTCTGACCACCTATGCTGTGACCCACCCACAGATTTCCTACTGTCAGGGTATGAGTGACATTGCTTCTCCCATCCTGGCTGTAATGGACAGTGAAGCACATGCCTTCATCTGTTTCTGTGGCATCATGAAACGTCTGGAAGGTAATTTCCAGGTAGATGGTGAAGTCATGTCAGTTAAATTTACCCATCTCAAGCTTCTCCTCCGCCATTCAGATCTGGATTTCTACTCCTACCTCCTTTCTCGGGGTGCTGATGACCTCTTCTTTTGCTATCGTTGGCTGCTGTTGGAGCTGAAACGGGAGTTTGCATTTGAGGATGCCTTGCGCATGCTGGAGATCACATGGAGTTCCTTTCCTCCTGATCCTCCAGAGAAGGAAGTGGAATTAGTGGGCCCTCCAGCCAGGCCCGGAGACAGCAGCCAGTCTATCCGAAGGAGACACATGCTACGCCCAGCTTGTAGTTTTGAGGCAGCTGGGGATCGGCCATGCCAGGGGACAGTTGCTGAAGAGAAAGTATTAGTAAAGCAGTCTAGTTTTGGGGAATTCAAATATTACATTACTCATAATGAAGACGATTTGGAGGATGAAGCATCACTCAGATCTCAGCACTCAGAGGATGAGAAGGAAGATTGCACCAGTGAGCAGGATCCCTTGATTCAGACAACTAACATGGCTAAATCCTTCTCTGCTCCATCTTTTCGGGCCCTGACACCACCCTCTCGAGATTCTGCCTCCTCCTCAACTAATGGCAATGAGGAAAGTCAATCTGAGGAAGAGAAGGGAGACTCTGTAGTGAATACACCTACTTCTCCCTCCCATGGACCCACTTCTTCTACTCCTCCTGCCCTAGTCAGCCTCCCTCCTCCGCAAGAATTTGGCAAGGGCAATCCCTTTGTACTCTTCTTATGCCTTGCCATTCTTTTGGAGCATCGAGACCATATAATCAAAAACAACATGGACTACAATGAGTTAGCCATGCATTTTGATCGCTTGGTTCGCCGGCACAACCTTAATAAGATCCTTCACCGTGCCAAGGCCCTGTTTGCTAACTACTTACAGTCAGAAGTCTGGGATTCTGAAGAGGGAGATGAGGCAGCAGCCGAATCTCCTGCAATTTCATGATTCCCCCTTTGTCTTGATGTGTAGGGACGGGTTCCCTGCAGTCATTATGGTGCAAGCATCAATGTGGAAGAGTGGTCAGTGAAGTAATCCAATTTAGGCTCAATCGTTCAGCAATCCTCTTGGAAGATGGTCTGGAGCAACTGGATTGGATTGCCACACTCAATACACCTTCTGTATCTAATGTATCTGTTTTTAATGAACTCTTTGGGCAAATATCTTATCCATTTTGGTGCCCCCTTCCCTTCCAAGTGCTAAATAGTCTTTTTCAAAGAAAAGTTTACCCTGGAGCAGCCAGGTTCTTCCTATTTCCCCTCCCTTATCAATACCTCCCAAATATTTCTCCCTCTGTCTCCCGCCCACTTCATTTCTTAAGATGTTGGTTGCTAAGAGACTTCTGAAATCAGGATCTTTTCTTCCACATAGCTTTGCCAAAAACATTTTTAATGTTCCATCATAGTATATTTTTATTTTCCAGCAGTTTAAGCTCATTAGAAGTTCTACAGAGATGCTTCAGCTTAAAAAAAATGCCTCGTTTGCTTATTTCAGTGTTTTTTGGCCCAAGTTTGCTTTTTTTTTTTTTTTTTAAAGCACTTTATTTTTCTGGGGCTTCTGTTCCACTTGTAGCTTTTGATTGTTAAAAATATCCCTAATATCCATATGCATGTAAAAACAAAACACACTGGATGTGTTCAAAACCAAACTGGCAATTATCTGAAGGATAGTCAACAGTTTAACGAGAGGTTGGGCAGAGAGAATAAATGGAGATCTGATGCCAAAGTGCCCTTAACAGAATAGATGTGAGGTGTGCAGTACTTTATACTGTGCTTGCACGTGCCTTTTGATTAGTTGTCTTCCCAATAACATAACATCCAAGACTGACTCTGCACATATAATCATGTCTGAATAGGGGAGGCCCATTTGTAGGTGATTTAGCCGGACCTATTTAAACCCAGAATCTTGCTCAAAGTGGCAGGTTGACATAATAGCTCTAAAATATGTAGCAGGAAATTCTGTATCTTGGAGCTAAACAGAAGTCATTTCTACTACTATTTGTTAACCAGACACCAAGGAGGAACACATAATACTGTGAGCAACTTGATTTCCTGCCAGAGAACTTTTGAATCTTTAACTCTCCCCAATGGCTATTTTAGGGTTACGGTAAAAATAGATTCTTGCTCTTGCCTGTTGTCTACGGTTAAACTAGATGAGAGAGATGATAAGAGATTGAAGTTTGAAGACAGTGTTGAATGATGTCAAATCTGAGCTATGTTGGTTGCATCTTTTTCTATCTAGGTCCAAAGTCATCTGCCTGGAAGAATTTTTCCCATTCTGCTTTAATCCATTTGAGCAGAAAGGCAAAATTCTTGGTATCAGCCAGGTGTGTTCCTTGAAGTCAGTTTTTTACCTGTAACATCATCAGGCAGTTTGAATCCATATTTCTTTTAAGTTCTTATAAGTTAGGCATCTTCTGCATCTGTTAATATTTTATTTTGAGACACAGGGAAGAGGAAATGTCTTCCCTTCGTAATATTGGATATACAAGCACATGGCGACTGGCTTTTTTCCCTCAGCCTCAGCCTTTGTTTATTGGGTAAAGCTGGCATGCAGGATTTTTCTAATCCATTTTAATTAAATGGCCACTAGAAGGAGCTGGAACTTAATTAAAGGTAACTTGTGAAACAACAGTGAAATAGGTCTGCAAAGTAGGGACCGGCAACTTTTCACATTCACAATTCCTTTTCATTAGCCTTCTTAGCTAGAGTGAATTAAATTTTGTAACATCTGGAAGACTTCAACCCCTGTATTCTTTTCTTATTTGGATGGATAGCATTTATGAAGCTGGAATAATTGCAGGGATGATGATATTTAATCAAAATATTTAAACTCTTAAGCTTTTTGGAGAGGCCAAGAAAAGGGCATTTGGGTTCCCCATACTGATAGTTAAAGTGCGTTACTACGAACTCATGGTTGTAAATGGTGCCTTAAGAGCTTTGATATTAATGAGGTGCATCTTCCTGCAACATAGAAAGCAGCATATTCTTAATATTCTTAATTTACTCAGCTGTTTCCTGAGTGAGCAATATGAATTGTGAACACAACATTTGGAGGTCATAAGTGAACCAGATATTATGGATTATAATTGGCATTTCTAATTATTTTTCAACACTTTTCTTGTGTGTGTAAATAGTCCAATCTGGGACCATCACATTGCACACATTTACTGTATCCTATTTTTCTAAAGGTAGGGTTCTATGTCTTTTTTCAACCAAACCTCTCCTTTGTATTGGTTTTAGTGATCTTGAAACCTCAGATCCACTCAGACTGCTAGTTCAAAACTCATCATGTAAATTGCCCTGCATTCTGATTCATGCTGATGGTATTCCAACTCTTGTAGCAGTAGCTAGTGATGTTGGAGGGCAACCAGGCAGGCTGTGGAAATACCAAAATATCAAGGCCAATTCTTTCTGTGCTCCATGCTAAGCTAGCTTCCTATCTAGTTTATAACTATGCTTCTCCATGAATTTTTTTTTCTTCTAGAAAAGGCTTCTGCCTAAGAATCAATTGCTATTTCCATCATGATTTGCTCTTTGTGTTACCATAAGCTTACATGAAAGCATGCATGTAATAAACTATAATTAGTTGAGACTGGAATTTGAAGCCATATGTTAACCTTCTCACATGACATCTGAGAATATAAGAGCAGTCAAGTGATATGATAACATTATGCTAGTCCTTAGATGGTCTAGGCTGACTTGATACCAGATATGAAGTCTCTAGCCATATTTATCTGCATATTTCAAAGTACTAGTGAGAGGTGGGTACATCTTACTGCTTCTCTTAACAGTGAGCATTTGCTGGTGATATTGCTGGTGATATTGAATTGGGTAGAATATTGAATAAAATATTTTTAGGTAGACAAAACTCATGGATTTCCTCAAAAGATCGGAGGCAGTAAGATGACGTGGAGCAGCAACAGCTATTGCATAGACTTCCAACGTATGAGATTAATTTTCTGTTTTAATTTGACTTGGGCATACGTTTTAATCAACACCAATTCTGAACCATTGGTTTGGCCCAAGCCAACTTCCCCCCTTTTGATTCTTGATTTGTAGATAAAGGGCTAATATTGCTGGGTTTAAGCTGTGGCATTTTTTTCAGATGGGAATGCATTTTCTTTTTAGCTTATCCCTTTCTAATCTGCTGAAATTTCTAACAGGGCTGTCAGTACAAAATAGTTACTATTGGAACCACATCAGTTGCATTGTTGTCAAACATTGTTGTGTTTGATTTTCAACAGTAAGTAAATTGCAGGCAACATATTTTATTCTGACTTGTGGAGGGTGGATCACAGACCCCCTTTGGTGATTTGCTTCCTCCATGGTGCTATTGGAGTCTCTGTGTCTCAGCCAGGTTCTCTTGGTTATTTGTTTTACTTCCGGACAACTGGTATACAGTCTGGATAACGTTTTCTCCCCTCCTTATGAGGACAGGATGAGCCTGACCTGTGCCTTTTCCTATGCTCAGAAAACTTACTTTAGGATTAAATTTGAACCTGCCACGAAGTTTGAATACAGAGGTAAGACTCAAACATTGGTAATAATAGGGTGTATATGTACACTTGTTTTGAACCTTAAATTTGGACTGATTGTGAGGTAGAGGTATTCATTTTATCTCAGATATCAAATCACAAAGTACATATTAAATTGTGATTCATGTCTTTATGAGGCAAACACTGTAAAATAAGTAAAACTAATCTGAACATACATGTTTCTTACTTCAGAGAGATATCCAACTGAAATTTAGTCTCTTGCATCCAAAGTCTTTAAATGAGAGTCTTTGAAATGAGAATTCAGTATACTGTTTTTGATTAAATGAATCTTTGCTGTATTTCAAAAGCATGCAAATACTTCATGTCCATAAAAGATTAGGAACAGAACAAGCAAACCTCCATGCAACTGGCAGTGATGCTGTAATTGTATAATTTTCAGCTCCTTTTAATTAATTGCTTGATTTCAGTGACCATCCAAAGTTTATGATTAAAATGTATTGCTTCTCCAAATCTCTCCATAATTCTACTTGCTTATTTTTCACTGTTGCTTTCTTTCATTAATGTGCTAAACTAGTTATCTGAAACAAATAATGGAACTGACTAATACTATATTGCCAAAATAATTGGTTATATCAGTTGGAGAAGAAAATACCTTAACAGACCCTCTCTGTATTGTTGAGATGTTCCTGAACTTTCCTTGTCTTATAATCCCTTGCCTTCTGCTCTGGGTTTTCTTCCCTCTCTACTGTTTTCACCAACAACAACGTTTTAATTCAGATTCTCCTATTTGTTTCTCAGGCAGAGAATCTGACCAACAGGCAGCTACCACATCCAGATGGATCTGATCTAGTTATTAAAATTCAATGAAACAGCCTGGCAGTTTGAGTGAAATGAACAGAAATTCTTTTGTGCTCTTTGGTGAGATTTGCATAAGGAGTTTGTCATGATTCTTTAATAGAAGAAATAGTGGTGATAATACGGAAGCTACCTGCATGCCTTATTTCAGCTTCTAGATGAACACCAAGAGGGGAGTCCTGCTTGGGGTTTATTATAGGGGTCCAAATTCTCCCCCCTTGACAGTTTTGAGAACTATGTTACAGCTGATATCATTTATCAGCCAATCTCTGAGTACAGATGCTATAACATAAACTCTATTTTGCATGACTCCATCTCTTGAGCCTCCTATGGTACTTGAAAGCTGGTGGCCAAATTCTGTTAGATTTCCTTCCTCTGTTTCTGTTCCCATGTCTGAGAGAAGACTTCTAATTTATTAAAGTTTGTTATTCTGTGTTATATTTATATCTATATATTTTTATCTTGCAATTGTATTGTATTTATTTATACAAGGTTTTTTTCCCCCCCCTTTTTGTAGTGATACTTTACATTTGAAACAGGGACTTGTACAGGGACTTGTAACAGGGACTTGTACCAAGGCTTTAAAGGAAGGTTATATGAGCTCGGAACCGGTGGTGCCAGAATCCTGGTGCTCGTATATTTGGTCTAGTATCTTTCTAGTGTTACACCGAGTCTTAACAAGATAGAGAGCTTGTTCAGAGATGAAGAATACCCTTTTGAAAGTTAGGTTTCCAGTAAAAAGATAGAAGGGGGCTGAATAAAGCGTGTAGCCAAAGGTATATAAACTGGCCAGCTGAGATAGAGGTTTCTATCTAAGTGCCATTGAGGCCCACTGTATCTAAAGTTTTGGAGAGTTCCCCTTAGCAGGCACCTGTGAATTGAATGGTAATACAAAAGGAATCCTTCTCTTCAGTTCATTTGTTTGAGGTTTGCACAAGAACATTCCCAATATTCTCTATAAATGAATAGAAAGGTGGTACGTAGAGTTCCTGCCACAAGCATCAAAATATTTTGGCACATATGGCTCTGGATTTTTGGTGATGTTTAAAGTAGTTTTGATGGACTAAGAAAATGGAAACCTTTAACATATACTCTTGATAACCTAATCACTTAGGTTCATTCCACTGGATAGTTTCTAAGATTCAGTGGATCAGGGACTGGTCATCACCAGTAGGCCTGAAGAAGGAACCAAAAAGGAAGTGTCCGGAGAAAAGTTTTATGATATTTTGAGTTAATTTTCTGTTTCAGCCCTCACTCCACCTCTCCTCAGGACAAGGCATTTATACTGCTGCATGCTTGACAGTACCCTTCTCATATAAACTTTTATTTTGCTCATATACTTGTGTTTTTCAATTTTATCTCCTCTTAATGTATTATCATTAAATTCAGATGGCCATTTTTCCTTCTGGCCTCAAGACACTTTTGTCTCTCTTGCTTAAAAGAAATATGATAAAGGTTTGAAAGTCTTAATAAAAATACCTGTTGCTTGTTGCCTTGGTTTGTGAATTGAAGGAGTGGACCAGCCCGGCTTTGTTCTTTGCTAAGGCAATTTACATTTCCTGTGTTATCAGATTCTAATGTCAGCTTAGTGGCTTGATTAAGTTGGTAAGAACTGGAGGAGAGACACAGAGTCCTTATCTTGCATTAATATAGTGGCTTCAAGACAAAAGAGGACTAGCAGCTAACAAGAGCAAAACATGGCCAAAACAAATACTTAATATTTTAATGGGTCTTAAAAATAAAATCCTACGCTAATCCCAGTTCATTGATTTTGCCAATCAAAGGGATGGGTTGAGGTAGATGAACGTTTGTCATAAGGAGCTTTAAGAAACTTAAAACAAATGTGATCCTGCAGTATGATATACTCTGCCTTAAAGCACTATAGAAAATATCTCTGTGTACAGCAGAGGTGGCATTCAGCAGGTTCTGACCAGTTCTGGAGAAACGGTAGCGGAAATTCTGAGTAGTTCAGAGAACCGGCAAATAGCGCCTCTGACTGGCCCCGCCCCCATCTATTCTCTGCCTCCCGAGTCCCAGCTGATCGGCTGGGTCTTATTTTGTTGTCCTGCACAGGAGAACGGAGCTGGAAAGCAGGTTAGTGGGGTGGGGAGAGAATGGGGATTTTGCAGTATCCTTCCCCTGCCATGCCCACCAAGCCATGCCCATAGAACCGGTAGTAAAAAATATTGAATCCCACCACTGGTGTCCAGAATAGATAAGGAGAAAGAAAATGGTGCCCAAGACCTTTAAAATGTTGCCCACAATATTTTAGGCTAGCACTAAAACATTTGCAAGGAGAAAATTATGGCAAACCAATTTGGAAGAAATTTAACAATATCAGCCCAAGAAGGGTAGGTGGGATAGTAATCAAGCTGACTGATACCAGACATACAACTTGCAGAAAAAAATGTCAGTGGATGATTTAAAAAAAAAACCACATTAAAAAAACTGTTAAAGAGTGGAACTGGATCAGTGATTGAACATTGTTAGGAATGCCGTATCACTACAGTTTTATCTTTACTATTTTTTTGGTTCTCAAAAAATTAAAAATGAGTTTACGCTTCAACCTGTTTTTTAATTTTGGTGTTAATGAATTTATCTTGATGGCACTGTAGAACCATGGAAATAACATACAGGTAATCCTTGACTTACAGCCATTCATTTAGTGACCATTTGAAGTTACAGTGGTTCTGAAAAAAGTGACATGACCAGTTTTCACAGAACTGTTGCAGCATTCCCAAGACTGTGGGGGGCTCTTGGCAATTCAACTGGTAATGGGCTCATGTGATCACTTTTTAAAACCTTCTGACAAGCAAAGTCAACGGGGAAAGCCAAATTCACTTAACAATCGTGTTACTAACTTAACAATTCACAAAACAACTGTATCAAGAAAGGTCGTAACATGAGGCAAAACTCACTTAACAATTACTTAGCAACAGAAATTTTGGGCTCACTTGTGGTCATAAGTCAAGGACTGTATAGAGCATTGTCACAGTAGGGAAGCAAAACATGCTGGAGCTCACAAGGACAAAAGAAACAGTTTCACAGGCTGAGAGTTCAGTTGTGAAAAATTAAACTCCACATAGCAAAAAATTAAACTCCACATAGCACAGAAGAAAAATATCAGATCTCGCTTACCTGCAGTCCCAAAGCAATATCAGTTGCTCAGTTTGGGCATTTTTAAATGATCTCTGGAAACTCACCAGGACTGAAGAATGTTTGTAGATAGCATCTTCTGAAGCTTAAAAAAAAAACCCTCAAAGGGCATGTGTACATGCACTAAGTATATACTATATGAATGCACACATAGACATTTATTATACATTTAGAAGATTAATAGAGTTGGAAGGGACCTTGATGTTTATTGATTTACATTCCTCCTTTATTTTGCATGATTCAACTGAGCATAGATAATGGCTTCACTTCTCTTACCCCCCACAATAACAACCTTGTTTGGGCTAAGAGAGAGTAACTGCCCAAAGTCTCTCCACTGGCTTTCATCTTTTTATCTAAGGCAGAATTAAAATTCAGAGTCCATCAATTTCTAGTCCAGCACTTCATCCATTACACCAAAGTTGTTCTCTAGATGTCACCTCTAGGGTTAATTATTCAAACAGAAAGAGCACATAGCTCTGATCCTGGCAGGGTTTAGTAATTTACCTCCACTTTGATTTTTTTTGTTTAATTTCTGAAAGAACAAATTATAAACAAATGCAAAAATTGTATTGCCATTACAACTCCAATGGCCATCAAATGAACAGGGATATTTTAGAACACTTCATTCTGTGATTATTTGTTGTTTCCTGGCTCAACACAAGATGGAGCAATCACTCTTAGAAGAAAAGAATAAGATTGCAAATATAGGCAAGCTACATACAATACTCTGGAATTGTACCTTCCTTTCTCTTCTTATATTAAGGCAATGTTGTCTTAAGTATTGTACAAAAAATTGAATTTCTGACTTTTGGCTTGACTCTGTAATCTTATTTATGTTGATTGTAAGGAGAAAGTCAGAATCTGAACCAGGGTTTAACTTTATGGTGAATATTATGTGTTAATCATATAACATTGAAAACAGAATATGTGCAAAGTCACTTCTAAATATAGTAACTTGGAGCAGAGTACTGTACACTACAGATTAAGGCTTTTAATTGAAGATGAAATTTCTAAAGAGAAACGCTGGTGCCCTCTTTTTCAGAAATCAACCATCAAAAGGGGGGTGGGAAATCCCAACTGCATTATTGCCAAAAATAGAGGGCATAGAACTCTTCTATTTCTGATCTTAATGTTGTAATACTTAAAGCAAACAAGTAAAGAATTCAAAGGACAGTTAAACACACGAAGCTACAGAACTGAATTTTCCATCTATAAATCAAATGGTTATTGCATGTTTTTTCTTTCTTGTTTATCCCTTGAGCTATCGGGATGAGTGTTCTCCTTTCTACCTTTTATTTCAAGTTTTCATGCTGTTGCTTGTCAAATTTCAAGCAGACAAAACTGACCCAGCTGCAAGAGCTAAAAGTATCCCAAGTGTCACTGGACAGAGAAGCTGCAAAGAAGGAGCAGAATCAATCTCCCCTATCCTTGACTTTTTGAGTGCTGTGTATGGAGAGGTTATGGTCAAGAATGCCTAGCAATTAAAAAGAATAATTCCAGGAAGAGTGAGGAGAAACTTAACTGTTTGAGATAGAATAGGATCCCGCCTGTGTCTAATTCAAACATTTTCTGATTTGATATCATTGCGCACCCCCTCCATATCCAAATAGCAGAAAGTACAAAGGCAGGAATTGGTTTTATTTGGTTTAGAGGGCAACAAGCAAATGAATTGTATATCTGCTTATATCTCCCCAACAAGCAGTATATGGGAAGCCAATAGGCATCCCCAAGGAGAGAGCAAATCTCTGAAGAGTAGAATAGGCCAAAGAGCAACCACTTAATTTTTCCTGATACCGTGTATTGACATTTCAGGGAAACTAGTTACAAATGTGGAGATTCATGCATTTATTTCTTGCATTTCTATACCGCCTAATCTTTCTTTGGGTGACTTACACACAACATTGCCTTACAGCTGTATTTTGTGTGAATATTGTTGAGTTGTTAGGATTGCCAAGTGAAGGTTCACTTGGGCCTGAATGTTAATAAAGATTTGTCAGTCCTGCTCAATATAAGCACCTGACACAAAGCCAGTGGTGTTTTTATTCTGCAAACCTGCCCTTTTAGCATTGTCCCAAAGAGCTTGGCTGTCTCAGGCAACACAGGGCATACAAGAAGCTCTGAAGCTGGGGCAAGTATGCCTTGTGTCTTGCAAGATAACCAGCTGTCCAAAGAGGGCCTTGCCCCTAAATCCAAGGATCCTTATTGCCTCAGCTAATGATATCTTCCCTTGGCTGAATGGCATTGAGCCATCATTCTAAGTGGAACTACATGACTGTGGATGGGTCAGGAAGTAAGTTTAATTCAAATTGGCATGATGGCTCTTTCCATAACTAGAATAACCTCATGACATACATGAGACAGGGCACCTGAATGCTACTTACAGCTCCCTCTTTGATCTCAGCTTTGGTAATCTCTAGGGATGAAGACTTGGTACAATCACAAGTTAGTGGAATCCATTTTAGTACAAGAGTAGCCTCTCTTTTTCCCTGCCTGCCTGCCTCTAAGTAAAGGCCAATTTAAGTAAGCATAAACATAAAAAGTTTTCAAGCTAAATAGCCAGGTTCGTTTGCAAATGCTTGCAAAATATGACTGTGCTGTTTCAAGCGAGATGATTCTAAGCAGCTTACTGATTCCTACCCATAAAAATGTAGTTGCTCTTCATTTTAATATTCAAGATATCTGGATGAGCTGGTTAAAATAAAATTAAAACAAGGTCCAGAGACACCCCATTTATCTTTCACAACTGGGACCTCAGATTTCTCTTTTAATTCTCCAGAGCATGAAGATCCCTGAATTAACTTACAATATCTAATCCTCTAACAAACAAACCCTTGTTTGTTCCCCAGAGGGAGATACTTTTTCAGACTAGGAGCCTTCAGAGTCTGTTATGTTTTTTAAAAGAACTTCAGAGTTCCTCTTTAAAGAAAAAGACTTGTTTTCTTTGAGGGAAAAAAAAACTAATGGTTTTTCTCCAACTCTGATTCTCCTTAAATAGCACTTGTCTAGTGAAAGGATTGGACAAGCATTCCTAAACTATTAATTTCTCTCTAAAGAGTGGGATACAGAAAATTAGGCCTGCCTCCTTCAGCAACCAGTTCTCATTGTTTAGTTTTCTTTGAGGTTTAACTGACTCTAGACCTTCATCTAAATTCAGCTCCCCAACCTTCAGTTTAAAGACAAAGCTTTTACACCACATCCTTGTGTAAAAGATTGTATAATTGTCGTCCCAGAGAAAAGAGGGGGGCTCAAACCCTGTGCCATATGTAGTTCTTTGCTCACGTCAATGAACAGCCACAGGCCTTGTCCTCAAGCATCTGGTATCTCCCAAAAAAGGAAATGGGCTGGACTCTTGAGACAACCGTCAACTTTAGCATTTTCCACTTTGGAAGCGAGCTGCTTATTTGAGGCCTCCTATCTTTTCTGCCTTCCAGGCAACAGCAGCTGCATTGATTCGCCCCCAATTGGCCTGTTCTTTCATACTGTATCCATCCCAGGAAGAATAGCTCAAAGCACATCAGTTTCCCTCAACTTGTCAATTTTCAGATGTGTTGGGATGGATCTGTTGCTCCTGGAATTCCCAGATTTGTTATTCTAACAGTTGGTAGGCTGTTCTTGAATATACCCTCCACACTTCACTACATTTTGCTGGATTCGCACCTATCTATTAAGGGCAGAATATTGGTTTCATATGTTCTGTGTACCAAAGCAATCTGGAAGAAACAACCATTTATTTTATTTGTCAAGCAAATATTAGATAACAGGTATAAGCATGGTTATGAATACATCAAATGGATACCAATAAAAAAGAAACAATACGACAGGGATGGTAGGCACATTGGTGCACTTATGTACAATGGCTTGGTGTAACGTGTGCAGGGGATTTGTGTGGCTCAGCAAATGAGTCTCAGTTTGCCGACAAGGAACTGTATTCTCCAACCTTGTGGATCCAAACCTGCCCTCAACAGCTTGAGAAAGGATCTGTCAGAAATCCTGCTGCTTTGTCTCTTCTGGCTCTAAAAGGCTTTCTCTGGAAGTTTTCCAATTCATAGAAAACTGGAAGTTTAATCATTCCAAGAGAGCAAGTGAGGAGAGCTGGGCCAACCAGCTTGGGCTAATTAAAGTCAATGTTAGCCTCTCAAGGGGCTGGTGGTCTTCTCACATGTGTTAAGTACGGCAAACTACCTCACTTTTCCAGTTCACCTGTGGCTGGTATCAGACTGATTTTGGAGGTGGGGGGTGGGGGAGACCAGGGGTGGGATTCTACAAGTTTGCACCTATTTGCTAGAACTGGTTGTTAACATTCTAAGGAGTTTGGAGAACCGGTTGTTCGAAGAAATTACTGGCCTAATCCTGTAAGGAAGGCAGGAAGGAAACATTCTGGTGTTGCTTACAGAAACCGTCTCCCCATTAACCCTGATTACATTCTTGGCAGGACTAGACTTCCTGTCTCAGGAACTTCTCTGGAGTTTTTTTCCTCCTTTGCTGGTATTTTGCTTGTGTGGAGTGACCATTCAAAGTTACAATGGCACTGAAAAAAGTGACTTATGACCATTTTTCACACTTACAACTGTTGCAGCAGTCATGAGAGGCCAGGCGAGGAGATGCTTACTTCGATGTGAGAGATGTTGAGTTGGCTACACCCAGCCAATAACATGACCACCAATCCATGCCCACCCAGTCACGACCAAGCCACTCCCACTACCTAAGCCATGCCCACAGAACCAGTTGTTAAAAAAAAATTGAATCCCAACCCTGGAGGAGACCTCAAGATCTTGTTTGTTGTGCTTGGCCAGTTTTCCTCTTTCAAATTATCATCTTGAATGTAATTTGTGATTCATTTGCCAAAGAAAAAGTACTGGATCTTTTGGCCTGAAAGCTTTGGAGCAGGATGTAAGGGTGATCTGCATTACCCGAGTTTATTAATTATACTCTGCCTATGCTCAGAGGTATTCTAAAATTCTTCTCTTTCCATATGCCGGAGGGGAACCTCTGGTAAATAAGTCTCATGCCAATTTGACCATGGCCTTGCACACACCACGCTTTGGCCTAGGGCACTGAGTCTGTTCAAGGAAGCTCCTCACACAGTGTCTTCCAAGACCAGGATTTCCTGTAAGGACAGTGTAGAAAGACAAAGCAGCATTAGGCCATTGATGCATGCAGAGCCATAGGGTCCTGTGTCCCGTCAGGCCCTCAGCAGAACAATGAGAGACCAGATCTCCTGTGGATGGCAAGAGCTGGAACTTGGAGTGAGGAAATGATTGTATATGTGCCAGCATCAAGAGAGGAAGTAGGAGTGAAGCTCCTGCGGGGTAAGATGCCTGTGGTTGGCTGATTTTGTTATCTCCATACTGTTTCATGGGAAAGGCCCTGTAGGCAGCAGCTGCAACAAGAACTGAGCCTTAGTTTGCCAAATTTTGACTGCCTGCCAGGTGGGGCAAAAGAGGAGTTTTGAGCCTAGGGAAACAGAATGAGGGTTCAGTCTAGAAAAAGAGCTTCATAAACAGAGTGTCCCAGAAAATGCTTTGCATCATCACAGCTCGCCCTCAACATCTCTAGGATTAGAGAATAATAATTTCCAGGCAATATCAAGGTTCAATATACTCATAATCATTTTGCATTTGAGAGTATTATAGACCAGAGAAACCAATATAGTATTGTTTGTGGATGTTGCTCCTTTGTATTTATGATGTAACTTGAGGCCTTCCCCCAAATTTGCCAAGCTGTAACTCCTAGGACTGCTGGGAGTTGTAGTTCAATAGCATCTGGAAGGGCATAGGCTTGCTTTCATGAGCTTCTCCTGTCTGAAAAAATTTATCAATCTTGGGAAGTTATTTCTGCAACAAAGAGGTTGTCCTTTGAAGGGAAACTAGTAACCAGTTAACAATTTTACCAGCTGACTGCCAAATCTAATAAGCATCATAAAAACAAGAAATCAAATCAACAATAATTGTAGAAGTTTTGCTTGAATGAAAGAAGGAAAAGAGCAGGACCGCATTTACCATATCACATAAAATTAAACATGGTGTATAACATCAAACAAAATACATTAGAATCAACAGAACCAAAGGGAGAAATTGAAAGGGAATGAAATGGGGAGAGAATTACATGCAAAGAAATAAATCTGAAAATGTGTTCAGGTCTCCACATGTCCAAATGTTCATCTAAACCAGGGGTCTTCAAACTTGACAGCTGTAAGACTTGTGGACTTTAACTCCCAGAATTCCTCCTCCGGTCATGTTGGCTCAGGAATTCTGGGGTTGAAGTCCACAAGTCTTAAACTTGCCAAGTTTGGGAACCCTTGATCTAAGCCATTGAAAAACTGTAGATCGGTTGGGCAGCCTTCAGGAGTTATGTTATCAGAACAGCGGGAAATGTGAGAGTAAACACTCTTAAGCCTGGGCCTTTTTTCTCCTCGATTATTTGAAATACCAACATGGAGCCAGCAGCGCTGGAACTGGGAAAGACCCCTTGCAGGTACACTGGTATCTCAGTAGGGTTCTCTTGCCATTTTTTTTTTGCCATACGTTTTTCTTGCCATAAGTTAAGATGGACCTTCCCAGAGATATTTACAACCCAATTTTCCAGCAGCCAAAAAACACTTACTGCCCATGGTCATGTGTTCATATTTCGAATGGCAATTGGCTTACATTTGTGGCTGTTCATATGACCACAGTTTTGGGTGATTTTTGCCAATTTCTGTCAAAAAACATTGGAAAGATTGGTTTGCTTAACGACCACCACATTCTCTAAACAACCTCTACATTCATTTAAAGACTGCCACAAAAAAGGTTGTAAAATTGAGTGTGGTCACATGGTGACTCATTTAACAAATACCATGCTTTATGACCATAATTACAGGCTCAGTCACAATTGCAAATTGAGGATTATCTGTAATAAAAAAATGCAGGAGAGAGATGGGAGGAAACTAAAATTGAAATAGTGCTAACCCACAGTACCTCGATTGAAGAAAGTTTTTCCATCTTTTGAATAAACCGACATACAAATCCCATGTTAATTAAAATATTTTAACAAGATCTTGAATTAAAATCTTTAAACAAGGTTCTCCTACAAGTGATGCAAAGAATTTCCTGAAAGCAAGTCATTCAGGCCAGTTTATTCAGAGGTCAGTTTTAAAAAAAAGGAGGTGGGGAAGTGATGTGGTCAACACAGCGACTGAGGGGCAAGGCTTCATTACCTTGTATTACACAATGTTCTTTCCATGAGGTCAAAAGCTGGATAAATTATACAAAGTAGTTAATCAATAGAAGCAATGATTGCATAATGCACTCCTCTGCAAAATTCAGATGTTTTTGGTGACAGATTTTGAAATACAGCATTCATATACTTCTAGCTATCACTGCATGAAATACCCAACTTTATCATGT
The DNA here is from genome assembly GCA_015471245.1 of Laticauda colubrina. Lineage (NCBI taxonomy): Eukaryota > Metazoa > Chordata > Lepidosauria > Squamata > Elapidae > Laticauda > Laticauda colubrina. Next base: position 23,728,783 of record BLBF01000021.1, on the reverse strand, counting down.
GCATCCTTCCCTGAGCATTAAGTATTGCAAGGACATGATAGGGTTGACTATATCACATAACCAGAGACTGCAATTGACAACTTTTCCATGGCATCAGATCTGTTGGGTGTAAGACTGTATGGCCTGGAGAGGAAGTGGCATTGGATAAAAAGAGCTGACCAGAACTTTCTGAGGTCACCTCAAGTACCTTTGGTATTAATCCTTCATCCTTTGGAATCCCAAGTTGCATTAACCAATTGTTTATACCTCATTTGTCAGGCAGCCTAATTATTACCAGTCAGCACAAGCCTGTTTAAGGGCCTGTAGCTGGGTGAAAATGGAAATTTAAGAGCAAGCTTCTTCTAAGACTTGGCTAAAGCTGAGCTAATAAATAGGTCCTTATACAGCCACAGAGATAGTGAATTTGAATACATGCTTTGCATACAGTATAAACAGAGAAAGAAACCAATTGTACCAAATGGTCTGCTTTGAGAAGAACTTCTGACAATCCTTGTGCAATTCTAGTCCTAACAGGATCTGCTATCTGTGATAAAGGACAAGAGGCTGCTGCTTCCAAGGCCATCTGCAGAAATGGATGGAATTGGACCAGCATGAGTCATGGAGCCATGTCCTAGGGAATATATAACCAGAGGTTAGGAGGAAGTCTAGGAAAGGTGGGGAAGAATGTGGTCCACCAATAGAAGGACATAGTTGGGGAGTCCAGGAGGAACAGCAAAGGGGGTGACCCTGCTGCTTCTCCACACTTCCACCACTCCTTGTCTGTGATCTTAATTTCCTCCTTCTGCCAGATGGTAGATCTGGCTTAGGAAGCAGTATAAAGCCCCTGTCACACTGAACCAACGGATGCAAAGATGTAAAATGGACAAAAAAGCTTGCCATCCGTTGGAAAACGCGATGCATCCGTTGTGTACTCACTGCGTACGTCTTTCATACGCTCTATCCGTCAAACAACTGCCTACTGCTATTTCATCTGCTCAAAAAGCTTTGAGCTGCACAAAACTTTTTGAGCGGATGAACTTTCCGCCACGTACGATCTACATCTGCGACACATATGGCCAACAAACATTCTACGTATGTTGTCATCCGTTACACGTCCGATGTATCCTCTCGGCATCCTCTGGACATCCGTGCAACTCACATCCGCTCCAGCGGAAAGCGGAAAGAGGGAGGAAGCGAAAGGTACGCGGAACATCCACACAGCGTTAGTAGCACAAACATAGAAAGGATTTAAGCGGATGCATCTCGTATATAAAGCATTAAAACAGACAAAACGTTTGTATATGGGATGTATCTCGGATATTTAGGATGTCTGGAGGATGTCTAGAGTATGTGGAAGGACACCGAGTGGAAAACCGACATTTCCTATAAAAAGGGGAAGGAAATCACCTGGATCTCACTTTCAGTCCAGCAGCCCCGGTGTGAAGACCTCTTCAGCCTTGCTCTTGCTCTTCCACATCATCCGTTGATCTCCACCATGGATCATTGCACACTCCTTTTGGTAGCCACCATCATTCAACACCAGAACCAAGCCCTGTTCAGACTGTTTCACCTTTTCAACGCAAAGAGAAGGAGACGTCCAAGAACTGTCTGGGTCCGACGATGAATTGAGAGAAGAGCGGATTTTGGACTGTATGACAAGCTGATGGTGGAGCTGAGGAATGAAGACACTCGTGCATTCCAGCACTTCATGAGGATGCCACCAGCCATGTTTGACGAAGTTGTGGAGCGTCTGAGACCCAGGTTGACCAAGGCAAACACCAACTTCCGTCCCAGCCTGGACCCTGGACTGAAGGTGGCACTGACACTGCGCCACCTGGCTTCTGGGACCACGAACAGAAACATGCAGTATGCCTGGAGATTGCCACACAACACCATCAGCATCGTGGTCAGAGAAGTGGTGCAGGCCATCATCGAAGAATACGTGGAGGAGCTCCTCCAGTGCCCCTCCACTGAAGAAGGCTGGAGGAAAGTTGCAGAGCAGTGGTATTAGAGGTGGAACTTTCCCTACACCGATGGAGCCATAGATGGGAAGCACATGGCCTGCAAAGCTCCACCCAACTCAGGGTCCAATTATTTCAACTACAAGGGCTTCTTCAGCATCTCTTTGCCATGGTTGATGCTGACTACAGGTTCATGTACATCGATGCTTCAGGCAATGGGTCAGCTTCAGATGCCCAGATATACAACGCCAGTGACCTCAAGGGTGGGCTGGAACGCAACCTCGCCTGTCCAGGGCAAGATGGGTGGTGGAGAACGCCTTTGGCATCCTGGTCAACAGGTTCCAGGTACTTCTCACCACCATGCAGCATCGCCCACAGACCGTGAGGAGCATCGTGGAAGCTTGCTGCATCCTGCACAATCTCATGCGCACCCGCTACCCAGTGTTGCAGAACAGGCTTGTGGACCATCAGCAAGGCAATGGGGACATGGAGCCTGGTGAATGGAGGCAAGGACTAAACCTGATAGACACTGTGGATGTGCAAGGCCACAACAGAGCTTCACGTGGAGAGAAGAAGCAGCGCAACCTCCTGAAACACTGGTGCAACTCCCCAGCTGGAGCAGTGGAGTGACAAGACAGGATGGTAGATGCTTAATGGATGCTTCCTTCAGCCTGTCTCATCACACCGATGAGATTGTGCCATGTATGTTGAGTGGCCTTACAATGAATAGGGCATTAATAAAGAGTTTTATGTTGAAATGTGTGGATCAATGATTAAATTATTATTGATAATAAAGGGCCATATGTGTGGCAGCTGGGAGGGTGGACCATACAGTCCCACTATGCTTGCACTGGAGGTTAATCTATCCCACAACTATCCTTATCCCACAGCTATCCCTGCCCATCCCACAGCTATCCTTACCAATCCCACAAGCATGCAAAGGCTTAACTCTTTTTTCAAAGTTTCCCCCAACACTTTATTAAGTAAAAAAAATGAACCAAGTGTGTGAAGCAAAAATAACCTTTATTAATAACAAACTGTATGACTTTATTAAAAAGCAAAATGACCCAAGTAAAGTGTCTTAAGCAAAGATAAGGTGAACAGGTAACAACTCAGTCTCTGGCACTCTTTTCAGTCACTCTGAGGCGTGCCCATGGTCTCAGATGTAAAGAGGCCAGGGACTGTGGAGGTGGCTGTTGCTGGAGTGCTGGTCTGAGGTGCCATTGGGGTGCCTGGCCCCGAGAGTACAACAGGAGATGGTGTGTGCAGGAAGCTCTCAGAGAGCTGACTCAGTCCCGTGAGGTTGAGAGGCCCTTCATCAAGGACCTGGGATGTGAGGCCCAACACTGATGACAGATGTTCTGAGGAAGGGCTTGGATGTGGGGTGGAGGAAGGAGGAGTGTAGGGGCTGTCTGGTCTGCAGCTGGGTGAGGTGAGGCATCTGTGGCGTCTGTGGCATCCGAGGAACCTGGGCCTGGACTGGGAAGGGCTGCCTCTGCTGTGGGAAGTCCTGGTAGTGGTAGGCGAGGGGCTGCTGAAATCCGTGGAAGGGCTGTGACATCGGCTGGGGTGGAGGAGCAGACCTGGAGTGGGTAGCAGCAGGTTCAGCTGGGCCTGGAGGGTGGTGCAGAAGAGCTGTGATCTTCTCCTTCATCGCCTGGTACTGGGCCTCGGGCATGTCCATGAGGGTCTGGCTCACGTTGGTGATGAAGGGCTTGCAGTTGGAGGATGGTATGTTGAAGTGGACCAGCTGGGAGAGGAGATCTGTGCTGGCTTTTATTGTGTCCCTGATCTCCAAGAGGACAGTGTGGCTCTGTCCCTCCAGTCTGCCTCTCTGCCTGCTTCCTGTGGAGGTGGAGCTGGGGGTGGGTGTGGGTTGGTCTCTGGTAGCTGCCTCTTCTTGCTCCATCTGAGACATGGGATCCTCCACGTCCTCTGGCACAGGGAGTGCAGCTGTGTGTGTGGGGGTCTCTGTCGTGGGGCCCTCCAAAGTCATCTGCCTGGACACGGCTGCTGTCTCCTGGCTGGAAGAGGAGTGGCTCTCTGTGGGCTGTCTGAGGGAGAGGGTTGACAGAGGGGCTGCTCCTCGGTGGCGGATCTCACCCTCCAGGAAGCTGCACCTGGCCATGACATAGGTCTCCCGGTCAGTTAGCTTGACAGCGGCCTGCCTGGATCTCTTCAGGTGCAGCTTGCCATACCAGGTGTGCATATGCTTCCACCATCCAAGGAGGACATCTGAAGTGTCTTTTCTCTCCATGCTGCCTGCTTCCGCTTGGTGTCGCGATAGAGCCTGTGGCCCTTCCTCCACAGGTACTCGTTCTCCCTCAGCCATTCCAGCACCTCCTCCTCATGGTCCTCGGAAATGGAGTACTGTTTCCTCTCTCCCTTCTCCTTGCCTTGCCTCTTCCTCCCTCTGGCAGGGGCTTCAGGGCCTTCAGCAGCAGGGCTTTGAGGCCCTTGGGGCTAGTCCACCACAGCACCAGCAGCAGGAGAAGCAGAAGCAGCAGCAGCAGCAGCAGCAGCAACACCAGCAGCAGCACCAGCAGGAGAAGCACCAGCAGCAGCAGCAGCAGCAGCAGCAGCAGCTTCAGAGTCAGCGCCAGGGGATGGGATGGTGGTTCTGTCCTTCTTGCCAGAGCTGGCAGGAGTAGGCACAGGCTTCTTCTTCTTCCGCATGGTGCTCTCTCAAGATGTCTCCGGCAGCAGGTCTTTCCTCTGAATGGTGACCTGCTTGTGAGCTGCATCCTTTTATATCCACAGACCTTACGCAATTCATCCTCCCCGCATGCGCAGTGAATGCTTTGCATCCGCTAGGCATCCGCTATGCATCCTATAGGCGTCCATGATGCATCCGCGTCATCCGCTATGCATCCGTTCCTTCTGCTACGCGTCCACTTCACTGTTCTCCCCCTGAAGCCCTTCGGATGTGTCATCTGCTTCCATCCGCTTTCATCCGCTAGGCTTCCTACGAATGTCTGCTTTACATCCCCACTGCATCCTCCCCACGTCCGTTCCTTTCCGTTGTTGTCTGCTCTTTTTATGCAAATTTGGGGCACTTTTGAGAGCGGATAACAACGGATGGAAATTTTGCTCGTCCGCTGTGTCCTTTTTACATACGTTTTGCATCCGTCGGCCAGTGTGACCTAGCCTTAAATTGCAGGGTTTCCTATGGGGTAATTTGTAGGATATTGGGAGTGGAAGTACAATATCTTGGTTCTCAGTTACTTTGAAAGTCATCAAATTTGGTACTCAAAGCATTTTGATGTGAAAATATTGTCCCGGTACTCATTGTTTTGTTTGGTACTCAACACACAAGCTAGAACATGTCCGTGTCTGCTAGCTTATGACTCACTACATTATTCCTTAAGGGAAAAATTAATCATTTTTGGTATTCATCATGTGAACCAAAAAATGATCAAGATATCACTGTACTGTTAAGTAGCTTACCTGGGAAGAGAATGTCAATCCAATTTGCCATGAAAATAATATTAACATGATAAACAATATGATATTCTTCTTCCACATCATTGTTAATGCACATTTTTAGACCAGTGTTTCTCCACCTCAACTTTAAGATGTATAGGCACGCTGGCTGGCTATTTGTGGGAACTGAAGTTCACCCATCTTAAAATTACAGAGGTTGAGAAACAAGTTTTAGAAATTGTGCTGATCATTAACCTCTGCTGTGAATCCCCCATGCCTTCTTGCTCCAACTCCTTTTTAAAAAGTTCCTTGATATATGGAATGTTCTGAGAAATTAACTGGTTTCCAATGAACGTTTTGCAGGCAGTTGGAAGTGGGCCCAGTAAGCCTCAGCCACAAGCTTGGTCTTCATTAAATTAAAGGAAGGCATTCCAGTCCTATTTGTAATTTGGCAGGAATCAAAGCAATCAGGTTTTTCAGAGGGCCATCTTGTGATTTTGTGCTACAATCATTTCTTTTATTTCTGCTAACTATATAGGAGGAGGCATTAGCAAACTTGGGGGTTATGCTGGTTAGATGGAAGGGTATGAATGGGAATGCTTGGGTGGGGTGGAGTGGGGGAATACAATGAAGTGGATAAAATCTCTTATTGTTGCTATCCGTTCTGTAGCTTGGACTCTATAAAATGTATTGACTTTCTGCATAATTTATTTGAATACACACACACACACCCCTGTATCTTGTGTTTGTTATCTCCTGGAAGTTTTAATTCTGTGGGCCAATAGTATCTTCTCTGTTTTTTAAAGATCAGTGCCCTACAATCATTGATAGACACTCATGTTTGTTTTATTATATGCAAAAAACCCAACAGCCATCAATAAATTTGAAAAATATTCTGTACAGTACATGGTACATGGCAAAGTTGTGCATGATCTTCAAGTGTCCATGAATTTTTGTTTTTATCCACACAGGAAAACAATACAGATCACTTGATGTCCATGTGTAAATGGGCCATCTCATATGCTGCAAATGCTACATACAAATTTTTCATTTGGTTTAAAATTATTTGCCAAGAGCTGGCTTACATAATTAAGTGCAGTATCATATGGTTCCTATTATGCAAATCGCTTTTGATTGCAACTTATTTGCTGCATTTTGGATTGCTGACTGCAAATCCCTGCATCCACAGAAAAGTATAATGGTGGCATAAACCAGTATTTATAGGCTACCATAGTAGCCTATCTATAGTATTTCATTGACACAGCAGGTATTAACATCGAGTGGCAACACATGCACGTGTTAACTACTGGTGAACAGAACCAAATACAAAGAAATACTGGTAGTCCTCGAGTTATGACCACAATTGAGCCCAAAATTTATATTGCTAAGTGAAACACTGAAGTGAGTTTGCCCCATTTTACGACTTTTCTTGCGCCAAAGCTGTTAAGCGAATCACTGCAGTTAAGTTAGTAACACTTGTTCAGTGAATCGGGATTCCCCACTGACTTTGCTTGTCAGAAAGTCGGGAAAGATCATCGCATCCAGGACACTGCAACCATAAAGATGAACCAGTTGCCAAGTGCCTGACTTTTGATCATGCGACCGTAGGGATGCATTTGCAGAACCGTTGTAACGTTCAAGGGTCACTAAACGAACTTGTGGTCGGTAAGTTTGAGGACCACTTGCCAAATACCGTTGAAAAACCTGCGGGCACAACTACAGCGGCCCAAAAGGCACGGTCCATATTAGTTGTGTGCATTACACGATGAAATAAATCCTCGAGCACGGAACCTCTCACAAGGGCTCCTTCAGACGATTGGAATCTTCCCGGGCGCCCGAAGGCTCGGCAAGACCACCGAAGCTTCCGACGGACTGAGAGGAACAAAACGAGAGGCCGCGCTTCACCTGCTCTTGTTCCACGTTGGGCCTAGGCCTCCCGCCCCACCCACGTCCCGGCCCGCATTCTTCTGAAGGCGACTTCCTCGGGGCGTGATTGGCTGGGAGGCTGGCAAGCGCTCGCCCGTCCCTGCCCGCGTCTCGAGCGCCTCTCGGTGTATATGTTGGCGCGCGCGGGGAGAGCCGCCCCCTCTCGCCCCAACACCTCAGCACCGCGCCGCTTCTCTTCTCCCTTCTCTCTCTCTCTGCTTCCCGCCCCCCAGGCCCTTCTCTCCTTTCTCAGGCGAATCCTCTGCGAAGGCTCCGGTGCTTCCCTCAAAGAAAAGCAGAAGGTGAGCGCGCTGTTGGGAAGAGGGGGAGAGGCGCGCGCTGCTGCTCCTCCTCGCAACCCGCTCGAGCTGTTGCATCAGATGCCCGTCGGAGCGGCCGCCCGCCCGCCTTGCAAAACGGCGGAGTTGGGTGGGTTGGGTGGAGGAGGTCGTGGGGAGAAGCAAGAAGAAAAAGGAAGAGGGTCCCTTTGCTTGCCCTCTACAACTCTTCCCACTCCCCCGGCACCTCCGCGGAGGGGCCCTCCGCCGGCCGCGGAGACTTCAGAGGGACCTCCAGGAAACGTGGGCCAAAAGCTCGGGGGTCGCCCAAGGGGCGAGCGGTTGTGGGTGGGGGACGGGGCGGTGGTGAAAGGGTGCTTCTGGGCGGCTCTGGGTCCCGCGGTCGCTCGTTGGTTGGGCTTGGCCGGGGAAGCCGATAAAGTACAAGCGAGAGACAGACCCTTTTTAGGGGGCCTCTGCGGGGAAGAGAAGGCGCGGAGGGGCGGCTCAGGACGGTGGGGGGAGGAACCGGGGTTTTCGCCCAAGAAACCAGGATTGTCGTCGCTCAGCCGCTCGGCAAGCCGTTGGCTGGAAAGGCTGGGTTGTTTTATTTTGGGTGATTCGTTGTTGCCACGTGGGCTCTCTCGAAATATATAGACGTACACTGTGTGCAAGCGCGCGCGCGCTCTCGCACACACGCGCTCAGACGATCCAAGCAACACACGCGAAATCAACCCTGAAGCCGAGAACAAACAACCTGTCTACAACCCGATCTTTGAAATAAAAAAAAAAAAGGTGGGTTAAATAAAGCGCAAGTACGCGTTGGATTTTAGAGTCGACAAATTACTTAGGCAGGAGTTTTAGCTAAAATTGAATTTTGGATACCTGCTTGGACTCGTGTGGTGTGGGGCTTTTTTTGGGGGGGGGGGGGGGGTTCTGCTTAAAATGGTACCAAGTTCAAAGAGAATCGAGTCTGTCAAACTTGAACATGGGTTATAAATTGGAGGGCATCTCTGGGGATCAGAGAGGTCTTGTTGGAGAAGTCAAATAGCACCGTTTAGCATGGCAGGGATTGGGAATACGGTAAGCGATTATCTAGTACATAAGATGACCTAAATTCAATTTATTGATATTTAGCTTTTGAAATCATCAAGGTGGTCCGTACAGTTAGAAATTAGTGTTAACTCTAAACAGTGTATTTGAATCCCTTTAGTGCTGCCATACAGGTAGCCATTGACTTATGAACATAATTGGGACCCACATTTTGCAAAGCAAATTGATTGTTAAATGAATCATGCCTGATTTTTTTTATTACCTTTTTTTGCCACGATTGCTAAGGGAATCGCTGCAGTTTTAAGCAAATATAGCTTCCCCCATTGATTTGGCTTGTTGGAAGCTAGCTGGGAAGATCACAAATGGTGATCACGTGACCCCAGTACAGTGCAACCAATGCAAATACATATCAGTTGCCAAATGTCTGAATTTCAGTTAAATGATGGGAGGGGGCTGGGATGCTGCAACAGTCATAAGCACCAGGACTGATCAGAATTCCCTTTTTTCGGTGCTGTTGTAACATGGTTGTAAGTCGAGGACTACTTATAATTTTAACATTATTGTGTAAAATTGTCTGCATATCACAGATAATGGGAGGATAATTAAAAAAATAAAATAAAATTTCCCTCTAGACAAACTTGGCTCCTTTAAAAGGCAAAAAAAAAGTAATTTCAATTAACTATTTTTGCTGTCTGCTAGAGGCACCAAATATCTCAGGCTACCTACAAGGTAGGTAAAATCTACAAGGGTAGATTTTAAATTCTGGATTTTGATTTGAGAATTGATCTAGGGAAGGAGTATTCTTCTGGACAGTTTAGGGCAGCTTCCTTCACCAGGTGCCCTTTTGCACTTTTTGGAATTTTGCTCCAATTCTCAGCCAATGAAGCCAAAGGAATTTTGGAAATTTCAATGCCCACGTACATGAAAGATGGGTTAGCAGAGGGTACAGTGCCTTTGTGCATGGAATATTAGGGAATATGTGCAAGATTGCAACATATATTTCCGAATAACATTCCATGTGAATTATGTAATTTGCATCAGTTGTGTCATTTGCACAGTGAAATCATGGTATATGTGATGTCAGTCCCCCATCCCCTAATGGACAGCTGTGATTCCACTGAAGTAATTCAATGCCTCTTTCTAAATTCTTTTTCATTCTATACATTTAGCATGGTTCAGAGTGGTTACTCTGTTTCCTGCATTGTGAGCATTTTAGGCTGGTTTAAAATGTATTAATGGATTGTAATTAATCTATATTTAGTGAGGCTTTGTAGAAAATTTTTTATTTCTTTGTTGCAGGATCCAAAAAGATCTTGTCTGTGTTTGATTGCACCATGTGCAATTTAATTACTATTTAAACACTTAAAATTGATGTATTGGTTACCAAAATAGGAAAGAGATTGAAAATGGGGAGTGTGTGTATATGTATGTTTCTCTTTCCCTTCACTAATTTGTGTCCAAGGGACAGTTTTGATACTTTCCAAAACCAGCAATAGATCTGAATTTATTAATGGATAATAAGATCAGCATATCTGTTCCTTGTCTTTTGATTGCCTTCTTTAGGTATTCATCAAATAATGGCAAATTTATTTGACATCCTTCCTTCCATCACCACAATTAATAGGGCAAACATAAAGAGACTTTTCAATATTCTTTGCAAATAGAGTACCCTGTCATTTAGATGTATTTCCCACATTTATATGTGGCACTTCTTTTATAACTTTGCCTATTTTATTAGGCAACAGTGATCGTGTTTGGAACTCCTGCAAAGTGCAATACTTTTTTGCTCTTCATTAAAGTGGTTTCATTAACGTAAGATTTTAAGTGAGCCTAAAATAAAAAGAAATTGCTGCTTCTTGCTGCTGTATATAATCCACATACTCTTTTTCCAAGTCTTTCCCCCAGTCTTATGATAGGATGGTTTAGACATGTACTAAATAAATAAGCAACACTTATTTAGAAGTCTGAAAAATGTCCAGATCTCTAAATACATAACTGAGTTGGGCAAAGGCTGGATCACTTTTTTAAAAAAATCAACTTTTAAAGCTTGCACAAACTTAGGAATCTGTTGTTTTCATACACACACACACACACATTATGCTGTTAAAAAGTCTAAACATGTAACGAGGCATGTTTTTGAAAAGATAAAAATTCACCATTCCACCTCTACTGTTGATACCTGCCACTTAAGTCCTACTACAAGTAGTCCTTGACTTATGACTGGTTGATTAGCAACTGTTTGAAGTTACAGCAGACCTACCTGGGGGCTACTTATGACCTAGATCTAAGTTCTAGTGGTTGCCCCACTGGTCACATAAGTGGATTTCAGGCACTCAGTAACCCGGTTGCAGTTGGTCTATCTATACATTCTTTTTAATATAAACTCAACCTATAAACAAAGGATTACAAATGCAATGTATTTACACATTGTAGTAATTCAAAGCCAAGTTAACCACCATATGATTTAGTGCAACAATGTATGAATGCAGCTAGGACTCTTTCCAGTGTAATCTTTCCAATCTGCAGCATCCTGCAGTCACGTGATCTCATTTTAATGACAGTTTTGCTGAAAATCAGCATTTCCAGGTCTCTGCAAAACCATACCCATAGTGAATCATTGTTTTGCTTAAAAACTGCAGTGCTCACTTAATGATTGCCACAAAAAAAAGGTGTAATGGACAGGCTCCATAACTGTCATAAGTCAAAGACTGTACCTGTATAGAAGACTGTAGTGAGCCTGTTCTTTCTCTCCTCTACCTGTTTGGGTCTCTGTTCAAAAAATACGTTTATTTTTAAATGTGGACGAGCTTTAGTTCCTTTGCTGGATCCAAATGGAGTATTGCCAAGGTTCAAATTTTCCTTGGAATTAATACTGATTCCAGTGGTGGGCTTCTACCAGTTTCACAATGGGTTTGGTGAGTGTGTGCTTCACACATGCGCTTGGCGCATGCGCAGCACATTACAAAAACATGGTGGTACAGCTATAAAACTGACTTTCCATGGCAATTCCGGTGAGTAAAACAGCTGAGGACACCTCAGCTGAGCTTCAAAACTGCAGAAATAAAGGATGGACTAAAGCAGGGGCAGGTGGGTGGGCCTAACCAATCTCCAGAGCATAGGGTTCGCCCAAACCCGTGAGAACCCTGCCCCACGAGCAGCCCACCCCTGACTGATTCACAATGTGAGGATGTGTTTCTCTACCCTTAGTAGTCAGCAGATTATACTGGAAACAGTCCTAGCTGCATCCGGACATTGTTGCGCTAAATCAGGAGTCTTCAAACTTGACAGCTTTAAGACTTGTGGACTTAAAAACTCCCAGAATTCTTCCTCCTGTCATGTTAGCTCAGGAATTCTGGGAGTTGAAGTTCACAAGTCTTAAAGCTGTCAAGTTTGAAGACCCTTGTGCTAAATCATACGTTGGTTAACTTGGCTTTGATTTAGTGCAATGTGTGAACCTTTGCATTTGTAAACCTTTGTTCATAGCTTTGAATTTATATTAAAAGGAATGCATAGACCAAACTACTTCGCAAAATGTGTGAACTCATCTTGGTTGCAGCTTTTTACCTGTGATGATACATTTGGACATGTAAAATAATCACTGGAAGTTCTGTTTGTCTGAACCAGTTTTGGAGGACCAGTGCTAACGTTGTAGCTGAGGGGGTTAGGTCTTTGAAACCCATATGCTTAAAATAATGGAAAATTTGAGTCATCCAATGATGCGTAAACAGCCCTGTTATATAGACTTGGACATTTTTTTTCTAGTTTTATTTTGGGCTTGGTTTCAGTGCTGAAGATATCCTGGGAGGGCTAAGCAGTTGAGCCTCATCAGGATTGTTGCCAGGGTCTTTCAGGGTCAAGCTGCATTCCTGCTCCTTTCAACAAACTGAGATCAACCTGGGACCAAACAGAAATTGCGTAGGGCTCAGTTACTCTCCCAAGCCCTGGCCAGTAGGTTGATTTCATTCATATATCAAGCCCTGTCATGTTCTGGCCTTTGCAGTTTTTTTCTCATTGGCCTGGAGTACACAGCAACCATTCCGTTTTGTGTCTAGACAATAATGCTCAGTTCTTCTCTTGCAAATGGAGAGAGGTGGGCTTTCCAGCTAATCCAGGAAGCGAAACATAGCTCACAAGAAAATTTTTATCCTCAGAAAGGGAGTTTCCACACTCGGAATTTGCAGTTTTAAAGTAAGAAAAAGGCGCATATTTGTCTGGTTGTCCTCATGCGTCTACAGTTGCATGGGGGAAAAGGGAAGAATGAAGCAGACTGAATATGGATACAGCTGGAAGCAATTTCAGCACTTTTTCCACTCCGAAGCAAGATGGACAAGAATAGCTGCAGTTGTCTTTGGGCATGGCCTGGCTGATGCTAATGTTTGTCAGCATCTGGATTCTGGAGGAAAGAATGGGGGTGGGTTGGATGGGTCAAGAAATAAGACTGCCTTGGGGAGATCCTTTAAACAGCAAATCTGGGGCAATCCTGCCAGTTGATGGCTGTCTTCAGGATGGCGTGTGCTTTTTGTTTGGAGTGGATGTGCGCTGAACATGTTTGTGTGCTGCTGCCTATTGCTCCTCCCACTGTTGTCACCTGATGTGAAGGTAGCACATGCAGCTTATTTCAAAGTGTCTATGCATTGGAGTGGGGAAATCTTTTCAGAGGAGACACTTGCTTTGGGGATGATGGCTGTGGATCTTTTAAATCGTTTTCTGGCTGCCAATTTAATTTGGCCTTCAGTGCTAGTCACACTAGAGAAAGGCCACTCGCAACTATAGATACGAAGTGGGTCTTCCACCGAAGTCTTTCCAATCTAGGAGGATGGATTTCAAGGTTGTACAGGTAGTCCTCGACTTACGATCACAATTGAGCCCAAAATTTCTGTTGCAGAAGTTAAATATTTGTTAAGTTATTTTTGCCCCCTAACCCTAACTCTTTCTTGCCACAGTTGTTAAGTGAATCACTATTACCGGTTAAGTTAGCAGCACCGTTGTTAAGTGAACCTGTCTTCCCCATTGACTCTGCTTATCAGAAGCCACAAGAAAAAATATTTTTTTTGGAAAACATGAAGGAAAGAATGGAAAAGATGGACAATAAAATGGAGAATATTCAACAAATAATAACCAAAAATGAACAACAGATGCAGAAAATAGAAGAGAAATCAGAACAAATGGAGAAGAAGGTGGAAGAGATGGATAAACACTTTAATTATTATTTCCTAAAATGAGTTGTATCCAGACAACACACTGTTCAATTGAAACTGTAATTTTTGGATGTTATAAAATAATTAAAAAAAGAAGTTGCAAAAGGTGATTTATATGAACCTGTGACATTACAACTGTGATAAATATGAGTCAGTTGCCAATTGTCTGAATTTGGATCAGGTGACCATTGGGATGCTGCAAAGGCTGTAAGTACGAAAAATTATACAGTAATAAGTCACTTTTTTCAGTGACCTAACTTTGAATGGTCACAAAATGAACTGCTGCATGTCGAGGACGACCTGCATACTGTTTGCTAGTTGGTGAAAGCCACCAGATGACATGTTCTAATCCTACCTAGGGGATAGCTTATCTAGCTTCTTTGGTCACCATTTTCTTCACGCTTACAGGCAGCATCCCTATAGAGAAGCTGTTGGACTTCTTGGAAACCTCTGTTGGAAACAGGCAATCTGATAAGAATTTCCTGATCCTTGTACCCAGTGTACGTTGATTTGGAAAGAGGGAGGGACAAAAGTTTGAGAAGTGACAGAAAAAAGAGACATACCTTAATTCTGGATATATAAAAGAGATATTTTAAAGTTCTAAAAGTTTCTTAGAACAATGAAAAGATGAACAGAAATCAAGTTCTGGGACTTTATTTGAAGGGTTAAAAATCAAAATTGTTCAAAAGCACAGGGAAGGAATATATGGTTGGCCTATTAATTCAAGATTAATATTGATGATTATATCTGATATCTCTTTAACATTTTTTATAAGGAACAATAACAAAGTTTTTGGATTTTGTTTTTAGTTTAGAGATGAGTTATGGGGAAAAGAGAGTATATGTTGTATTAAGAAATGGTGGTAAGCTGGTAAAATTGTTTATGTTTGCTGGGATGAAGGGGGAAGCTATTTCCTTTTTTCTTTTTTTTCATTCTGCTTTTCTTTTTTATATTGTTCATAGTCTCTATTAGTTTTTATTCTATTTGTAATGCGTAATAAAATTATTTGGAAGAAAGATTTGGAAAGAGGGAGGGATGGCAGGCCTCGATTGCATCACTAATATTTGTAATAGGAGGGTCAGAAAGACCTTAATATCCCTCGTACGCGAAGATCCTAAATGCATGAGATACCAGAAGCCAGTGGCAATCAACTCTTGTTGGTTTAAAGTTCATAGTCCTCTGACTTTGGCATTTCATTATCAATTTCAATATTTAGGTTAGATGTTTTTTTTTGGTAGATTAATCAAACTCAAATTTGGGGGGCATATTTTCCTAGGAGTAAGCCTTGTTGAAACTCTATGAGATTTAGTTCCAAGTAAATATTGGTAAGGTTTATTTTTAAATTATTAACATATTTTGGGTAATGGAGCTGAATAGGATGACTGTATCTTCCCTGGGTAAATTAAGACTTCACTTGTTGACAAGCTTATATTACTTTAGCATCTACAGAAATACACCCATATTTCTATAAAGTTTTTCATTAAGCAGATATTCATGAAATTGGTTAGTAATTGCAGCAATTATTTAAGCAGCTGGTTTGGAAGTAGACCATTTTATGCCCTGGAAAGGAAAGTAGAGCTGAGAAAACTAATCAGAGGGCTTCTCTTATTTGTTTATATAGCTTAGCTTAAGAGGTTTTTGTGGAACTGGTTGAGACAAAATGCAAACATACCCTTTGATTTATTTTTGACAATGAAAGAGTGTATTTTTGGTTTGGTTTGGTTTGGTTTAGTAAGCATTTGCAAGACAATCATTTCCTGGTTTACTTTGAAGTTAGCACTGGGCTTACACAATGCAATTTTAGTGAAGTATATAATTTTCTAGAACCAATGGATGCAAAGGGATTTATTTCAGAATAAGAATGCAACTGTTATATTGTTAATCAGTCCACATATCGGTAGCTTGAACTACCATTTGCATCCATGCTGACAATTCTTTATATTTTAGCATTTGTTATTGGAAAGTGTCTAATTTCTTTCCAGATTTCAGGGATTTTTTTTTTAATCACTTGATTTAACACCTAGATTTGATGTACTCTTGTGCAATCCCATGACATATAGAAAGTCACATAAGATCTGATATTTGGAGGAGGTAATAATTTGGAATCTAGTTTTGGAAACTACCATGATTTTCTACAATATTGGGTTTTATCTTGCTCAGGACTCAAATGTCTTATTACCCTAAAGTACATAGATTAAAAATTATCACACTTTCCTGGTCCTATTTAGCTTGGGTCCATATACAGAGCAAAATAATTATTGTGAAATAAACATATTTTTATAATAATAGGGTGTGAATTTATAGAAGTATGATGATGTCATTGCTAATATTGTATGGTAATTAGTGTTTGGATTTGAATGATGAGGGGGATGCCTGCATGACCTTGAAATCCACCAGGTGAATTAGTCTCAATCATTTTTCTCAGCACAGTCTATTTCATAGTTTTGGTATAAATAAAAGAAAGATGATATGAAAATATGAACTCACCCCACAAACACACCTGGAGCTCCTTAGAGAAATGATGGAACACAAACTAAATCTTTTATCCTTTATGACTTCACATGGCAATACCACCTCACCATTTTAAAACATAAAACCTGGAGAACCTATGGCTTTCAAATTTTGATGTGCTAACAGCAACCCGTAGCAACCTATGTGTAAACCCATGTCAGCTGTACAAGCTAGAAACTGTAACAATATTTGAAGTCTTCTGTTTCCTGCCCCAACTCTCCTTTTACACATGTTTACTGCAAACTACAGTTATAAAATAGAAAGGTGAAATAATTCAGAAAAACAGTTTCTCTTTAATAAGAGATGCACACTTCAATTGATTTCATAAAATTGGCTCTTGGGCAAAAGAGAAAAGACTGAACTGCAATGACAATCCACTTTCTGTAAAACAAAGTCCAGGAGTGAACATGGGATATTTCCTCAGTTGTAATAAACACAAACCTGGTGCCCTTCAGATGTGTTTAAGATATAACTCTTATCAAGGCAGATAAGACAATAGACTAAATGTAGGAAAATAGCCTGTAACCAGATGTGATTCTTCTTCTCCTATTACTTTGCTGCATTTCTTGAAACATTCACCTAATGTTCACATGTTAACTTATTTGGGTTTATTCTAAAACAATTTGCTTATGCAAAACTGTTTATTCTAAAACAATTTTCTCATTCAAATTATTGAGCAAAGAATGTACTGCTATGTACATTCTTCCTGCCTCCTTCAGCTTCCCACCTGTTCCATAGTGTTTCTCTGGTTGCATTAGTTATTGTGAGCATATTTTCAAGTATTTCCCCTGTCTTTTGTGTATAGGGTCCAATTCAAGGTGCTGTCACCTTTGAAGCCCTACATGGCTTGGGCCAGGTAATTTGACGGACTGACTTTTTCTGGTCACATCTACATGACCCACCAGAGCAGAGAAGCAGGGAATGCTATGCTATGCCTCTAGAGATCGAGGGGGGCCTTCTCTGTGGTAACTCCCTCCCTGTGTAACATCATCTCCACAAAGATTGGCCCCCAGTCTGACTCTTTCACAAGACCCTGAAAGACCTGGTTTTGACAAAAGGTCTGGGGACCCCAGAATAGAATGGAGCCCATCAAATGACTTATTTGATTGATTGATTGATTGATTGATTGTTGTTGCCAAGGGAGTGGGAGGTTACATAATACACAAATAACTCAATCTTCTTTTGTCAGTAGAACTTCAGAACCAGAAATGCTTTTTACTTGCTCAAATCTCCGTTGAATCCTCTTGTTGTGATTGTTTTGTATTTTGTATTATAGGAAGAAGCCAGCTTAGATAATACAAACTTGGTGATACAATCTGCTGCAACAGTAAAAGAAACAACATACTTGTTGTAACAGGATCCTTGGAGTAGCAAAGTCAGATTGTTGTGAGAAAAACTCATTCTAAAGATTAGTGGTCTGGACATTATCTGCTAAAAAGGTTTGTGGTTATTTTGCACACCCATCTCCCTTCTGCAGACTTAGTGTCATCATACTGACATTTAGCAATAGTTGTTTCTTAATGTTCTTTTTTAATTCTGAAGATATGCAGAAATATTTGACTGAAAAACTGAGAAGTAGCACTTGCTGCAAAATGTACATTGATAGTTGAATTGTAGAATCTGAAGAAACTAAGTGATGATTAAAATGCTGGACGTGGACAAGAAGTCTCTGGGTCATATTCCCAGTTGACTCTGAAAGAATATAACTGTTGTAGCTATTAACAGCCTGATGGAAACTCTCCTTCATTTTACTTGTCTGGATAGGCCAGTCTGTCTTCAGATAACCTAGTTGCAAGATCTTTAAAAAATGTTAGTTGTTTTACTTCTGTATTGTACTATTCAGAGATAACATAATTATCTTTTCCATGTATCTCATTCCAGTTTTGCTGTATTTATGTATAATATGCAATACATAAATAAAAGTGATTTTGAGGTAAATTACCTGAAATGCACTCAGTGGTTAGAAATGTCATCTTTGAGAGGACATTTCAGAAATTTGATACCAGTTGTTTAATTTTTCAAAAGTCATGATTGTACCCAAGGCTGCTTTGAGGGAGGTGGTTCCTAACTATGCCCAATCGTTGCTCTCCTATTATTAGTTAAAAGTAGAATTGTAACTAAATTTCCACACTGGCAGGAATCTTGTTTGTTCAGGACATTGTTCAGAACATTTCTAACTTGTTTTTTTTTTTCATTATCAAAAACTATTTCAGTTTGGTGTGGACAGGTCATTTGAAACATGCCATACATTTATTTTACCTGTTCTGTTGGATAATTTTGTATGTATGCTTACATATGTCTTCTTAAGAATTTCGGCTGAGATCAGTGAGAAAGATTCATGATTTTCTTGAATTTTTCATTTTTGCCTGTTAATTCTTCCTATATGTTTTGCAATTTGTTCCTCATTTACTTTCTCTACTGCATATGACATATTATGGTTACTCTACAGATGATATAAATCATACAGCTATATGATTATGCTACTGCACCTTATTATTGTTCATGTTGGGTACTTTTGTATTCAATGTAAGTTTTTCATAATCCAATTATTTTTCATTTTGGCTTGTTATCACACAAATTCCCCATTGTCATTGCATTCAATTAACTTCTGTATTTCTCCTGAAACACCCAACTCTCACTTTCATATGGCAAAATAGCAGGAGTATGGTTCTTTATACAGAAAATAAAGCAAATTTTGCCTCTTAAACATTAAATTCTCATATAGATCAGGCTGCCTTTCTACTGATACTGTACATCTTAACATTTCTCAATCCATTTCCCATGTTTTGTGAACATTCTATCAGTATACATCTATTTATTCTAATTTATCAGTGCAATTATTCATTTCAGTCACCTCTCTCAAACATAGCTACCGTGTTTTTTTATAATACATTTTTTAGATCCATGCTCTGTACTGCATCATACAATCTGTTGCACACTCGTAAATAATTTAGGTTCTGAACCAAACACAAGGCAAAAAATTGGGAAGATAAGAAAATGGAAATGTTCTGTGTGTTTCTGTTTGTCTGTGTGCATGTGTGTGCCAATGAAACAAAAGGAAATAATCTTTCTGGCTCTTCAATTAGAAGTTATTGGATACTGCTATTTTTGGTTGATTTCCGATCATAGCTGACAGTCATCTTTTGCGTGGGTTTCCTTGAGGGATTGCAATCAGAGGCTAAAAGATTTTTCCGTGGCCTAAAGATAAGCCTTTATCGCTTTATGTTTGCAAATCAGGATGATATTTCAGACCTCGAAATGGGATGAGGATTGTAGGGGTGGCAGTGTTGTGCTGTGCTGAAATGACATTCTAGTCATGTTTGGCTGTTGATCAAGTGTCCCCAGTTGTGTGCACAATGAGTCTGTCCTTTGCGGATGGGCTAGATGTACTTAATTTCAATCCAATTCATTAGTAGTTAGAAAAGGACTGACATATTTCCCTTGCGGTAAGATCTGAACTCACAGTTTGCTTAATTGTGAGTTATTAAAGAAGACATGGTTGACTGCATTCATTCATACTAAGCCACGGGTTTGCAAACCATACTAGTGTTGCAAGCAGGGTTTAGACAACCCTTGATCAAGAACAAAACCACATTAAGGCTCTGTGCATTATGTAAATCTGCTATTATCATTATTAACTACAATTAACATCAATCATAGTGTTTAAGAACTCTGGGTAAAATGCTTCAAAACTTTAGGTCAAGGCAAGCCTCATACAAAACACCATTAAATTTAATGACATAATTTTTAATCTTACACATAATTCTCTTAAGAAGAAGCCACTCTGAACACAATTGAACTTAAGTAAACATATTCAAGCAGCACTACCAGTCATGGTTATGCTCGTGGTTTGTTCACCAATAGAAAGGATGAAAGAAGTTCACAAACCAGTAGCCCATTGGTGTCCCATTTCTGTGGCTGAAAGATGGACGATTAGTTTTATTTCATATTTCAGAAAGGAAATAGCATAAAGTCCAGCTATAGCTAATATTAAATTCTTATTTTTTCTTTCCAGGCATCTTATTATTATTATTTCCATCTCACCACTTTTACTCTAGGAGTGTCCTGGGAACAGGTTTTTGTGGGTTGCGTTCATTTTTGTAGTCAACCACATCAGGCCATTTTTTCCTTTTACCCAGGCTCCAACTCCTGTGTTCCATCTTAGGTGTGTTTCTGGCATAGGATTTCCCAAACTGCGAGGTATACCTCCCTTGGGAGGTGCAGGCAGAATCTAAGGGAGAGGTAAAGAACCTTTCAGTTGCATTGTTACAATAAATCCAACATTCCTATAGTTTCTTTGTATTGTTTTCATTGCTCCTTTGTGTTCTGTTTTTTTGTGTTCGGATGGTTAGGTGTGTGCTTTAAGATTACACTAAAAGGAGGGGTGATGGCAAAAAGTTTAGGAACCTCTGACCTGAAATCACAAGTGACATGACCAAATGGAAACACCAGACGAAAGCTGGGACACCAAGTCAGCTGTGTATGCAGGACAATTACCCTTGGTTACTTAACCATGGTTAACCCATTGCCCGGGTTAATAAATGATTAACCCAACATATTGAACAACAAACTAATCAAGGGAGCTAATTTCACATAGTTCATTGAGCCTCAAATCAGCCAGCCTTTGTTTTGGAAAGAACATACCACTGGACCGTAAACTGTATGCAGCTTTTGCATTCGCCCCCTTTCATGCCATAGTAAGGATAGCAACCGTCCCAGTTTTGCAGCCTTGGATAAGTTGGCTGGAATGGCAGTAAGTTTCACAATATTTAGAGGGCACGGGTTCTCAACAGTTGCTGTTTTGTACCTCCCACAGCTTGAAAGAAGAACTGAGAAATACAGTCACAGTTATTACTCCCAGCAGTGGTGAGGCCCATTGGCTCATCCCACCAGAATAGAAAACTCTTGTTCTATGTTTTCTGTGGGAATATATCTCCAAGGGAAGGATGCGGTTCATGATCAAGGCACCAATCAGACATCTCCATTTGCATTTTTGCCCCACCCAGCCTTGTCTCAGCTTTTCCCAGGTGGCACATTTAACCCTTGAGTTCCTGGGTCCCAGAGACAGGTGTGCCTCTGTATTTTCTTTTCTTTCCTTCTTTCTTTATTTCCGTTAGCATTGGTGGGAGCTCTCTTCCAGACAGCTAGAAATTAGGAGGGATTCATTAGGTTACTGTGGAGTGGGATGAAAGTTAAAGTTCTCATTTATCTGATACCTCTGGTTTGGTAGCAATATGAAAATGTAAGCGTGCATTTAACATTACATGCTTGAGTAATTTCACCTTCCCCATTCCCATTCCCTCAGAAAACCTAACTGCCCTTCCCAAAAATATTTCACTGCAGAGGCCTGTTGCTATTCTCAGTTTAAGTGGGTTAGCAATCTGAGGCTTCTGTACAATTTGCCTGGGAGACATACACTACAGGTTGGTTGGTTTTTAAAATTTTCAGAATTGGGTAAAATCTTTGTTGATTTCATCTTGTAATGTAACTAAGAGACCAAAGGAGCATATTGCTGGATGGGGTGGTGGGAACAATGCAGCCTTTTATGTTAATTAAGTTTATGGTGGAGAATGTCTTCTTGTATGGTGTCTGCTTATTCAGATCTGCCAGTCTCACATTTTTGCATCCTAAGTAGAGGCTAAAATCTCACCATCCCTTTTGCTTCAGTATTTGGTCAGACTGTCCGAATTAAATTCCAACATTTCTTCAGATTACTGCCCTCCAATCAAATTTTGGACTGCAACTTTTATTGTGAATTTGATTCCCACTACTTTTGCAAAAATTATCCTATCGAAACCACTCACTCACTCACTGAGTGAGTGCCCGAAACTGTTCATTGAGCTCAAGGTCTTAAAAGGGCTACAGACCATAATGGTCTGAATGAACAAGTATTTTTGCCTCCAGGACAGCACTGTTAATTGATATTGCAGATATTGTGTGGGACAACAATGTCCAATGCTGCTGAAGTGGTTAGCAGCAAAACAATACAGGAGAGGAGAGGGAGAGAGAGAGAGAGAGAGAAGCGACCCCTTCCAAATTGACAAATATAAAGCCTAAAACAAAACTCTTAAATGGAATAAATTGGCTATTTCAAAATCCTAATTGCAGTGACTCTAGAAGTCAAAAAGTGTAGGTGGAGGTCCAGCACGTGTGTGTGTGTGTGTGTGTGTGTGTGTGTGTGTGTGTATGTGTGTGTGTGTGTGTGTGTATTCCCAACCTATCCAGAGAGCACCAGGTTGAGATAGGTGGAAGAGTGGATGAAATCCTCTAACGTTTCTGAATAAGAAGGTAGCTCTGCAAATTTGGGGATCATTTTGTCTGTGCATTTAGGAGTGAATTTTCTTCCCTGGATATGGCTGGGTCAACCACACTTCAATAAATCTGTGGTGTGAATGCAATTGTTGTATTCATTACACATGTTACTGTGTCTTTTCCCCCCAGTGATTTCCCTTCCTTCCTCCCCCACAGTCCTCAGACAAAACTAAAACAAAATACATCTTCTCTCAAGCCAGACTCTCTGAGAAAGAGGAGAAATGGCTTATGTGCTTTTCCCCTGTGGGTTTTAGTGCTTTTTTTCTTACCTTAGTGTATAATGGCCCGTGTTAGGGGAGGAAGGCTGATAGAGCAGTTGGAACACCACCCAGTACGTGAGGGAGTACGTGCCATGTTTCTTGGGAGTAGCATGCAGATGTGTGAAAACGCTTAGGGAAGCAGCCTGCCAGCTTAATGCTTAAAGGTGTGGGTGGGAGAAGGAACAGGCTAATATCCTTCCTCTCCTATCCTCTGTCAGGACAGACTCCCCCCCAGGCATGGGGTTGGAACCGCCGCATGTTTCTTGGCGTGCCTTTTCATTAGAGTGGCAAAGCTATTCGGGCGGTGCCTCCCTTCCCCTCCCCCATCCACGCCCTTCCCGTAGCTGGGAGTAGAATATTTGGATTCTCAGTACTACCTAATCCCAGAACTACCTTACCCCCCCCCCCCACACACACTGTATGATTGAGTGCTGCTTGTTGAAGTCTTCTCCATGTCCTCAGGTATCCTGCTGAACCAAGTGTATCACTGTTGCTGCTGCTGGCGGTTTGCTGAAAGCGTTGCCCACATCCGTGAGCAAACACCACTGATTGCGAAGATGGAGCTGCAAAAAATGGGAAGCGAGGTTGGCACTGAAAGATTCAACGGTACAATACCTGACAGTGACAAAGCAGCTGTCCTGGAGGATGGGTGAGTCTTTGGTAGGAATGACAGAGAAATCTGTTGGGAATATACTCTCTGTGGTGTAATAGTTTAATATGTTAGATTGGGACCAGGAGACCAAGTTCCCACTTGACTGTAAAACTGACCCTCTAACTTCAGACCCGTCATATTCTCTCAGCCTTGCCTACCTCACACTCTGGGGGATAAAATAAAGGGGAGACTATATATATATACCACATTGAGTTCCCAGTGAAAAGGTGAGGTATTAATGCAATAAATATATGTACAGGGAGTCCTCACTTGCCATGGTGATTGGGCCTGGCAATTCCATTGCTAAGTGATGGGGTCATAAAATACAGCATCTCGTCTCTGTGCCAACTTACAGTGGCAGCTGTGGCAGTCCTAGTAACTGAATCCAGCATGGTTGTGGTCTCCCATAGACAGATGATCACCATTTATGACCTCTGGTTGGCTTCCCCTTTGACTTTGCTTTTCAGAAGCCAGCAGTGAAGCTCACAATTAACCATGGGATGCTGTGACATAATTATGAGCTGGCTGCCAAAAGCCCAAACTGCCCTCACATGACTGTGGGGACACTGCAGACAGCCGTAATAATGAGGACCTCAATCCGTGCCTTCATAACTAGTTGCTGAATGAATGGTTGTTTAGTGAAAATGAACCGAATGTACAACTTTGCAAGTTTTGCAAACCGAAGCATGCATTTATATTCCTGCAGCGTCTGCACATTGCAGAAGAGAGTCACGGCTTAGAAATACAGCACAAAAGACAAAGATTATTGCAGGAAAAGATAAGCAATTTACACATGAAAGGGCAACAACAAGAAACAACATAAAATATTAATTATAATTAATAAACCCAATACTTGTGGAATTTATATTTATATTATGTTATATATATTAGGAAAATTTGTGTAAATTGTGAATTTTAGAATAAATTTGCATAATAATTGTATATATGCTTTTATGCAGCCTTCAAAACAAATACAAGTACGGTAGATATAGAAATGGAGCAGAAAAAAAAGAGAGAAATATATTCTAAGTTTGGAAGTTATAAAGAAGAGAAGGTTGGGCATGCAGAATTGGGCAGCATATGAAAAAGATGGAAATTAACTGAGCAGGTAGAACCAAAGCCAGAAAAGCAGGAATTCAGGTTAGGCAAAGAGACATCAGAGTAGTTCCCCCACATAGGGAAAAATATTTCTGTAATAAAAAGCCCTGGAGGTAATATAGAAAGATGCAGATTGAGAAGCAACTATTTCTAGTGGCAAAATTAATACACAGATCATCAGTCTCTCCTCCAAAATTTTAGAAACTACTCTGCCAGCAGCAAACAAACACACACATTTCTTAGTTCTATGTTCTGTCAAGCTTCCAATTCAGGACTATTTTTTATTTTCAATTAAAATAATACCTAGAACTACCCAGTTCCCACCCAGACGGTAAGATGTATCATAGAGATCATACTGTTAGAGGTCATTAGCTTCATAATGTGCTCTCACGTGTTCTTTCTTTGCACTGGCTTCAGGGAGCACCATTTTGCATAATCAACAGGTACCTTCAATAAACAAGGGTACCAAAATTTCAGTTGTTTATTCAGTCCAGAAATTAATGGCAGGTATACATTTGAAAAAATATTTTTCATGCTCAAGATTTACCACTGGACAACTAAATGGTAAGTGTAAGTGGTCATACAGACCCTGATCTCAGGTTTGATATATGGAAATGTCATTAAAAAACAAACCCCAACAAAATCAGAACACAGAACCAGGGGGAAAAAAAGACCAGAACACATCCTCTCCAGCATCCAACACCCAGATATGCAAGTATTAACACCAAATTCAATCAAGCAGAAATTGATACCCTCATCAAGGGATTATCAAGAAGACTACACCTGCCAATGCTGACAGAGCAAGCTGCTTTACATCAACTGACTAGTACTGATGATGTTACTTAGTTGGGTAATGAATTATCTGCAAGCAAACGACCAAGCTCAGAGAGTACCAAGGATGCCACAGTTCAATCCTGAGCTGCGTACTGTAAATTCTCTTATATTGGAAATGTATGCTGCTGTGAGATTTGGTGATAATCTGACATCTGTTTAGAGTAGATTCATAAACTAGCTTTGATGGCTAAGCAGAGCCTCCATTTGAGAGGAAGCAAGTCTATCCTGTGGAAGTTAATTGTAGAATTGCATAGACCTTTTATCTCATCTATTGAGACTTCTTTGAGAGGCAGAGTGAAAGCTCACTGCTGGGATAACACAGTCTTGGTTGATACAGAACATACTGGAGGCTCCTTTGCATAGCTCATAATCTATATCCCCTCAGTACATGAAACCATTTTGGGAAAAATGGATTTGCTGCAAGTCCATTCCCACAGCAGCCGCTGACCATGCTGTGAGATATTGGAGGCTATAGAGGGCTTGGGTAGACATTTCCTTGTATGAATGGCAGTTCAGTTTAGGCTTCAAACTTTGATTGCCCAGTCTGGCATAATTTAAGTAAATGATTGATAATGTTAGTTTCTTCTCCCTTCACAATCACACACAGACACACCCGTCTAGCCATTAAGCAATAGTAAGAAAGACTTGTCACTAAAAGGTTTGGGATTACTGTGCTTTCTGTCTCATGTCATTGGCTGTTAGGGATTTTGGGAATTAGCCCAACAGATCTGTAGGGCACCAGACTGGGGAAGGCTGGTCTAGCTGTTCCCAATTCAGGATAGTTGTTTACAACCCAACATAGTAATTATCTCCAAATATTTGAAGCAAAGGCTTAGTAATAATTTAATTCATTAATATTAACACATTGGCTTCATTGTATAATTACATCAGAATTTGGCAAGAAAGTCAAGATTGCCAAAGATAGATAGATAGATAGATAGATAGATAGATAGATAGATAGATAGATAACAGCCATCCTTTTACGCGAAGCCAAGCTGCACTGAAAGCCTCCAATACAGGAACACAGTGTTGCCAGCCAATCAAAGCCACAAAACAGACAGAAGAAACCAGAAACACCAATCAAACAAACTCCAAGAACAATAAACACAGACCAAGACTCCCAACCAATCAGGATGTAGAAAAAAACACCCTGGCACAGCAGTAGGCTAGCCTCAAATTTAAAACTAACGGCTGTGATAGCCTGACCCACAGACGAACTCAATACAGAAGCCTGATGATGGCAGATGAGATTCTGCCGAACCATTGTTACAACTTCAAAAGCACTACAATGACGTGGGATAATACCCAAATTTTATATATATATAAAATTTTAAATTAATAAATTTATTTATTAGAACAACCAGACAATATGTAAATAACATTAATAGTTCAATACATATGCTAAGTACAATAACACATGATGGTTTTATCTACTTTGTTTCCTCTCTTTTCATTTCCTTTCTTTTCCATCTTGACTTGACACTTTAATTAGAACACAGCATAACCTGTATAATATTTAGCTTGAGCCATTGATTTGTGATGCTAAACAGATGCAGTTCTGGTATAGGACTCCACTGACCTTTTCTACTTCTTCCATTTCAGGTATGAGGAAGAGGAACGTATTTCAGCAGAACAAGATGGCTTCTTGCCTAATGCTGCCAGCAAGAAATTCAGCCAATTCACTGATGTAGGTGATTATGTCATCAAATATCTCCAACTCAGCTGTGTCCACAGGGAGTGCAGAATTGTGACAGAGAGATTAACTCTTTTATATGGACTAATAAAGCAGAATAATTGTAATTCAGGGTTGACATGAGCGGTCCTTGGTACTCTCTGAGCTTGGTTGTTGTAGACATTTCATTACCCAAACTAGGTAACATCATCAGTGCTAGTCAAACACTGTGATCATGTTAGCACTGATCAGTCCAGTAAGCACCAAGGGACCATCTCTTATATGTGCAACATGATGTTGCATGCACATTCTGTACAAAAGGGCCGAGCTTGCAGTCGGATTCATGACAGTACTTCCTTCATGAAATCAACCAGTTCCTGTTTATTCCCATTCCTCTACATACCATTGAAACTAAAATTCAAATGTCTCAGCTATTTCTTAATGCAGTTTGCAAATGTCTACCAATCCAGCATGACCTAATGAAGCAGGATTGAAGAATTTTCCTTGTACAAGTGATTTTTTTTTACGGGCGGGGTGGGGTGGGGGAATGTCATTGCACAACTGTTGCATTGAGACATAAGATCTGGCTCCCAGAATATCTCAGGCTTCTGGATGTTGCCCATGATGTGTGATGTTTCTTGTTAGCATGCATATTATATTATCATGTAGGTATTTTAGAAGTATTACCTCATTATGTTTTATTATCTATTTATATCATGGCCACCTATATTTATAATTTCCATCAAGGCTTAACTGGCCCCACCTTTATAGACTTCTGTTATCTCCTGGTTCTTTTTCATTTGACTGTCATTGCTTCCTTCTGTTCACGCTGAATCATCTCTTCTTTTGAGAACCATCTTTTGTTGTGTCTTCATTCTGGTATGTTCTCACAGACCTGAGTCAAATGCAGACATTCAAAAATATATGGCATAATGTATAAAACTGTAAGAATAAGACTGGCATAGTGCAATATGTTGGTCATTGTATAATAATTGGTAACTTTTCGGGACACTCATGCAGGTCAGGTGTTCTACCATTTCAACTTTCTTTTCTGGATTACCCTTGGATATTTAATCATTGGTATCATTTTTCCCCTTCAGCCTCATGTATTATACTGGTATTTCTGTTAGGATTAGTGCTTTGTTTTCCCTATGGCCCAAAGGTTATTTTCCACCCAATTTCTGAAATTCGGTTTTTGTTTCTTTTCTTAAATCTTGGTTGCAGTTTGAGGGAAAGACTTCGTTTGGGATGTCAGTCTTTAATCTGAGCAACGCCATCATGGGGAGTGGCATCCTGGGCCTGGCCTATGCCATGAGGAATACGGGAATCACCCTCTTTGTGTGAGTGTAACTCCCACAGCTTGGTACCCAGGGGAAAAAAATCCACAATCCAAGGGGGAGGAAACAAATAGAAATTCAGCTAAGTTTCCACCTGTGGGTCTGCTACTGGATGGATTGTAAGAACTAATTTCCAAGCAGGGATTGGATAGAATTGGTGAATTCAAGTATGGTTGGGCTAGAACTCAATCCAGAAGAGGATTGGAAAGAGTTCTCTTTGTCTCCATAGAAGAGGCATTCCAGAGTTGGTCCATTTCTGTGAAAGAAGCATTAGGTTGACATTCATTGTTGTCCTTCTTCCAGGATCCTTTTGATTTGCATTGCTTTGCTCTCCTCCTATTCCATTCATCTGCTGCTGAAGTGTGCTGGAGTTGTTGGTGAGTCAAAGTTCAAGAGATTCCATAGTATTTGTTATGCGCCACAGGGTAAGACCGTGGTCATAGCCATACTGCTCATTGGGGGTAAAAACAGAACTAATACAATACAGGGGTGCCTTTTATTAAGGGATTTCAGAGAGGTGTTCAGAAGTTTTTGCTATTCTTAGAATCTATGCCTTCTCTCAATTTGGATCATTAAAAGTCTTGTCCTCCAAGGACTGTGGCCTAACAAGAATTAGTGCAGGCTCTAAGTGCCTTGAAACTTGGTTTTGAAATTGATCAGTCGGCCATGCAGAAAGCTGGACTGGCATTCAAAGATGGCTCTTTTTGTTGCACAGACAGATTGTGACTGAAGAGCACAACTTGTCCTTAGGCCATCATTATTAGCAAGGAGCTGCATGCTTTTTTTAACTCAATACATTGAGGAATGTGTCAATTCCTACTGGAACTGGATTGATGAGTGTGTTGACTACTAGCATGAAAGGAGCATAATTTTGAACAGTGGTTAAGATGAAAAGACTGGTAGTGTTATCACCCTAGAATTATAAACCAACCTATCTGAACCCTTTCTCTCTTTCTCCTATTTAGGAATTAGAGCATATGAACAGCTGGGATTGAAGGCCTTTGGCCATGGGGGCAAAGTGGTGGCTGCTGTCATAATCTCAATACACAACATAGGAGGTAAGGTTTCCCATATCCCTGTTGAATCAGAAAGGGGAAACAAAGTGGTGTATATTTGCATACATTTCCTTCTGTGTGTATGAAGTTCAAGGAAGAAGGCTGAGCAAAGGACTGGGGCATTGTGATCTTGACTTCTATAAACTGATGGCGATGATGATTTGTGACCAATATCCAGTGTTCATCCTGAGGATAAGAGTGGGCAATCAAATGCCATCTTACTGTTTTCACTCTTCCCCCAAAAAGAAATTCAGGAGATCCTGACAGCTTTCTCTTTTCACAGCTATGTCCAGTTACTTGTTTATTGTTAAATCTGAACTGCCACTTGTGATCCAAACCTTCTTAGGGCTGACAGCAAACAATGGGTAAGCAAAACTCCCTGCTCTTCTTGCTCCTAACTGCATTCTGATTGAAATCACACAGAACAGATGAAAATGCAGCAGTTCCTCAATAAAGGGGGGAGGGGAGAAAGAAAGAAAGAAAGCCAGCCAGCCAGCTGAATTATACCAATCTCCCCATATTTGACATTCTATTTGTTGGAATATAATTTACATCATCTCAAGTCAACATAGATAGTGCTAGTGGAAGTTGTAATCTATATTAGAGGAGGTTAAATAAAATGCTTGCCGACAAAAAGAATGACAAAGAAACCTACAGGTAGTTTCTATTATTTTGGTATTTTTCAGGGTTACATGGTTAATTAGGCATTGCTGCTTTCCTTGGGCATTCTTCATGCTAAGTCTAGGGTGATTTCCAGTTGAAAACTTTCTGGATTTTGACAGCGTCCAGCACAGTTTTAATTATTCACAAACATGCTTAACCTGTTCACTGAGTTGATCCATTTCTTATGTTTACAACATGCATTGAACATAAACTCTCTAAATAGGTTGGATTCACATAATATATGAAGGCACCAGAAAAGTGAACAAGATTAATTCTAATCAAGCTTAGCATATTGGATGAATGGTTCTACTATCTGAACTAGTTAAGTGAGTTTTGTGACTTCCAGATAAAACCCAACCAGATCCACAATTATTTCAGGACTTGTCTTGAACTCTTGATGATATTTCCTTATGGCCATTGTGACTTAAAATGAAATTAGAGAGGGAATATATATGAGGATCACGGCTCTTTCCCTCCTCTTTTTTTACTCTGACACAGCCCTTTTTTTCCCAGAGTAGTATTATAGAAGGAAGCAGCTGGTCTTTTTGGCTATTTTTTCCTTCTATAAATGGATCTTCTGGGGCTTGGTGCCTTATTCACATTCCTCCCTGATCAAGAGAATTTGGGACCAAGCCACAATGCTCTGTAGCTTGCAGACTTAAACCCCCACTCTCAAAAATGGGATGGGGAAAGGAGATACAGAGATTATTCCCTTGTGGATCATAAACTGTCCCCTGAGTTTCCATTTAGGGGTGGAAAAGAATTTTACCACAAGTTCTGATGAAATGCTGTTGGATGTCATCTTGGGCCATATGTTCGTATTAAAATCCACTAATATTTGTCTTTCTCCCCCTACAAGTTGACAACTATGCCTGAAAGAAATATGTTGTTGAAAGTTGGAAAGAAAAAGGGGCAATTGTATTTAAAGGAGATTTACATTGTAGGAATATCCATTTAAAAAGCTTGTATCTAAGGTCATTTATGTGTCGAAGGACAAAAGAAGTGGCATTTTTTTGTTATTTTAGAAAGGTTACTAAACAATACGTGTTCATGTATTGTGTAAAGTTGGGAAGATGTTTAAAAGAATTCCTACGTTACAAGATGCTATACGAGTAAAAAGTGATGACATTTTTGTGTGTACTATTTTAAACTAAAAAAAGTTGTTGAACTGGAATATTGCCATATTACCACAGACAGCAAAGTGGACAGAATTTCTAAAGTAGATTTATACTTGTCAAAATACAGCTATGTGTGATGCTACTTCATTTTTTTTCAACTTTAAATCAGATACATTTGGAAGTGAAGCGTATTTCAACTTTACCTGTATGTCTTTAAAAAAAAATCCCTGTTTTTCATATGGACTGGGGTAAAGATGGAAGAGAAAAAGATCTGAAGAGCAGCCTTCAAACTTAAATTAGGTTATGTCAATACCATTGCACTCCAGTTCTTTGTATGTTAATCTACAGTACTTTAACTGATATCATAAATGTTTTTCATTAAAAGTTTTGTTATAAATAGCAGAGTATTTCTTTATTACAAGCCTTGGAGGACCCCTGGAGTAAAGAGAGGGTGGTTAGAATGGAAGAAAGTTTGAGGAAGAAATCTGCCGACCTACAGGAACAGAGAAGAGTTTGTTTTCTTGTAATAAAATACTTGGTTAGGTGCCGCTGCAACTCTGCAAGTAACAAAACAAGAAGAGAAATGGCATAGTGCAAGAGAAATTTCAAGTCAGTTTGGTCATTCACTGCTCACTTGTTGTCATATTGTCATGCTTCTGAATAGCTTCTGGATTTCTGGTCAATCCTATGAGGACTAATTGTAAACAAATACAAATTGTGGTAATCAGTAAATAAGTGTTCCTTCCACCCCAGCAATTCCTCTTAAGCATTTCCTAAACCTTGGTGTCCTGCAAATGCACGGATCTCAGCTGTAAAAATTCTTAGCAACAGCTGCATTAGCTGGAGAATTTTTGGGATTTGAAATTCATGTACTTGGTGATTATTTAAGCTGGGTAAATGGCCTTTTGTTGTCTTTTATATATTCTTGTAGAGTCAGTTTGGTGTAGTGGTTAGAGCAACAGGCTAGAAGTCTGGAGACTGAATTCTAGTCCTGCTTTAAGCACCAAACTAGCTGAGTGGCCTAAGACTAGTCACTTTCTCTCAGCCTTAGGAAGGAGACAGTAGCAAACACTTCTGAATAACCTTGCCAAGAAAACTACGGGGACTTGCCCAAGCAGTCTGAGAATTGGACATAACTTGATGAGAGAAAAGAAAAATACTCTCTTATCAGTTAATCCTCTATCCCTGATTCTTCTGGACGACAGTCAAATGTCATCGTTGGTAATAATGGCCTTTTGGGGCTGATACCTATGTCTTATCTGTAACAGGCAACGTTATGTAGAGTTCTTTTTTGAGTGTTTTAAAAATAGGGTCAGTAGCATTTGGCTCGTTATATTTGCTAATAAAAAAAATACAGATTAAAATTTGGGAAGGAAAACGTCAAGTATCCATATGCAAAACTGTATTCCATGCTTTTCAGTCCATATGAAAAAGGATTTTTTTTAAAGGTAAAAGGATAAAAGGTAAAAGGATAAAAAAAAAGATGGCGCCTGCCAAGAGTCAGTCAGTCAGTCTGTCTGTCTGTCTGTCTGTAAACACACAGGATCTCTTTTATTTTTTTGCTACTGTTCACTCACTCTGTATATGATAGAGAAAAAGGGAGAGTGAGGTAAGCTATAATGTTCATGGATTCATCCAACTGTGGTGCTTTATTTTCAGCGAATGGTACATGAATGAACAAATTTTAATTGTTGTCGTCAGCGTTAGTGTCATCCTGCCCTTGGCTCTGATGAAACATTTAGGTAAGTGACAGAAAGTGTTTGTCCTGTGTTCTGCTTGTGCGTGCTTGGATAAATATTGTCTGATCATGTGTATGTATTTTTTTGCGTCACTGCTGATTTTCTACCTTAAGTTCAAGGCAAGATTGTGTCATTTCAGCCTTATAAATTGAGGCATATATATCAGTGCTACCCCCAACTGGAGGGAATCGGAATTGCTTCCTACGAGGATCTTCTATTGACACAGATCTTGCAACCTATTGTTGAAGATAATTATTTGGGGCACAGAAGAATTTTAGCAGAAAAGCGATATTCCATAAGGTTCCCTCCCCCAGTATGTGCATTGCTAAATTCAATTGCATTGACTTTCCAAATTGGATTTTTGATTGAATTTAAACTGTGAGCTCAAATTTGATACGTCTAAATTCATTCAATTCATCTGGGCTGACAGAAGATTGTCACCTGTGTGTGCTTGCATTTTCATCATTTGATGAAATAAATTAATACAATCATAGACTATAAAGGTTGAAAAAGCTCCGGGAAGAGCCTCTAATCCAATCTCTCACTAAATGTAGTAATCCGATACTATGGCATTGAATCATTCCAGTTTGAATTTAGTTGATCGCCTATTGTCGTAAAAATAATACTCAAAATCAGATTAACCATTCCACACCCAATCAACAATGATACATTTTATATCAAAAATAAATGTGAATTGAACGAAGCCCGAGTTGAACACCAATATGTCAAATTGATAAACATATACTAAAAAAATCATTTTTCTTGTTGCTTTGTTATTTCTGTTTTCTAAATTGTAATTTGTTGCATGTAATAGTTAAACATCCTCCAAGGCTGAACTCTACATGGTTTTTCCCAATTTTTCATATAGTATAGATGTTGAATTTCAGAAGGCCATTGCATCAATTTAGAATTAAGGATGCTGTCCAAGTTGTATTATTTTTTAAGAGCAGATACATCTAATTAATTATAGCTTTCTTTTCCATGTTTAGCTTTCTTTGCTGTAAAATCTTTTGAGAGGCTTTTTATCAAAATCATGTATATAAGATCAATGCAATTCCTTTGTTCCCTTCCTTCTTTTCACAGGTTATCTTGGTTATACCAGTGGACTCTCACTCACCTGCATGTGTTTCTTTCTCACCTCGGTGAGTTACATAACTCCCAGAAACTCTGGCTTCTTCCAGAAAGAAAAAGCACCAGATTTAAATTGGAAATATTTGTTGCAATCTTTTTAAGAGGTTTTCAATCAGAATAGAGCTGGAAAGGACCTTGGAGGTCTTATAGACTAATCCCCTGCTCAAACAGGAAATACTAGTCTATACAATTTCAGACAAATCACAGTCCAGTCTTTTCTTTAAAACCTCCAGTGATGAAGCCCCTACAACTTCTGAAGGCAAGGTGTTCCACTATTTAATTATCCTCATTGTTGTGAAGTTTCTCCTAAATTCTAGCTTGCTTCTCTCCTTGATTAGTTTCCATCCACTGTTTCTTGCCTTGCGTTCTGGTGCTTTGGAAAAGGCACAGTTTGGAAAAGGTGTACAATTGCTGCTTTTGTTGCTGCTTTGTCTCATCCACTCCTTCCTGATGATCACCATCCATTTTCCATTCCTTCCACAAAGGTAATTTACAAGAAATTCCAGATCCCTTGTCCCTTCAATGATACTGTGGTGGTCAATAGCACCATGGAATCCAGCCATGATACCTGTAGTGCTGAAGCCTTTCCTCTCAATTCTCAGGTTAGTATGAAAGTATCTGAATCTAGTGAAATCGAACACGTTAAGAGTACTGATAGAGCAGGGAAATACAGTTTTGGTTATATGAGGCCTGCAGAATCTGCTGGTGCAGAAGAATTAATGGACTTTTGTCTGCTACCATGTTCTAATCATATAGAAAGTTTTGTGCCTGAAAGCGTACTTGAAGTTCAATCTTTATGGGCATCTTGATCTCTATAGCATATTGCTTCCCCCCCCACCCCTTTCTTTTATTGAAGTATATCTAGTACTAAGGTCACTGGGATTTGGAGGGGCAATAGGATCCCCAGATTATTCCTAGTAATTATACCCAGAATTACAGATTTTCTTTGAGAAGAGGAAGGAACAATATTCTACAAGAATAAAATTCTTTGGTAACTTTTGGAGAAGCTCTTTAGGCTTTACCCAGATTTTTCTGGAGTACATGTAACTTTGAGATCTCGGGTTGTGTACTTACATAACAAATCAGGAAGCAACTGTGAAATTAATAGAGGAAGGAAAAGCAATTGATAAATTGGAATTTTTTTGTTCCCATTTTTCCTGTAAATATATATATACTGTAATATATTTATAATTCAATGAAAATTATAATATACATTTATACAAAACACCCTGCTTTTTAATTTTACTAACAAGATTTCCTGTAAAATAGTCCTACTGTTGTTCTCTGTATTTACTCACAACAACTGTAATATATGAATGAGAAAGAGCAATCTAAAAATTCTGAGTTTTAGACCTTCTGCTTAGAACAAAAACTGAACTGTTTTTCCTTTTCCTTCTAGACTGCATATGCAATCCCCATCTTGGCATTTGCCTTTGTTTGCCATCCAGAAGTGCTTCCTATTTACACCGAGCTGCGCAGGTGAGAAAAGTTGACAACATCAATGGAAACGTTCTGAATTTTCTAAAATATATGGAATAGCAGAAGGACAATATACAAAATAATTTAACTTTGTGGAGAAAAAAGTGCTGAAAAATAGCTTCACTTAGTCTTGTTCCCAATGAAAACTGGGAAGGTCAGTGCTGAATGCGGAAGAAACAGACATGGTTAGCAGCACTCTACACTATTCCTAGTTTTCCAGTGTTATACCTTCCAGGTTTGTGATCTACGGTCTGTTATCCCTAATCAGTTCTGTTAGGGATTATGGGAATTATTTGTACAGCAGATGTGATAATACAGATGTGGAAAAAAGCTCAGACGAAATACTTTTCTTTGGGACCCTTTCAATTATGGTGGGAGAACAGGAAGATAGAATGGAAGAAACATAGGAGAGCAAAATCCATCTTCTTATGCTTGGGAGGTTATTAAGGGCTAATGCTTCCGCACCCAGAGTTTGACATCATCACAGAAAGTCCCACACCTCTGTTTCAGTCATTTTATGGGTGGTCATGACTTTGGGAGGAGTGTCATGATTCTCTGAGAAAGATAGCCCTGATCCCTGACTGATTGTGCTCGGACACTAGCATTTGACGAAACGAAACAAAACTGTTCAGAATGTGGAGTTTTTGAATAACATTTACCAAAAAGTATCTTACACTAAAAAATAAAATTAAAACTACTGTGGTCTTTGTCAGGTAAGCAGCAGCTTCATTCCTCACATGTAGTTTGTTGCTGAGAGATGCAGCAGGACCTGAAAAATGCAGAGTTATAGCCAGATGGACCAAGCTCAAGATTGTGAAATGCAGATCAGAAACTGGCCAGCAAAGTATGCACTGGTAATAGAAAGGGTAATAAAATGGAGGCCATTCCCCCCTGCTCTTTCAGGGTAAACGTACATAACCTGCAATAACTGTTGGAGGATTTCCAAACAGTGAAGTCTTAAATGCTATCAGAAAAAAAAAAAAGCATGTCAAAGTCTAGATGAGATACAGCTATTGAACACTGTCATTTGGACCTTCCTTTCCTCCCTGGCTGAATTCCAAGAACAAGCAGAAGGATTGTTAATTGACTGTGGATTGTGTGTTTTGTTCACTGAAACACTGATGTGAAGGGCAATTCTAGCAGGCAGTTTGGACAGCCAAACATCACAGTGGGGAGAAGATGAAGGACTTGCTTAGAAGAAACTGAAGATGCATTGTTCCCTGCAGAAAATAAAGCCTATGGCTTGCAGTCTAGTAAACCATCTTTGATTCTGAAACAATAATCTAGATTTCTGAATTTCAAAATAGTACCAGGTGGAATGCAGGTTTTGGGGTTATGGAATGGAGTAGAAACATGTAGCATGGCCTTTTAGGTTCCCGCAAGGCCTCTCTTTGGAAGGAGGCCCTCATGGGAGGACACTTGAGGACTTGGTAGGTTTCAGCAGCAAAGATTAAAAGCCCAAACTTCTGATTTGGTCTACCAACTCACTTATCCCATTCTGTTAAGGAACTGGAGTCCTAATTAAGTTTTAATGAGGTCTGAAATTTGTGTCTTGCTTAGGCCTTCAAAGCGTCGAATGCAGAATGTAGCCAATGTCTCCATCCTGGCCATGTTTTCCATGTATCTGCTGACAGCTATCTTTGGTTACCTCACCTTTTATGGTAAGGGACAATTCCTCTCAGGAGGTACTATTGGGAGTGCCACTTAATTCTCTTTTATACACAGGAAAGGAAGAATTTTCCTCTTTGGTTAACCTCCATGGCTACAAGAGGTATGATGCTTAATTGTTACATGTTTTTGATTGTAGTCCTTCCTTTTATATATTCAGAAGACAGTCTGGAAATAATAGAAGCAAAGCATAAGCATAAATCAATAATATATAATTAATATCTGTTCTGATTAAAACCTATAATAAAACTGAGAGGATTTCTTAAAATTTCCATGGAAATCATGGAAGGAAAAAATATCTGCTACCTTTATGCTTCACCTTTCTTTAAGAAGCAAAAATATTGTAAATGGATCTTCTCCCCTCTCCAGGGATGGGAGATATTTCTCAGCTGGTTTCACAGTGCTCTTTCTCATCACATTTGAGAGAAGAAATTAATTCCCATTTGCATTGGTTGAGTCCAGTATTTTAGAACAGCTATCCTTAATGGACTATATTTCCCCAATGGGAACATACTCTGAAAGAAGAGGAACATTTCAGAAGTCACACCCCTGTAGAGATGTGAATGCTTCTTTTTATATTGGATAAGCAAAATATTTTTATATGTTATGGCTTCCTCAATTGGCATCTTCTTTTTCTGTGCAAAAGCTAAAATAAAAGGAGTATATATGCCATGACTTTAAAAAAAAAACATGCAAGCAATAGGATAAAAATACCCTCTTAAGAATGTGTATATATCATAGCTGTCAGATCCAATGGCAACATGACCTGCTCCTAGCCTGTTTCTAAGACATTTCTTGTTCTGATTGTTTCCCATGCAGTTCCAACTTTGGACTAAAGGCAGCACACAGGCTGGAGGACACACAGAGGACGTTTCTATTTGAACCGTTTGTTATTTTACCAATGAAAAACATATAGTCCTTTTAAAGGAGGACAAGAAAGATACTGCAAATCATTCACATCCATTTCTCACAGACTTTGCAGTGAGATGTTCTTGAGCATTCAATGAAGTGTTCAACTAAAAATACACACTTCTGAACCTTGTGTAACAAGAGCAGTAGTTGTGTTTTTTAAAGCTTGTACCAAGAAAATTTACATTTAAAACACTTCATCTCTGGGGAATTAATATAACAAAGAACATCAATTTAAAACAGGACATTTGAACTTTAAACATGTTTTTAAGCATGAATGAAGAACAAGTAGGGGGAAGTCCATATACAGCGACCATATATAAAGGCAATTGAAATTCTAAACCATTCATACATTTTATCAATATCTCTTTAATACAGTGAAACCCCTGAAACAGGCCAAGCTTGCATTGATTTGCAGAGGGTAACAACTACATGATCTTAGTAAAGAAATAAAAGATCAGAGAAGAGTTACAGTGCAAGAGCTATAGTGGAAGTTGTGTTTGCAATTCTTGTAAAGATTCCATAATTCCAGAGCCTCAGCTGGAAGTTCTAGTGTCTGAAAACATTCTCTTAAATACCAGGGTTATATATAAAAATTACAAAGTTAAAGACTAGGAGTTTTGTTCCCTTTTTTTCAAAATCTTAAAAAGAGAGCTGCCTTTTAATGGTCATAAGTAATATGGAGGCTGGGGCAGAAGGCCACAAAGGGAATGGGGTTGCATCTCATGTCAGCAAGACTGAGTTTGGAAAGTTTCTTTCTCTGCTTATTTGTTGTGCTGTGACTACATCAGAATTTACATGAAAATTTTATTCTGTTCCTCACCTCAAAAGAATGGGAGAATGAACTTTCAGTAGCCTGATCCAAAGGGGATTCCGTAGACACCCCTCCAAAAGAAATTAAGGGAACATTTGTAGCTTTGAGGCCACAAGGTTTCCACTTCTGTTCTACAGCCTCCACCTTTCTGATATCTAAATGCCTTCCTTCTGTTTTTGCCAGGAAATGTTGAAGCAGAGATGTTGCATACCTACATCAGAGTTGACCCTCTAGATAAGCTTATCCTTTGTGTGCGATTGGCTGTACTCCTAGCTGTGACCCTCACTGTGCCAGTGGTTCTGTTCCCGGTAAGATCTTTCTCCCATTGTAGCTTAATAATTTACCATCACCCCTCCTTAATCCTGGACCCGTGTGATTGCTCTCTTTTCTGCTTTTCAACTCCAGGATCAAGTTTGGAGTTGGCAAATATAAGCCACTCATAATGGGAATGGGTCCATGGAAAAAACTTGGCAAGTACCTTTATATTAAGTTGTATTGTGCCTAAATTTGTGGGGCACAATACTATCAATATTCTTGCCATGTTTTCTCCTGCTTCCATTTCCATCCTATCTCTACATTGTACTCTTATTGTAATCAACGGCCTTTCCTCTTACTCTGAGACATAAGTAGCCAAAAGGCAGAAATGCGAATAATAAAAAGCAAACAACCATTGCAGTTTCTTAGAATGATACAAGCAACTTCATGTAAAAATATTTCCATAATGATTGCAAAATAGGCTAATTTGTTACCTGCAATAAGAAATGTGAATGGAGAAGAAGTAATGAAACTTCACCAGTCCAAGTTAACTATGCTTTCTCTGAAGTGCCATAAGTTTAGAAAAGCAGTTGTGTTTTCAGATAACAAACTGAACTACCAACTAGGAAACCACATTTTAGCCTAGCCTGTGAACTCAAGTTATCTGATTTGTGGTCAAGCACAGAAAATTAATATTGATAGGCCTTGCTTAGTGACTCCCTCGTACAACAACTGTTTGTAATTACCACCGAATGAAAAAATAACTGCTGAAGTAAGATCATAAGCATAGTCAGTTTCATTTAGCAACCACTTCGCTTAATGACTGATTTTCCAATCCCAACTGTAGTCACTAAATGAGGATTACCTGTAATTGAGTAAACTATGATTCAGTTAATCACGAATAAAGGATGTTGTGTGAACTGAATAGTATGCTTCAATCTCTAACTAGACAATTATTTATATGCATAAATAAAGTTGCATAAAGCAGGTATCTCTCTACATAAACCTCTTTGCTAAAGCCACCCTGTACTCCTAGATCCGCAGAGCCATCCAGCAGTTGCTATTCCCCAAGAAAGATTTCAGTTGGATCCGTCATGTCATCATTGCTTTCTGCCTGCTTTTCATTGTCAATCTCCTTGTCATTTTTGTGCCAAACATCAAGGATATTTTTGGAGTCATTGGTAAGTATGGGACACTTTTATACCTATATGAGATTGAAATTTGGTGGGCAGTTGAACTAGATGATCTCAAAGGTCCCTTCCAATTCTGTTCTAATGTTGTTCTAGGGACCCAGTAACTGCAATCAGTTGAATAGGAAAAAGTATATATCAATATTTTGAGAAGTAAAATAAGAATTCATTCAGACCACAAGGTGGCACTGAACTGCTACTAACAAAAGTACTATATCTCGCTTTTAGAGATCAGCAGGGCAGAATCTCTGAACGTTTGGTTCAAACTGACAAAAAAGACATGCCTTTAAACTGTGTACACATAAAACAATGATTGAGCTTTTTGTAGTTCTAACTAGGCCTTTATTTTATTTCCAGCCAAGAAATAGATCTGTGCATCAGATTTTTCCATTTCTGATTCAGTTTATTTGATTTACAGTTCAATTCCATTTTAATTTATGATTTCTATTTTTATTTTATGAAAGTTCCAAGGATTAATTGGGTAGTGAAGAAGAATGATCTTTGCTTTCTACTCTCCATTGTGGATCATTGTTTCTTGGTTGTCTTCCTTGCCCCAAGGAACTACCTGCAATCTCCTAAAACAATAATCCCAAATTCTTCTGGATAATTTCAAAGGGGAAAATTTGCCAAATCCCATAACTAGGGAAAGATGTATTGGGTGTATCTGAGCCAATCTGGTATTAGGACTGGGAGGGCAGCTGTCACAGTGTAAATGCTGGGTGGTTATTCATAACATCTGGGTACATTTTTCCTCAGGAGCCACATCAGCCCCCAGTCTCATCTTCATCCTTCCTAGCATTTTCTACATCCGAATTATCCCCAATGAAAAAGAACCACTACGATCAAGACCCAAAATCCAGGTATTGGCTATTGGCAAGCTGGTGGGCAGGGGCTGTACAACATGGGAGTTATTCTAGAGAATTGGACAAAGGCTTCCTTAAAGACTTAGTGCAAAAGGGTTGGAGCTTATTATGGAATGTGGCTTCCTGTCCAGGCTCCTTTGATTTTCTCAATCTTTATATTAATCACTGCAACAAGATGAGGTGGTATTTTTGCACCCAGAATTAGTGTGAAACAATGTTTGTGGAGAAGCATTTTGGAAGCTAAGGCTGTTGAACCCAAGGTGATTGGGAAAT
Organism: Laticauda colubrina; assembly: GCA_015471245.1. Classification (NCBI taxonomy): domain Eukaryota; kingdom Metazoa; phylum Chordata; class Lepidosauria; order Squamata; family Elapidae; genus Laticauda; species Laticauda colubrina. Next base: position 23,687,132 of record BLBF01000021.1, on the reverse strand, counting down.
TGCTGGACAGATAGGTTAAGGAATGTTTTCTTAGAGATTTTGTTTGGGTTGCTGAGGGCTGGGGAGTCCTCTTGTTCCCTCCTGAAAACTCTTGTGAAAAAAGAGAAGATTGTTATGAGGAATTGTGATTCATGAATCTCTTTCTCCCTTCACAGGCTGCCTGTTTTGCTGCCCTTGGTTTCATTTTCATGGTGATGAGCCTCACTTTTATCATCGTTGACTGGGTAACCACAGGGAAGAGCTCTGGAGTGAATCACTAGCGAAGCCCATTCCTGACCCCAAGAGACCAGGTGGTTCTAACTAGGGAGACCATTCAGTGCCAGAGAAACAGTGATGCCTTTTGCTGTTTTATCCTCACGCATCCTGGAGACACCATAGTTACCTGTCCATCACTTTGGAGAAGTGTTGGAAGCCACCCCCTTGGTGCTATGACAATGCAAAGTAATTTGGAACATCTCCGGGCCTTCACTACAGTCCTTCTAAGATCTAGGCCTCTAAATCAGAGCCTCTGAATAAGCTCCCTTCATTTGCTGGCTCCTATGGTAGCAGCATTATTTTTCTGGCCTTCGCTTTTTTTTTGTTCTCCCTGGCGATATTGTGCCATCACCAACAATTGCATGTCTTAGCAAAACCACGTGGGGTTTGGTTTGGGTCTTCTTGGCCCAGGATTATTGTGTTACTTCTCAACAAGACTTACTTTGGCTCCCCCTCCCCACCATTCTCCTCTTCCTCCTTCACCTCCACTGTTATGGAAGGAATTTCAGGCTGGTTTGTCCTAATTTGTCACTCTACCAAATGGTGCCTTGATGTCTCAACAGTTGTGACAGCTTATCCTGGTTATCCAAAATGAAAGAGGGTGGGGGCTACTTGCTATGGAGGCATAGTGTCTGATGTCACACAGTCTCCTGCCTGATATCACTTAAGACCGCAGCAATGAAACCAACTGACAGCGAAGGAAATGCCATGCCTGGATGGGTGTGATCAAAGCAACGGACAATCTAATTTATTTGCTGTTATTTAATTTCAACCTGGCTACCAGACCAAAGAATACAAATAACATAGCCATCCTAATGCCTTTTTGATCCATGCCACGATTCCAGGTTTTTCTGACATAGATGAGGTCTGGGAATCAAGGGAGGAAGGAGAACTAGGGACCTGGAAATCTCCCACCTTAAGGAGGCAGAGCAGAATGGCTCATGTCGGTATAGCAGGAGACTTAAGGGCCGCTTGCTAATGGGAGGGGAATGCAACAGCCTCAAATTGTGGGAGAATGTTGTTTGCTGTCTCCTGTCTCTGAATGATGCTACATTTTTTTCCCCTGAGGCTATCCAGAAAAGTTAATTTTACATACACTACAACACCATCTGGTGATTTCCCATTGGTGCATCTCCCTGGACTCCAGGGATTAAATTTCTAAGTGCTGCATCTGAGTGTAGGATTCCATTTCTGAAGCATCTGAATGTGAATCTGCTCTTACTGGCTCGGTTAACTTCAAATGGTGCTGAAAGCAAAATGATAAGAGCCTTGATTGAAAATTGTTGAAATGACACTAGGAAAAAAAAATACTAACAGAGAGGAGATTGTACAGGTAGTTCTCAATTTACAGCCACAACTGAGCCCAAAATTTATGTTGCTAAGTTAGTTTTGCTCCATTTCATGACTTTTCTTACCACATTTGTTCAGTGAATCACTGCAGTTGTAAAATTAGTAACACAATGGTTAAGTGAATCTGGTTTCCACATTGACTTTGCTTGTCAGAACATTGCGAAAGATGATCACATGACCCTGGCACACTCAACAATCATAAATGTGAGTCAGTTGTCAAGTTTCCAGATGTAAACCATGTGATCATGGGGTAGCCGCAACTTTCTTAAGTGTGAGAAATGGTCATAAGGCTCTTTGTTCAGTGCTGTTTTAACTTCAAATGTTCACTAAGTGAACTGTTGTAAGCTGAGCACTACCTGTATTTGCACAACATACTTAACCAGGCCAATTATAAATCTAATGGCTGAATTTGCAAAAAATGCTATACATGACTAGTTTTTTGTGGGTTTACTATGTTGCGTAAATCCACCTAGTTAGTTTAGGGCTCACTGTACATGTGAAAATGAGTTAACTGACAAAATTAATTAATTCAGTGACCAATTAAAGTAATATACAAGCCAGCAAGGCATTCTTAGATATTTTTCCCCTTCGGAACTGACACACCAGATTTATTTTTCCCCAACATCTGTATAATGATGTCTTAAATCTCCAGTATTTTTCCCTTGTAATTACTGCTTTTTTCAATTCAGAGATACTGAAGTGGAAGTGAGAGAACAATGGTAGGTTAGTTTTGCTAATCATGGATCATCTTTCATCTGCCTGAACAGGTGTAGTTTTGTTATGTGCAATGAAACTATTAAGGAATTTAACAAGTAAGATGTATCTGTATTTCCACTCGTCCTCATAGTCACTGACATGAATCTTTTACATTGCACTTTTCAATTTTTAAAAATATTCTCTCTCCCTCCTTTCCACCAAAATAGCACTTACATGTAAAGATAGTTTAACAAAACAAAATACTGCTATTTCCAGCAGAATATGCCACTTTATTTTTGTATTTTGAGATGCTAATGTGTAATTCACCTTTTTGTGTCATTGAATTAGTCACGTTAAAAGGTATCATAGTCAAAACTTGGAAAAGTTTTAAAAAGCTTTTAAGTTGAAAGTTGATACTTTCATGTGAATTGTTAGTCCTGTAATTCCAAAGATTAAACAAAGGTCCCCTACATTATGGATTTCATTGTGATTTTGCATGTCCCTTAACAATGAATGGGTGGAAACTAAATCTTTTGGTAGGAAGGTTGTAAGCCCAGCCTGACAAAGACAATCTCTGTTTCATTATTCATCTTTTTTTTCATCTCTAGTTATTTGGTATCTTTCTGTGTTTTGTTCCCTTTTCATTTAGCTTTTCCTTATACAGAAATATCAGAAATTATTCTTTATTTTAGGTGTACATTTCATCAAGTGTTAATACCTTATAGCAATGCCTGATTGCTAATTGCTTGCTCACACTTAAAGGTTATCTTTTTAAATGCACTTATATGACATATCTGATAAAAACTATGAAATGAAAGAAAGCCTGTTAGATTTAAGGGAGTTTGCTCCACTGTCAGAACTCTCAGGAATGTTCCTCTTTTTATAGAAATTATCTTGTAATTTGAACCTTTGGCTTGGGTCATAGCCTCTGAAGCAGAAAACAAATTTGATCTGCCGTCTGCACAAGACCCTTAATCTTAACACAAATACCTCAGTGTGATTTTGAAAATGAAAAGAGAATGGAAGGGATCCTTTGACTACCCTATCTCTAGTTTATGTAATCAGTTCTGCATTATCTACATTTATTCTTCAGATTTTTTAAAAGCTTTTATTTGCTGCTGCTTGTTTATTTATCTCTACTTAAAAAAAACTGTTAGGGATTCAATATTTCTTTCCATTGAGAAGGTCAGATTCTGGAGGACCTAATTGAATGATCTGTTCCTTTTGATAATAGTTATGCATTTTCCTCCGAGCAACATAAATTGCACATCATAGCTTTGCTCTGCTGATTGCCATATGCTAAATGCATAAATCTGCTGATTAATCTATGTAATTTGAAAAGGAAATACTGTTAGAAATACATCAATGTGGTACACATATTGTCCTGAACAACATTATTTGGCGCTGCAACATACTTAGACAGTACATGGAACAGCTCTCTGCCTTTAAAAGTTGACAAATGGAAAACTTAGATTAAATTAGAAGTAGCTTGTATCTTTACAAAAGGGTGCATGTGCTCAGCAAAAATGAGAGCAGTGTTCCAAGGTAGTAATACTACTAGGGATGACCCTCCCTCACCCACCCACCTGTAAAGTGTACATAAATTAACTTCAAATGGTTCAAAGTGTGTTGAGATAGAGTCTGTAAATAGAGATCTAATTATTGGAAATCCTGCTGGTATATTATAATAATTATCCAAACAAGTACAGCAATATTTTATTTTTTGGTCATTCCAGAGGAAACACCCCTAGCTTTGCCCCCCCTCCCCAAATAATCTGTTATAATCTTGTCTTTTCCTGTTAGAATGAGATATTGTCATACTTTGTTAGATCATACTTTCTAATATATGCAAATCTTATGATAATGACCAGAATATTCTATTTAATTTTCATGGTGTATTACAAAGTAAGCCCCATATTTGATACATTTATTTTCTGCTACATATCTGGTAATATACATTGAACTTTGAAATGCTAAACAGATTCATTACTTGGAGTGGTATTTCATTAGTCCTTCCCAACTGTGGAATAAACTTCATCTTTAGAACAAGCACAATGTCAAAATCTGTTTCTGAATACAGGGCAAAGGAAGGTAGAAGAATTCTGAAGCAGATGGTGGCTTGTTCAGCAGAGGATGCAACACTCAAAGTTTTGCATAAAGAGGGATGTCCTTTGCTGAACCTGATTGTCCTATTGCTGCTCATAATTTATTAGATTTGGAGGAGGAGCAACTTCACACAACATAATCCACCTATGCTTTCTCAAAACCAATGCCACTGATTGTTATGCTGCTCCCATTTAATGGGTAAATGCCTGGGCTTTTTGCTCTTCTTGTCTTACTAACTTTGAATTCACAAGCTGACTATAAGGTGGTCAGATGCAAAACAGGTCCTAATAGCATGTAAAAGAGAAATTCACTAGAAAAGAATAGTTGCTGACACTCCCTCTTCAGTGCAGCTATTGAGCTATTGGTATTTCAGACTTTTTTGCAGCCAGCTGCTGCTTGCACTATATGCATGCTTGTAAGCATCTGGTGAGAAACTGAGGTCATGTCCTCATTAATGACTTGAAGCATGCTTATAGCAACACCAAATTACTAGTGATGGAAGGCCTGTTAGGGAACAATAATGGTTGGATGATTCTAGTAGGCATTTGCTCATGGGGGAATGGTGGCTTAGCAACTGCAGCCTTTTCTTCCTACCCCAGTAATTCAAAGCAGTGAGAATGCAAGGTGAAACATCTGAATAGCAGCATTCACAATTGAGCTCCTGGTTTGGAAACCTGATACTTTCTGGGAGAGTTTGGCTCTCCGCTGACCTGTGGAAATTCACACCTTAATATCTTATCCAAATGGAATATGTAACTCACTGCAACACTTCTACTCCACTAGGATCTGGATGGCCTCAGCTTTTTTACTTCTTTATATTTTCATTAAATGGGGCTGGCTTTCTGCTTGGAATAGTAATGGGATCCAGATTTAAGGGAGGAGGGAACACATTCAAAATGTGAACTTGATGCAAGGACACAGTATTTGTATAATTTTGGTATTCAATAAAGAACTGTTGACCTTGTACTGTGTATTCAGTTTTTTTTTTTAATTATTTAGAATAAACTTCCTTACCCGACTTGGGCATGATGGTTTTGCTCATTTATGAGAAACATAATCCTTTCTATTAAGATATCTGCTATAAGTAATCCTTGTTTAGCAACCATAATGGGACTCAGCAATTCAGTTCTTAAGCAAAATGGTTGCTTGAGTATTCATAGTTGTGCTTTTGATCTTACTATAGCTTTCCTTTGCTTCACAAACCTGGAAGTGTTGTAAATGTGAGGATTTTTCATCACCATCATAGTTGTGAATGATTGTTAAATGAGTCACCAAATGAGGAATAACTATAGAAATGTTTTAAAAAGGAGAGACTCAAATTCAGTTGTATCTTCTGGATTTTGTGTTCTTGACATATTCCACGTCACTGCCAAGTTCAGCACAGGTCTCATTTTGTTTGTTGTGATTAACAACAAAGCCATCTTTGGCGCCATTAATAGTTTAATCTGGAAAGTCTCCTTTTATTAATTATGACACCACTCAGGGTATTATGTGTCACTGGAATTATTATTTTAGAGAACAGAAAAAAGAGTCGAGATGAAATACTTTTCCAAGGAATTATTTCTTAGTTCTCTCTTTGTAACCGTATTTCTGTCCTACTTTATCTCATGTCCTTACTTGATTATCTTGGAGATTTGCTACATTGGCATACCATTTTTAAGCTAAAATTTCAATCCCAATGTTGTGAAGCCCTCAGACAGGTTCCATCCAGCTCTCCTGAAGGATTTCTTCATTCTCCCTACAATACACAAAACATCCAATTCCTGAGAAAGTCTGGGATCAATTCTATTAGGTCTGTGGACAATTAGTCCTTGCATACAACTCTTTTCATGGTTGCCCCTTTTTTTTGCTTCTCCAACCTCCAGGCTACACAAATGGGAACTGGGCTGCGCAGGTGGCCAGTGAGTGAGAGAAGCTTCATCTATATTGTGTGCAAAACCATTCCCCTACCCCCACTCTGGTCTGTGAAAGACAATTTTTCTTCCAAACCTATTCCTAGTACTAGAAAGGTTGGGGAATACTGCATTAGATGATGGTGATAGTACACCATACTTAGAATCACTGAGTCTGCAAGAAAACACGGTTGAAACTTCAGTGTGAGAATCTTAAGGAGAGTTGTATCCCTTACGATGATTCCCAGGCTCATCCCATGGAAAGAGTTGATTCCTCTCTTCCTCACTCCTCTCCTCCCTTACCCCAGATTCTAAGATCCTTTTGCACATGAGGTGGCTTGCATCCATGATTCTCTGACCAAGCTTGTTCTGCATTTTTTGGCGGGAGGCTTTTCAGTGAAGGTGGTTTTTCTTTTACCTTTTCCTTTAGATGCTTTAGAGCACATTGCTGGATCTGAACACAAGACATGACTACATTGACCATTGTGCCCTGTTGTCACACTGGGCCTTTTGGTAAAGGTGGGTATCTTGGACTGACACACTTTCTTTTCAGTGCCATCAGGGGAGAGATCTTCAGGTGACTTGTTGACAGAAGGCCTTTTCCTGTTAACATTATGAAATTATGGCTGGAAAACATTCCTTGGCTGGCTGAGTCCAAGTGGAAATGGCTGCCCCTCAGTCAACTGAACACACAACTGTTCTACTTCATCTATGAGGCACACATAGAAGGAAGGCCAATAGTCATTCATCTCCTGATCAGGCCTAATAATATACTTATCCAGTGTTATTTGCATTTAGAATTTCAATATACCAGGCAGGAATCTTGTATGGAAAACCAGGACTATGGTCTGGAAACTGGGAGATAGTAGAGCTTCAGGTATTTACAGTACAGGTGGTCCTCGTATATATTCAACTGAACAACCCTCTCAATGGAGGGGGAGGAATACGATACCAACTATCTCCTTTTTACAATACAGTCCTTTCGACAGTTCCAAGAAGATCCCATAACCATTTGCACTCTGATTCAGGCGGCCCTGAGGACACAGGTAAACCTCCAAGCGGCTTCAACTGCTCTCAGAGTGCTAATGATGAGATGAATAAAAAGGAATATATAATCCAGGGATGGGATTCAAATTTTTTAACAACCAGTTCTGTGGGCGTGGCTTAAGTGGTGGGTGTGGCTTGGTAGTCGTGACTGGGTAGACATGGCTTGGTGGTCATGTTATTGGCTAGGTGTGGCCAACTTAATATCACTCCCATCGAGGCACATATCTCGCCTGACCGCTCATGACTGTGGGGATGCTGCAACAGTCGTTCGTGTGAAAAATGGTCATAAGTCACTTTTTTCAGTGCCATTGTAACTGTTAAGCCTGGGTTGCCCAACCAGGGTTAGGTAGACAAGCTAAACAGAATGTGCAGCGTTAGTCAGATAGGCACACAGATAAATGAGTGAGCTAAGCTTGTATGTTTATTAACATACAGTAAAAATAACAGATACGCTTGTGCTATCAAGAATATATTTTATTCCATTATAAGTTAATAGCATAGTCAAATAACAGTCCAATATTCATTTACCATGTAGTCAGTCCATTCAGGGGTATTCAGTTAGCAAAGTCCATGTAGAATATCCTATGTCAGTTCACTTACAAATCAGTCCTTTGTTGTCTCTCCCGTTCGAGCAATGCAGTCTTGATTCCAAGCAGTAATCAGGGATCATCAAAGCCAGAGAGAGAGAGAGAGCAAGCCGTAGTCTTGCTACTTTTATATTGTTTTCTTAACCACTCCTTTAATTGCTATTTCACAGTTAAAACTGTATACACTCTAACATACACTAACTATGATTCATAGTTATTATTTCACCTAAACCAGTTAGGGTAAACAATGTTATCCCTAACAGTAACTTTGAATGGTCACTCCACACAAGCAAAGTACCAGAAAAAGAGGGGAAAAAAACTCCAGAGAAGTTCCTGAGACAGAAAGTCTAGTCCTGCCAAGAATGTAATAAGGGTTAACGGAGAGGCAGTTTCTGTAAGCAACACCAGAATGTTTCCTTCCTGCCTTCCTTACAGGATTAGGCTAGTAATTTCTTCTAACAAACAGTTCTCCGAACTGCTTAGAATGTTAACCGGTTCTAGTGAATAGGTGCAAACTGGTAGAATCCCACCCCTGACATATAATCCTTATATTCCTCCGCCACCATCCAGTCAGAATTGAATAAACTTCGTGGATGAGAAGCGAAACCTCTTCCTCAATGAAAAATCATAGTCCATTTACTTTTCTTTTTTGAAAAAGAACCTTTGAGACACTGGTGTTTATTGTTGATTGATGATGGTGATGAGATTGCATGATACATAGCACCAACTTCGAGCATCATCTTTATGTGCAGATGAGTTCCAAAAAGCATTGTTTAGAAAAATGGTTTGGAAGCATATCCACTTGGCTAGAAACAATAAGAAAGAAGCTTAAAGGTGATACCACAAATCTTGGTTCTGAAGGTTCTACAGAGAATGGAGAAGCATTCTTATTTCTCAACTGCCAGTATTCCGTTATATGAGGATGTGCCAGTTAATAAATAAAGACAATTAATAAATAAATGAAGTTTCTTCTTTCATATACTTTGCAATCCATATCCATTTAGTCAATCGTGCATTCACTCTTCCTTTCCATGCATTTTCTCTCCCTCAACCACATCTCCCCTATTATTATTAGACATTGAGAAGTGCAAAGATCCAGCAGTTCTGCCCCTGAGAGCAATCTTCTCTTAAATTCAAATAAATATTGAGAAATCTGTTCCGTCCGGAAAAACGCGAGGTAGACCGGGTTCCAGCAGTAAAAGTCTTTATTTTCAACAGTAAAGATAAATGGAACAGTTTGGCTCTAGCCGCGGCAGCCTTTAGATACGGCTTGCCTGCCGGCTTGTAGCCAATGACATTAGTTTGATTTAACTGCCTTTTGGCGGTTCCTTTGGATTGGTTCCTAGTGAACCAATCCCTATGCCGGCTTTCTTAGCCAATCAGATTAGAGGATTTGGAGTAAACTATTTTTATACAGAACAAAATCATAGGGATGTATTTCACAAAATATATGTGTATACTTTTCTGGACAGTTTTATGACCTCACCCATTTCCCATCCCCCAAAGTATGAGGAACTGCATATGATTTCATAATTCTTTTGCTTAGGTTACCATTCAGTCACATTGGTCAAGTAGTGAAGACACCAGCTAAAAACTAGGAGACTGAGTTCTAGTCTTGCATGTCTATCTGGGTGCATGAAAGCTATCTGGGTGACTTTGGGCTAGTTAGTCTCATGCAGTCCAGCCTATCTCACAGGATTATTGTTGTTATGAGGAAAATAGGAAGGAGTATTTGGTATGTTTGCCCCTTAAAAAAAAATCACTGCATTTATATTCTATTTATGGGACATAAATACTTTGAAAAACTATAGAATTAGGGTCTGAGCAATCTGTGCTCTTTAAGGATAGTACGGGCATTTTTGTGGACCAAATACTTTTGTTTCTTAGAGATTTGGGCATTTTCTGAATCCTTCACCCACCTAATCTGCTCTGGCTTCTCTTTGTACATCAGTTTCTCTTAGCCTCCGGGGTTGCCGGGTCTTTGAAACAAGATAGAGAAGCCATCTATCTCTGGGTGATTCTGGTGGTTTGTTAGCTTCCTGTTCAAAGAAGTCTTTACAACACGGAAGTTCACTTTGTGAGAGCCTTCATAACCTGACAAGGACTGAGATGAGCCGAAGAATCAAGACTGAAGGCCGAGCACCGCAGGAAAATGTGCCTTCCTGCCTCCTTGAGGATCTTGAAAACCACCAAGTATTCGAACTTTTGGGCAGGAAATGCACGGTAATTCCTGTTATTATTCAAGGGAGGAAAGATCATGGCAGAATGTAGAATATTCTGTGAATAGGACAGAGGGAGGAGCTTATATCTGGGAAACAGGGTGATTATATGCTGGAATTTCATTGATGAAGTAGGATGAAAGATCACTTGGACGTTAAAGAGCCTATAGGTGAACCCCTGTCTGATTTTCAGCATTATCTTCCTCCTAGAAAGTTGCTCAATAAATAAGAATGTGCTAGAAAATTAGCAGCATTAGCAGGATCATTACAAATTTGGAGTTTGTATAGATTGGATTGGGTTGGCTTAATGTATAGAGAGATTTGCCTTACAGCCATCATGGCATTTACAGAATTCCAGTAAGTATGTCTCCTAAAAGTCAATTCCTGCTCATTACATATTTCAGTGTGTTAATCAGTCTGACTATTTACATTATGGTCTTTCAATCAGTAGAAATAACAATTGCCTCAGTCAAATAAGCTGGCAAAACTTTTAATACAGATTGTGGAACCTTTGGGAAATTTTCTCTTTGTTTTTTAAATCTCCCCCAAAGCCCATGCAGAAGCAAGTGGAGTTTTTTTTTAAATGCTGAAAACAACAGCTTGCTTTACAAAGAGACACATGCTGCCTCAAGGCAGGAAGTGGGGAGAGAAAACCACTTCCTCAAAAGGCCCAGCAAAAAGCTCTGGCCAGTTAACAACACACTGCCAGTCCTCAGGTGGTGGTGGTGGGGGGAAGTTATACCTCCCCTGTGTCTTGCTGAAAAATAGTCAAGTTCAAAACAATGAGCCAGACAACAGAAGAGGAAATCGCCTTGGTTCTCAACGAAGTTGTCAAATAATATTTCCTTTATTTTGAATTATTTACACATCAGGCCCCATGACTGCATGATAAAATCAATTTAATTGCTGCAATGTCCTCGCAGTATCTTTTGGGAATGGTAGTTTGAAGGGTATGTTGAGAATTCTCAGTTGGCTACTCTGTCAACTTTATAATTTGAAGTACCCAAATTGGGTATCAAAACATAAAATGATATTAAGGAATAAATAAACAGCATTACAGAAACAAGCACCTCCCCCCGCTCTCCCTCTGTCACAGACTCATGCATAGATAACCAGGATTAAAAACCATAGCCAGGAATAAGAACAGTTCAGCTCACATTTTAAATCAAAGTGAAATCATTCCATTGGCTTATTTTCTAATTCAAAGCATTGTCTCTTTTAGCCTCCAAAATATTCTGAAATATTGTTTGATTCCAAACTATCATATATATTTATATATATGATATTCAGCTTTGTTCGGGTATTTTCCCACGTCATTATAGTTGTGCTTTTAAAGTTGTAGCAACATTTCGGCAGAATCTCATCTGCCATCATCAGGCTTCTGTATTGTGTTTGTCTGTTGTAAGTAAGTACATATAAGTACCCACGAAAACTTAAGAAAACATTATATATATATATATATATATATATATGTATATGTATATGTATATGTATATGTATATGTATATGTATATGTATATATATATATAAACTTGGATCCTAAGAGAATGCGTAGAGTTACTTTTTGCCTAAAGTGCTCCAAAAGATGCCTCATATAGTTCAGCCTGGCTTATTTCCAGTTATATAAACTTGCTTCTAAGTGCTCATGCATGCTCTTTTGGAGAATGAGGGTCTCTTCAAACATTGCAAAATGGGAAGAATGGGAACTGGGCACTGGAAGAAAGAAGCATTTCTCCAAAACAATATTTTGGATGATTCCACTCACTTCCAGAAGCTATTATTAACATTCCAGTCCATCCATCCATCCAATTTGCTTCCTGCTATAAGCAAAAAGAATTAATGTGTGATGAATTGGATTTTGTATCCAAATCAACCAGTGTTTCTTATTTTGCCATTGATGTAGAACAATTTGTCTCATCCTTGAGCATCAATTTCAACACCCAGCATTCCTCCATCAGCGCACTGGCTATAGAATTCTGGAAGTTGAAATCAACATATCTTAAAGTTGCTAAGGTTAGGAAATACTGGAATAGAGCAATTATTTTCTGAACTTTACTTAAACTTCTCCCTGCGTTATTCCCTTGTAATATATGTTGCTGCACATTGTAGAGTCTCTGTTATGTGAAATTCATCATACTTGTGACTGAGTCATGTTCTCCCAATTAACATTTCCTTGACAATTATATCTGTTTGAAAAGACTAAATCCCCAGGTATGTGTCATTTTTGACCCAACTGGATGATTAATTTGTAACTTTCCCTCTTCTGATAGACCATGGTCACAACAGTGGTACAACTCTTTCTGGCTTTGCCTCAAAGCAGCAGAAACTGGTTCAAGCAGAGTTCTGGAGTGCTGTGTTTTGTAAAGGATGTCCCTAAACGTTCCTACTTCATCCGCTTGTTTGATCTTAAGGTATCAAATTTTTTTACTCCATTTGTAATAACTTCCCTGCATCTCACTGACCAAAGATACATATCTATTGTTCATTCAATTGAATGATGTTCCCAAAAATCTATTCTCCAGATGTTTTATTACTAGAATTCTCAACCAGCATATTCTTGTTTAGACAGGATGAAAATCAAAAGCTATGCTTTCATTTGCATTGTTTTCTTGCTGTTTTCTGCTAGTCCTCAGATTTACACTAAATCAAGTAATATCCAGTAGGGGTTATTAGAAAGTGATTGAAACAATCTGATGCTTCTAAGTCAGGCAACAGAATGCATTTTCCTCTGCCAATCTGAGCAGGAAGTAAAAACAACTTCTTGACAAGCCATCATACTTGGCTGGTGCATTTTGTACAGCTTGCCGGTTGACAAATTATTCTGGGAATGCCTAATTAAAGGAGAATACCTGGTTGAATAACTAATTTTATGTGCTTATGAATGTATATAATGTGCAGTTAGAAATATTTAATACAATGCAATGCAATGCAACGCAACGCAATGCAACGCAACGCAATACATCTCTCCATAGGAAGGCCTAGATGGTCTCATTTATGCCCTACCATACTGTTTATTCTGCTTTCCGGACCATTATTGTCTAGGGGCAAAAACAAAACAACTGTTTTCAGTTCCTTTGACTCATTCTCTTAAGAGATTTGAGCAGAACATCCATTCACATACACCTTGAGCTAGACCTGTCTCTGGTGTAAACACATATAGTACCCAGCATCCCTGTTATTAAATCTCCTGAGATTCAGTAAGATCAGATCACTGAAATCTTGCATTTCTCAAGATCTTGCCTGAATGCTGAAACCTCATGAATTACAATTTTTTTAAAATGTTTATGAGATCTCTTTGGGGTAGCATCTTTTGGACTAATACCCACAAGAACCATGCATCTGGCTTGCTCATCATATCTCAGATGTGTGCATTAATGTGTACATCAAAATATGTGTTTGGGTAAGGAGATATGATTCATTCCCACCTCTACATAGTTGAAATTGAAAGCATTTAGCACCATTCCCAATAGCATCAATCAGACATCAGAGGTGAACTGCAAGAAACATTCTTCCAGATACAGGTTACAAAATTGGGAGACAAAGGAACTGAGTTCACCTTATCTATTAATTTTTTGTCCTTTAAACATCTGAAGATCAAATGGAATTGCCCTTCTTGTGTCTCATTTCACATTCAGTTGTAGGGCAACAGAGAACCATCATTGTTGGTTGCAAATTATGCCTGCCTTCACTGACATCTCACACAAATACATCCAGATTGGAATTATTTCTACTCAGAACTGATTATATTTGAATGGGAAATCATCAGGGAATTCCAGAACTGTAATCTAAGTGGAATTGGGCTGGGTGTGTGTGTGTGGAATCCAAGTGAAAAGACATGACAAACCACTGCTATATATATTATTGCTAATAAAAATTAGGGTTGGTTGTGAACTGGAGTTTAGATTGACTTGAAAGATATTCATCTTTCTGACATAGTTTTAAGTAGGAAAAAACAGTCTGTGAATTAATAAACATCTTTGTCTGTTATTTTGTTTTGATGCAGCAGAAGAAGATGATCTGGGAGCAAGAGTTGTATAACCAGATGGTCTATGTTGCTCCCACCACCTTTTTCCACACCTTTTTTGGAGATGTGAGTACTTGAATATGGGTGGATGAATCACTATGAACATATGTGGTCAGACTGACATATGACTCTGTGGAAGAGAAGAATCTAGAAGAGAAGCATTCATGCAGTCCCAAACGCAATACTTTAAAAAGATATTATCTGAGAAGAGTATTTTGTTAAAACTTTGTTGATCAGTTAAAACAGAACAAAGAAAATAAGACAAAAAGAAAGCAATGAACAATAGCAATAATAATAATTAAACATAAAAGTTTTATCTTCTTCCAGGAAGAATGTTTGTGTGGATATGTAATTTCATATCTAAATGAAATATTAGCGAAGAGTTTCAATCAAAGATTACCACATTTCATTGTAATCATCCATACATAATTTACATCTCTAAGAAACTCAGTCATAACATCAGGTCTTCAATCCACTAAATAATCGGAGCCATGAATTTGTCTTTCCAATATTGAAAGATTATACAGAAGAAAATAGAACTATACAGCTGTTTTAAAATTAAATCTTTTTAATGCTTGCTTTAAACAGATTTTTTTTCAATACTTGTTTTAAAAACGTGTATCTAAATCCCTATCTAGAAATGTCTTAGTGAGGATTTGCAGAATTGTGATTGAGTGTGATGCCTGATCACATGGATGTTGTGCTACATATGTTTGCAGGAGTGCAGCGTGGGACTAAACTTTGCTAATGAGCAAGAGGCACAATCTTTTCAACAAATGGTGGAAGAGAAGATTCAGAAGAGGAACCAGAGGGGTAGGTGGGAGCAGTGGTGGGATTCAGATAATTTAACAAACAGTTCTCTGCCCTTATGACTGGCTAAGTAGGTGTGGTCATGTGACTGGGTAGTGTAGCCCACTCAATGTCACTCATCACACCCAGCCCTGCCTCCTGGCCACTGTCCCTTGCCCCAGGCCTTGGGCTTATAAGCAACACCTCCAGAAATGAAAGGGTTAATCTGATGCAAATGCCCCAGTGAAAGGATGGGAAGAGACCAGCAAAGCATTTTGCTCCCATAACCAAGAAAACTAAGACATTGCAGGCTGAGCTTATTAAAAAGCAGTATATTGTATCATAACAGCCAACATTTCACACCTGAGGTGGCAGAGGCAATAAATCCCATTGGCTCCTCAGGAGTAATTTACAATTAAAGCCAATTTGCACCTCAAAAATAATAAATAAATAGCAGAAGAACCCTTCTGTGCAGGCAATTCTGAAAAAGGCTAAGCTAAAGCTAGATTAACCCCTTCCTTCCTTCTCTCCTTCCTTCCTTCCTTCTCCTCATTCCCATCTCCTTCCTTCCTTCCTTATTTTTTTGACCTGATTGTTGACTGTTTTCAGGCCATTTTTTAAAACCATTTTTCACATGAGAAATAGCTGAAAATGGCCCAGAAAATGGCCTGAAAAACTGCTGAAAACTACCTGGAAAATAGCTGAAAATGGCCTGAAAAATGGGCAGGGGAGGGGACAGCCAATGGTGGGATTAGCTGGTTTGCCGAACTGGGCAGAATTTTAACAACTGGTTTGCCTAAACTGGTCCAAACCGGCTGAATCCCATCTCTGGGTGGGAGGTCCCTGCCAGGTGATGTAGCTACTGGGAATGCTTTTTGTCTGAATCCCATTTCTTCAGGAAATATTTGTCCCCTTCAAAAGATTACTTTGGTGAGAGACCCAGTTGCATCTTAGAAATTATTGCAAGTAAGGAGTTGTTTTTCTGGAAAAATATTACTTTGAGTATGGGTCTTTTCAGAAATTACAATGAAGAAAATGCTTCCCTTTATTGGGAATGCAAATGTAATGCGGGCTGTTCATAACCTCAAACTTTTTTCTGCAGAATAATTCTGACATTTCGGCTAATGACTGCGGAAATATGCTTGTTTTGCCTCCAGAAAAATATACATTTGGACTCTTTACCCCACATGGTTGTTTTGTAATATTAGGATTCATAACAGATTTAATCCTAAAGTGATTTCTTCTTAATCTTCAGATCATCCAAGTCATTCAAATTAAGAAGGAAGAAAAAACTTCTCATTTCCCTCCATCACTGATACTCTTGACAAATTTAAGATCGCTGTCCTCTTTCACTGATATCTTATTTAGGAGGTGGGATGAGGATGTAGGGCCTGTCTTCCAACCTGTATAAAAAAATAAATTGAGCCCTTTATTAGTAAGATGATGCTGTTGAGAACTTTTCATTGAGATAAATGTTGTGAAGACCTCACTCAGTCTAAAGATGTTTCTGATTTTCAAGAACTAGGCAGGTATCACTGAAAATAGCAATAGCACTTAGACTTATATACCACTTCACAGAGCTTCACAGCCCTCTCTAAGCGGTTTACAGAGTCAGTGTATTGTCCCCAACAATTTGGTCCTCATTTTACTGAGCTCGGAAGTAGGGAAGGTTGAGTCAAACTTGAGCCTAGTGAGATTTGAACTGCCAAATTGCAGCCAGCTGGCAGTCAGCAGAAGTAACCTTCAGTACTGCGTTCTAACCACTGCGCCACCGCAGCTCAATATAAAATGTATTTACATTGTCTCAGAACTCCTATCTAATGTTCAGACTCTTAGGCAGGTTTGCAGCAAGGACCTTGATAATGACTTGTGATAAAATTCTCCTGTGTTTTTTTTTCAAGGAAATCCAACTGTGCACAAACTAAATGGAACAAACCCTGATCTTCAGACAGCCAAATTATTCTAGAAAGTTGAGAGAAAGAGCATGAAACATTTTACTATCAAAGTTCTATTTTTTTTTTCCTGTTTTATAGATAACAGACAATTGCCACCGCCACCCCCTCCAGTGAATGGTGGTATGTATCCTTTGTATTTTCTCACAATTTGTTCATTATTTGCTTTTTACAATCAAGCTCCTTCCTGATGAGTATCAGCTAAAAATGCTGGGAGTAGAGTAGTCATTAACATCAGAAGAAAGGCTGGACAGAATTTCTGATAATAACAATTTAGCTGCAAGTTGTACTAACTATGGTTTTCTCTCATTGGCAGAGAGAATGGAAAATCATTGCTGTAATTACAGTGGGATCCTAGAAAGATTGATTGTTAGAGCATGTGGACAGCAGTGCTGGTTATGAGAAGTTGTTAGCTGGTCCAGTTTTAGACAAGGCTATCTCAATGCAAATAATTGGCTAGAAGGGTTGACACTAAACTATTTATTGATCAATCTTTTTTGCTTTTATTAGATAGAAAAGAAACTTTCTCACGGTTCCCACTTTCTGGAGTTGATATGAATGGTAAGCATCTTGGTAAAAGTTGGGTTGCAGACTTCTAAGGACACCTAGGAAAATTATTTCATAGTTTTATGTTCTATCAATATAACTTTACAATAAAAAGCTACTGTAAAGTTATATTGATAGAACATAAAACTATGAAACAATTTTCCTTAAATTTACGTTCTTAAAATATGTTGAGACTATGGGAATTGAATTTAGGTTAGCTGGAAGATATCAGGCCAGGAAAACTGATGTAGAATGAGAAAATAAACTCAAAAGTATACAATAAGAAAAATAGTAATTTAAAATATTTCCAGTAAAAAAACTTCTTAGCACTTTGAAAATATCCAAAGAGATACAATAAGCATAGGCAATCCAAGAATCTTCAACTATTATTGGAGTTCCAGCACCCTTAGGAAGAATGGCGATGAGAGAAGGGACTGAGGGTTTAGTATGTTCTGAATGCTATTGCTTACTAAAATGTGCGAGATACGTTTTTGCTTAAAACCAGTGTTGGGATTCAAACAATTCGCACTGGTTCGACAGAATTGATACCTAATTTTTTGTTGAGTTCTGTGAACCAGCTTCGAAATGGCCAGACTAGCATGCATTGACATACTTCCAATCCCTTGCTTGCTGCAATCTGGCTTTGCAGCAAGTAAGGGAATTGGAGGCATGTGAATGCATGCTAGTCTGGCATCTCAAAAAAACAGTTTTTTTCCCCCCCTGCTCCTGGATTTTCATTGCCAGACTGTTTAACTTTCTTTAAAGTTTATCTGATGAAAAATGAGAGGATCCATATTCTGCATCAAGTAAACTTTAAAGAAAGTTGAACAGTCTGGCAACGAAAATTCTTCCCCAAATGTGAGAGGTTTTTTTCCCCCCATTCCTGGATTTTCGCTGCCAGATTGTTTAATTTTCTTAAAACGGATATTAGGGCAGAGAACCTGCTGTTAAATTATTTGAATCCCACCACTGCTTAAACATAAAAACGCCTACATTTGCTTAAATTCCACAAGCATAACATAGTCAGGTTAAGTAAGTAAGTAAGTAAGTAAGTAAGTAAGGAAGGAAGGAAGGAAGGAAGGAAGGAAGGAAGGAAGGAAGGAAGGAAGGAAGATTTTAGTGAGTTGTCAGGTGTTGTGATGGTAGTTGCAAGGAAGCTGATCATCTCATCCTTATCTTGTGTTTCCCAAAGGACCTTGCTCACAGCCAAATTCCCCTTCCACTCCACTGTCTCTGGCAACTGTTGATATACAGAATCCTGATATCACCTTTTCCCGCTATCGTGGTCTCCCAGTCCCAACTGCAATTGATAAGAAGAAGGGGAAAAAGAAGATTTCTAAGGCTGACATTGGTGCTCCTTGTGGATTTAAGTGAGTCCTTCTGAAACTGTGTAGATTTCCTCAGTTCTCAATCCCTTTGGTGGGGCTCCAGACTGACAAAAAGCCAGCTGAGCACAGATCACCTAAAAACGTTGAATTTCTCTCGGTCTCCAAGTTTAAATGACCAACTAAGTGCCTCTTTTCTGCCAATTATTCCACTGCCCATGACATCAGTCAAATCCAGCTGTGTGATGAAACAAGAGTGATGGTCTTCACCTAACTGGATGTCTTCTGTTGTTCTTTTTTAGGCACATCCAGCACATCGGATGGGATCCCAGCAGTGGGTTTGATGTACGTAGCCTTGGCAGTTCAATTAAAAAGGATATAGTTTTGGAGGTCTCTTGGGTGTGAAATTAAACTTTTTGAGTTATTGCAGCCCAATTATTTTTTAAGTGAGTTGCCAATTTACCCCATGCATGAGTGGCAGTCATGAAGCACTCTCTCTTAGTTTTTGCGTGTACATTCAGTTTGAAGGTTTAATTGGATCCAATTGCAGTGCAACCGTGATAGATTGATGTGAAAAAGAAGACAAAGTAAAACTGGTTTACAACTTAACAGGAGGAACTGCACTCCTAAATACTCAGTTCAGCAGGGCAAGTGTGAACCAGAGGTTTCTTTAATATTCAGGAATTTCCCTGGGTCTGTTAAGGAGTCTTTAGTACAGCTGGTACTCTTCATTTCTTTGGCCTCATTTGGCTGCTGGAACAAAAGCTGCATGTTGTCTGTATGCATGTATGTGCTAAATATGACACAGGCTTTCAAACCATTTGGTTACAAGGGTTTGAGGTAATAATCGGGGCTCCAGTTTGGACTAGGATTGCCTTATCTCTTCTTGCCAAGTTATTCCAGACACAAAACCATCATGTAATATATGCCTGTCCTGAATCATTTTTAGCTTATAAAGGCTATTATTAAACTATCAGCCCCACAAATACATGTTGATCTATTTTTATTTCAGTTGAACAATCTGGACCCTGATTTGAAGACATTTTTCTCCAAGGCGGGAATCAGTGATGCTCAGTTGACTGATGCTAAGACTTCAAAGATAATCTATGATTTTATTGAAGGCCAAGGAGGGTTAGAAGCTGTCAAGGAAGAACTGAGACGACAAGGTGAGTTGCTGGAGGAGAAAAATATGTCTGACTCACAGGTGACTTTGATCCCTTTTATTTGATTTGAACCAATCAGTGGTTCCATACCCTGATATTTATTATAGTTATGCCGCCTACTGAAAGATGTGCATATCCGAGTAACTGGCCTGAGTTTGGATGCACTGATTGATTTAAGGAGAAGTGGCTCAGTGGCTAAAGACACTGAGCTTGTCGATGAGAAAGGTCAGCAGTTCGAATCCCTAGCCCCACGTAACAGAGTGGGCTCCTGTTACTTGTCCCAGCTTCTGCCAACCTAGCAATTTGAGAGTATGTAAAAATGCAAGTAGAAAAATAGGGACCACTTTGGTGGGAAGGTAACAGTGTTCTGTGCGCCTTTGGTATTTAGTCATGCCATCTTTGGACAGTGCTGGCTCTTCAGCTTTGTAAGGGATATGAGCACCTCCCCCTAGAGCTGGGAACGACTAGCACATATGTGCAAGGGACATATTAATTATATTAATTTCTTAATTATATTAATTTCTACAGTAAAAATAAAAAGGAATCTTATGAGAGATTCCTTTCTCTCTATACATTCTATACATTCCTCTCTCTATACAGAGAGCAATGTATTTATTTATTTTCAATTTATATAGCCACCCACCTCTTAATCTAGGCAGCTCCCAGTTAAAAATAGTAATATATGGAAGAGAACCAAATTATGTATGCATATTTTATACATGTTTATGCATGTTATTTTAAATTCATATTTACATTTGAATTCACTTTATAGAGTCAGACCAATGATCCACCCAGCTGTGAGTGGTAGTTAAAGGTAAAGATAGCAATAGCAATAGCACTTATACTTATATACCACTTTACGGTGCTTTACAGCTCTCTCTAAGTGGTTTTACAGAGTCAGCATATTTCCCCAAACAATCTGGGTCCTCATTTTACCCATCTTGGAAGGATGAGAAGCTGAGTCAACCTTGAGCTTGGTGAAATTTGAACTGCCAAATTGCAGTCAGCTGGCAGTCAGCAGAAGTAGCCTGCAGTACAGCATTCTAACCACTGCACCACCATGGCATTTGAGATCAACACTGGCATCCAGATGAATAGAACCATGCAGATTTCTTAGAACAGTGTGGAAATACTTACATAGAATGGTCACAATCTGTACTTTTTTGTATTTTCTTGGCATTTGGAATTTAACATTTTCTTATTTGTCTGGAATTATCTTGACAAAGCTTGTTATACATCTGATGCATGCAATGTAGACTTGGTGCAACCCATCATTTTTGTCTTTATACAGAACATTGGTTCTTCTTACTGTTTATTATGCGATTTAGCATTCCAGTATCATGAGTTTTAATGTTCATATTTACTTTTTTTTTCCAGGTCCAAGTCATCCCCCACCCCCACCCCCACATCGTGCAAGCCCTCATCCCCCAACTAGTGGGCAAGGCCGAAGTGGTCCCTTACCACCTCTCCCAGGTGCTCCTATGATATCAAATAGGGGAGATGTCCCCTCCCCACCACAATCTTCCAGGCGACCTCCCTGCCCCCAGTGGGGACCACCTGCACCCACTTCACGTTCTGGATCACATCCTCCTCCCCCACCTCCATTTGCATCAGGCCCACCTCCACCACCACCACCCCCGCCACCTCCACCCCCACCTTCATTCCATAATTCTGCACAATGTCCCCCTCCCCTTCCTCCTTCTGGAGGGCTTGGATCACTGGGGACCCAGCCGCCTGCTGTCTCTTCAGGGCGTGGTGCGCTGCTGGACCAGATACGCCAAGGAATACAGCTCAACAAGGTGAGGTGGTCTTGTTTTAAATTTTCTTTATTTATTTTATTATTATAATGTACAGCACAGTTTTCTAGTTATTTTGACCCTCAAGGCAGCTTACAAACAAGATAAAATTACAGAATAGAAAACAATAACATAAATACAATAAAACTAAACCAAAACTAAAATCAGCATTAAAAATATACTAAAGGTTGGTTGTTGTATATCTTTGGGAAACTAGCAAATCAAAGGAAAACTGGTCTAATCTTCTTCACCTAATATCTAGATTGCTAGATAGAAGTAATATTTATATATGGAATTGTATTATGGTACTTTCTCTGTTGTTTGCAATCTGAGTTGACACAAGTCTAGCATGTTCCTGAGGCTTCAAAAATACTAAGATTGCCACTTATATCCACTTACGTAATATTAATTTATCCGTTCAGTTTTCAAGAAGCACAAAAGGAACTGCAAATTCTTACTAAGAGTTCTAGAGAGCTTCAGCATAGGAAACCCTGTATCACTAAAGCACTGGGAGACATTGGGCCAACTACTCTCTCTCAGCTCAACCCACCTCCCAGTGGTTCTTGTGGAAAAAATAGGAGGAAGGAATATTAGTTACATTCACTGCCTTTAGTTATTTGCAAACAATAATAAATGCAGAATAAAAGTAATAAATAAATGCATACATAAATAAACACACACACACACACACACACACATATATATAGTATTCAGCTTTGTTCAGGTATTTTCCCACGTCATTATAGTTGTGCTTTTAAAGTTGTAGCAATGTTTGGGCAGAATCTCTTCTGCCATCATCAGGCTTCTGTATTGTGTTTGTCTGTGAGTCAGACTTTCACAGCCGTTTCAGTTTTGAATTTGGGGCTAGCCTACTGCTGTGCCAGAATGATTTTTTCTTCATCCTGATTGGTTGGGAGTCTTGGTCTGTGTTTATTGGTCTTGGAATTTGCTGTGTTCTGCTTGATTGGTGTTTCTAATGTCTTCTGTCTGTTTTATGGCTTTTTTTGTCTTAATTGGCTGGCAACATTGTGTTCCTGTATTGGAGGCTTTTAGTGCAGCTTGGCTCCGAATATATGGACAGCTGTCATTTATTAGGAAGCTAGGTTTCATCTGGGTGCCTGGTCGGGGTGTGTTTGAGCTGGAGGTATCAGGGGGGATCTGTTTGTGCCCAAGTGTTTGCCTGGCTTGTGGTGTGGAGATTTTTTTGTTTGTGAGTGCAGGCTTCCAAATAATTGACAGTCTGGTGGAATCATCTCTTCTATTCATGCTTTCAGGTCTTTTTTCAATCTTTATGGCTTCTCTGATAATCCCGTGGCTGGGGTTTTCTATAGTGGCCAGGGTTTTGGTGCCATTGAAGTTGATGCTATGAACTGTTGCTTTCATGTGTTGGATTAGTGAGGAAGTGTGTTCCAGCTTTTTTACTGCATTTTTGTGTTATCCAGGCGGGTACTTATTCTTTTATTGGTCTGTCCAATGTATGTGGCCGGGCATGATGCACAGGGGACTTCATATATGCCTTGGTTTTCCAGGTCAATTTTATCTTTGGGATTTCTTGGGATGGCTGCTATTTTTCTGTCTGTTTTGAAGGCAGTCTTAATGTGATCCCTGTGTAGGAAAGTGTTGTATAGTTTAGTTCAATAAAATGAATATATAAAATGAATATATATTTCATGCATTTTAGACACCCGATGTTGTGGACTCTTCACCTTCCATGCAGAGTTCTGAAGGCCTGGTGGGGGCTCTTATGCATGTGATGCAAAAGAGGAGCAAAGTCATCCACTCTTCTGGTGAGTCTTGCATTCATCCATATGATGTTTCTTACTTTCAGATTTATATACTTACATATAATTTCTCAAGCTTCCAAATGTTCAGAGCTTTGTGATTATTTGGAACTATAAAAACAAAGCAAAGCTCTGAGGAAGATCCAATGCCATTTTGTGAGAACTTCAACTTCAATTCAAGCTGTGTTCAGCCCTGGTGTTGGATCAAAAGACATGGGGATCAAGTCAACTGAAATGAGTGTTGGAGAGGGAGATCTGTATTTGCATATCCATATATAGCTCTGAGAAGATGGTGTGCTGACATTCTTGAAATGCTAAACAGCTTTGGGTCCCTATTCTACTGCATTTTCCTTTTCTACTTTATTCATAGATGAAGATGAAGACAATGGCGATGAAGATGAGGACGATGAATGGGATGACTGAGCCTAGAAATGCATCTGACACCAAGTTTTGATCCTTCTTTCAGCCTGTTGCCAGAGGCATTTAATCAGATGATACCTCTGCCATAATTCTTCCCTCCCCATCTCTGCATACTTCTGGAGTCCCAGTGAGGCAGAGGGTAGCAAAGGGGTTATTTTCCCATCCTCCTTTTCAAAATCACTTAGGCCAAAGCATATTCTCCTCCCTCACCTGTGCACCTGGATGCCTTTGAGTTTTAGAAAGTAAGGTTGTAATTCTATCTCTTTGAGCCCTCCAATTTTGACCATTCATAATCTCCTGCATATTTTTCTAAGGGTTGTATTATCTTTTAGCCAACCCTTTTCTGAACCTTTCTTTTGCTTACCTAATTGTGTTTCCCCCATGAACTTTTGAAGCCCAAATGCAGGCATGAGAATGACAAGAATGTAAGTTCTCTTTATTTTTTTGATATAAAATCCTTTGAATGTTGTCAACTCATACTGAAACTTGAATTATTTAAATTGTTTGCTCATCTTTCAAAAGAATTCATTGGCACTAGAAGGGGGAACTGACTTCTATTCTTTACCACAAACATTTGCTTTATTTACCAGCTTGAACTGATATATACATATATGCATACATGTTTTTTTAGGCTTTCGCGGGTACTTACATGTGTGCTGTTTAGCTTCCTTCGGGTATTATCCCACGTCATTGTAGTTCTGTTAAAGAAACGTTGCTACAACTTTAACTGAACTACAATGACGTGGGATAATACCCGAAGGAAGCTAAACAGCATATATGCATACATGTATATACACATACGTGCGTGTCACACATGTACTGGAAATTATGGCATTTTCAATGGATTTGATTCTGATATATTCTTTTATTCCCAAAAGAGGGAGTGATTTGTCATTTTTCTTCTTAAACCAGCATTCTGAGGTCATATCTTAGTGGTTTTCCAGCTACTCCTGCATTCAAATTAGCACACACAGAAGAATTTTGCTGTACTACTTGAGGTTATAGAAACTGTTATCTGAATGGTAGCACTTTTGGAATGGAGGCTATTGACTGAGAATAAGAGAAGATGGGAAAACCTCATTTCATGTACTCTTCAGGAAAAGGAAATGTACTTTTATATGGATATGTTTATTAGATTAAAAATAAAAATTCATTCTAAACTTAATTTGAGTCAACTACTTTTTAAAATATTGGCTGAAATTATCAAATTTCATGATATTCTCTTCTGATATAAGATTTTGCCATTTAAAAATAGTTTAATTGTAGAAGAGTTTGGATACTATTTAAGGCACTGGGGTGCTCTGTGGCTGACCCCTTGTCTAGCTCCTCAGAGTAACTTCATGTTCAATTTTTGAAATTTTTGGCATCATGGAAACTATTTAGACAATGTAAACAACCATCACAAGATCCATCTTTTCAATTCAAATACATCACAACTTAAATCTTTGGAGAGATACCTCAGTTTTTAAGTTGTAAAGAACTGTCTCTTTTCAACCTAATACAACAAAAATCTTTTAAGATTGATTTACAACAGGATTCCATTTTTTCTACTTGTCCTGTGGCATTCGTGTCAGAGTGCTGAATTCTTCCAGACAGCTGTTGAGACAATAGAAATTTCCTAATTTTTTACAATTTAGAAAATCATGTAGTTCTAACACTGAATGGTAAAGATAACCACCCAATTTTTCAGTGTGTAGAGTTAGATCAAGGAAATAAAGAAACACAAGGAGTTAGAAACAACAACCCAAACATCAAATAGTAACGGAAGAATGGAGCAAGATTGTTCTGACCAATTAAAAATGAGTTACCAGCAAATATTTCACTCCCAGTTCAGTGTCGGTTAAGACAATTTAAAAATGGATCTTTGCACTCATGAGACCAAACTGGGTGGGACAAATTAAGATTTCATAATTATTTGAAGAGATGAAGGATGGGGAAATGAGACTTTACTATTTCACAAACTTGACTGTCAATCATTTGGAAGTCTGCACTCTCAAATAGAAAGGTCTCCACACCACAAGCCAGGCAAACACCTGGGCACAAACAGACTCCCTCTGATACCTCCAGCTCAAACACACCCCAACCAGGCACCCAGAAGAAACCTGGCTTCCTAATAGATAATAGCCGTCTTTTCACGCGAAGCCAAGCTGCACTGAAAGCCTCCAATACAAAGACACAGTGTTGCCAGCCAATCAAAGCGACAAAACAGACAGAAGAAACCAGAAACACCAATCAAACTCCAAGTCCAATAAACACAGACCAAGACTCCCAATCAGGATGTAGAAAAAAACCATCCTGGCACAGCAGTAGGCTAGCCCCAAATTTAAAATGGCTGTGATAGCCTGACCCACATACGAACTCAATAGAGAAGCCTGATGATGGCAGATGAGATTCTGCTGAAACGTTGCTACAACTTTAACAGAACTACAATGACGTGGGATAATACCCGAAGGAAGCTGAACAGCATATATATATATATATATATATATATTTGTTTGTTTTCTTAGGTTTTCGCGGGTACCCAGGCACCCAGGTGAAACCCAGCTTGCTAATGAATAGCAGCTTGCTAATGAAGAGCAGCCGTCCCTTCACACGGAGCCAAGCTGCACTAAAAGCCTCCAACACAAGAACAGAGTATTGCCAGCCAATCAAAGCCACAAAACAGACAGAAGAAACCAGGAACACCAATCAATCAAACTCCAAGTCCAATGAAACAGGTCCAGGCTCCCAACCAATCAGAATGGACCAGCCTCAAATTTAAAACCAGGAGCTGTAAGACTCACATCCATACAGAAGCCTGATGATGGCAGATGAGATTCTGCTGAAACGTTGCTACAACTTTAACAGAACTACAATGACGTGGGATAATACCCGAAGGAAACTAAACAGCACACACACACACACACACACACACACACACACACACACACACATATATATATATATACACACGCGCTGATTGGCAGTTAACGGGTGGCAATAGGCGATGGTCACTGCCACCTAGAACAGCTGATCAGTGGTATTCCAGGAAGCCGATCCAACTGCCAATCGGCTGCCCAGCAGCGAAGGCTCCAGTGTTCCCTGCGATGACAGCAGCTCAGCTCAGTTGACTGGTTATGGGTGCAACGGAGCGGAGCCCTGAGCTGGGACTGCAATAACATGCTGAAGCTGACCAGGCTGTTTGCTGCAAAATGCTAGCCAGGTGAATATCGGATGGATGCTGAGAGGTAGAAGATTTTTTTCCCCTTGTTTTTCTCCTCTAAAGCTAGTATGCATCTTATAATAAGAAAAATATGGTATATGGGATTCTACTACGGTCCTACCATCTACCCCCAAAGTTGGTAAAGAAGCCAATTGGGTATATTGCCCAAGAAGTTAAATATATCCTGCCCATCGTCTTTGAAATTGTAACAATATTTCATGAAAAAAATGATAACTGCTCAAAATCCAACAATTTGGGTTATAAAATAGATTTAGAGAAACCCTTGTGAATGTGAAGTGTGCATTCACAGATAGTCCTCGACTTTCAACACTTCATTTAGTGACCATTCAAAGTTATAAGGGCACTGAAAAAGTGACCTATGACTTTTTCATTTATGACTGTTACAGCTTCCCCATGGTCACATGATCAAAATTCAGACACTTGGCAACTGGTTCATATTTATGACTGTTGCAGTGTCTCAAGGTCATATGATCACCTTTTGCAACCTTCTGACAAAATCAGTAAAGAGGTCAGACATACTAAACAACTGTTACACTAATTTAACTGCAGTAATTCAATTAACCGTGGCAAGAAAGGTTATAAAATGGGGCAAAATTCACTGAACTGTCTTGCTTAGCAACAAAAATTTTGGACTCAACTGTGGTTGTAGGTTGAGGACTACCTGCATAGTGTAAACGTTTCTCTATACAGAATATTTTATTTGGTGCTTTCTGCCTACAATATTATTTTGCTAAGCTGAGAAAACTTTCTGGAATGAAGTTGCTTCCAAACAACTTTTGGTAATGACCAAGTATTATCTTTAGTAACAAAACACAATTTGATTAGATCTCTGTTTATATTAGGGAAAACTGTATTGATCAGCAATGCGTACCTTTCATGAGTTGAGCTGAAACCGAGAAAAGTACTATAGGAAAATAATTGTAACTTTTAAAAACAAATGGTTATAAAACATTTAATGATTGTAAAGAAGGAAAAAATACAGGCAGCCACAACCAACTATACAACATTTATTCTCTACAGTGCCTACTGAAATTCAGCAGTACAATGCTTAATTAAATTAAGTGGGGTCTCTCTCCAGCTGCAAAATGTTCCTTTCTCCAGCCGGTGTCTTCTAAATTCATGGTTCTTCCATTGCTCTATGGTAAAAAGAAAATGTAATCAGGAACAAAGGTTGGCATTTTAAACACAACCGTCTCATAAACGATTAGGATCAGTAACGTGAACATAATCCGTCGTCGTCGTCGTCCCTCCATTTCCTTATTATAGCATAAATGCATAAATGTTCTCCATCTTTTAGATACCCTCGTGCTCGGGTGCAACTTTCTCAGGAGACAAAAGAAAGTGTCAATATGAATATTTAGTTTTCGTACTCCATTTCTATTTCCTACTTCCTCCTAAGTACGAGCGAGAAAAGGAAAAAGATTTGGAGACCAACGTTTCGAAACGGCCAAGCTACCACACGCTCCAGCTTTGAAAAGCGCCTGGAGGCGGTGCCAAAGTTTTACTTTTCGTTCGCGCCGAGCGGCAACCAGAGCCTCATGCCCGGCGGGAAGAAACGAAGCGAGTCAGCAAGGAAACCAAGGGAAGGCCTTGTAGGGTGGGGCCTAAGCGGGGCCCCGCGCTCCCCATTGGTCCGACAGCCCGTTCCTCAAAAGGCGAAGCTTCGGAGGCTGCCTGGATCCGCCTCCAGCTCCCATTCTTGTGAGATGAAAACTTTCTGGCGGCCTCGGTGGGTGGAGGGAAATAAAAAAAAATGTTTAAGATGGCGGAAAATTTAAAAGGTGAGCGAAACGAGCAAGAGCGCGCCGGGCTTTGCGGCGCTGGGCGGCGAGAATGGAATCGAGCGGGAATCGGGAGTTGCCGCAAGGGGAGCATCCTGTGGCCGCCTCCGCCGCGTTCTCGCGGGCGCGTGGCTGAAGCGGCACTCGGCAACGACCGTTAAGGGGAGGGGGGGGGGGGGAAAGATCGCGCGAGGCGGGGGTATGTGGCGCGGCCAGTCGGTTGCCTCGCGCCGCGAGCGAGTTGAGGTAAACGATCTCGTGGTGAGCTGAGAAAAAGAGAAAAGCATTTATGAGAGAGAAGCGTGGACCCCACGGGCTCGCGCCGCGAAAGTTACCTCACCACGTTGACTTTCTATAATGACTTTTCTGCTTGTATTTCCGGCAATATTTCCTTACCTCGTTTTTTTTAAAAAAGAACCCCCTTTTCCCCTGGTTTGGCTCCTGCGTTTTCCTTCACCTTTTGTGATCCCGTGCTTCCCGTTTCTTTTAAGACCAACCTTGTTGCGCGTCGTGCTCCCTCCCCGTTGAAGAGCAGCACCTCGCTTTGCGAGGGCAAACTTGTTTTGGAATAAGTTTTCCTCACAGAACGAAGTGACTGGAGGCAATAATAATTTCAAGCTTCTGCCCTGTCAGACTTAATGCTCTTTTCCCTAAAGCATGTTTAGCTTGTTTTTCAGCTGGAAAGACTTCCAGGATGACTTGCAAATTCGTAATGAACAAGACATCGAAAAATCTGATTTTTGTATGAAACTCAGGTTTTAGAAATGAAAACACTAATTTGTGCAGCGCTTATTGGACTTGTGGATGTGTTGGTTGAAGAGCCACTAATCTCAACCTCTATCTGTTGAGTAGACTTAGAACTGAAACCACATGAGGATGTTAAGTGATTTATGATAATTATTTTATTTTTTCTTACACCATTTTATTCAATTTATACTCATGCATTTTATAAGAAACAACTAATATGGTAGTATGCACTTGATAAACTTATGTTTGATATATAATTTTAGTATGGCAATCCTGAGAATGCCATCTGGGAGGTGTGTGTTTTTTAAAATCATCCTTATGTTTTGGGACTCCCTCTCTATGGAGATTTTGTCTTATTTTTTTCCCTCATGGATTTCAAAGCAGCACTTAAAAGACTTGGCTTTTTTATCTTGCCCAGGATGAAGACATGTTTATACTGCTGGGATGAATTAGTGGATACATAACTTAATCTTTTTTTTTTTAATCCTTATGTTGCTGTTGAGCTTTTTAAAATTATTTTGTTTAATGAATTTATTTTTATTGAAGTATTTTTCCTTATGATGTTTCTGATAACTGCTCAAGTCTTGGGGAACAGTGGCAGAAACATATTTAAAATAGGTGTGTGTGTGTGTGTGTGTGTGTGTGTGTGTTTACTGTGTTAAATGTGAATTGAATTCTATTGATGAGACATCTCTTAGTAAGTGTAGATATAGTAGAGTGAAATGACCCTCATCTTGCTTACACTTCAACTTATGTACATTCGTGCTACTGGCACAAGATTGTTCTTTAAAATGCAGTTGTCACTACCAAGCTTAGATATGTTACATTTTATAGCTTGCCCAAGAGTTTGGAGTAGATAACAATGTGTTAGAGGTAATTGTAATCCGATCTCACCTTTATCCATCTGAAGTTGTGCTAGCCTTTCATGTAATGATATTTCCTTTGTAAAAAGAATTAGGATTCTTTAAATGAAAAACAGCATTTGAATAAAGCAGCCTGATGGTTTTGTAAATTTCATAAATCTTGATAAATGTATGTCTTGGTTATTCTAATTCTAGAATGCTGAATTTGAACTAGAGTGTTGAAAAGAAATTTCACAAAAATTATTTAAGTTTATCTTATTTGACAGACTTTCTAAGATATTAGCTCATTTTGGAAATTCCAGTGGGTTGTGAAAACTGTTATGTACATACAAAGAATAATTCTCTGAAAGAGGGTTCCCTAAAAAGATGTGCTTTTATTTTAGGTTCTGTCTTTATAAAATGAGAAATAATTCTTTTTGTAGTTTTCAAATATGTTAGGTTATGTACAAAAATGACTTGGACATCAAAAGTTTAGTTATTATTCATCGGGACTTTGTTTTTCTTTGAAGATGTTTCACTTCTCATCCAAGAAGCTTCTTCAGTTCTGACCGGATGGAGGGGAATGGAAAGATTTATCCTCCTTGTAAACAGCTGGTCATTTGCATTCTTTCAGAGAGACATTAAAGCCATCTGGAGGTTTATCTGTTTCATCAGGGTCATCTGAATATTGCAAATTGGTGTTGAGCCTTCTTGGATCTGTTGAAAGGACTGTCTTGTAGGTTGGAGATGCCGATAGATGATGTCATATGATGTCATTCTCAACAGGGGGGGGGGTTCGACATTATGAAAGAACATGGTTCTTTCAACAGTTCCAAGAAGACTCAACACCCATCCTGATGACAGATAAACCTCCAGGTGATCTCAATGCCTTTTTAAAATAATGCAAATGACCAGCTGTTTGCAAGGACTATAAATCTTTCCATTGTCCACAAGCTTGGATTAGAAACACAGAATCTTCAAAGAAAAACAAGAAAATCCAGTTGGCTCTTGAAAAAGCATCTTTGGGATAAGTAAATACAACATTTGCTGTGAATTCAAAGGTGAATAATTGAATGCAGCAATCTACAAATATAAGCCTAGCAAGATTTACTTTGTTTAATGAAACTTTTAAGATTTAGAAATTGAACAATACAAAATCTAGGTGAATTTAAATTCTTAGATTCAAATTATTTAGTTCTTACATTAGAATTGAACACAGCTCATATTCCTTTTATGTCAGTCTATGTTATTTGGGGAGTCATTTTTTTATTATCCTAAACAGCCAATTTACTGCATATCATCATTACATGAATGGATTTACCAATAAGTCTAGATGTTACTTAACCCATTTCTATTTTAAAAACTGTTAGGTACTGAAAAAGTATTGTCACATGGCTATTTTGAAATATTATTTCTGCTATTCTCTATATCTATGTAATATGCATCAGGCTAAATATAAAGAAGGAATCTTTCCCATAATTATTTTGATTGGTATGTTTGCAGGATTATTCAGATAACACTTAATATTTTTAAAAAGTAAACTATATTTTAACAGTGAATGTCTACTCTTATCCTCCATAGAGTGTACTGTTTGTTGCAAGTCAACTTGGTCCAATCTCCAGGATCTTTGTCGATTGGAGAAGGTGTGTTGCCCTTCCTTGGGCATTACTAAAAAAAACCTCAGTGATTTTGAAGTAGAATATCTATGTGATTATCAGAAAATCCGGGTGAGTTTCTTGGATTTTCTAATAGTTTTAATCTTATTTCCTTTTATATGACCTAGTCTTCTCCAGGTCTCTGTTGACAGAGTATCTGTATTCACATTTTCATAATTTATACTTTTTTCTGTTCTCTCCCTTTCAGTCAGTGTTCTTTTCCTTAAGAAATTGGGAATGATAAGATGGAATGATGGAAATGATATATAGTAAACCTGGATTATATTTTTGGATTTTTGTTTTAGAAATTATAGGAAATGTCATTTTCTGGGCTTTAAATTGTAATATTACAGACTTAACAGTTTGCTCTGTTATTTTACTCAGGATGAGGAATTCTACCTGGTGAAGTGGCGGGGCTATCCTGATTCAGACAATACCTGGGAGCCCCGAAAGAATTTGCGATGTATCAGTATACTCAAGCAATTCCACAGGGACCTAGAACAGGCATTCATCCGGCGTGGTGGCAAGCTCAAAAAGAATATGCGTTTACTTGATCAAGGAATTTCCAATTATTTGGTTCAGAAGGCCAAACAGAGGGGAGCTTTGCAGCTTTGGGAATATGAGCTTAATTCCAAGCGCAACCACAAGGGACGAATTGTGGTAGAAAATGAGGTGGACTTGGATGGGCCTCCCCGGGACTTTGTCTACATCAATGAATATAAAGTTGGGGAGGGTATCACTCTCAACCAGGTGGCTGTAGGCTGTGAATGTTCAGACTGTCTGTCAGAAGCAGCAGGAGGATGCTGTCCTGGTGCTTCACACCATAAATTTGCCTATAATGAGTTGGGCCAAGTGAAGATCAAGGCTGGCATGCCCATTTATGAGTGCAATTCTCGCTGTAGCTGTGGTATTGATTGCCCAAACCGTGTAGTACAGAGGGGCATTCGTTATGACCTTTGCATTTTCCGGACAGATAATGGATGTGGCTGGGGTGTACGTACATTGGAGAAGATTCGCAAGCACAGTTTTGTCATGGAATATGTTGGAGAGGTAAGGCTGAGCCAGTACGATACATAAATTTTGTTGATTCAGAATCCAGATGGAATCTGCTCCAAATCATACCAGATAAATAGCAATAGCACTTGGACTTATATATCGCTTTATAGTTCTTTACAGCCCTCTCTAAGGGGTTAGCATATTGCCCCCAACAATCTGGGTCCTCATTTTACCTACCTGGGAAGAATGGAAGGCTGAGTCAACCTTGAGTCTGGTAGGATTTGAACTGCCAAATTGTAGGCAGCTGGCTGCAGAAGTAGCTTGCCGGTACTTCACTCTAACCACTGTGCCACAGAGGCTCATAATATAGATAAAAAATAGGTAATAGCTGTATAATTACAATTCTTTATCCAGAGCAGACTGAATTCATACTGTGCTAAACCATGGTTTAACAACGTGACAATCATATATGAGTAATCTTTTAATTTCAGTTTCACATGCATCTGGAAAATGATATTTGATCTCATAATTTATATGTTTTAACTAATTAGAAAGAAAAGGAAAATTAAGACACAGATCTTGTGTTCAATACTTTGTTACCCAGACATTGGTTTGGTATATATCTACCAATAAAGTTTCTCAGTAAAGTCTTATTCTCTTTCCCATTTTGTGTCAGGTTTTTGCTGTCCATCTGAAAACTGTTGCATCTGTTTAAGTCGAGGTCCTTTTTCTGTTGTCAAATCTATTTATAACATTTAACTTTCCTTTTGTCTATTAGATTGCTAATTATGTGCATTTTGTATTTTTTATTTGTACAAGTATAAATACTTGTAAGATAGCTTAAGGATCATCATTAAATGGCATGATCTTTTTTAACTAGGGAATCTATTACCAACAAATAAAGCTATGCATACTTGAATATTAACTAATCATCTCAGATATGTTAGTAGTGGAAAGCACACCTGATCCTGGTGAGCAGTTCAGTAGCAGTTGGGAGATATTTTGGAGCTTCCTGCTGGATTTGTGGCATACAAGAGCTTGAATGGATGAAACTAGCACAACAGACCTGTCCAACATAACTTATTCATTTCATTTGAATTGTTAAGAGTTTGATGATCAAAACAAAGAATTTATATTCTATGGGAATTTGGGAATATTTTCATGTCTTTGCATTTATCAAAATGATAACAAACATTTGGAGTGTGTTAGGATATATTCAGCACAGCAAAGCAACTGAAAAAACCTAGAAATCCAAAAATGTAGAGGAATAGTATACAATGAAACTCATAAGCAAAAGTAGACTTTTTATTTTATAGGCTTTAGATTTTTATTTCTTCCATTTCATTTCCAGATTATCACATCAGAGGAAGCTGAGAGACGGGGTCAGGTCTATGACCGACAGGGTGCCACTTATCTATTTGACCTGGACTATGTAGAAGATGTATACACAGTAGATGCTGCCTATTATGGCAACATTTCACATTTTGTTAATCACAGTGTAAGTGCAATAATTAATGAAGGAGCCTTGTACTCAATAATATTCAGGGCAAAATTTGTTTTCATTTTCACTCAACCTTGCATTCTCTGCTTCCAGTGCAACCCCAATCTACAGGTGTATAATGTTTTTATTGAAAATTTGGATGAACGACTGCCACGCATTGCTTTCTTTGCTACTCGATCTATCAGGGTTGGGGAAGAGCTCACCTTTGACTATAATATGCAAGGTAAGAAAAAAGAAATTTTGGGAGAATTTGAGATAACTTGCGATTTGCCATAGTGGATTTAGGAGATAGGATTTATGAAAGAAGTTCCTATTTTCAACTATTCTAAATTCTGTTGGACTTATTGTTTGCTCTAAAACAGTGGTTCTTAACCTGCAGTCCACAGATCCATGGGGGGCTGCAATATCATCACAGGAGATCTGTGAAGGCTTGAAATATTATGATTTAAATCTTTAGTTAAAGTTTGGGGGTCCGTGGCTATAAAAGGGATTTAAAGGGGCTTTGTGGTGAAGAAAAGATTGAGAAGCATTGCTCTAAAAGATTGTTTCTATGTTATGTGCAAGTTGCTTCTGGTTTTGTCTCTTAAAGTAATATATTAAGAGTGAAAGGAACATAATTATTTCAAGTTTAGTCAATGAATGAATAAGGTTTGTTATCAAATGTAGAGACATCTTTTATGAAATCTGATGCTAGATACATATCTTCCACAGTGGATCCAGTAAATGCCGAAAGCACAAGGATGGATTCTAATTTTGGCCTTGTGGGAAGTCTGGCTTGTTCACCCAAGAAGCGGATGCGAATTGAGTGTAAATGTGGTACAGAAACTTGTCGAAAATATCTTTTCTAGTTCTTTATTAATTTTTCTTGGAAGATGCCTTTGTAAAGCCTGGATTGGAAGTCCAAACTGGCTGTTGAAAGATTGCAGACAGTGGCTAAGAGTCAGGAACTTACCCACTTGAAGAACAAATGATAAAGCTTAGAACTGCAAGAGGGCAGTAATCCACATTTCTTGTGCTATAAAGCACTGACTTGGCTGCTTCTGATTGCCATAAAAAAAAGTTTTTTTTATGGAAAACATGGGTGTGGGGCAGTCTCCTCAGTAGGTGGACAGGTTGCTTGACTATCTTGCTGCTGAGATGCTTGCTGGAAAAACTACAGCATGGAACAGAATTCCTTTCATAAGTCTGTGCTTATCTTATCTGAACCTCAACTACAGTTTACTGTTTAAAGCCTAAAATACAAAGACAAGGAACTGGCTAATTTTTCAGGTTTTTTCTGAAGGACAAAAATCTTAATTTTCTGGAAGAAGCACTTCCTAGCCGCCTTATTGGTAGGTGGGAAATTAAAGCCGTTTTCTTCTCCCTGTGCACAGACTTTGTATTACCTCAGTGTGCCATATGACTGCTGTCCATCTTTACATAATTGCTACTTGAAGTCGCACTTAAAACCATCATGGAGTGAAGCTCTATGCAACCTGAAAAAGCAACAATGTCGTCTTTTTTAATGAATGCATTTGTTTTTAAAGAAAATGTTTTTAATTTTTTTTAATGGGTTGGGGCAAAAACTAGCTTCTGGAGATAGCTGTATTTGGAAGATGTTGTGAAGTTCTTGAATTATGACTGCTGAACTGAATTAGTTGTCTGGATTCTTTATTCTGTGTTTTACAACTTACTGTTCTTTTTTAAAAAAACAATTTTTTCACTGCAGTAGTGTAAAGAGAATAGGCTTTAGAAGCAGCTTTAATCTAACAGAAATGAGAGAAACATGTAATCAGAGTTACAAAATCAAATCACTTGCTTTTGGGCTTTGGTTTTTATAAACACAAAATATATTGTAGAGCAGGAACATTTTATATTTGGCACAAGAAAATGAGGGTTTAATTTATTTTGTTTTAATAATAAATTAGAATAATATAATTGGAAGTGAATTTTTAAGCCATTGAGTCCAAGGCCCTGCTCAATCCCAAATCAAAATGAAAACATTCCTGACAAATACCAATTCAATCTTTGCTTGCATATATCCAATCAAAGGGAGCCCACCATCTCTTAGGATAAAAGTTTTCATTTTTGAAAGCCCTTACCTTTAGGAAGTTTTTCTGACACCAACTGGAAAATGTCTTCTGGTAATTTTAGACCGATTATTTCAGGTCCTTTTTCTTTGGGACAACTAAGAACAGATTATGACCATTTATTAGCATACTCCAAATGTCACAAGGGATAACAATTATAACTGTCTGTCACTTTTTAAAAACTAAACATTTACTCACTATTATCGCTCTGTAGACCCATTTTTACTGCCCTGATCATCTTTATATCTTTTTGCACTTGTTCCAGTGTGTCTAAACCATTTAAGTGCACAGAAAAGGATACAG
This sequence comes from Laticauda colubrina, assembly GCA_015471245.1. Taxonomy (NCBI): domain Eukaryota; kingdom Metazoa; phylum Chordata; class Lepidosauria; order Squamata; family Elapidae; genus Laticauda; species Laticauda colubrina. The sequence goes on along the minus strand of BLBF01000021.1, from coordinate 23,650,067 downwards.
ATCTGCACATTATTTGTGAGATCTGAAAATTATATTCTACTGAAGCAGTATGAAATATTTCCCTTTTGCAGCTACATTACTGATTGATATCAATTCCACTTCCAAGACCCATTTTGCACATACTAATGCTATACCAAGAATTCCTTATCCTGCTCTGGTGAATTTGAGTTTTCTTAAATGACATGTTTCTATATTATAGAATATTAGCTCTCCCTCTCAGTTTCATTTCATTTGTAAATTTGGTGAATGTTCAGTCTATCTCTTTGTTCAAAATAATTGCCAAAATGGTTGATGTGTTCCTGGCTGAGGACTTTACCCTGCAGCCCTCATTTTGTACTTCACTTCTGGTTTAGTTTTAAGGACCTGCTGTTAGCCTCCTTATACACTGCACCTAGTTCATACTTATCTTGTGTATTAATAAGAATGTTATGTGATAGTTTAAATGCTTTACTTGAAATCAAGATATATCTGAAATGTTCTCCATTCCCCTATATTACAACTGGATAAAAATATACCAAACCCCCCCCTCCAACCCAAAATAAGCTCAGTCTGACAAGATTTATTGAAAAATCTATTCAGGCTTCTGCTGATTACATTAACATTTAAAATGCTGTTTTTGTTTTGAAACATAGTGATAAAATTTTTGCTGCTTGAGCCTCTTAGGAAGAAAATAAATAAAATGGGATGCTTAAAACTGTTCACATTTCCCCTATAGAAGTTTGGGAAAATAAGGATACTAGATTTCAGTGTTCTTTTGAACATTTAAATTTAATGTAAAAGATATACAAAGAAAAACATTTCAGGGATGACCTTTTTTCAATGAGAGCCTGGACTTAGTCGTTAAGTAACTTACCAACTGCATTCAAAAAGAGTAGCAAAATGTGAGTACATGTTAATAGTTTTTTTTTTACAAATATTAAATACTTGGGTGTAATTTATTATCTGTATTGGAATACAGTCATTTTAGTAGTTAGTCACATTTTCCTTATTGGGGACTATACTTCCTACTTTAAAAAAAAACCTTTGGGAATGATAGTAATGCATAATTTTCAGCAGAGAAATTAAGGCTGAAATGCCATACTTTTGCAGGGGGTGGTGATAAAGGGAACTATTTTAAATAGATGCATTATGTCTACAAGAAGTTCAATATATTTTACAGTTTTAATTCATTAAAAGAAGAAATGCTGAGAAAAAAACCTGATTTTTGTAGTGCTGAAATTCAACAATAGTTTTAGAGCTTGGAGACTATAAGAATTAAGTCATGACAGACATACACCTGCTTGCCTTGATTAAAGCAGCATCGTACATATGCATAATCATTGACATACTTTTGTGGCATATCAAAGTTCACAGAAAATAATCCCTTTCAAAAATGATTTGACCATATTATTTAAAATAAATATTGATTTCTATTATCTTGGAGCAGTATATTAGCAGTTGATGCACAAAAAAGATAATTAGGGAGTTGGATACATGTATTAAAGAGAAGTTAGAGGAAGAATGAAATATATAGAGGGTTTTAAATCTGAAAAAAAAAAAGCAAAACTAATACTCTGCAAACATTTTGAATTTGAAATGTTTTCATACTTGAAATATCTTTTTGATGCTATTCTGGATCATTCTGCAAAAGTTCCAATTTTGAAACTTCCAGGTTGTTGGAACATCACCAGACTTCTGATAAGGTTAGGATTACTTGTTTAAAATCTCAAACATTTTACATACATGTAATCAGAATTAACATTCTTTATGGAATAAAGAAACTTGAATAGAGATAGCCCCATCTCAGAATTAAACCCTGAGAGGCAGGATATTTAGGGCAGGTGACTTGGGTTTATATAATTCTCTCTAGAGTTGTACAATATACTGAAATACAGTATAAACTAATCAAATAGCCTGTTTAGTTAAGTCATGGTGACATTAACCATGGCTAAACATTACCAACCTTAGCATGTGCGAATGCTAGCATTAGATTTTTAACACATTGCATTGTAGAATTTGCTTCCATGAGATCATTTTATATTACTTTGAAAAGAAATTGCTGTTGTTGAAGATAAATCACCATTGATTATAGTAACTTATGCTATCAGCAGACCTTGTGATGTAGTTCTGAGTACATCCTCTCCAACTAAGGGCACCACTGATTTCTTGTGCTTTTGTTTTCTGGTATGTATTATGTACGCAGAATATTGTACAGTTGGTCCATTAAGACAGATAAAACAAAGATTATGCAGTGACTGTCATGGGGTGAACATTCACCTACTCAATACAATACTTCTGAAGCAATACACCATTGATGACCCTCGCCCAAATCCCAAGAAAGAAAACCATAATTTAAGAGCAGTTTAAATGGAAGACTGCAATTACACTTTATTAGAAATACCGCTGTAATGTTAGAAAAACATACCCTTAAGCATACCTAGTTTATTTGAAAGTCTCATGCTACTTTACATTGTTAACTTTATATTTTTCCACCTAACATAGCTTTCCTTTAGAGCTAAACTGATTTATGCATTTCAGACACCATTACCATGTAATAATCTCTTAATCCTCAACTGTACTCCAAAATCTGTCAATTCTGCCTAACGCCTTGCAATTTCCTTACTACAAAGATGTGATTGGCTTGCATGTCCATGGATACAATCCCCTTAGCTCAATCCATGCTTCTTGATAAGATTACTTAATTGTACTACTATGTCTCTCAAATCTATTCCTTTCTGCCAGGTCCGTGCTTGAAAAGCCTATGATTAAATACCACTGCAATTTTTTTTGAGTGACAGTTAATTTACAGAGTTTCTTATGTACAGAAGAGAACAAAGCCAAAGAAAAATTGTAATAGCCACAATACAGAAAGTTTACTACAACAACCCTTCCTCTTATACCCCAGTTTCATGCACGCTGTGAAAGATGTAACAAAAAAGCATTTTGCGATTTAAGTAGACCCGTTTCAGAACTTCATTTTTAAGAAAACTTATTTCTGTGGTATCAGGAATATGCTAATTATTTTGGTAGATTCCAGAAGGCTTACTAGACATTAAATGCTGTGTTCATATCTGTGGCTTTCATACACAAAAGGTTATATTAAAGTACTAAGTCAACTTTTGAGAAACATGCTAAAGCAAATATCCTACTACATAAATTCTATATTGAAGAGCATTCTCTGCACAAATTTAATACTGAAGTTCATAAATTCAATTAACGCAGGTTGATTTTCTTCATCTTTGATATCTTGTGTTACATTGTAGTGAGTGATACTTTAACCCATGTTGTGCAAAATATATTTCCAGGAGGAAATTGAGCACTCTTCATATAGTAAAGTAGTTTCATGCTATCTAGCAAAAGATAGGACTGAAACTAAATTAAAATTAGGTTTCACATTCTTGAATTAGAAAAGAATCCTTGAAGTCTTAACCTTTATTATGCCAATTCGTAACCACTTCCTGTAGCACAATTGATCACATTCTCTTTCATCAAAAGAAGAGTTATCTGGATGGTGAAATCCATTAAGCCACATTTCACAGGGTTAAGTGGAATCCTTTGTAAGCTGTACAAAATCTCACCAACTGAAAAGGACAACAGCAGTGGTCTCACTGTATAATGGAAGTTCCAGGATGAAGAAGACATAAAGCAACAATTGGGGAAAAAGATTGGATCTTTTAATCCTCTTTGTCCATTGTCCTCAAAGCAGCGTCTTGCATGTATTTTTCCTTTAACTTATCATAGGAAAATATGCTACTTCTGTTCTCTTTTCCAGACAATCACCATGCCTTTGGCATCACTGGATGCCAAGAGACTCTCATCACAGTTAAAGCTGACATCCAAGACTGCAGCGCTATGTCCTTGAAGTTTGTTAACGATAGCTTTGGTAGCCCGTTCCACATCAAAGAAATACACACACATATCTTCACTTCCAGTCACTGAAATGCACAAAAATAAATGATTAGAATAAAACCTTCATTAAATATGGGCCTTTAATAAAGGAGGGGTCTTCAATTCCTTTTAACTCTGTATCAGAGGAAATCATGCGCAGTGGAAAACATCAAAAGCATGGGGCCATAAGAAGCTGCAAACAACTGGCTCTACTACATCCTTTTTCCAATTGCAGAATGACCATACAAGAATCATACCAATGCAAGCGCCTTGACGAAAAGACATGAGGGGGCAGAAAATGCTGTGGACAGGATGTGAGCTCTGTTGTATTTGGAAACTTCTCTTAAGCTGCAATGTTCCTTCATTATCCACTACCCTGTCAGGAAAAGTAAAAGGAATGGTGTAAGCATAAATACATATATGCAAAGATTACCCTTAAATGGGATTTATTAATATTCTGCATATACAAATAAAGCACTTCTTTTGGCGCAAGAGCATCATACCTATATAATAATAGCTTGTTAATACATGCATTAATGAGGAGAGAGGGATCACGTGCTTCTCTGCTGATCCAGGAACGGGCTGAGATACTGGTGATAGAACTTCCTTCATTAACTATGAGGCGCTTGGCTTTGGTCAGTTTTCCTGCAAAAATGAAATGAAGCAGAAACTGTCCGATCCAAACTGGGCTGCAGCCTGTCTCTGCAAGATCCTCTTGGAAACTCACCTGTTGCCATGTCAAAGAGGAATGAGAATATGCTGCCTTTGTCATCTCCTGCCCAGAGGATACGCCCAGGAGAATCAAAGGAGAGAGAGAGGACTCGGCCTGTTAGTTTGCTTGAGCCACCCTTCACTTTTTTCCCTGTTGAGATGTTCATCACGTGAAGGTTGTGTTTTCCATTTCCCACCTGATGGATGGATAAATTATTTTTTGTAGCTTGCATGAAGTAAAATAGGAACCAGGAACTTACAGTTAGTCCTAATAACTGGCTGCATAGCAATTGTCTAAAGTTTCAAAGGACCTACCTGGGAGATACTTATGACCTGGATTTGGAGTCCCAATGATTAGGTTCCCCCCCCTTCCGTTTATGTGACTGAACTTTGGGGTTTCTAAAGCATCTACAGCCATGTGGTCACATTTTACGATGTTTTTGCCCCAACTCAGCGTTTACTTCACTTTCAGCCAAACCTCAATCATAGTGAACCATAGTTCACTTAATGACTACTGCATTCGCTTAACAACTGTGATTCACTTAATGATCATGGTGATTCTCTTAATGACCATCACAAAAAAGGGTTGTAAAATCAGGTTGGTCACGTGATTACAACTGTCACAAGTTATGATTGTGATGGCCAGGCTCCCCGTAAATGGAATTAGAATTGAAACTCTAACCCTTGCAATACCCCACCCCTATCTTCATAACAGAGAAGGATTAAGTTAGGGGAGGGGTAATTTAATGTTTTTTATAACTAGACCCCTTTTCTCTTCTGTCTCCTCCCTCACATTAGAGAAAATAAGAATATCTTTTTGTTCCTAGCATATTCCCACAGGTGTGGGGTCCGCTTTTCGGATCATTGAACGCCACTTTGTCCAGTCAGCTGTGTCATTATTTAGCTGTTTATTACTCAACTTTATGGGAATAAAAGTTGAGTAACTAAACTCCAGCTGAATGTAAGCTAGTGTTTCTGGAATGACAAAGGCCCAATATCTCACAATACATACTCAGGAGAGGGGAAAAAAAGTGTATCACTGTTACTTCACTCACCACTGTGAGATTATTATTCATAGGTTGAAAAGTACAGCAAAGTAGCTCAGAAGCATCTGGATCTGGGATTTCCCGGATACACTTGCCATCCTCTGTAGCCCAAATGCGCATTGTGGCATCAAGTGAAGTGGAAACTATAACGTCATTGGAGAGAGACCAAGCAAAGTCCGATACACCACGGCTATGTCCTTTCAACACTCGAAGCACCACAGGGGGCGTGGGTACTAACTGACACACCGAAATGGCGCCATCTAAAGAGCAGCAGGCTAGTAGGTGTTTGTCGTCGTTGGCAAACTGAACTTTAGGCACTGAGAAGGGGAAGAGAAAACTCATTAGATTTATACTGGACTATCTGGAGTCTTGTACATTATTCTGGATTTTTCTTATGCTATTCCTTCTTGCATCAACACCATTATCAAATTGATTGAGGAATATTTTGAGTCCTATAGTGGGACAAAGAGGGCACTCTGCTAAATGATCAGACTTCAATATCTTAAGTATGTACTTAGCAGCATTGATGGCCATCTTGATGTTAACCTTCCTCAACTAATATGGCTACCGCTGAAGATTCTGGACAGCAATGGAAATTTGGGCACAGCTATTACAAAGTCTATCTCAATATTCCATTTCACATAATTCTTACTCTTATTCCCCCCAAAAGGCAAGAATCATAACCTCTTTTGAGGATAAGGGATTTGATCAGAACTTAGTATCAATCTTTCTTTTGCAAATCATAACATACATGCCCTGTCTGTGTTGATAGACAGAAGGAAAAGGCTTAGCAGAGCCTTTATTTATTTATTGAATTTATATTGCCGCCTATTCGCCCATGGCGACTCGAGGCGGTTTACAGAATGTAAAACCATATTTAAAAAACAAAAAACAATAAAAACTAAGAAAAAGAATCAAATAAATAAAGTACAATAGAACAACATCTGAAAAAAAAATCAACCCCCAACTCCCACCCTATGCCCCGACAACAACAGATCACATGAGCCATTTGATGGGCTCCATCTCACTCTGGGTTCCCCAGGACCACTGGCAGAACCAGATTTTCAGTGCCTTCTGGAAGAGAATTAGAGAGGGGGCCATTTTAATCTCTGGGGGAATGATGTTTCAGAGAGAGGGAGCCATCATGAGAAGGCCCTTCTTCTGGGTGTACCTCCCTCAGGGATGGGACCCGCAACATTCCCTGCCTCCCCATTCTGATGGGTCGGGTAGATGTGACTGGCAAGAGACAGTCCCTCAGATAACCTGGTCCCAAGCCATGAAGGGCTTATGTGATTGATTGCTATATTCTTCCTCTACTCACCTGCTTCATCCACGTGCTGGTCAAAGATATGATACATGCCAGCAAAGGCATAATTCTCACTTAGTGTAGTATCTCCAGCCATAGCACGACTAGCTTCTGCCACTGAAGTGGGGACAACACTCCCTGGTGATCTAAGGAAGAGAATAATATAAACTGATATAAACAGATCATGAACTTAATTTTCAACAGAAATGGGGCAGAGACAAGACAAAACTAAAGAACCTTTTGATTAAATGTACCAGAGTGACAACATTGGCCATCACCAGCCTTTTCTGATTAAAACTTGCAAAAAAGTAACACAAGAGAAGTGAGCAGAACTGACATTGGGCCTTTTTCTCTAGCTGGCGTTATACCTTTCATCGTAGACGGCTCGGTTCATTTGAGCTTGCAGCTGATAGGAACCTCGGCTGACAGAGCGTCGGTGGCCTCGGGCACCCAGTGCTCTTGGGTCATCATCAAAATCCTATTGTTACAACACATAATTTTTACATTTTAAGACAGACAGTTCTTGGGGGACACAATGCAGAGGAACACTATGTGAAGGGAAGAAAAAGGCCAAGCTTGTCCCTAGGGATACTGGATTGGAAACAATAGCAATGAAACTTCAGTACTATATTAGGTAACATGGTATTGACAAATTCTCTCTCATCCTTTCATCTCCCCAATTCTTGTCTATCCCTGTCAGATATACTGAACGGATTGCCATCAGACTATTTATAACATGGATATCAAACCCGTGGTGTCACGTTGCTGTCACGTGACATTTTGGGACGTTTTCCCCATTTGCAGAGCTGGGGTTGGCGTGGCCTGCATGTGACACATCCGACCCATGGGCCACCAGTTTGACACCTCTGATTTGTAACATGTAAAAACCCGAGTACCTCCATGCGATCAAGTGTAGTGCGACTGCTTCGGACGATGCTGTTGCTGTAGGCTCGAAAGCTGCTCTGTTCTGAGAGTGGGCCGTAGCGCTGGGCCAGAAGCTGACTGCGTAGCCGCAGGTATTGCTTACGAAGCAAGGGATCAAAACCTGCTTTAGCGTTATCCCGCAGCAACTGGCTTCGTCTGCGGATGTATTGTGTACGGAACTGAGGGAAGTTTGGGGTGCGGTATGCGTTATATCTGCAAGACAAAATGATGCATTAGCTGCCAGAAACCTCAGCCAATAGTATCCTTGTTGAATTTAACCTTCTCTTTTGCTTAGCATCATTCTGAGTTTCCACTAATCGAGAGTATAAAATTCTCTGCAGCATGAAGTCCTATGCTCATCTCAGTACTGTGCTGTAATCACATGTCAGTATGCATTTAAGTCCATTAAATGAAAAACACTGATTTAAAATAAAGTTCCTTCCTCACTCCTTCCCCATCAGATAAATCTTCCCTCTCTCAAACAATAACAAATTGTTCTCAAAAATCAGCAGAGAGCCTTTTCCCCATTTCTCAGGTCATATCCTCAACGTTAATTCCTAAACTCATACTACTAAACTATAATCAATTCATAGGAATAAAATCTCAAGATTTATGAAGCTGTGTACTTTCTGGTACTTCCCAGAGGTGGGTGGAGAGAGAACAACTAAGTCTATAGGAGGTTTCATGGCTCAAAGTACATGAGCCTGGGTTCCACTTGATGCCAATACAGCATCTTAACCATTACACCAGAAGTGTCAAACTTGCATCATCAGGGAGTCATCACAGGACGTATCACGACTTTTTCCCTTCGCTACACCAGGCATGGGCGTGGCCAGTATGTGATGCATCCAGCTTGTGGGCCGCGAGTTTGACAGCCCTGCACTACACTATATTGCATATTCCCTTTTCCTTGTTGCTCAAGCCACCTGTACATCCAATCTAGAAGCCTCACCGTGCATCTACAGCCAACACTTGTTGCCACACTGCTGCCATGCCCCACACTGCCACTGGCCACTCAGGGGAGCTGGTAACTGGGTGCCTGCAGTCAGAAGAGTACAAAGAACTTAAGGGTCAGAAATGGGTTTATAATGGGAAACAGCATAATAAAGTTCCATTTTGCAATATGCAGAGTTTCAGCTCTACAAATCGCTAGGATCAAATGCATGTATTTATGTATTCAGCCATCTTTAAATTTTGTTATAAATTTATCAAATTTATATAGTAACCCACCTCACCAAATCAATTCCGAGCAGCATACAAATAATTTGATAAAAACAACAGAGGTAAAACTATCAAATATAAAATATAAACATCCATATTAAAACAAATAATAGAAGCCGGAGATATAAACCATAGGTAGAGGAAGAAGGCTAAACATGGCCATCTCAACAAGGGAGCCAAGCAAATCTAAGCTAGGTTGCCTGGAAATCCCAGGCCTGATAACATAGTCAGGTGTTGAGAACTTTTTGGAATATCGAAAGGGGCAGAGCTGATCTAATTTGGGGAGGGGGAATATTCCATGAAGTGGGCACAACAACAGAGACAGTTCATCTCCTGGGACCCACCAAATGTAGGTTCATAGCCAATGGTCCCTATGCAGCATACCTACTCTGCCAGATCTGATAGGCTGATATAACAAGGCTGATAAATTTAAGTACAGACAACAGTCTGAGTGTTCAGAAAATATACATCCCAATGCATTATAAGAGTTCAACAGCAGGCTCTGATGAACAAATGTCAACAAATCACACACACACACACACACACACATCTATATATATTCAGATTTTCTGCTGAATGCCAGTTGTAAATCACTTGACTTAAACATAACTGCACATTCCCACCCTCACCTTCACCCCATGTTAAGATTTTAAATTGAGCAGGGATATCTTTTTCCACATACTGGCAACTACAACACCGAAGTAAATGAAGGCCTGACATTTATTCCATGATTCCAGAACAGCAATAAGGAAACTGATTCAGGCCTGCCCTATCTCTTCTGCATTTACGAATGTTGACCTAATACATCTGGAGGACTCAGGTTTGGAAGACCGCATTGAAGAATCCGCACTCCAGTGACCTTCCCACCACAACAGCATATGTCAATTAGCCAAATCCAGGCCTCCACAGACACAGGGCCTTGTGTGAGCTCCACCATTTCTTCACCTCTCTCCAAAGAGCATCCTGGTTTTGTCAGAAAGATTGCCTAAAGCAGCCCGAACGACAGAGGTTGGCCAAAGGTTGGCGGGTCCTCTGTCATATGTTATTATTATTCTGCCAGTGACAGATAACGCTCCGCAGCGGTCTGTCTCTTGGGGGAGCAGGAGAAAAATGGAAGCGTGCTCAAGGAATGCTCCAGGGCAAGACAATCATGGCAATCCCATTGAGAGGGAAGAGGGGAGGAAGGAGCGATGCTCTTGAATGGAGTCAGGGTTCTCCCCCACACCCCCACACCCTCCCCCCCCCTCCCCCCGGAAGAGAAGCGAAGAGGATCGGGAGGGAACACACCTTCCAAGGGAGGCAAAAACCACCAGGTCTCCATGGTGACCACAACATGAGAAAAGAGAGGCCAAAAGACGATGGAGAAGCATCAAGACCGTCTCGTTTCCATGGCGACAGGGCCCGGGCTGTCTATTATGGGGTGCCTGCAGAAAAATCAGCAGCCGGGGAAGAGCTGCAGTCTGAAAGGTTTCGGGACAGTTGTATCAGGATCGTACCTGAAGCGGCTCCCGGTTTCGCGGGGATGCCGGTGGTGGTGGCGGTTGCGCTGGCAGCGGCGGCGGCGGCGGCAACAACGAGACTATCGGAAGGAAAAAAAAGAGGGAGGGAGGCGGAGTCCGGATGGCGCATGCGGGCGTCTCCATTCCCGTCCTCTGGGCGCGCCAAGGAAGATCGGAGGCTCGGTAGGAAGGAGGTGGAAGTTAGGAGTAGCTACAATCGTGGTTGCGCGCCTCCCCGAAATCGTGACAGCAGATAAGCCAAGGAGCAGATCCCGAGAGGGACGGGCGTGATTCACAAGGCTGCAAGTGATGCATATTCCTCTGAAAATTATTTTCACCTTTGGGTGAATGGCCGCCCTCCGGAGGAAAACAAGGAAGCACGATCTTCTAACGTGATCGCCGATCTACTTACACGGCCTATACACTACTCTTTGCCTATCGACGAAGTAGAGCAGTCACAGGGAAATGCCAGTCCTGAGAAATGCCAAGCTTTACATGCAAAACCCAAAAAGAGATATCAGGGAGCCAACCGTGGCGAGCTACTTCCGCAAAGCTTGGCAGATTAACCCACTTCAGACCGCGCGATCTCATAAGGAACTTAGGGAAATTTCCTCACAGCTCCTGCCACTCAGGTGACTCTTCTGCTTCTCCAGTGTCCCAGCCATGGGCTGGTTCAGATTCCAGGGAAAACCACGCTCCCTGCTCGGTTGCAATCTGCGCCTTTATAGAGAGGGTGGAGTTGTTTTCAAAATGCCAGGACAAAAGAGGCCCAGCTTCATTCCTGATGTATCTTCTGTCTTGACTGGAGTACCTGACTAGCTCTGTTAACCTACAGCTCCACCCATCCTGTTTCTTAAGTGAACCACTCCTTTCCCCACTTTTTCAGAAACACAAGTCAGTCTCACTGCTTTTCAGCATTTATCCGCCAGCACTTCAGATCCTCAGAAAGGCAAAAGGTCTAACTAAAGTTTACACATTGGGTCTTAAGAGTCAGAAACGGAGTTCGGTGTCAGCAAGGAGAGCCGCGGAGAGCCAGTAATTCCATGCTCTTTTGACAGGGAGTAAACCAGATTCTTCCAAACAGATCTCCTCCTGAGGGATTAGTCTCGGGCTAAGTACTTCCACCCAGCCAGCCTCTACGGGATTTGCACAGTACATAGAGAACAGCTGATTGAGGAAGTCTGAAACTTAACGCATGCTTTGATTATATACAACGGGGGACTTTAAAAATATACGTACAGCCGAGTTGTGTGTAAAATGTGGTTTAGATCAGGGGGCCCAACCTTGGCAACTGTTAAGACTTGTGGACTTCAACTCCCAGAATTCCTCAGCCAGCTTTGCTTGGTCTCCTGGGGCGGACCAATCTTCTGGGCGGGGCCTATTAGCCTTTCGAGCTCGGATTGGTGAGTTCGGCGGGACGCTCTGGGAAGAAGAGTCATTGAAAAAAAAAAGGCGGGAAGTTCTAAACAATCGTCCGCGGACGCTGCGGTTGGAGAAACGATGGAGGCGGAAGCGACAGCGGTGGAGTAAGTACACGTATCTCTCTCGCTTGGAGAACGAATGACGGTTCCCTGTTTTCCTGCGGGGGGGGGGGGGGGAAGAATTTTACCCGAAGTAGGGAAAAAAAATCAAAAGCAGTGCTATTGCAACCATGGCAACTTCAAGATGTGCGAAATTCGGCTCCCAGAATTCCCAGCCAGGAATTCCCGGCTGACAATTCTGCGAGTTGGAAGATCCGTAGATCCTGAAGTTCCCAAAGCTGAGAAACATTGATAAGCTTGCAGAAGAGAGGCCGAAAGAGTTAGTGCAACTTGAGGTTGTGGGCTTAGAGGGCTTCCGCTCTTCTGTGTCTGGTTTCCATACATACATACATACATACATACATACATACATACATACATACATACATACATATATAATCTCCATCATCTTATTAAGGAAGGAAGGCTTCCAAATGCGGCAGGAGTGCGTGTGTGTGTGTATTTATGTGTGTGTGTATATGTGTGTGTATATATATGTGTGTGTGTGTGTGTGTATATATATATATATATATTTGTTTTCTTAGGTTTTCGCGGGTACTTACATGTGTGCTGTTTAGCTTCCTTCGGGTATTATCCCACGTCATTGTAGTTCTGTTAAAGTTGTAGCAACGTTTCAGCAGAATCTCATCTGCCATCATCAGGC
>BLBF01000021.1:23606084-23627309 GCA_015471245.1 Laticauda colubrina | reverse complement strand
CTGGCCTCTGGGACCACATACAGAAACATGCAGTATGCGTGGAGGGTGCCACACAACACCATCAGCATTGTGGTCAGAGAAGTGGTGCAGGTCATCATCGAAGAATACGTGGAGGAGCTCCTCCAGTGTCCCACCGCTGAAGAAGGCTGGAAGAAAGTTGCAGAAGAGTGGTATCAGAAGTGGTACTTCCCCCACACCGTTGGAGCCATAGATGGCAAGCACGTGGCCTGCAAATCTCCAGCCAACTCGGGGTCCACTTATTTCAACTGCAAGGGCTTCTTCAGCATCATCCTCTTTGCCATGGTCAATGCTGACTACAAGTTCATGTACATCGATGCTTCAGGCAATGGCTCATCTTCAGATGCCCAGGTATACAACGCCAGTCACCTCAAGGAGCTGGAACGCAACCTCATCGTGGGCTTCCCAGATCCAGGACCCCTGCCCAACGACACACAAGTTGTGCCCTACTTCATCGTGGGGGATGACACCTTCTCCCTCACAACCTACCTCATGAAGCCCTACACCTCCAGACTCCTCACCCGTGAAGAGAGGATCTTCAACTACAGGCTGTCCAGGGCAAGGCGGGTGGTGGAGAACGCCTTTGGCATCCTGGCCAACAGGTTCCAGGTACTTCTCACCACCATGCAGCATTGCCCAGAGACCGTGAGGATGATCATGGAAGCTTGCTGCGTCCTGCACAATCTCATGCGCACCCGCTACCCAGTCTTGCAGAACAGGCTTGTGGACAGTGAACAAGGCAATGGGGACATGGAGCCTGGGGAATGGAGGCAAGGGCGAAACCTGATCGACACTGAGGATGTGCAAGGCCCCAACAGAGCCTCACATGAAGCGAAGAAGCAGCGCAACCTCCTGAGACAATGGTGCAACTCCCCAGCTGGAGCAGTGGAGTGGCAAGACAGGATGATAGATGCTTAATGGATGCTTCCTTCAGCCTGTCTCATCACATGGATGAGATTGGGCCACGTATGTTTGGTTGGCCTACAATGAACAGGGCGTTTAATAAAGAGTTGTGTTTATGTTGACATGTGTGGATAATTATTACATTATTATTGATAATGAAGGGCCATAGGTGTGGCACCTGGGAGGGTGGACCATACAGTCCCACTATGCTTGCACTGGAGGTTTATCTATCCCACAGCTATTACCCATCCCACAGGTATCCCTGGCCATCCCACAGCTATCTCAACCCATCCCACAGCTATCTCAACCCATCCCACAGCTATCTTAACCCATCCCACAAGCATGCAAAGGCTTAAACCATTTCTAAGTTTCCAGCAAGACTTTATTAAAAAAAAGAAATGAAGCAAGTGTGTGAATCAAAAATAGACTTTATTAACAACAAGCTATAAGACAAAAATGAGTCTCTGGCACTCCTCTTGGTCGCTCAGTCTCAGGGGTGAAGGGTGCAGGTGCTGTGGAGGTGGCTGGTGCTGGAGTGCTTGTCATCAGCTCCTCCAGCAGCAGAAGCAGCAGAAGCCCCAGCCCCAGAAGAGCGAGCTCGTGCTGCAGAAGCCCCAGCAGAACCAGAGTGAGGGCCAGGGGGCGGGATGGTAGCCCTGTCCCTCTTGCCAGGGCTGGCAGCAGATGGCTGAGGCTTGCTGTGCTTTCGCATGGTTGTGGGGTTGCTGGCTGGCAGGGAGGCTGGCAGGAACCAAGGCTGGCAGGGAGGCTGGCAGGCAGACATGCAGGCAGGACAGGCAAGGCAGCCGATGTGTCTGGAAGCAGGTCTTTCCTCTGAATAGCGACCTGCTTCCGAGCTGCTTCCGTTATATCCGCGGGGCTGACGCAATGCATCCTCCCCGCATGCGCAATTAACGCCAGGCATCCATTAGGCTTCCGCTGTGCATCCGCTTCATCCATTCGGCGTCCACTCTGCATCCGCTCTTTCCATTCCACGTCCGCTTCGCTGAGGCCCCCCGGAAGCCCTGCGGATGTGCCATCCACTCCCATCCGCTCCCATCCGCTTGGCTTCCGTTCCGCATCCACTTTGCATCCGCCCTGCATCCTCCCCGGGTCCGTGTTATCCGCTCCGGTTATGCAAATTTTTGCCCCTTTTGAGAGCGGATAACAACGGATGGAACATTTTGCTCGTCCGCTGTGTCCTTTTTGCATCCATTGGCCAGTGTGACATGGGCTTTACCAGACAAAGCTGAGAAAGAATTGAGACTTTGTTTCAAGGACGTTGCCTGGTTGATAAGATAGAGGGAAGAGCATGAGAGAGTATTATTGCAGGTGCTCTTCTGGATTTCTATCAACAGCTGGAGTCTGGTGTTGAAACTTAGGAAAAGAAAAGGTGATAAGCCTTTGGAGAAGAGAGAAGAGAGCTATAATAAGAGCCTTGGATAATTAAACAAAGTGCAGTGTGCTCTTTTTATTTTTTTCTAAGCTGTGCTATCCCCCCTCATCAGTTTATCTTCTTTTTTCTGGTAATAGATATTTGGATTTTTGGCATTTGGGAACTTGGCTTTCTGGAACTTGTCTACTTTTCGTATTGGTTCCTTTTTGGTTCATTTTTATGTATCTTTTTATATTTGAGATCTCTTAATTGGATTAAGGTGTTGAAGATCCTGAAGAATTTTTTCCTTTCCTTTTTTTTTTCTTAGCCTTTTTCTTCACCTCTTTGCCTTTTTTGGGACTTTACAATTTTTCTTTTTTCCGTGTTTGTTTATGATGTCCTTATGCTCTTTTTCTTCACTTTTGAATTTTTATTGTCATCTAACTAATCAATTGGATTAAGGCATACAAGAGCCTGAAGAATTTTTTTTCCTTTTTCTTTTTAATTATTATTACCAAATGGTTTTTTCTTTTTTTCCACTATTTTTACTTGGAATTGTAACTGGTTATTTTAGAACTGGATTAAGGTCTAGAAGAATTTGAAGATTTTGAATTTTTCAAAATGAGTAGGAAGTTAACAGCTCCTGGTTCTTCAACTTCTGCTTCCTCCTCTCCACCATCTGGAGGACAACGCTCAATACAGATAATGTTAAAGCAAGAAAAAGAACAAGAAAAAGTGACCCTGCAGATGATTATGCAAGGAATTCAAAATATTCAAACAAGATCAGAGAATATTGAAAAGAGAATAGAGAACATTGAACAAAGAACAGGGAACATTGAACAAAGAACAGAGATCACTGAACAAAGAACAGGGAAAACAGATGAAAAAGTGGAGAACATCCAACAATTGATGAAGTATGATGAGAGGCTCCAAGAAATTGAAGAAGGTTGTTAAGCCTGGGTTCCCCAACCAGGGTTAGGTAGACAAGCTAAACAGAATGTGCAGCGTTAGTCAGATAGGCACACAGATAAATGAGTGAGCTAAGTTTGTATGTTTATTAACATACAGTAAAAATAACAGATACGCTTGTGCTATCAAGAATATATTTTATTCCAGTATAAGTTTATAGCATAGTCAAAAAACAGTCCTATATTCATTTACCATGTAGTCAGTCCATTCAGGGATATTCAGTTAGCAAAGTCCATGTAGAATATCCTATTGTCAGTTCACATAAATCAGTCCGTTGTTGTCTCTCCCGTTCGAGCAATGCAGTCTTGCTGCCAAGCAGTAATCAGGGATCATCAAAGCCAGAGAGAGAGAGTGCAAGCCGTAGTCTTGCTACTTTTATATGGTTTTCATAACCACTCCCACAATTGCTATTTTACAGTTAAAGCTGCATACACTAACTATGATTCATAGTTATTATTTCACCTAAAACAGTTAGGGTGAACAATGTTATCCCTAACAGTTATCCATTCTTTACCCACATCAATTTCGTAGCTTGATAGTACATCTCCCAATTAGGCAAGCCAAATCCTCTTCTTATTCTAGCATCTTGCAAAAGTTTTAACTTTATTCACGCCTTCTTACCTTGCCATATATATTTCAACACAAATTTATTTAAATCTTCAAAATAATCTTTTCCAAGCCTAATTGGAATTGTTTGAAACAAATATAAAATTCTGGCTAATATATTCATCTTGATTGTTGATATTCTCCCTATTAGTGACAGTTGTAAATTTTCCCATTTTGCCAGATCTAGCGCTATCTGCTGCTTAAGTTTAATATAATTATTCTCTTTTAATGTACGGCATCTTGCTGTCAAGTATATCCCCAAGTATTTAATCTTATTCGTGACCTGGATTTTCAATAGGTCTGCTAATTCTTCCTTTTGTCTTGATAACATGTTCTTTGTCAGAATCTTTGTCTTATCTTTATTTATTTTCAAGCCAGCCACCTTTCCATATGTCTCTATCTTTTCTATCAGTTTTGATGCTGTTTCTAGTGGGTCTTCTAAGATAAAAACCAGATCATCTGCAAATGCGTGCAATTTAAATTCTTCCTTTTTAATTTTCATCCCTTTTATGTCCTTTTCTTCTCTAATATTTCTGTTTAACACTTCCAAGGTTAACACAAACAACAAAGGTGACAGTGGGCATCCTTGTCCTGTTCCTTTTCTTATATCAATAGAGTCTGTCAATTCTCCCTCTATCATTACCTTTGCTGTTTGCTTATGATATATAGCTTCTATTGCTTGAGTAAATTTTTTAGTAAAGCCCATCTGTTCCAGCAGTAACAACATGAATCACTAATTCACATTATCAAATGCCTTCTGTGCATCTAGAAATATCAAAGCCATTTGTTTTTCAGGATGAGTCTCATAGTATTCCAGAATGTCCAAAATTACTCTCATATTGTCTTTAATTTGTCTCTTTGGCAGAAATCCATTTTGATCAGGATGAATAAAAATGTTTAAATATTTTTAAGTCTTTCTGCCAACATTGAAGCAAAAATTTTATAATCTGCATTTAGTACAGAAATAGGTCTGTAGTTCTTAATTTGTAATAAATCGGCCTCTTCTTTTGGAATAAGTGTAATATAAGCTTCTAACCATGTTTTAGGTATCCTCTTCTTTACCATAACTTCATTCATGACTTTCATGACTGAGAATGGAAGATTCAACAATTGTTGTAATGTTTTATAAAATTCTGCCAGAAGTCCATCTGGGCCTGGCGCCTTTCCATTATTTTGCTTCTTAAGTGTGTGAGCAGAACCGAAGTCATGTTGGATGGCCCACTGAATTGAATTAAGGAAGTGTGTCTCAAACTCAGTAGCTCTGCTAAATAAGAAAGTGTTCCAGTTTGTGCACAAGAGAAAAAACAAGATAAGGCTAGAACAATGGGGAACTGTAATAAAGTGCTGCGATGTCAGAAACCGTGTAACTACTTTTGCTAGATAGGGAGCTAGTATGAACCTTCGAAATATATGTGTCAATTTGAAAACAGAAAGAATGTGAGCCAATCCCTCGTACGAGGGGGTGGACAGTTAGGGTATAAAAATGCTGCCTGAATTTTGCTCTGTGTTCCTTCAATACCTGAGGGAACCCATCTCTGAAGACACGTGAATAAAACCTTGTTTTCCTTGGATCAACGAATCTTTTGGTGGTTTTTTATCTGCTTCCACCTCACAATTTGGCACCCAACGTGGGGCCCAACGGAATTTTGAATGGAGAAAAGGGACTGGGTAAGTGTGGCGCCACCGCCTCCCATTGTAGAGGGGCCCCTCCCTTGTCTCAGTTGGATCCCGGGGTAACTGCATTCAGCAGATGATCCTTGGAAACAAGAGAGAGAGAAGCGGCCTGACGCTCTGGGAGTGTCGTTGATCATCTGAAGTGGGGACGCCCACACTCCTTTCGTCTCCAGGAGACCAGGGGTGTATCAGGTGAGTTTGTTGCCTTTCGGGATAGAAGAAAGGATATACTGTCCTTAAACTTTGGGAATCCAGCGACTACTAGAGGACAGTGTAAATCCCTGAGTTGGGAATCTCTGGGAGATTGTTGGCGGGCAGCGTGGAGAATGGGAAAGGGACAAAGCAAGTGTGAGACGTTCCAAGAGGGAACGGGTATTGAGATAGAAAAGACCCCAAGAAGGCTGATTCCGACTGACTCCCCATTGGGTCAACTACAACAACAATGGTCGTTGCCCCATCTGAGGACTTACACTCGGAGTCTAGAGAAAAAGAAAATGATCTACCTATGACAATATAGGTGGCCGAAGTATCCCCTAGTAGACTCTGAGTTTCCTTACCACTGGGATCCCGAAGGGAATACCAGCACGTACTGGATAACTCAGTTGAAAGAGTATATAGTGAAACACCGGATGAAGGAGCAAATGCCCTATGTGGAGGTATGGTATCATGCTCACTTTGAAGGTCCAGTTCCACCAGAAACAGAAGTAGGACAGTTTGTCAGCAAGGTGGAGGAAAGCGAAACTGAGGATTGGGTGGGGAGTCCACCGGCATCGGCTCTGGCAGTCCCAGCACCACTGCCCCTGCCGGCTCCAGTTGCCCAGGCTCCACCTCCACCTGCATATCCAGGACTCAGAAGGGAACTGGCTCAATTAAACAAGGACCTAGAGAATTTGCCTCTAGGAGGAAGGTCGGCCAATCCCGTGTTGGCTTTCCCAGTCAGAGAAGTCCCAAATGGCATGAATGCGCAGGGGAATCCAGTCACCGTTTTCGTGGCTATCCCCATAAAATCTGCTGAGTTACGGGATCTGAAAAAGACCCTTCCGAAACTCCATGAGAATGCTCATGAAGTGGCAGAACAGTTGGAATTGTTTCTGGAGCCCAATGAATACACATACCAAGAACTGATGTATATTCTTGGACACCTTTTCACCCCCGAAGAGCGGAACCTCATTAGGAGGGCAGCAATAGCTGCCTGGGATAGGAGACATGCAGGGCAACAGGGAGCAATGGCTGCAGACACAAAGTTCCCCATAGCCGATCCAAATTGGAATATCAATAATAACGCTCATAGGGAGCACATGAGAGATATGAAACACATGATCATTGAAGGAATTAAATTGGCCATCCCTCAAGGGAAAAACTTGACCAAAGCATTTAAAATAACACAAGGAAAGGGATTTCTGTGCTCGGCTCCGTGAAGGGTTAACCAAGTACTCTGGAGTGGAGCCAGAAACCCCTGCCTTCGTGACTCTCCTGAAGATGCAATTCGTCACCAAAGCATGGCCAGATATCCAGAAAAAGATCCAGAAGACAGAGGGATGGACTGATTTGGGCATGACAGATTTGATGAGAGCAGCCCAACAAGTTTTTGTTAACTGAGACTCAGTTAAAACCAAACACAAGTCTCAGATGATGGTAGCTGCTGTGCAAATGGCAGCTAAGAATGAAGTTAGGAAAAACAGGGAGACCCAGTTGTCAGATTCGAGGCCAAGGTGGAGAGATGAAAGATCTCCCAGCAGGGAGTGGAGACCCCCAGTTAGGCGAGGAGGTCCAGGGGGCAATCGAGGTGGTCGATTCCAACGGCCGTCCCAGAGTAGAACTTGCTTCAGATGCGGGAAAGAGGGACATTTTGCGCGCGAATGTCCCAAAACCCCGGAGGAATGAAGCTATGCCCTATACGATTAGGGAGGTTCCGGCTCCCCAAGAGGGACTCGCGGAGAGCCATTGGTAAATGTGTTAGTGGATCCTGACCATCAGGAACGACTGTTCCTGATCGACACCAGCGCAAGCCGGACATCTGTATGCGATCCGGTAAAGGGAGCATGCAGGTCAAAGCAGACTTTAAAGGTGGTTGGGGTGAGTGGGAAATCCCAAGAGGTCAAGATTTTGGAAGAGGTGAGATTGGAATTGAATGATGTGGTTACTGAAACCGAAATATTGTATATTCCGGATTCAGGGGTGAACTTGCTAGGAAGAGACTTGTTGGATGTTTTTGGAACAGAATTGTGGGATAGAAGGAAGGAAGTTCGCATGTATATGCTAACAACGGAAGATGAGGAGAAGATATCATCAGATGTGTGGGCAGGAGGTGAAGGGGTTAGTAGGATGGCAATACAGCCCATTCAGATCAAAATACAACCAGGGATAACTAAACTGTGGACTCCACAATATTCTCTGAGTAAGAGAGGTAGGGAAGGGTTGAAACCAGTGATTGACAGATTATTAAAACAGGGACTGTTGGAACCTACTATGTCACCGTTCAATTCACCGGTTTTCGCAGTAATAAAAAAGGATGGGAAGTATAGATTGGTTAATGATTTGAGGAGGATCAATGAGATAGTGGTTTCTGATCCCTATACCATCTTGGGGCGGATCCCTCCCAAAGACAAATGGTTTACTGTGATAGATCTGAAGGATGCCTTCTGGGCATGCCCCTTGGAGGAGGGGAGTAGAGACTTGTTTGCCTTTGAATGGAATGATCCTGAGAGTGGAAGGAAACAGCAGTTGAGGTGGACGGTACTTCCTCAGGGATATACCAAGAGCCCTTTGTTGTTTGGACAGGCGTTGGAAGAAAAGTTGGTGTCGTTTGAGAGAAAGGAATCACCCTAATTCAGTACGTGGATGACATGTTGTTAACTGGGGAGAAAGAGAAGGAAGTGAGAGCGGCTTCTGTGAGTCTGTTGAATTGGCTGAAGGAGCAGGGGCTGAAAGTCTCAAAAGAGAAGCTTCAGTTTGTTGGAAAAAAAGGTGAAATATTTGGGACATTACATTCAGCAGGGGGTTAGGTCCTTGGACCCTGAAAGGGTGAAGGGGATCATGAGCTTGGCTCCTCCCAGGAACAAGACAGAGGTGCGGAAAGCGTTGGGATTATTGGGGTATTGTAGAATCTGGGTAGACCAATTCACAGTGTTGGCACAGTTTTTGCATAGAAAGTTGCCTGGAAAGCAGGCCTGGAGTTGCACATAGAATGGGAGGAGGGAGATAGTGAAAGGTGGGAAGAGCTGAAGAAGGCTTTGTCAACCGTTCCGGTTTTAGCCTTGCCAAACCTGAAATTACCATTTCATTTGTATGTGGCGGTGGCTCAGGGAACAGCAGTTGGAGTCCTTGCCCAAAAGAGGGGGGGGGGGCAGTACCAGCCGGTAGCCTTCCTAAGCAAGGGTTTGGAGCCGGTTGTGAAAGGATGGCCAGTTTGTGTTCAGGCTGTGGCAGCAACAGCGATGTTGGTGGTGGAGAGCAAAAAGTTAACCTTTGGGGGAGCTTTGGTGGTGCATTCGCCTCATCAGGTCGACTCAGTGTTGAGCCAGCTGGCTACCACTTGGATGACCGAAGGGAGGATATTGAAATATGAAACCATTTTGAGAACCAGTCCTGATGTGGTGATAGGAACAGACAAGAATCTAAATCCAGCAGAATTCTTGGAGGGGAGAAGGCAGGCGTGGGAACCGGAAGACCATGATTGTCTATTGCAAGTGGATCTCATGACGAAGGTTAGAGAGGACTTGGAAGAGACTCCATTGGAGAAGGGAGAGAGGTGGTTTATAGATGGATCTGGCAGGGTGGAAAATGGAAAGCAAAAATCTGGGTTTGCAATAGTAACCGGGGAAGGTGAGGTAATAGAGAAAGGGTCACTCCCAGCTGCTTGGTCAGCTCCGAAATGTGAATTGTTTGCCCTGACCAGAGCCTTGGAATTGGCTGAGGGGATGGAAGTAACGATTTGGACTGATTCCAAGTATGCATGGGGGGTGGTGCACACATTTGGGAAAATCTGGAAAGAAAGAGGGTATATCAAGGCGGATGGGAAGCAAATAGAGCAAGTGCAGTTAGTAGAACAAGCCTTAGGGGCATTGCAACTCCCCAGCTGAGTATCAATTGTCCTTGTGAGCGCACTTCAGAAGGGGAACACACCGGAGGTTGTGGGAAACCGATGGGTGGAGAAATGGGTGAAGGAAGCTGCAGGGGAGATAGAGTTGGTAATGGTATCCATACCAATACTGGAAAAGGAGGACGAGAGGAAGGAATGGGAGGCCTTGGTCATGTCCGTTAAACCTCACTATTGGAGTCTGAGGCTGTGGACGGTAGCTCAGAGCATCTGCTGGAAATGTTTGATTTGTTTGAAAGTAAATAAGAAAGCGGCACACAAGAAAGAGATGGGAGGGCGACCCCTAGTGGGTTGGCCTTTTCAGAGAGCACAAATTGATTTCACTGAGTTGCCAGAAAAGGGGGGTTGGAAATACCTGCTTGTGATCAAAGATCAACTAATGGGGTGGGTAGAGGCTTATCCCACTTGAAGAGCCACAGCTCCCACAGTAACCAAGATCTTACTAGAACAGATTATCCCACGACATGGAATGATGGAAGCAATAGATTCAGACAGAGGAACTCATTTCACCCAAAAGGTTCTGCAAAGGGTAATGGAGGTGGTGGGGGTGAAATGGGAATTACACACACCATGGCATCCTGAATCCAGTGGAAAAATTGAAAAAGCGAACGCGGAATTGAAGAAACACTTGACCAAACTACAACTTGAAAATGGCTTGCCATGGACAAAGAATCTTCCCTTAGCTCTGCTCAGGATCAGAACTTGTCCAAGGAAAGACACAGGGGTTTCTCCTTTTGAAATGCTGATGGGGAGACCCTATTTGGCCAAACTAGGCAATCCCATACCAGAGTTCAGGGACTTGTTCCTTCGGAAATATTTGCTGGCACTGTCTCGGTCTTTGCTTTCTCTTCACAAACAGGGACTGTTGGTGCAACGACCACCTTTGGCTGGTAGCCAACACTCACACGAGGCTGGAGACTGGGTCCTGATAAAGACTTGGAGAAGTGAAAAACTGCAACCTAGCTGGGAAGGTCCGTACCAGGTGCTACTGACGACTGAATCTGCAGTCCGTACTCGGGAAGGAGGCTGGACGCATTACAGCAGAGTCAAGAAAGCACCGGAACCTGAGAAACCTTGGAAGGCAATCCCAGTGGACGGTCAGCCGTTAAAGGTAATCTTGAAGAAATAGCCAGCAGAAACCACCATGGAGATGTCAGCTGAACTCTGGAGAGGACTATTTGTTGCAACTATATTTACATTAATACATCAAAGAAGTTCACAATATGTTGGACCTGCAGGTGACTTGGGAACAGACTTGTGGGATGACAATGTGTTCATAAAGGATCTCAAGAAGGTCTCACATTTCTTGAACATCACCAATTGCTGGTTATGCATGCACATGCCAGGAAGAACAGGTGAACTGGAGTGGCACATGTACAATCGGGTATGTGATACCGGTGATATATAAACTTGATGGCCTTCCCCAAGGCCGGATACGTAATAAAAGAGACTCAGAATCTGGCCTTACTCGGAGACTCTGGACCCAAATCTCCCGTGGTATAATAACACCATTGGGAGTAGCCATGAACTACCGAGATATACATATTCTAAATAACTTCACGGTAACAATGTTCAATGATACAATAAAGAATATTAAAATGATTAACACCAAGCTTTCTGAAGTAAGACAGATTGCTCTACAAAATAGGTATGCTTTAGACATTGTATTAGCTACAAAAGGGGGTTTGTGTGCTCTGATTCATTCACATTGCTGTGTATACATCCATGATTTCCAACCCAATATTACAAAGACAGTAAAAGTAATGGAAGAACGTATTCGCTCTAATCCATTATCACAAAGAGGTGACTCCTCATTGCCAGACCTGTGGGGAGCACTATGGTCTTGGCTTCCCAGTTCCACTTGGTTTAGATCTACCATAATGGGAATTATATTGATTATTATATGCTGTGTATTGTTGTGTTGTTGTGTTCAGTGTCTCCCTGGTGCAATAACAACATGTGGGAAGATAGGGGAATCCTTGGGTTCAAGATTTGTGAAGAAGCAGGAAGCAGAACCTCTAATGATGTATCAGAGAGAAATCACTCTGAAAGAAGCAGAGGATCTGCTCTTTGAATTTGAGACAAGAGTGGAAAAAGAAAAAAGGGGGGATTGTGAGCAGAACCGAAGCCATGTTGGATGGCCCATTGAATTGAATTAAGGAAGTGTGTCTCAAACTCAGTAGCTCTGCTAAATAAGAAAGTGTTCCAGTTTGTGCACAAGAGAAAAAAAACAGGATAAGGCTAGAACAATGGGGAATTGTAATAAAGTGCTGCGATGTCAGAAACCGTGTAACTGCTTTTGCTCGATAGGGAGCTAGTATGAACCTTCGAAATATATGTGTCAATTTGAAAACAGAAAGAATGTGAGCCAATCCCTCGTACGAGGGGGTGGACAGTTAGGGTATAAAAATGCTGCCTGAATTTTGCTCTGTTCCTTCAATACCTGAGGGAACCCATCTCTGCAGACACGTGAATAACACCTTGTTTTCCTTGGATCAACGAATCTTTTGGTGGTTTTTCTATCTGCTTCCACCTCACAAGTGCTTCAGTTAACTCCATCATCGTTATATTGCTTTCTAACATTGTTTCAATTTCTTTAGGTATCTGGGGTCGATTAGCATTCTGTAAATACTGTTTGACTCTTTCCTCATCAATATTCTCTTGTGTGTATAATTTCTCATAATAGTCTCGTATGATTTCCTTCTCTCTGCTACCATAACAAACTTGGCCTTGTTCATCTATTAGTTGCAATATTTTCTTTGATTCTTTCTCTTTCCTCAATTTATATGCTAGCCATCTTCCTGGTTTATTTGCATCTTCAGAGTAGTTCTGTTTAGCACCTCTAATTTTTTGTGCTAGCTGTTCTTTTTCTATTAAACCCATTTTATGTTTAATTATATCCATTTGTAACTTGGTATCCTTTTTCTGTGGCATTTTCTGTAGCTCTTTTTCAAGTCCTTTATACTCATCCTCTAATGCCTTAGAGGCTAATCTTTTCATGGTATTTCTTTTCCTTGTATAGTCTATTATCAAGCCTCTGGCATATGCCTTCATTGTATCCCATACATTCTGGATTGATGTATCTTCTTTTTTATTTTCTCTAAAGAAAAGAGCCAGTTCTTTCTCCATCCACTGTATAAAGTATTTTTCCTTTAAAATAGTATTATTTAACGTCCATCTAGATCTTCTTCTTTGTCCTTTCCATTTAATTGTCATTGGATTATGATCTGCCCAAGTACTTGTTGATATTTACTTCTTGAATATCAGTTAACAATTCTGTTGACATACATATATCTCTTCTGGACCATGATAAATGTCTTTTTGATTAGAAAGTGTATTGTTTAGTTTTAGCATTTCTTTCTCTCCATGTATCTTTTAAGTTTATTTCGTCCACGATTTTAAAAAAAGATTTAGGCAGAGTCTTACTGTTTTACTTTGTTGTTTTCTGTGCTGTATAATCCAGTTTATTGTCTACAATTCCATTGAAATCTCCCATCAAAACTATATTGGCATAGTCCAGTTCAATTACTTTCATGTGTAATTTTTTGTAAAATTCTTCTTAGTTGTCATTCAGAGCATAAATTGCAATCAGGAGTGTTTTTATATTATTGTCTATTTCCACCATTAGTATTCTTCCATCATCATCAATATATATCAATTTTGTTGGGATAATATCTTTAATATACAAGACCACTCCTCTTTTCTTGCATTGTGTCAAAGAGGTAAATATTTTCCCTAATTTTGGCTATCCCAGCAATTGTTCATGTTGCTTTTTGATGTGTACTTCTTGTAGACAAATTATATCAAATTTTAATTTCTTTAATTTATGAAAATTTTTTCCTTCTTTTAACAGCTGAATTAAGTCCATTTATATTGATTGTAATTAATTTTTTTCTTCAATGGTTAAATTTTGTTAGGTTTAACAACTCTTGTCGATCTTAGTTCGTGTTGTTCCTTGGCCTCCTCCTTTCTAGCTACTGCACCTTCTTCTTTTCCAGTCGTCATTTGGTAGTCTCTTGGAATTCAATTAGTGAAATTTCTTTTTCTGCCTCTTTCTCCTCTTTAAAAAATTCTGCTTAAAATGATTCAGCTTTTTCAATTGAATTAATTCTGTATCTCTGTTCTTGCCATGTGAACATTAAACCTTCTGAAATCAGCCATCTATAATTCACCTCTTTTTTAAGTAGCAATTTGGTCAAGAATCGGTATTCTCTTCTCATCTCTCTCACTCTTCTGGGTACTTGTTTCAAGACCACAATCTCCTTATCCTTATATTTCAATGTTTTCTCTCTTGCCAGTTGCAATATTTGCGTTTTAATGGCTTTCTTTGTAAATCTGATATGAACTTCTCTTGGTAAACTATTTCTCATCGCATATCTTGTAAAGACTCAATAAACCTCTTCTATTCCATCCATCATCTTCTCTTGAGTTATTTCCAAAGCTTCCGCCAGTATTTCTATCATTATCTCAACTACGTTTTGTCCTTTTTCTTCCTTTATATTTTGAAATCTGAGATAAAATTCTGATCTGTCCATCTCCCATCTCAGCCACTTTTATCTTGTTCAACCACAGTTAATCTGTTATCAATGTCTCCAATCTTCTTATCTCTTTGTTTACCTTTGTTAGGGATAACATTGTTCACCCTAACTGTTTTAGGTGAAATACTAACTATAAATCATAGTTAGTGTATGCAGCTTTAAATGTAAAATGGCAATTGTGGGTGTGGTTATGAAAACCACATAAAAGTAGCAAGGCTACAGCTTGCTCTCTCTCTCTCTGGCTTTGATGATCCCTGATTACTGCTTGGAAGCAAGACTGCATTGCTCGAACGGGAGAGACAACAACGGACTCATTTATGTGAACTGACAATAGGATATTCTACATGGACTTTGCTAACTGAATATCCCTGAATGGACTGACTACATGGTAAATGAATATTGGACTGTTTTTGACTATGCTATAAACTTATACTGGAATAAAATATATTCTTGATAGCACAAGCGTATCTGTTATTTTTACTGTATGTTAATAAACATACAAGCTTAGCTCACTCATTTATCTGTGTGCCTATCTGACTAACGCTGCACATTCTGTTTAGCTTGTCTACCTAACCCTGGTTGGGGAACCCAGGCTTAACAACCTTCTTCAATTTCTTGGAGCCTCTCATCATACTTCATCAATTGTTGGATGTTCTCCACTTTTTCATCTATTTTCCCTGTTCTTTGTTCAGTGATCTCTGTTCTTTGTTCAATGTTCCCTGTTCTTTGTTCAATGTTCTCTATTCTCTTTTCAATATTCTCTGATCTTGTTTGAATATTTTGAATTCCTTGCATAATCATCTGCAGGGTCACTTTTTCTTGTTCTTTTTCTTGCTTTAACATTATCTGTATTGAGCGTTGTCCTCCAGATGGTGGAGAGGAGGAAGCAGAAGTTGAAGAACCAGGAGCTGTTAACTTCCTACTCATTTTGAAAAATTCAAAATCTTCAAATTCTTCTAGACCTTAATCCAGTTCTAAAATAACCAGTTACAATTCCAAGTAAAAATAGTGGAAAAAAAGAAAAAACCATTTGGTAATAATAATTAAAAAGAAAAAGGAAAAAAAATTCTTCAGGCTCTTGTATGCCTTAATCCAATTGATTAGTTAGATGACAATAAAAATTCAAAAGTGAAGAAAAAGAGCATAAGGACATCATAAACAAACACGGAAAAAAGAAAAATTGTAAAGTCCCAAAAAAGGCAAAGAGGTGAAGAAAAAGGCTAAGAAAAAAAAAAGGAAAGGAAAAAATTCTTCAGGATCTTCAACACCTTAATCCAATTAAGAGATCTCAAATATAAAAAGATACATAAAAATGAACCAAAAAGGAACCAATACGAAAAGTAGACAAGTTCCAGAAAGCCAAGTTCCCAAATGCCAAAAATCCAAATATCTATTACCAGAAAAAAGAAGATAAACTGATGAGGGGGGATAGCACAGCTTAGAAAAAAATAAAAAGAGCACACTGCACTTTGTTTAATTATCCAAGGCTCTTATTATAGCTCTCTTCTCTCTTCTCCAAAGGCTTATCACCTTTTCTTTTCCTAAGTTTCAACACCAGACTCCAGCTGTTGATAGAAATCCAGAAGAGCACCTGCAATAATACTCTCATGCTCTTCCCTCTATCTTATCAACCAGGCAACGTCCTTGAAACAAAGTCTCAATTCTTTCTCAGCTTTGTCTGGTAAAGCCCATGTCACACTGGCCAATGGATGCAAAAAGGACACAGCGGACGAGCAAAATGTTTCATCCGTTGTTATCCGCTCTCAAAAGGGGCAAAAATTTGCATAACCGGAGCGGATAACACGGACCCGGGGAGGATGCAGGGCGGATGCAAAGTGGATGCGGAACGGAAGCCAAGCGGATGGGAGCGGATGGGAGTGGATGGCACATCCGTAGGGCTTCCAGGGGGCCTCAGCGAAGCGGACGTGGAACGGAAAGAGCGGATGCAGAGCGGACGCCGAACGGATGAAGCGGATGCACAGCGGAAGCCTAATGGATGCCTGGCGTTAATTGCGCATGCGGGGAGGATGCATTGCGTCAGCCCCGCGGATATAACGGAAGCAGCTCGGAAGCAGGTCGCTATTCAGAGGAAAGACCTGCTTCCAGACACATCGGCTGCCTTGCCTGTCCTGCCTGCATGTCTGCCTGCCAGCCTCCCTGCCAGCCTTGGTTCCTGCCAGCCTCCCTGCCAGCCAGCAACCCCACAACCATGCGAAAGCACAGCAAGCCTCAGCCATCTGCTGCCAGCCCTGGCAAGAGGGACAGGGCTACCATCCCGCCCCCTGGCCCTCACTCTGGTTCTGCTGGGGCTTCTGCAGCACGAGCTCGCTCTTCTGGGGCTGGGGCTTCTGCTGCTTCTGCTGCTGGAGGAGCTGATGACAAGCACTCCAGCACCAGCCACCTCCACAGCACCTGCACCCTTCACCCCTGAGACTGAGCGACCAAGAGGAGTGCCAGAGACTCATTTTTGTCTTATAGCTTGTTGTTAATAAAGTCTATTTTTGATTCACACACTTGCTTCATTTCTTTTTTTTAATAAAGTCTTGCTGGAAACTTAGAAATGGTTTAAGCCTTTGCATGCTTGTGGGATGGGTTAAGATAGCTGTGGGATGGGTTGAGATAGCTGTGGGATGGGTTGAGATAGCTGTGGGATGGCCAGGGATACCTGTGGGATGGGTAATAGCTGTGGGATAGATAAACCTCCAGTGCAAGCATAGTGGGACTGTATGGTCCACCCTCCCAGGTGCCACACCTATGGCCCTTCATTATCAATAATAATGTAATAATTATCCACACATGTCAACATAAACACAACTCTTTATTAAACGCCCTGTTCATTGTAGGCCAACCAAACATACGTGGCCCAATCTCATCCATGTGATGAGACAGGCTGAAGGAAGCATCCATTAAGCATCTATCATCCTGTCTTGCCACTCCACTGCTCCAGCTGGGGAGTTGCACCATTGTCTCAGGAGGTTGCGCTGCTTCTTCGCTTCATGTGAGGCTCTGTTGGGGCCTTGCACATCCTCAGTGTCGATCAGGTTTCGCCCTTGCCTCCATTCCCCAGGCTCCATGTCCCCATTGCCTTGTTCACTGTCCACAAGCCTGTTCTGCAAGACTGGGTAGCGGGTGCGCATGAGATTGTGCAGGACGCAGCAAGCTTCCATGATCATCCTCACGGTCTCTGCGCAATGCTGCATGGTGGTGAGAAGTACCTGGAACCTGTTGGCCAGGATGCCAAAGGCGTTCTCCACCACCCGCCTTGCCCTGGACAGCCTGTAGTTGAAGATCCTCTCTTCACGGGTGAGGAGTCTGGAGGTGTAGGGCTTCATGAGGTAGGTTGTGAGGGAGAAGGTGTCATCCCCCACGATGAAGTAGGGCACATCTTGTGTGTCGTTGGACAGGGGTCCTGGATCTGGGAAGCCCACGATGAGGTTGCGTTCCAGCTCCTTGAGGTGACTGGCGTTGTATACCTGGGCATCTGAAGATGAGCCATTG
This sequence comes from Laticauda colubrina, assembly GCA_015471245.1. Lineage (NCBI taxonomy): Eukaryota > Metazoa > Chordata > Lepidosauria > Squamata > Elapidae > Laticauda > Laticauda colubrina. Next base: position 23,609,629 of record BLBF01000021.1, on the reverse strand, counting down.
CCTGAAGCATCGATGTACATGAACTTGTAGTCAGCATTGACCATGGCAAAGAGGATGATGCTGAAGAAGCCCTTGCAGTTGAAATAAGTGGACCCCGAGTTGGCTGGAGATTTGCAGGCCACGTGCTTGCCATCTATGGCTCCAACGGTGTGGGGGAAGTACCACTTCTGATACCACTCTTCTGCAACTTTCTTCCAGCCTTCTTCAGCGGTGGGACACTGGAGGAGCTCCTCCACGTATTCTTCGATGATGACCTGCACCACTTCTCTGACCACAATGCTGATGGTGTTGTGTGGCACCCTCCACGCATACTGCATGTTTCTGTATGTGGTCCCAGAGGCCAGGTGGCGCAGAGTGAGTGCCACTTTGAGCCCAGGTTCCAGGCTGGGCCGGAAGTTTGTGTTTGCCATGGTCAACCTGGGTATCAGGCGCTGCACAACTTCGTCAAACATGGCTGGAGGCATCCTCATGAAGTTCTGGAATGCACAAGTGTCTTCGTTCCTGAGCTCCACCATCAGCTTGTTGTACAGTCTGTCCTCTGCTCTTCTGGCGAACCATCTTTGGACCCAGACTCTTTTTGGCTGCCTCTTTTTCTTCTCGCAGTAGTGTTCACAGAGCCTGCAGATGGCTTTGCACTGTTGCAGAACGATGGTGGCTGCCGAAAGGACTTTGTTACAATCCTCGGTGGACATGACTGGATGCTGTGGAAGAGGAAGAGGCAGATGAAGGCTGCAGAGGTCTGCACCGCTGGGCTGCTGTTCTGAAAGTGAGATGCAGGCGAGTTGCTCCCCCTTTTTATAGGCAGTATAGGTTTTCCTCTAGGCATCCTCTAGACATCCTTAATATCCGAGATAGGTCCCCTCTGCGAACGTTTTTTCCGCTTTGAACGTTTTGTTTCCGTTCTGCATCCGTTCCGCATCCGTTCCGCTTCCTCCCTGCGTCCGGGCGGATGGAGTTCCGCGGATGCGTAGCGTATGCCTAGCGGATTTAGCGGATGTGTAACAGATGCGTAGTGGATGCAGAACGGACGAACTGGATACATTTTCCACGCAAAAGTTTTAGGCAGCCCAAAACTTTCGGAGCGGATGAAACGTCAATAAATGGATGCTGGACGGATAGAGAGGAAGCCAAACGGAGGCAGTGAGTACATCGCGTTTTCGAACGGATGGCAAGGTTTTTTGTCCGTTTTACATCCTCTTTGCATCCGTTGGTTCAGTGTGACATGGGCTTAAGGAAAAAACAGAATACTTCCAAGCCTCTAGTTGGCAGTGCTACAAAGTTTCTTTAGCTTTCACTTTCCCCCTCCTTTTCCAGGCAAAATATAATAAGGATTAATTAAAAAAGAAAAAAAGTATTTAAAAAATAACTAAAAAGGAATCTCTGGCTTAACATGTTATAGAATCAAAAAGGAGAAAATAATAAATAACAAGAAGAAAAAGAAATCAGTCCAGTTTCAAAATATGAAATCATATATAAAAAATCCAACAATGAAAAAAAAAAATACTTTGATATCCTTGTTTAAAATCGCCACTTAATCACCTCTATCAAAACTTTTACAGATTCTTTCTTTTCTTTAGGGTGTCCTTTCAAGTCTTAAAATATATAAAAAAAGTTCTCACCAAACCGGCACACTGTCTCTTTCTTTTCTCTTCCGTTTCGGAGCTGTGTCAACTTCAGCAGCTTTAATGGCGGCCTCTTTGCTGCTGGCAGAAAGAGCTTCTCCTGGATCTACCAGGGACTTTGCGGTATCCCTGGGATCAACAGGGCGTGCTCTTTACATTCGCCATCTCTTCAGGATGGTTTAGATCCAATCGGACTATCCAGGAGCAAAGATATCGGCAGTGATCTCGGACCTCCAAGATCGCATGCCGTATCGTCGCGACGCCAGCTCCACCCTCTGCAAGTTGTGTGTACTTTTATTCAACTGTTGTGCGTTCACATATTATACATGTTGATTTAATCCTGACTAAATGAACATCCAATCCTTCTTGGAAGATTGGAAGCATGTCTGTGAGAAGATCCATTCTGGATCAGATCACACGCTTCTCTCGTTCAAAATTCTGTTTCTTTGCTGGCCAGTCAAATCCTTTTGTGAAGTCCCAAACAGTCAAGAAAGCAGTAGCATTCTACCCAGCAAACTGAGAAATTTACTGCTTCTGTTATTGGAAATATTTTATTTTTTTATTTTTTATTTTATTTGTCAAGCAATTATAAGATAACAGGTATAAGTATAAACATAATTATGGGTACATGAAATAGATACATATAAGAAAAATAAAAAAGAAACAATAGGACAGGGATGGTAGGCACGTTGGTGCGTTTATGCACGCCCCCTACAGACCTCTTAGGAAAGGGGTGAGGTCAATAGTAGACAGTCTAAAGTTAATGTTTTTGGGGTTTGGGGAAGAAACCATGGAGTCAGGTAGAGTATTCCAGACATTGACCACTCTGTTGCTGAAGTTGTATTTCCTGCAGTCAAGTTTGGTGCGGTTTACCTTGAGTTTATAACTATTGTGTACTCTTGTATTGTTATGGTTGAAGCTGAAGTATTCGTTGATAGGTAGGACATCGCAATGTATAATTTCATATACTATACTTAGATCGGACCGAAGGCGGCATAGTTCTAGGTTTTCTAGGTCTAGAATTTCAAGTCTGGTGGCATAAGGTATTCTGCAACGAGTAGAGGAGAACTCTTCTTGTGAAATACTTCTGGACTTTCTCAACTGTATTAATTTCAGATACATAATGCGGGTTCCAGACTGATGAGCTTTATTCAAGTATTGGTCTAGCAAATGTTTTGTATTCTCTAGTTATTAGTGTAATAGTACCAGAGAAAAAGCTACGTAATATTAAGTTAACAAATCTTAACGCCTTTTTGGCTATGTAGTTACAGTGGGCTCTAACACTTAGGTCATTAGAGATGAGTACTCCAAGATCCTTGACAGAGTTTGGATCATCAACAAGGTCTTGACTATTCAGCTTATATTTTATTTTCTGATTTTTTTTATGGAACTACATGACAGACCTCAATAGCCCCATCTTGTTAAGAATGTTATTTTTCATCAATGTATCTCTCTTGGTTATGGGTAGTTTGAAAACCCCAGCTGACATCTGGATGCTTCTGACCTACTTCAATGCTCAAAAACAGATGGTGGTCTCTTGCAGGGAAAGAGATGGAAGAAGCCAAAAAGCAATGGAAGGCACTCAAAGCAGATTACCAGCAGCAGGTAGAGGCTATCAAGGGGGCTGTGCCTCAGATACTGGCCAAACAGGAGGAGGTACAGAGCCGGGCTCGGCTTTTGGAGGAGGCTCTGCAGCGCTACCAAGCAAAGGTTCTTTTCTCACTTGCGAGTGATATTGGGGGGGGGGGAAGGTAGTTGAAGTTCAAAGTGATGGTCAAATATTTTCCAGCACCCAAGATATCTAGTATATTTAAGTATTGCACAGCTTTATGTCTGTCTGTCTGTCTGTCTGTCTGTCTGTCTGTCTGTCTGTCTGTCTATCTATCTATCTATCTATCTATCTATCTATCTATCTATCTATCT
>BLBF01000021.1:23582972-23606074 GCA_015471245.1 Laticauda colubrina | reverse complement strand
TCTATCTATCTATCTATCTATCTATCTATCTATCTATCTATCTATCTATCTATCTATCTATATCCATCCATCCATTCTGCTGTTCTGTTTAGATCCGTGTTTCTCAATTTCAGCCACTTTAAGATGTGTGAACTTCAACTCCCAAATGTTCCCAGCCAGGAAAGCAATAGCACTTAGACTTACCGGTATATACCACTTTACAGCACTCTCTAAGCAGTTTACAGAGTCAGCCTATTGCCCCCAACAATCTGGATCCTCATTTTACCCACCTTGGAAGGATGGAAGGCTGAGTCAACCTTGAGCCTGGTGGGATTTGAACTGCCAAATTGTAGGCAGCTGGCTGCAGAAGTAGCTTGCAGTACTGCACTCTAACCAGTGCGCCACACAGGCTCAGAGGATGCTGAGAACTGAGAAACACTGGTTTCAGTGAATATTTCAATGTAATCTTCAAAGGACTGTGCTAATTAAAAGCAGCAATCTTTTAAATGGAGAGCAGAGCTGAACGTGACAAGCCTGCCTGCCAATTTATTTCCATTGGAGCCTGTTAGGTCCGTTAACTTGAGCGTATACCCAACTGAATTCCATGGAGCATCCTTCTGGAGAAGCCTAGCTGGGATTGGGTTGCAGAGTCCCAACTGGCAATGGAAATGATTTGCTTATTATCAATGGGCTAGCCTTCACAAAAATGCCAGCTTATATTTCATGCAGGGTTGAAAGGTCGGAGAAAGAAGGTGAATGATTCCATTGTCTTTCTTGCCAGAAGCAGAAATAAAATCATGTGAGCACATTAGATTACAGGCAGGCTTAGTATGATGGGGCGAATGACGGGTTTTTCTATATCTGCAGAACAATCAGCATAATGCAGAGTTCCCATCCTTTCGAGTTTGTGGACTGTTGGGGGGATGGAGAAGGGATGGTTCCAATTGAGTGGTGGGTAAATGTGCATGCACGGTGCAGCTCCATTTGCACAAGTGGCGGACAAGCACGCATCTGCTCCCATGAAAGTGTGCGCACGCATGCATTTTCCTGCTGCTCATGCAAGTGGGGATGTGCATGCGCCCTCGCCTACCACTCCTGCGGCCCAATTCCAAATGGTTCAAGGCCCAATAGTGGTCCGTGGCCCAGAATATAACAGTATCTGAAGAAGAACATCTAGATTTAGTCAGTATCAATCTTGTGAGCCCTGAACAAACACGCAGCAATATAAATTTAACAACAAATAATAAAAATAAAAAGCCCTCAAGCTTCCTCTTTCTGCTATGTATTCAGGATAGACAGTGATTAATACTTCCATGTATTTAAATGTAAAGGTGTTGGTATATATGTGTATGTAGCATGTCTATATGTGTTTTATGTTTGTGTGCACTTTTGAGAGGAGGCAACAGAATTTCATTTTTAATGTGTGCCCACAGTAAATAAAATGACAGTAAAGGTTATCTTGTCCCAGCTGATTCTATTCATTCCATGGAGTCCTTGGTTGTCTCAAAGATTGGTTGTTTGCTTGGAGACACTTCATTACCCAACTAGCTAACATAATCAGTGCTGACACAGTGGTGGTATGCTATTGGTTTGGCCAAACCAGCAGTAAAAAAGCCCCCGACAATCAACTGAGAGGAGGAAAAAGCCATCAACTGAAAAGAGAAGGAAGAGAAAAGCACAGGATCGGCTCTCCCACCTGGCCCTGCGCTTTTCCTTATCCTCTCAGCTGATTGGCATTGCAGGCCTCAGCTGGTGTGTGGAAAGCTGTTAGGTGCATGCGCGATCACCAAATCGGTGATAGGATCCCACTGCTGTGCTGACATCTTATTATTCAACTAGGAAACATTATCAGTTGTAGCCCTGACAGCGTTATCTAGTAAGGTAGTGAAATCTCTGCAAGCAAACGGCCAGGGCTTGGAGAGCATCAAGGACTCCGTAGTCCAACCCTGAGCAGTAGATATTCTCTTCTATGGGATCTCCTTAATTCTAATTTGGCACTTCCTTGATAGAAAGAAGAGGTAGAGGAAAAAGCAAGGAATGCCCAGAAGAGGCACCTGAAAGAACAGGTATGGCTTTTCAGATTAATTAACTGCATCTCGGTTCTTTCAGAGCCGCCAGTGGAAACTCATTGGCTTGTTTTGGCTTCTTGTTGCGCCCCACCTCGTTTCCTTCCCTCTCACAGGAGCTCCTGAGAGAGCGACAGCAGGAACTAGAGCAACAGGTTGCCGAATTTCAGGACAGGTTGCAGAAACAGCAGAAGGAATTGGAATGCCTGCAGGGAGAGATTGAGGAACAAGAGAGTCAAGCCAGGATCTGGCAAGAGAAAATGCAGAGGTGAGGAGAGAAATGGGAGAGTTTAATGTCTATTCGCCGAACAAAAATTACAAATTTGAACAAGCAAAATAATTTTTTTAAAAAAAAAATGTGACAGGGATGATAGGCACGTTAGTGCACTTATATGTGCTATTCAACAAAAAACAAAATAGGGCATTGGTAATTGCAGATGTAAGAGGGATTTTCAGGGATGGTGAGGCAATGGGGCAAAAAAATGCAAATCCTGGCAGAAAGAGAAATATATGCATTATTTCATTGTTCATAGCCTTTACAGCTATTTTGGAAAAACCACTGCATACAATCTGAATTGCAGATAAAAGCGATAGGTGCTTGAAATTGTAGAAATGTTATCTACTTTCATTCCAGAAGCCAGAGAAGTTGCTAAATAAGGCTCTGAGCTTTATTTTTGTAGTTATTTGTAACTGCTCAGTTAAACAAAATGGTATAGCAGATTGCAAAACTTGGATTTCTGTTTGTTTAAAAGTGTGTATGTGGGGAGGGAGGTGGAGAGAGAATCCACCCTCCACTCTGAATGATCTTAAGAATTAGCTGCAAGGGCTTTTCTTTTTCTCCCTTGCCTATTGTGGACTTTGTGTTTTGATTATTTTATTATCTATTATACCCAGAGTCTCTGATTTCCGATGCCTTTTGGAGAGTTTGCAAGGGGTGAAGGTGATCTGTCTCTCAGAGAATGACATGGAGGTGGAGCTGTCTTCTCAACCCTATCCTGAGATTTCGGCCGGTCGTTGTCTGAAGTTGCATTTACACTGGGGGGAGGATGGCAATGTCACTTTGCAGGTGAGAAAAGCGGGAAGTGAGTTCTGCTGGATTTAGGGGGCTCAGAACACCAGCCTGAGCTTTCTCCCTTCTCCATATAGAGTGGCAACCCTTCTTTCCTTCTCCCTGATGAAATTTCTCTGGGAACTTGCAGCACCATCAAAGGGGTCCTCTTGGAATTGCAGCACAGCTATTCCCAACAAGCACAACTTTTGGCTGAGATCAATCTGCTGCAGAACTGGTGAGCACCTTCATTTGTGTTGCTGCATAGGGCCTAAGGTGATCTAGGGAAGGTTCTGAGCATTGCATGTTGGGAAAGGGGTAAGAGATAGCTCAGCCCTTGAATGTGATGAATTCTACAGGGGGCTCCCCCTGAAGAGCATCTGGAAGCTTCAGTTGGTGCAAAATGCAGTGTCCCGCATGGTTTTTTGCAGATCTTGTTGTGCACATGTATCACCTCTCCTGCGGGAACTGCATTGGTTGCCAGTTTGCTTCTGGGTGCAATTCACGGTGCTGGTTGTCAGGGACTGACTCTTGCCGGTCGCATCTACCCAACCACCAGAACGGGAAGGCAAGAAATACACCTGGTGGGACCCAGAAGAAGGGCCTTCTCCAAGGTGGCTCCCTCTCTCTGGAACATCATTCTCCCAGAGATTAGAATGGCCCCCACTCTAATACTTTCTGGAAGGTGCTGAAGACATTGCTCTGCCAGAGGGCCTGAGGAACCCAGAATGGGATGGAGCTCATTAAATTGAATAAATGTTGGGATGGGAGTGAGTAGGGGGCTATAATTTTATTATTTTTTTCCTTTTCTTTTTCTTTTTATATGATGTTTTTATATTTGTGTAAGCCACCTTGAGTCACCCTGGGCAAATAGGTGGCAATATAAGTTCTAAAATAAAATAAAACATAAATTACAGCTTTATTTGTGGCTAAGCTTGTAGCAGGTTTTAGTTTCATCCTCAGGGGTTCTCTACTTAAAAAGTGTTGGGTACAAGATTGAGAGTGAAGCTCTGCCTTCTTCCAGAAATGTGCTTTATTAATTATTTATTAGATTTTTACCCCAACTTTATTATTTCATAAATAAGGCAGCAAACTTATACAATACTATCTCCAATTTTCCCCACGACAACCCTGTGGGGTGAGAATACGTTACTGGGCCAAGTCACCCAGCTGGGTTTCATGCCTCTATGGCAGGATTAGAACTCTCAGTCTCCTGATTTCTAGGCCAACACCTTAATCACTACAGCAAACTGGCTTACGGCAAATGCTCCGAGATATTCTAGATAAAAATGGATATTCTGCTTTTTTTTTTTTTACAAAATGGCCCCAGAGAAAGTCACTGACTCTACCTCTTGTAAAACACACACAGTTCAAGTGTCTGAGGTTAATATCTTTCTTCTGCCTAAAAACAAAGTGTGGAAGAAAATAATTGGTTTCAAATCAAGGATACAGAACTTTCATCCATAGTAAGAGTTAAGGTAATGAAGATTTAATAGCTGACCAGCTGCTGCAAGGCTGTATTCCAAGATGATGAACTGAGAATGAGTCAGCAGGGTACTGCTGCTTTAAGAAGCTGTCTATATCAGGGAGGCCATTTTGTCCTCTTCTTTCAAAGTCCTCTTTTTCTTAGTCTTTGTGACTCTCCAGGTCCCTGTGGCCGCTGTTGTGCAGCCTCACGTTTTCAGTTGGGCTTGAAAGACTTGGGAGAAACAGTCTGGTCTGGCTGTTAAGGTAGTGGGCTAGAAACCAGCAGAACGTGATTCTAGTCCTGCCTTTGGTGGGCCCAGAACCAGGTAGGTAGCCTTGGGTCAATCCCTCTTCCTCAGCCCCAGAAGAAGAAGGTGAAAGCAAACTACTTCCAAAATACTAGAAAATTACAGGGATTAATCCAGGTAGTTGCCTAGCATCAAGACTGACTTGAAGGTGTATAACTCTATAATATAATATAAACTTGAGGACTCCTGGCATAGGCCCAATCCTATGCAGGTAATTCTCGACTTACAGTACTTCATTTAGTGACCATATAATGGCACTAAAAAAAGTAATCTATGACCATTTGAACACGACCATTGCAGAATCGCCTTGATCACATGATCACCATTCAAACACTTGGCAATTGACTCCTATTTATAATGGTTGCAGTATCCTGGGATCACAGGATCACCCTTTTTTTGACCTTCTGACAAGCAAAGTCAATGGGGAAGCCAGATTCACTTAACAACGGTATTACTAACTTAAACAATGGCAGGGATTCACTTAACTGTGGCAAGAAAGATTGTAAAATGGGGCAGAACTCACTTAACTGTCTTGCTGAGCAACAAAAAAATTGGTGCTCAGTTATGGTCGTAAGCCGAGGACTACCTGTACTTTGAGAATTGCAGTCACGTATGTTTGCTGTCATGCCATTCTCATGAGGCGTGCTATGCTAAGCAGAGAAACCCCCCCCCCTTTCCTCATTCTCTCTGATATTTGAATCTTTTCTCCTCTCTCCCCTCCCCAGTTTTGCAATTGATTGGCAGCTGGAGAAGAGGCTGCTCCATTACTTGAAGCCTTCATCAACTTGCAGCCTCTACGTGGAATCAGGATATCCAGACAGTGGGCAGGTTCGTCTTCTCTCAATAAAGACTCAACAAGGCACAGTTGACGTGACTTCTTACAAGGTTAGTACTCGGCTGTCACTGCTTTACCTTCTGGCAAAGGATCTCAAGGCCTTTAAACTTGGCCTGGAAATAGATTTCAACTTCTCAAAAGTTAAAGAGATATTTCAGAAATGTCATGGTGAAGTTGAATCCCACACAGCCTCACCCATTCAAGATTCTTTTGCTTCTGTCTCTGTTGAGTGTGATTCTCCTTGCCTCTTAGTTGCCCATCATTCAAAAGAAACAAATCAAGCCCAGAAACCAAGGAGGGGATTGAAATAACAGCTATTAGTGATGTTAAGATGCTGAGATTTTTTTTTTAAAGACAGTGATAATTCGCTGGGATGAAGAAACCATAACATTTCTTGGTCTTGCTGAACTTAAAAAAAAAAAAAAAAGACATAGCAGCCTTTGGCAACACTGTCTGGGTCTGCTTGTCACTGTATTTCCCCAACATCTGAAGGAACACCAATTTCCCCACTCCTGCCTCAGGCAATTCCATTTCTATTTTCTGGTTTTATTTTTAGATCTTGTCTTAGCACTTTTAGAAGGAAGCCCCAGATCACAGAGCTCTGAAATACGGCTATATAAGAGCTCAAGGAGGGCTACGTATTTTCTATTTAAACAGTAACAACATGCTGTGAATAGTCCACCTTGCAGAAAAGAGGATATATTTATTCATGTGCCCACATATAAAACTTCAGTTTTAGGATTTCCTATGTTCTTTTATTCTTCACGCCTGACTTCTAAATCTCTTCTTTTTTGCAGCCCCCACAGGAAAAACCTTCACTGATAAATTGGCTGGTGTACCTAAGTACCATGGACTTCAATACTCCCTTCCCGACCTAAAAAGCTACCATATAAAGTCCATATAATGTGATGAAATCAAGGCCACATCTCTAGTTTAGGCCTCTTTCTGGTATCTTTGGAAGAAGAAGGAAGTTGAATTTAACTGGGACAGTTTGTGTGCGCGTGTGCAAATGTATGTTTGTATGTTGTGTTTGGGGCCACTTCAGCTTCTACTTCCCTCCCCTTTGGCTTGCTTTGAATTGAACTTCCAGTTCTCTTCTTTGAGTTCTTCTGCTTTCCTGTTACTCTTATATAGTTTTATGGCTGTTTTGAGTGTTACTCACCTATTGCATCTCCACATTGTTGAACTTTTAAAATGTTTTGATCAATAAAATATTCCTTGGAGGTTTCTAGCTCTCATTTATCTGATGGACTTAATTGTAAGACAAAGTTTGTTTCATTATCTTGTAATTCCTGACTCTTTTTTTTCCAAACAGTTGCTGATAATAAATATTTTTTTCCACCCATGTTTATGTGGAGCACATTATAAGCTTGGGGAATGTAAACTAACCGAAATGAGATTTTTATGCATATCTGATCCCTTATGATATACAAATTACTGTTGGAATCTCCCCAGAGATGGATGATCCTACTGCAGTTCACAAGAGAAAAGCCAAAAAATACAGTTTATTTAGATGCCGAATAAAGTTGGAATCTGATGTTAGAGCTTGTCAGTTTTTCATGCAAAAAGCATGAAAATATTAAATGAAAAAACAAATGAATGGAAAGTTATGTTATTGGTATCAACAAAAATATAAATTTATAATAATTGGTGTGGCACCATTCTCATTGCTGTGTCACATTTTGCAGAAAAGTTATGGAATATAATCGCACATACCCCCTCATAATTTTGAATTATTTTGATGCAATTTTGACCTGAAGTTGTATCTTGGAATCTGGAGCTAATTAATACTCGGGACTGAATTTTCCTTTATTGGTGACTTTCATTTCTGAGGCTTTTAGTTACTTTCATTTCTGAGGCTTTCTCTTTGTAGACCAATGTAAGCTATAATTTCAATTCTCATTGGTAGATTTCTAATAAATACTCATACTTTAAAAACAATTGGGATTGCCAACATCCCCCAAAATTCTGAAATTGATGTAATTTGAAAAATATAAATGCTCAAACCTATATAAATATGAAAACTTTATAGTTGTGTAAGTATAAATACATAATTTGACAAATTCTAACAAAATATTTTTTAAATAATACCACTAGGTTATTGCTTCATTCAGATAGATTAACACTTGGTCTTTCTAGCAGAGCAATATGTTGGAAGCGAAGTTCAGCCTCTTGCCATGTGATGGTAGTATTGTACCACAGTTCTGCATGAAATTCATCCTCTTGAGGGCTCCTGGTGTGAGTGCTGCTGAGTTTTACTTTACCCAGAGCTGGGTTTTATTTTGTTTCTTTTCCTGCTCTCTGTAATTGGAAGGCTGAGTAAACAGGATCTTAAGCCCATGTCACACTGCACCAACGGATGCAAAGAGGATGTAAAACGGAGAGAAACACTTGTCATCCGTTGGTTAACGTGATGCATCCGTTCTGTACTCACTGCATGCGTGATTCATAAGTTCTATCCGTCCAGCATCCGTCTACTGAGATTTCATCCGCTCAAAAAGTTTTGAGCTGCACAAAACTTTTTGAGCGGATAAACTTTCCGCCGTGTCCATTCTACATCTGCAACACATACGGGGAACAAACGTTCTATGTCCGTCGTCATCCATTAAACGTCCGCTGTATCCGCTCAGCATCCGTTGCGCATCCGCGCAACTCGCCTCCGCTCCAGCGGAAAACAGAAAGGGAGGAAGCGAAATGGACGCAGAAAGTCCACACAGCGTTAGTAGCAGGGACATAGAAAGGATGAAAACGGATGCACCTCGGACATAAAGCATTAAAACGGAAAAAACGTTTGTATATGGGATGTATCTCGGATATTTAGGATGTCTGCAGGATGTCTAGAGGATGCAGAAGGACACTAGCGGAAAACCGATATTTCCTATAAAAAGGGGGAGGAAATCACCTGGATCTCAGTATGAGTCCAGCAGCCCTGGTGTGCAGACCTCTTCAGCCTTGGTCTTGCTCTTCCACATCATCCATTGATCTCCACCATGGATCATTGCACACACCTTTGGGTACCCGCGATCATTCAACACCAGAACCAAGCCTTGTTCAGACTGTTTCACCTTTTCTAGGCAAGGAGAAGAAGGAGACATCCAAGAGCTGTGTGGGTCCGACGATGGATCGGGAGAGGAGTGGAGTTTGGACTGTATGACAAGCTGATGGTGGAGCTGAGGAATGAAGATTCTCGTGCATTCCAGCACATCATGAGGATGCCACCAGCCATGTTTGACAAAGTTGTGGAGAGTCTGAGACCCAGGTTGACCAAGCAGAGCACCAACTTCCGGCCCAGCCTGGACCCTGGGCTCAAGGTAGCACTGACTCTGCGCCACCTGGCCTCTGTGACCACATACAGAAACTTGCAGTATGCCTGGAGGGTGCCACACAACACCATCAGCATTGTGGTCAGAGAAGTGGTGCAGGTCATCATCGAAGAATACCTGGAAGAGCTCCTCCAGTGCCCCTCCACTGAAGAAGGCTGGAGGAAAGTTGCAGAGCAGTGGTATCAGAGGTGGAACTTCCCCCACACCGTTGGAGCCATAGATGGGAAGCACATGGCCTGCAAAGCTCCAGCCAACTCAGGGTCCAATTATTACAACTACAAGGGCTTCTTCAGTATCATCCTCTTTGCCATGGTTGATGCTGACTACAAGTTCATGTACATCGATGCTTCAGGCAATGGGTCAGCTTCAGATGCCCAGATATACAATGCCAAGGATGGGCTGGAACGCAATCTCATCATGGGTTTTCCAGATCCAGCAGACATGGTGTGCAGACCTCTTCAGCCTTGCTCTTGCTCTTCCACATCATCCATTGATCTCCACCATGGATCAACGCACACTCCTTTTGGTAGCCACCATCATTCAACACCAGTACCAAGCCCTCTTCACGCTCTTTTACCTTTTCTACGCAAAGAGAAGGAGACATCCAAGAACTGTGTGGGTCCGACGATGAATTGAGAGAAGAGCGGAGTATGGACTGTATGACAAGCTGATGGTTGAGCTGAGGAATGAAGACACTTGTGCATTCCAGCACTTCATGAGGATGCCACCAGCCATGTTTGACGAACTTGTGGAGCGTCTGAGACCCAGGTTGACCAAGCTGAGCACCAACTTCTGTCCCAGCCTGGAACCTGGGCTGAAGGTGGCACTGACTCTGTGCCACCTGGCCTCTGGGACCACATACAGAAACATGCAGTATGCGTGGAGGGTACCACACAACACCATCAGCATTGTGGTCAGAGAAGTGGTGCAGGCCATCATCGAAGAATACGTGGAGGAGCTCCTCCAGTGTCCCACCGCTGAAGAAGGCTGGAAGAAAGTTGCAGAAGAGTGGTATCAGAAGTGGTACTTCCCCCACACCGTTGGAGCCATAGATGGCAAGCACGTGGCCTGCAAAGCTCCAGCCAAGTCAGGGTCCACTTATCACAACTACAAGGGCTTCTTCAGCATCATCCTCTTTGCCATGGTTGATGCTGACTACAAGTTCATGTACATCGATGCTTCAGGCAACGGGTCAGCTTCAGATGCCCAGGTATACAACGCCAGTGACCTCAAGGAGGTGCTGGAACGCAACATCATCATGGGTTTCCCAGATCCAGACCCCCTGCCCAATGACACACAAGATGTGCCCTACTTCATCATGGGGGATGACACCTTCTCCCTCAGAACCTACCTCATGAAGCCCTACACTTCCAGACTCCTAACCTGTGAAGAGAGGATCTTCAACTACAGGCTGTCCAGGGCAAGATGGGTGGTGGAGAACGCTTTTGGCATCCTGGCCAACAGGTTCCAGATACTTCTCACCACCATGCAGCATCGCCCAGAGACCATGAGGAACATCGTGGAAGCTTGCTGCATCCTGCACAATCTCATGCGCACCCGCTACCCAGTGTTGCAGAACAGGCTTGTGGACCGTCAACAAGGCAATGGGGACATGGAGCCTTGTGAATGGAGGCAAGGACATAACCTGATAGACACTGTGGATGTACCAGGCCCCAACAGAGCTTCATGTGAAGGGAAGAAGCAGCGCAACCTTCTGAGACACTGGTGCAACTCCCCAGCTGGAGCAGTGGAGTGGCAAGACAGGATGGTAGATGCTTAATGGATGCTTCCTTGAGCCTGTCTCATAACACTGATGAGATTGTGCCATGTATGTTGAGTGGCCTTACAATGAATAGGGCATTAATAAAGAGTTTTATGTTGAAATGTGTTGATCAATGAATAAATTGTTATTGATAAAAAAGGGCCACACTTGTGGCAGCTGGGAGGGTGGACCATACAGTCCCACTATGCTTGCACTGGAGGTTTATCCATCCCACAGCTATCCTTGCCCATCCCACAAGCATGCAAAGGCTTAACCATTTTCTAAGTTTTCACCAAGACTTTATTAAGCAAAAGAAATGAATCAAGTGTGTGAAACAAAGATAACCTTTATTAATAACAAACTGTAAAAGCAAAATGACCCAAGTAAAGTGTCCCAAGCAAAGATAAAGTCAACAGGTAACTCAGTCTCTGGCACTGTTCTCAGTCACTCTGAGGCATGCCCATGGTCTCAGGTGTAAAGGGTCCAGGGGCTGTGGAGGTGGCAGTGGCTGGAGTGCTGGTCTGAGGCACCATTGGGGTGCCTGGCCCTGAGAGGACAATAGGAGATGGTGTGTGCAGGAAGCTGTCAGAGCGTTGGCATAGGCCCGTGAGGTTGAGAGGCCCTTCATCCAGGACCTGGGATGTCAGTCCCAACACCGATGACAGATGTTCTGAGGATGGGCTTGGCTGTGGGGTGGAGGAAGGAGGAGTGTAGTGGGGCTGTCTGGTCTGTAGCTGGGCGAGGAGGCGTCGGTGGCATCTGTGGTGTCGGTGGCATCTGTGGCGTCTGTGGCATCTGTGGCAGGTGATGAACCTGGGCCTGGACTGGGAAGGGCTGCCTCTGTTGAGGGAAGTCCTGGTAGCCGTAGCCTTGGTAGGAGAGGGGCTGTTGAAAGCCTTGGAAGGGCTCTGACATCACCTGGGGTGGAGGAGCAGACCTGGAGTGGGTGGGAGCAGGTTCAGCTGGGCCTGCAGAAGCGCAGTGATCCTCTCCTTCATCACCTGGTACTGAGGCTCGGGCATGTCCATGAGGGTCTGGGTCACGTAGGTGAGGAAGGGCTTGCAGTTTGAGGATGGAATCTCGAAGTGTACCAGCTGAGAGAGGAGATCTGCGCTGTTCTTGATTGTGTCTCTGATCTCCAAGAGGACAATATGGCTCTGTCCCTCCGGTCTGCCTCTCTGCCTGCTTTCTGTGGAGGTGGAGCTGGGGGTGCGTGTGGGTTGGTCTCTGGTGGCTGCGGCCTCCTCTTGCTCCATCTGCGTCAGGGGATCCTCCACGTCCTCCGGCATGGGGTTTGCAGCTGTCGGTGGGGTCTCTGTCGTGGGGCGCTCCGCAGACACCTGCCTGGACACACTGGCTGTTTCCTGGCTGGAAGAGGAGTGCCTCTCTGTGGGCTGTCTGAGGGAGAGGGTTGACAGAGGGGCTGCTCGTTGGTGGCGGATCTCACCTTGCAGGATGCTGCACTTGGCCATGATATAGGTCTCCCGGTCCGTGAGCTTGACAGTGGTCTGCCCAGATCTCTTCAGGTGCAGCTTGCCATACCAGGTGTGCATATGTTTCCACCACCCCAGGAGGACATCAGAAGTGTAGCCCAGGCTCTCTACCTTCTTTCTCCAAGCTGCCTGCTTCCGCTTGGTGTCTCGATATAGCCTGTGGCCCTTCCTCCACAGGTACTCGTTCTCCCTCAGCCATTCAAGCACCTCCTCCTCATGGTCCTCTGCAATGGAGTACTGTTTCCTCTCCCCCTTCTCCTTCTCTTTCGATTGCCTCTTCCTCCCTCTGGCAGGGCCTTCTGGGCCCTCATCAGCAGGGCTTTGAGGGCCTTGGGGCTGGTCCACCACACCAGCAGCACCAGCAGCAGTAGCAGCAGCAGGACCAGCAGCAGGACCAGCAACAGAAGCACCAGTAGCACCAGCAGCAGCAGCAGCAGGAGAAGCACCAGCAGCACCAGCAGAAGCACCAGCAGAAGCACCACCAGCAGCAGAGTCAGCGCCAGGAGGTGGGATGGTGGTTCTGTCCTTCTTTCCAGGGCTGGCAGGATTAGGCACAGGCTTCCTCTTCTTCCCCATGGTCTCTGATGGAGATGTCTCTGGCAGCAGGTCTTTCCTCTGAATGCTGGCCGCGTGCGAGCTGCTTCCTTTTATATCTGCGGGGCTGACGCAATGCATCCTCCCCGCATGTGCAGTGAACGCTTTGTATCCGCTAGGCATCTGCTAGGCATCCGCTAGGCGTCCGTGATGCATCCGAGTCATCCGCCACGCATCTGCCCCTTCCTCTACACGTCCGCTTTGCTGTTCTCCCCCGGAAGCCCTGAGGATGTGCCATCCGCTTCCATCCGCTTCCATCCACTAGGCTTACGTTGAGCATCTGCTTAACATCCTTGCTACGTCCTCTCCCCATCCGTTCCTTTCCGTTCTTTTCTGTTCTGTTTATGCAAATTTTTGCCCCTTTTGAGAGTGGATAACAACGGATGGAACCACGGATGGAATTTTGCCCATCCGCTGTGTCCTTTTTACATGTGTTTTGCATCCGTCGGCCGATGTGACCTAGCCTTTACCTCAAGCGATTAAGGGATGGGAACCCAGGGAATGACATTAAAGCAAGACAAAGATCAAGAAAGAGTGACTCTACAGATGATTATGCAAGGAATCCAAGATCTTAAAATAAAATCAGATACCATTGAAAAGAGAATAGAAAATATTGAGCAAACAACAGAAAAGGTGGAGAATGTTCAACAAATGATGGTGAAATATGATGAGAGATTCCAAAAAATTGAAGAAGAAGACAAACAGACAAGAAGATTGGAGACATTAACATTAGATTAACAATGGTTGAACAAGATAAAAGTGAGATACTGAAATTGGAGATGGACAGATCAGAATTTTTTCTCAGATTTCAAAACAGAGGAAGAAAAAGGACAAAATTTAATTGGGATAATGATAGAAATATTGGCTGAAGCTTTGGAAATAACAGAAGAGAAGATGATGGATGCAATAGATGAGGTATACTGAGTTTTTACAAGATATGCGATGAGAAATAGCCTACCAAGAGAAGTTCATGTCAGATTTTCAAAAAAAAAGCCATTAAAACACAAATATTACAAGTGGTAAGAGACAACTCTCTTTTTGAAGAGATTTGTGTTAGAGGAGGTCTTCAGTTAGACTGTTTTTATGGTCATTCTATGGTTGATTTTGATTGCATACTGTAAGTTACCTCAAGAATCGCTAAATAGTAAAAAAGTGGCATAAGTAACCATCTTTCTTCTGGTTAGAAGACCAACTTTGACTTGTCATCCAATGAAGTCTTCTCACCTTTTCAAACTTAGCTGAGGGTTTAATTTCTCGGTGATAAAACGGCTGATGGTTATGGAAACAGGAAGCAGACACAGACTGTTCAGCTTCACAAAAGAGGCAAATTACCTGCTCCTTGTGTCAGAAAAAGCAAATGGAAATGGATAAGAGTTTGGTGGTCCTAAATTACCTCCATGTAAGTGCTTCAGTTGAAAGGGTGTTTGGTAGTTGTAACGGTCCTTTTCCTAAGATGTAATATTAAGCAGAGCTTTTAGATTCTTGTTCCTTGATTTAACTGTAGTGCTGAGTACAAGGAGAGAGAGAATACAGATGCTGTATCTTTGGTACTCTAGAGAAGGGATAGTTGTGAGTGACTTCTAGATTAGGGGTGGGGAAATTATGGTCCTTTTATGATGTGGACTTCAACCTCTGTCCTAGATTTATCTGAGTCACATTGGTGGCTTCACATCTGTTGCTTTTTAAGTGGATTCCCATCACAAATGCTGCATTTGAAGTTTGGCAGTGGGAACTAGTCTAATGGCTATCAGTATTTCCCTCATTGTTAATCAGTCAGATGGCAGATTTTCTCGTCTTCCAAATTATGCTTGTTTCTCAGTTATACTTCCAACAAGATTGGCATTTGAACTGAAGGACAGGATGCAAATCAAGTAAATAATGATTTAGCAGACTTGAATGTTCATCCAGTTATACCTGAGAGAAGCTACTATTCAATCTGACTGTAATTAAGCTTGCTTTTATGTTCATTTTTCCTTTATTTTAAAATGATATTTTGGGGGGTTGCTACCCTCACAACAATTATTAGCTTGAGAAGTTTTGGAAAGTCTAAATGAGCAGTTTCTGCTTAGATCACACAATGAAATATTCAAGTGTGCCATAAAAACCTTCAGGATCCTCATTAGGATGACTAGGGGAAGGACCATGGAAATGATTGATAAGAATAGTAAGAGAACTAGGTGCCATTGGAGGTGTGAGCAAAAATATCTGGCATAACTGCACTAGTGTTCCTGTCACATTTTAATTTCTTTTCGTTTTGTAAGCTCTAGTGAACTATAGAGCATTTCCGGGGGGGGGGGGGGGGGGGAGAAACACTTCATAAAATTAAATTCACAACTTTTAGCACTCCATTAGCAATGCTGTTACAATGAACTTTAGAACATAAATGGTTAGAGATGAGTACACCTAGGTCCTTAACAAAATGAGGGTCATCTCCTAGAACCTAGATCAGGGGTCCACAAACTTGGCAACTTTAAGACTTGTGGAGTTGAACTCCAGAATTTTCCAGCCAGCTGGAGAATTCTGCGAGTTGAAGTCCATAAGTCTTAAAGTTGCCACGTTTGGAGACCTGACCTAGATCAATACCATCGAGCTTACACTTTATATTCTAGTTTTGTTTTCCAATATGAAAAACAACTTTTCTTCACTGAAATTTGAAGTTGCCAAATGGATGACCATTCAAAAATGTGGTTGTTGTCATTTTGCAAAGCAAGTGAATTTTCACTAACATTAAAGAATTTCACATCAATCAGCAAAGAGAACACAAGTGGTGGGATTCGATTTTTTTTACAATCGGTTCTGTGGGTGTGGCAGGGGAAGGATCCTGTAAAATCTCCAGTCAGTGGTATTTGGTATTTGCCAATTCTCCAAACTAAAAATTTCCACTACCAGTTCTCCAGAACTCGTCAGAACCTGTTGAATACTGCCTCTGACACAAGTATTTTAAGTTGATCACATAAGTCATTTATGTAAATCAGGAGAAGTATAGATCCTCCTAGGACACTGCCCTGAGGAATGCCACTGTTAACTGATACCAGATCAGACACTGAGTTGCCTATTTTAACTAACTGCACTTTTCTCTCTCTCCCTTCCACCTTCTGTCTCTTTTCGGTCCATAGTCCTTGCTGTTCCATCGT
Source organism: Laticauda colubrina (assembly GCA_015471245.1). NCBI lineage: Eukaryota > Metazoa > Chordata > Lepidosauria > Squamata > Elapidae > Laticauda > Laticauda colubrina. Next base: position 23,590,065 of record BLBF01000021.1, on the reverse strand, counting down.
TTCTGGAGGCCAGCAATGAGTCTCCATTTTGTGGTTCTTTCAACTCCTGTTAACAGCCTTCTAGAACATGCCCAGGCTGCTAACCTTTGAGTCTTTTCTGTCATAACAAAAAGACATTCTCCAGAGCTGCTTTCATGTCCTCAGGGTTGCTACAGTTTGTTCTTCCACTCATCATTTTATGCTTCCTCATAATGGCGAAAGCCTTTTATTTTAGAACATGCTTGCGTATTTTAGAACTAATTTTAGCGTTAAAAGGACATTGGAAGGTGCTTGATGAACCCTTATGCCTTTTATATGTTCTCTAGTCCCTGGGATTGAGCAGAAATGTAATTAATTTTACAATGTGTGAGGAGTGGGAGTACTTTAAAATCAAGTTTGTATTCATCGGAAAGAACATCTGTGTAGCTGTTTCTCACCATGAAATGCTATTTTTTTAATGCCCAGGAAGGATGCCAAGAGGGCAAGAGGAAACTTCCGTGAATTATGGCACTATAGCTTCATGTCTGCCTAAAAAGCCACAGAGAGTTGGCTCTCTTGACTTTGGATGGGATTTAGAGTCTATCACCTAATAGGTGACCAATCTTGCATTTGCAGATTGTTTTCATACACAGAAGCATCTGCTTGCTCACCAGAATCATTTTTCGGTGAACCTTTTAAGCCAGTTCATCAGTTTAAGGCAATTGATCTGTTCAAATGACTACCATCTTCACTGTGGAGATTGCCAGGAATTTCTGGGTGATATATGGCTTCATCCAAGGCATAGAGATCAGATGAGAGTGATGTGGAATCCTGGACAAAAATCATGGTGAGGTTGTAACATGGGAATAAACCCTGTGTTATCATTTTGCACCCTGTCCATTTTCAGTTGAGATTGATGGTTCCTATTGACTTTCAGGGGAGAAGACCTGGATCTTCTTCCTGCAGAAACATCTTTCGTTCTTCCCTCAAGGCATTTTTGGTTTACATTATCTTAAGTTAGAGAAAAAATGTGCCTCAGCCATTTACCTCTCTCAATGTTAGGCTAGAGGCTCAGCCTTACTGGTGACATAAATAGAGTTTTTCTTGTCACCTAACCTCACATTGTTATTGTGGGGAAAAATTGGAGAAGGGAGAACTGTGTAAATCACCTTAAACCCCTGGAGGAAATGGGATATTAATCCAATCCAGTAACTAATCATTTTATTTGAGGAGATTCAAGTTGACAAGAGTGCCATTGGTTTTCTTTTTTTCCCTCTATCCCCCTGACTAGAACGAAAACATTTCTCATGACCTTCCTTTCAAATGATAAAATAGTAATGGATGCTAAATTATAAATACCTTTCACATCAGAGGTGCTCTTAATGAGATTTTGATATTGTGCAATCTTTAGAACTATAACTGAATCATCTTCATCAACTATAACTGAAACTAATCAGATAAAATGGGGTGATTAGAACAATAAATAAAACTTACGATTGAACTGGTTTTCAGTCCTACATTTTTGTTTTTCCCCCCTCAAATTTATTGCAAAACTTGAAATGATGTGGGTGGGTGAGGTATAAGTCTCTTGGGTATTCACAGCGTGACGGAGGCTATATTGATCCCGGAACTACTGGAAATTCCACACCAAAGAGGAATTCTTCTAATCCATAGGCGATTTGTCCAGAATTCCTTCCATATTTGTTCTGATGACCATTGAGACTCTGCAGGTCTCATCAAAGGAGAAGCTATTCCTTGATTGGCAAGAATAGAGGCTCCACCTTTGGCTCTGCTCATGAGATTCTGCACCTGCAAAACTTAGCTGAGCAATGTGAGACTTAGCTGTGGAGAGAGCATCCGCAATCAAGTGAGAAGTGATCTTTGGGCAGCACATCGGAGGAAGCTAATGAGTAAAAAGGAAAAGTGGCTAAGGAATGACGTGGCAACCCCAAATCTTTTCTCTGTGATGCTGTTGGCATATACAAAAATGTCATCCATACTAAAGAGTCTTCAAGTTTGCATTACAATTTTAAAAGACACATTTACTTAGAAGGTCACTGTTTAACCCACTGCTGGATCTCAGTTATCTTGTCCTACATTCTAGATTTAGAATGTTTGGAACTCAACTCCTGGGGTTTCCTGGATATCCCCATGTCAAATTATTTGTTGGAGAGGGGCTTACCACAACCGCCTTGCAAGAAGTTTACGACCACCCAGGTAATTCTTTGTGGGCTCCCATCTTTATTCAGTGTAACAGTGTTGGAAGTGACCTTGGAGATCTTCTAGTCCAGGCCCCATCAAGCAGGAGACCTATACAATTCTGAACAAATAGCAGTTCAATCTTCTCTTAAAAACCTCAAGGGATGGAGCACCCACAACTTCTAGAGTTGTGGAATCAAAAAACCATTCCACTGATTAATTGTTCTCACTGACAAGAAATATCTCCTTAATTCTAAATTGGATCTCTCTTGTTAAGCTTCCACCCATATCAGGTGTTTTGTAGAATAGGTTGACCCCGCCTCTTCTCTATGACAGCCCCTCAAATATTGGAAGACTTCTATCATATCATCCCTAGTCCTTCTCTTTGTTAGAGTAGACATTCTTAGTTTCAGTGTATGATTTAGCCTCCAATCTCCTAATCATCTTTGTTGCTCTTCTCTGCACTTTTTCTAGAATCTCAGCATCTTTTTTGTATTGTGGTGACCAAGACTAGATGCAATATTCCAAGTGTGGTATATACATGCTGTATTCTCTCCCTCTCCTTTTCCCTCCCTCCCTTTCTCTCCCCCCCCCCCCCCCATATGCATGTATGTGTATAAGTGTACAAAAAAAAGAGGGCATGTATATATATAGTATGTATGTATAATATACACTGCTTAAAAAAATAAAGGGAACACAAAAATAAGACATCCTAGATCTGAATGAATGAAATATTCTTATTAAATACTTTGTTCATTACATAGTTGAATGTGCTGACAACAAAATCACACAAAAATTATTAATGGAAATCAAATTTAGCAACCCATGGAGGTCTGGATTTGGAGTTACACTCAAAATTAAAGTGGAAAAAAACACTACAGGCTGATCCAACTTTGATGTAATGCCCTTAAAACAAGTAAAAATGAGGCTCAGTAGTGTGTGTGGCCTCCACGTGCCTGTATGACCTCCCTACAATGCTAAGGAATGCTCCTGATGAGGTGGCAGATGGTCTCCTGAGGGATCTCCTCCCATACCTGGACTAAAGTAGCCCCCAACTCCTGGACAGTCTGTGGTGCAATGTGGCATTGGTGGATGGAGCAAGACATCATGTCCCAGATGTGCTCAATTGGATTCAGGTCTGAGGAACGGGCAGGCCAGTCCATAGCATCGATGCCTTTGTCTTGCAGGAACTGCTGACACACTCCAGCCACATGAGGTCTAGCATTATCGTGCATTAGGAGGAAACCAGGGTCAACCACACCAGCATATGGTCTCACAAGGGGTCTGAGGATCTCATCCCAGTACCTAATGGCAGTCAGGCTACCTCTGGCGAGCACATGGAGGGCTGTGTGGCCCCCTAAAGAAATGCCACCTCACACCATTACTGACCCACTGCCAAAACGGTCATGCAGGAGGAAGTTGCAGAACATTCTCCATGGAGTCTCCAGACCCTGTCACATCTGTCACATGTGCTCAGTGTGAACCTGCTTTCATCTGTGAAGAGCACAGGGCGCCAGTGGTGAATTTGCCAATCTTGGTGTTCTCGGGCAAATGCCAAATGTCCTGCATGGTGTTGGGCTGTAAGCACAACCTCTACCTGTGGACGTCGGGCCCTCATACCACCCTCATGGAGTCTGTTTCTGACCGTTTGAGCAGCCACATGCACATTTGTGGCCCTCTGGAGGTCATTTTGCAGGGCTCTGGCTGTGCTCCTGTCCCTCCTTGCACAAAGACGGAGGTAGCAGTCCTGATGCTGGGTTGTTGCCCTCCTACAGCCTCCTCCATGTCTCCTGATGTACTGTCCTGTCTCCTGGTAGCGCCTCCATGCTCTGGACACTACGCTGACGACACAGCAAACCTTCTTGCCACAACTTGCATTGATGTGCCATCCTGGATGAGCTGCACTACCTGAGTCACTTGTGTGGGTTGTAGATTTCCTCTCATGCTACCACTAGAGTGAAAGCACCGCCAGCATTCAAAAGTGATCAAACCATCATCCAGAAAGCATAGGAACTGAGAAGTGGTTTGTGGTCACCACTTGCAGAACCACTCCTTTATTGGGGAAGTCTTGCTAACTGCCTATGCTTTCCACCTGTTGTCTATTCCATTTGCACAACAGCATGTGAAACTGATTGTCAACCAGTGTTGCTACCTAAGTGGACAGTTTGATTTCACAGAAGTGTGATTGACTTGGAGTTACATTGTGTTGTTTAAGTGTTCCCTTTATTTTTTTGAACAGTGTACTATCTGTTTCAATTTTTCTTTTCAAAATCAGCCAGGATGGGCCCAGTATTTAATCTAGAAAAGACTGAAATGACCATGTTTTGTAAAATGGCTGGAGAAATTTTATTCAGCCATCATTTCAGTCACATTATGTTAACTTAAAAAGAATAAAAGAATGTTATGAACCTAAACACCACAGAGAGGAAGGACAATATGTTTTATGACAAGGTTATCAGAAAGGTGAAATTTAAAATATAATAAAATGACCAAGGAGCAAAAAAACCCCATACTGCTTTTATAGCATTTCTTTTAGTTTGTTATTTTGTAATTGCAAATTCATTCATTCATTCACAGAATGTCACAGCAATGATTCAAATCCACGTCTTCTTGGACACAGGTATCAAATGGTAGGATTAAATTATTTGATCCAATTGTATTGTTTTGTTTTCCTCTTATAAATAAATCTTAAAATAACTATTAGCAGGTGTAATAGGGCACTATCAGTAGTCCTATTTCCATCTTTGCAATAAGGAAGCAAGGAATAGAGAGGGCAACATCTCTCTTCCAATATTTGGACTTTCAGGATAAATTACTCTGAAGCCATTGCTGTGGTAAACATCTGTAAATGTAAACCTCTGTAATTTGACAGCATGATAGTTTATCTCAGGGGTGGGATTCAAATTTTTAACAACCGGTTCTGTGGTGGTGTAGGTGGTAGGTGTGGCTTGGTGGTCATGTGACTTGGTGGGTGTGGCCAACTCAATATCACTCACATCGAGGCACGCATCTCCTCGCCTGGCCTCTCGTAACTGTGTGGATGCTGCAACAGTTGTAAGTGTGAAAAATAATCATAAGCCACTTTTTTCAGTGCCACTGTAACTTTGAATGGTCACTCGAGCAAAGTATTAGCAAAGAAGGGAAAAAAACTCCAGAGAAGTTCCTGAGACAGGAACACTAGTCCTGCCAAGAATGTAATAAGGGTTAACGGAGAGGCAGCAACACCAGGATGTTTCCTTCCTGCCTTCCTTGCAGGATTAGGCCAGTAATTTCTTCTAACAACCGGTTCTCCGAGCTGCTTAGAATGCTAACAACCAGTTCTAGTGAATAAGTGCAAAGTGGTAGAATCCCACCCCTGGTTTATCCCAATAACAGATTGGGCAATGGTTTATTTAAGTGACTAATATTCAGCAAGGTTATCATCACAGTTCCTGGTTTTGGGGTCCTAAATGCATCTGAGCCTTCAGTTTTTGGAAATTGAAACTGGATTTTTAAATATATATATAAAAGACAAGTCGTGTAAAAATACAGGTTTATTTCCTAACATTTGCCCCCACCCATGAACCCCTCACATGAACTCTATTCCCCAAAAACTTTCCCCATCCACTTCCCCTGCTCCTTCCCACCTTCCTCACTTTCCCACGTTAAGCCCTTTCTCCTTTTTGGTCATGTGGGCACCATGGTCAGTTCTGTATAGCTGATGTACATCACCTTAGGGAAACCTGTGAGGGGGAATACAAAAAGAAGAGTCAGAGGGGGCTACTCCCTTTGAGAGGGAGGCATTTGGGGGAGGAGATGTTCTTATCTGGAATAAAGTTTCAGCCAAACTACCAAGGCTTGTACAGAATGGTCTTGGCAAGAGTGTGACTCCTGCTACAACCAAGATTGCACAGCTTTGTGTGAAGTAGAGACAGCCCTATGCTGCTCCATTCACTTTTCCTCCCATCCATCTGTTATCTGTATTTTGGGTCACCGTGATCATCAAAATTAGAGCACCTAGATCCGTGATGGCAAACTTATGGCAGGTGTGCCAGAGGTGTCATGCAGAGCCCTCTCTCTGGGCGTGCTAGTCATCGCCCCAGCTCAGCTCTGCCGTGCATGCGCATGTACCTCCCACTGGTCAGCTGGTCTTTGGATTTCTGCTATGCATGCATGCATGGGAGCATGTGTGTGTGTGGGGTGGGTTCATGGACATATGTGCAGGGGTCACATGCACATGTACAGGGGGGCATGCGTGCATTTGTGGGGAGTCATGCATGCATGAATGCTCAAAAGTTAGCCATCACTGACCTGGATGTATAACCCCACAAACAGCTTCTCATTTTGATGATTCCTGGTTTTTTACTATTCCTGAACTGATTGCATATATGTGTATAGGAGGGAGGGAGGAATTGGAAGCACTGAAACCAACATAATTGTGTAGAATTATGAATTCTGTTACTTTTGTGCCTATTATCAACATATTTCTGTTCACTCAGGGCTTTGGAATAATTTACAATCTCTTTTTTCAAGCTTATGCCTTTCCAAGGTGCTGGACCTCAGTTCCCATTATTTACAAGCAACTTGAAAGATGCCAGATTGAGAAATCTGATTTTTATCTCTGGGACTTTTGACTGTGTGGTCAAGGTTCAAACATCATGGCCATATTGGTTCTTGGTCTTAGTATTTATGATGCCTTTGACTTCTTGCTCAATTTATATGTATGTATTAATATTTATTTCATAATATCTTAGGTTGGAAAGAAATTGGAAAAACATTTCTTTATTTCATTGACTCCTTTTTACTTTTTTCTTTCTTTGCATATTTACTCTCTTTTTAATTTTCTTCTGAAATTTGGTTGTATTAGTTTTTATTACAGTAACTAAAATTATCTCTATCATTTATCTCTCCCTGCCTGCCTGCCTGCCTGCCTGCCTGCCTGCCTGCCTGCCTGCCT
>BLBF01000021.1:23565058-23582962 GCA_015471245.1 Laticauda colubrina | reverse complement strand
TATCTATCTATCTATCTATCTATCTATCTATCTATCTATCTATCTATGTGTCTGTCTGTCTGTCTATCATGTCTATCTATCTAAACTAAAAGCCTCAAATACAGGAACACAATGTTGCCAGCCAATCAAGACAAAAAAAAAAAAAGCACCACAAAACAGACAGAGGATATTAGAAACACCAATCAAGCAGAACACAGCAAACTCCAAGAACAATAAACACAGACCAAGACTCCCAACCAATCAGGATGAAGAAAAAATCATTTTGACACATCAGTAGGCTAGCCCCAAATTTAAAACTGAAACGGCTGTGAAAGTCTGACTCATAGACAAACACAACACAGAAGCCTGATGATGGCAGATGAGATTCTGCCAAAACGTTGCTACAACTTTAAAAGCACAACTACAATGACGTGGGAAAATACCTGAACAAAGCTGAACAGCATTCATGTAAATACCCGCGAAAACTTAAGAAAACAACTATCTATCTATCTATCTATCTATCTATCTATCTATCTATCTATCTATCTATCTATCTATCTATCTATCTATCTATCTCTATTGCTCTATGACCAGAAAACAGAGCTAGTGGGTGGCTCCAAGCAAATGTCCTACCTTTCTATCAAACCTGAGCTGGGTAGAGATTTGTCTGATGAAGCCAAAATAGGCTCAGCAAATCTATCTTTTCTTTGGTATTTGCTAGATACTTGTCATCTTCCCTGAGCATATGTTCTTCTATTTTTTCTTCCACCTTTTATTATGAACATCCAATGAAGCTTAAGGCACCCATTTGAAAAACCATTAAAATGTGCAAAATAAGTCAGCATTCTTGGCCACATTTGCTGAGGGGGTTTAGAAGAGATGTCGAGGGACCAAAACTGGCCTCCACATTGTACCATATACATTGCTAAAACAAGGAATGGAAAAAACATTAAAAATTATCTTCCACTGATGAGCAGCAGCATTGCTGAAGGACCCTGTAGGATAGGGGTGTCAAACTCAATTTCACTGAGGGCCGCATCAGGGTTGTGTTTGATCTCGGGGGACTGGGGTGGACATGGTTAGTGTGGGCATGGCATGGTGGGTGTGGCCATCTCGAAGTCACTTGTGTTGGGGTTGCCTGTGGTGGCCCAAGTGTTCTGCCAGTGAAAATGGGCTCCCAAGCTCCATTTTCAGCTGTGACGGTCTCCTGCACCTGTCTGCCAGTGAAAACGGAGATCAGGAGGGTTGCATGTGGGCCTCATGATCTCTTTTGTGGCTGCAATGGCCTCCTGCAACCCTCTGCCAGTGGAAACATAGCTTGGGAGGATCATGTGCAGCCCTCACAAGCTCTGTTTTCACTGGCAGAGGCACCATAGGCCAGCTCTTAACTATTTCCAGGGCAACCCTGTGGGCCAGATGTAAGCACCTCATGGGCTGGATCTGGCTCCAGGGCCTTGAGTTTGACACCCCTGCTATAGGAGTATCTCTCACTAACACTGAGGTTTCATTTTAACAAGGTAATTGGTTAGAATGTAAACTTTTAAAGACTTCATTTCTCCAAGGCACTGCGGTGGTAGAACAAAGGGGGCATGATATTTGATGGGTGAAGCAGAAGGAAAGGAAGGAGTGGTACTTACAAGGCAAGAAGAGGTCAACTGGAGGCACGTCAGGTGGGGTCACCAAAGAGAAAATAAGAGTGATACCTACTTTTGGGTTACTTACTGTCCTGTTTCTCATCTTTGCTTTCGCCATTCTGGGCGCCTTTCTGTGAGAGCCTTGTGGAGGCATTGACAGCTGTGGCTGCTGCCTTGAAGCTGCGCTTGCGTTTCTGCACATTCTGTTCTGGGTGGAAGAGGATGACGTAGACTTTGGGTACATAGAGCATCCCGAGAGAAACAAAGGCGCTCAGACTCATGGAGATGGTGAGGGTTGTTGTCTGAATGTACATCTGAGAGGGAGAAATACACAGGACTGCATTTTAGTCCAGAAGATCCAGACTGTGGCATGCAATCACCAGGATCATGTAAGTTCAAGTCAAGTCACTCCTGAGTCTAGTGCCTTACAGAGTTTTCTTGGCATGAAACATAGAGTTTTCCATTGCCTTCCTCTGGCATAATTTTCCTTGATTACTCAGATGATTCATTACCCAATAATTAACCAGAGCTAACTGTGATTATATTTCCAAATCAGCCTCCTAGCTGGGCACTGCGTCAAACTATAAAAATTTATTCTGGCCTTCATCATTTTAGGTCCATTGGGTCATGAAGAGTCATAAGTGACATGAAATTGTTCAAATTTAAATGTTAAAATTGGAGGTCTAAAATGATGTAAAAATATTTACAGACCCCCTCACATCCCGGACATAAACTGTTTCAACTCCTTCCCTCAAAACGACGCTATAGAGCACTGCACACCAGAATAACTAGACACAAGGACAGTTTTTTTCCCCTAACACCATCACTCTGCCAAACAAATAATTCCCTCAACACTGTCCAAGTATTTTCAAAGTCTGCACTAGTATTATTCTTAATCTTCTCATCACTCCTTATCACCCATCTTCTCCTACTTGTGACTGTATGACTATAACTTTGTTGCTTGTATCCTTACAATTTATATGGACTGTTTTCTAGTATGATTTGATTGCTTATTGTACCTTATGACTATTACTCAGTGTTGTACCTTATTATTCTTGACTCTTGACAAATATATCTTTTCTTTCTGAAAGCAGTTGCACTAAGACAAATTCCTTGTGTGTCCAATCACACTTGGCCAATAAAGAATTCTATTCTATTCTATTCTATTCTATTCTATTCTATTCTATTCTATTCTATTCTGTTCTGTTCTGTTCTGTTCTGTTCTGTTCTGTTCTGTTCTCCTCTGTTCTGTTCTACTCTACTTTATGCAGTCCAAGAAGAGCTACCCTATTTGATATTAAAATAGTTCAAAGGGGCTTTTATTGGCTAGAAAGGAGAGGCTTGTAAGTATCCTTAATAAAATGATTATAATCCTTGTCACCTGCTCACTTAGCTGACATATAATTGCTCACTTATTTCTATAGCAATTCTAAAACTCCTATACCCACTCAACACACCAAATTTGGTTTCCATGAATTTTGGTAGACTTATCAGAAGTAAGCATCCAGTGGCCCTCCATTGTTTTTCTGAACTGAATTTCCACCTCCTCCAAGAGCAATGGTGAAGAATGCTGGGAGTTCTATTTCAATAACATCTGAAGGGCTCTATTCCTGCACTACTGGTTTGTAGGACCAACTTCTGAGTCCTTTCTAGGGAGCTTCTACTTAGTTTAATATTTCTCAAGCCTAGATTACTTATGGATGCTGCCTTCCACTACCCTCTGAACTGAAGGCATGTATTACTTACACACACACAAGTTTCTATTAAAACTGTGAATGAGCAAGAACTGTTATCCCACAAATTGCAACTCCTGCATTTATTGGAAAGGAGGAAGCAAGCTGGAGGTTCTAATCATGCAAAGATGCACTTCACAGGTGCTCTAAGTACAAAAGTACCCTTTCCTTTATTAATGGATGTAACATAGCAAAGACACAGGCAGCTTTTGAGCATTCCATGATGAATTAATCAAGAAGAATGATGACATTGAAATGACAGGAGAGCAAGGAATCCTTGGCTGGAGTGCCTGTTTAAACTCCTGTGTACAATCTTTCTTGAGAAGAGCTCAGGATAGAGTATTTGGTCTCATGGTTTGCAATTAATCTAGAATTTCAGGTGTTGGCTTAGAAACTAGGAGATTGTGAGTTCTAGGCCTCCCTTAAGCATGAAAGTCAGCTGGGTGACTTGGCCAGATGCTCTCTCTCAGTCCAACCAACCTCAGCCCGATGATTCTTCATTCATAGGATTGTCATTGTGGGGAAATGAAAGGAGGAAGAAGTATTATATATGTTTACTTATACAGTGGTGGGATTCAAATTTTTTTACTACTGGTTCTATGGGCGTGGCAGGGGAAGAATGCTATAAAATCTCCAGTCAGAGGTGGTATTTGCCGGTTCTCTGAATTACACAAAATTTCCGCTAGTGATTCTCCAGAATTGGTCAGAACCTGCTGAATACCACCTCTGGTTTGCTACCTTGTCTTATTTATAAAAATAATCAAGGTGGGATAATAAATAAATGGATAGAATTGCCCCTGGGAACACTTCAGGGGAAAGGAATCTTTGCTCTGCATAGGGATAATAATAAAGCCTTTGACATTTTAAAAAAATAAATGAATAGGAGTTGGATAGCAATCGCATTTAGATTTGTGTACCACCCCACAGTACTTTATAACACTCTCTGAGTGCTTTACAATGTCAGCATATCTCCACACATAATTTTCCCCAAAATAAGGAGAGATTTAATTCTTTCCTGGAAGGTCATTCTCCCTTTAAAAACTGCCTGCTATCGACTGTAGCACCAGGACACCCATTGGGCTGTAAGAAGAAAAGCAATTAGGTGAGCAGATGAAGCATCAGATCAAGAAGGAAACAGAAATCTTTCCCTTCCTGCAACCCTAAACCACAATCCAATTCAAAATTCCTCCCTCCCAGGTGTCCATTTATACAGAAACAAACACATAGCGGAATTATATGCTATAAGCAATTCATGATATTTGGGGAGGTTGCCATTGAGCAAATGGCATGAATTACATAATTTAAATCAGCTGCATGCAGAATGAGATGAATAATGGAATGAGTGTTAGCTGAAAGTTTTTTGACTGATGGCAATGGCATAATTCATGGTATTTGCATGATGTTGTCATGGCACGCGTGTAATGTCTTCGTGATTTGCAATGTAATGTGATGGATGCCTTTCCAGTTGTCCTTCAGCTTCATGGTTGAACAGATTTGAGTAAGCCTCCTTATAAGTACTCCATCCAGTATGAGCCACAATTTGTTTAATTAATGAATCAAGTAGTAATATGTGGATTTAAAACAGCATGCTAAACCATGAAGACAGAGACAGGGTTTTCACCACACTAAGCCACACTGACCAAACTGCATTACATTTTAATATGATGCATAAACAAATATATTTAAAAGAGAATATAAAATATTATCTTTTGCAACAGAAAGAAATGTTACAAGAGAAAATTGAGCTGTTGTATCTCTTTTTTGTTCTGGATAATGTCTTATAAGATAATGTCTTATAAAACACAATGCCTGGAATCACACATTCTATTGAGCAATAATGTTTCATTTGGATTTGTTGGGATTCAATATCTGGGTGGAAAGAATAACAGAAGACTATTAAATGGCAGCATGAAGTATAATTAATAGTAAGCTCTTAACCATTCATTTGTCATCTAGAAGTCATCCACATTTTTCAGTCCTGATAACATGGCCCTAATTTAGTCATGTGGTGAACCATTCACAGTGGTTTGTGAAGTATGATTTAACTTGCTATAGATTGGATTTGTAGAAAATGTGTTAACGCAACTTCAAAAGTTTGTGGAATACATTGAGCAACAAACTATCCAAATCATTAGAATTTGCACAAGCCATAAAAAATGGGTAAAACTAAATTTAATATATTAAGCTCTTTCATAACTGTAAGCAGACCCTGTAATAGAATCACAGCATGACTTTCTCATGCTATCATGCTTTTGATCTTTTACTTGATGTTCAATTAGGAGGTCATGCAATGATATCATGTGATCTAAATCTCATAAATAAAAAGGTATGTCACCATCCAAAAAACCACAGACAAACAAAAAACAAAACAAAACACTAAGAAAGGCATACAACTCATGGCTCTTTCAAAACTGAGCTTTCCTTTAATGCAAGGATTCCTGCATCTGAAATTTTCTAGATATGTTGGACTTTTACAGCAAATGATAGGATGGGTTTATTCCATTTTATTTTACGTCTTCATAATTTGATTCATGCTGTTTTAGCCATATCATGGATGCATAAACATTGAATACTTCTGTTTTGCGTTTGTTCACTGTAAGCTATTGAAAAATCAGGAGGAATCCAGTAGCATCAACTGTTAGTCATTCTGACATTTTGCTGACAAAAACTAACATGGCTCTCCTCCCACATTGTAAACTACTCAAAATCTATGTAATTGCAGCAGGTATAAATCAGACTATTATATAAACAATTCCCAGCCTGCTCAGCTAGGCATGAAAGCTGGCTGGATGACTTTGGGCCAGTCACTCTCTTTCAGCCCAACCCACCATATAGGGTTGTTATTGTGGGGAACACAGGAGGAAGGTGTTCATTGTACATATGATCACCAACTTGAGTTATTCGTAAAAATAAGAAAGGTAGGATATAAACAAACAAATAAATCAAAACCATTGCCAGATCTAGAATCCCAAGGTCAGTGAGGGTTGAGATATTAGGGGTGGAGGGAAGCAAACTCTATCTGGGTGTTTGATGATCTTTTACCTTCCTGTCTACTTATTGTTATTGGAAGGAAATAATCTGGGACAGATTATTGGTCATGTCTGGGGCCTTCATTCTGAACTGGGATAACTTTTGTTGATATAGAACATTTAGGGCAATGTTTCCCAATCTTTGTCACTTGAAGATGTATGGAGTTCAATTCCCAGAATTCCCCAGCTAGCCAGTTGGGAAATATTGCTGTAGAATGCCTACAACAGAGGTCTCCAAACTTGGCAACTTTAAGACTTGTCGACTTCAACTCTCAGAATTCTGGGAGTTGAAGTCAACAAGTCTTAAAGTTGTCAAGTTTGGAGACCTCTGGCCTACAGTAGCCCTTAATACAAAGACACCAGTGACCACCTGCTAGAGCTAAGTAGCCATGGCTGGTTTAAGCAGTCATATTTGTTTGCTTATTCATACAATTCAGTTTCTAGAACACCATGCAGGTGAACATTTCTCCAAAGAAAACTCCTCTTCACCCTAGCTGAGCAAAAACCTACCGGCCTGCTGTGAGAAAATAGAGATAAACTGATAAGAGGGGAGCATCTTCTTTTCCCAAATAGCTTTGGAAGGTTCACTGAGCCAAAAGCAAGGGAACTACAACTATGCCATAGTGGGAGACATGGCAAAGTATTTTTATTGGACCATCAGAGTGTGCCCAATGGTACATCCATCCCTATTTCAGGCCTTCCTCAAAGAGCATGGAAACAGCCTTTGAGGGGTCAAGCTGAATGAATTCAAGTTTCAGCTGAGGGCTGAGAGACAGCATGCCACTATTTTAGACATCAGGTAGAGAATGCTTCAAAGTTTTGATGCGCCTTCCCTGAAAGAACTTCTTTACCCATACAAAATTAGTCAAAGAAGGAAGGAAAAGGACTTTCTGCAATTTTGCCTATTTGACATGAAAAAAAGTCTATCTGTTATGAGGAGGTCACAAAATTGTTTCTCATATATTATTTCCAGCCTATTTTAGGCAGAGATGTATTTTCCTTCTTTTATTGAAATAAATGGAGACTTTCGCTCATTCAAAAGATGGATTTGAAAATGCAAGTGACTCAGCATGGAGTCACTTTTTTTTGCATCCTAGAAATAAATCCCTGCTCAACCATGGGGGATTTGGATGCCAGTTCTTTCTTTCTTTCTTTTCAATCAATCAACCTTATCTAGAGAGGATAACCTTATCCTTGAGAGGATAAAAATGAGGGAATCTCTATTTTGTTCTCTTGAGTTTCCAGAAGAAAATGAATATGTAAATGCCAATAAAATATAAAACAGATGAGGAATCCCCTAGGCTTGTTTTATAATGTGTAAAATGTCTTTTAGTTAGAACATGGCTGGTTTAATATTAGCTTTTTTTGCAATCCCATGGAACCTGTTTTGGCAATCTGAGAAAAAGCTAAGCAGCAAAACAGATTTCTTAAGCCTTGCAGAAGTTCAAGGCACATCCAGCATTCCTGTAAATCTCAAACCTCCCCACACATACCCAAAAAAACCTGGGATGATTTTTCCCATTTGGGGAATGGGTTTAATGATTTGAAAAGGCTGCCATTAACTCTTGCAAGCTCCTAATTCTGCCCCTTAACATTCTCCACACAGACTGAATGAAAAAAGAGGCCTGGTCTGACTTTGTCAGCTTTGCCTGTTACAGTGACATCATAGCTCAATGAGTAGCCCTTGACTTCCAATTATTTGTTTAGCAACCACTCCAAGTTCCAGTGGGAAAAAAGTAACCTTACAACTGGTCCTCACCCCTACAACTGTTACAGCATCCCTGCAGTCATGTGTTCAAAATTCAGGTGCTTGGCAAGTGGCACGTATTTGTAGCGATTGCAATGTCCCAGGTTTATGGGATTGCCATTTGTGAGGCCTTCCCAGCCAGCTTCCAACAAGCAAAGTCAATGGGAGAAACTGGATTCACTTAACGACCACACGGTTCACTTGACAATGTTGGCACAAAGATCATATCATTGAGCACAACTCACGTAAAGTAACAACTACCTTGCTTAGGTCTCATTCTGATCCCAAACCGAGTTTACTGTGGTGCTGTTGCAACAGTTGTCAGGGTGAGGATCAGTTATAAGTCACTTTTTCACTGCTGTTGTAACTTGTTAAGCAAGCAGTGGCTAAACAAATGGCGGGTTTCTGAGCAGTTTTTATCCCAGAGCTATAATTGCACTTAACAATGAATTTAAGGACCACCATCAGTGAGCTGTTGGATAGTATCACTTGGTCTGTTGTGTGGATGCTTGTGTGTGTTTTTAGGAGGTGAGGAATTTTGGCAGGTGGGGGTGTATTTGGGGATTGTCATGTGTGCGTGTGTGTTGGGCCTGGTCTATGGGTGTTATGTGAATTTTGTTGTATGGGTATACTATGTATATACGTACAATGACAATAAAGTATTGTTATTGTAAGCCAAAGACTATTTGTACTTAAACCCCATTGTCTCTTGTACCACCCCACTCTTTGTCCTGATTGCTCCCACCTTCTCTGCTGACTGAGCTGTGCCAAAGAAGATGGGCACAAAGGCCAGCCAGACGATGCAGGTTGTATACATGGTGAAGCCAATGGGCTTAGCCTCGTTGAAGTTCTCGGGCACGCCGCGGGCCTTGATGGCATAGACGGTGCAGGTAACCATCAAAACAATACTGTAGCTGAGACAGGAAATGATAGAGAGGTCTGACATGTCACACTTGAGGATGCCCTGGGCGAATTCTGGGTTGGGTGTATGTTGCTCTTCATAGTCAATGATGCTATGGGGTGGCTGCACCCCCAGCCAAATGACCACAGCCACCACTTGCACAGATGTGAGGCTGAAGGTGATTACCAGTTGGGAGGTGGGGCTGATGAATTTGGGTGGAGTCACTGACTTCTTGCCTTGTTCAAAGATGCGATAAATGCGGTTGGTTTTGGTGAGCAGTGCTGAATAGCTGATGGCCATGCCCAAGCCAAGGAAGAGGCGTCGGAAGGCACAGATGGTAACACCTGGTTCAGCAATCATCAGAAAAGTGATGGTGTAGATAAGGAAAATCCCGGTGAGGAGGACATAGCTCAACTCACGACCTGAGGCTCGGACAATGGGGGTGTCGTTGAAACGGATGAAGGTGATAACGATGAAGACTGTGCCAAGGATGCCCAGAATGGCCAAGAAGATGGGCAGAATGGCCCAAGGAGAGCTCCACTCCAGCTTGACAATGGGTGTTGGGCGGCAGGCTGTACGATTGAGATTGGGCCTCATGTCAAAGGGACACATTTCACAGTTGAACTCATCCAGTTGGTACTGGTAGCCATCACATAGCTCACAATGCCAGCAGCAAGGAACACCTTTCACCATCTTCTTCCTCTCTCCTGGGTTACAGGGGAGGCTGCACACTGATGAGGGGATCTCCTTCTGTCCACCTGACCACTGCATGTCCTCAATCTGCGGGAAAAGCAGAGAAAGCCAGAGACCAGTGATTTGCCATTTATCCCAGGGAATCACATCTGTGTTTCAATAGCTTGCAAGTTTATCTTAGTTGATGGGATATGACAACAATGTAATTGTAAGGCAGTCTTTTCATTAACTTAGCATGAACATGATTGGGGTAAATTGGGGTTTGACTGTCTAGTGGCAAAACTGGTCAAAATTCATTAGTACCATCCTCACCGTTAGCAGGAACACAACATGTGGAACCATGAGGGTAGGCAACCTATCTAGAACTTCTCTAGCTTACTGAATAGTATTATGTGAAAGTTTTGAATGACCAAAGCCATGATCGGCAGCAAAGAGAATATTTACAAGGCCATTTGGTGACATAGATGTCACATGGAAAATTGCCAGCTAGAATACAAGAAGATTAAGAAGGAAAAAGCATGGATTAATAAATGAAATGAAAGAAGAATAAATATGTTGTGCATTTGAAAACCTAAGACAAGGGAAAGGACGTAAAAGAGTACAATGAAAATGGTCTAATTTTATGGTCTGAAACTGAATATATTCAGAGAAGTGGAGGTACTGGTTGAATTGAACACTGGAATTAAAGGCTGAGATGACTTCTTTTGAATTTGGGAGACATTTGGTGATATTTTGATATATCCTTGGAGAAGCTTCTAAATAGAGAAAACACATTGAAATGGGCTCTTTTAATCGATATAAAGTATATTTTTGTTTCTTTGGCATTTTTTTTCCAATTTACTATCACCCCATTGTATATTCCAGAATTGTTGGAATACAAGAGCTTTCACACAAAGCCCAGACTGTGCAGTGAGATTACAATATTCAAAGATTTTAACAGCAGTTCTTTGGATGATTAATTATCCAGGGATCAGATCCATAAGCAGCCAATCAGGTATGTTCTATCATAGAAATGCACTAGAAGGAATATATCCAAGATCAAATAGCGGTTTGTCATTTGTTCTTTAATAGTTTTCAGTTTGGTACCTTCAAATAATACATAACATTCAACATATGTCCCATTCACCATTCAGATCCAGCATGAAGGTCATGTTACAGGCAGGGGTGGGATTCAAATTTTTAACAACTAGTTGGTGGGCATGGCTTGGCGGCATGTTATTGGCTGGGCATGGCCAACTCAACATCACTCACATCAAGGCACACATCTCCTTGCCTGGCCTCTCATTACTGTGGGGATGCTGCAATAGCCATAAGTGTGAAAAATGGTCATAAGTCACTTTTTTCAGTGCCATTGTAACTTTGAATGGTCACTCCACACAAGCAAAGTACCAGCAAAGGAGGGGGAAAAAACTCCAGAGATGTTCCTGAGAACCAAGAATGCCAAGAATGTAATAAGGGTTAATGGAGAGGCAGTTTCTGTAAGCAACACCAGAATGTTTCCTTCCTGCCTTCCTTACAGGATTAGGCCAGTAATTTCTTCTAACAACCGGTTCTCTGAATTGTTTAGAATGTTAACAACCAGTTCTAGCGAATAGGTGCGAACTGGTAGAATCCCACGCCTGGTTACAGGTCCCATTTGTTACAGAGGGGACCCAAACAATATGCCATTTCTGTTGGGGCTGCTAACTGTAGAATGGAGCTGTCAAGCTCCCAGCCTTCAGGCCGGCCCAGATGCATCATGCGCTGGCCACGCCTGGTTTAATGAAGGGGGAAAAAGTCCTGATATGTCACATGACGCCACCGTGATTATGCAAGTTTGACACCCCTGCTTTAGAACATCTTCCACTCCTGAGATGAGGTTAACTTCATCCCTGTTAGCCTTTTGTAAGGCTCTGAAAATATAGCTCTTCCATTAAATATCTATGGGGACTCTTAGTCATCCAGGGCATGGTTATCCCAAAGGTACTTTTTTCAGGAGTCAACTGGACTTTCTGTTTTTTCTTTGAAGACATTTTGCTTCTCATCCAAGCAAAACATCTTCAAAGAAAAACCAGAAAGTCCAGTTGACTCTTGAAAAAAGTACCTTTGGGATATCCCATCTTTGGGATACTTCTTCCAGCAATGTTGGGGATTGATGGGGAGCCTGTGCAACAATTTAGATGATGTTCTCCTGCAATCTTGTTTTTAATTATATTATTTGTTTTTATTTATTTTTAAAGTGTTTTAATAATTGCAATATTATTTTAATTATTGGTCATTGACTGCCTAGAATCATGCTTAGTGAGGTGGGCAGCTATATAAATGTGTTAAAGTAACAAACAGACAACAAACAAGTAAGTAAGATAGAATAAGGTAAAGTAAATGCTGAGAGGCATTTAACTGAAAGAGATGTTTTTACCAGGCACAGACTTTTGTAACTCTCAACAGGGCCAGCTCCCAGTTGAATTTTTCTTCAAAACTCCAGAGTATCCAATGGTGATTATTGCAAAGCAGAAGAGAACTTTTGAAAGGGGAGCTAAAAACTCAACCACGTATCCAGAGGTGGGCCAGCTTTTCTAAATATCAGCTTGAGCAATCTACTGCTGAGAAGAGTCATATTTTCAGAATTATTTTTATAGTGGGGAGAAAGCAGGGGCGGGATTTCTACTGGTTCGGTCGACCTCTGTAGAACCGGTAGCTCTGAAGAGCAGACATAGGACCGGTTTTATGTCTGCTGTTGTTTTTGCCCACCCGCCACCCAGGCTCTTACCTGACCTTTATTTCCTGATTTTTCAACTTCAGCTGCCGTGCGAGGCACAGCTGCAGTTAGAAAAGCAAGAAAAGAGGGCTGTTTCAAAGACTGCTTCTCTGCAGGCAGCTGCTGCTGACGATTTACAGGCACTTGGCTTGCAGCCTGCAGGGAAGCTCATAAATCCCGAACCAGTAGTTAACCCTGTCATATCCCACCCCTGGGAGAAAGCATGTAAACACGATTTAAAGATGATGATAATGATGATTGATTGATTGATGCTATGCTAGGACACTCACATTCAGTCGAAGGTATTCTGTCCACTGGCCAATGGCCTTGTATCCTGGGACTGTAGTATTTGTCAGCTGATATTGGAAAATATCATAGCGCCCAGGAGCATCTCCATTTTCGTTGAACATTACTGGTGTCCCAGCACTGCCTGCAGGAAGGAAGAGGTTACAGGGAGATAAGAACATCCTTTAAGATGGAGATGCTCTAAAAGAAGAGACGACAACTTGAGGGGCACTGGCAGGGGCGGGATTCCACTGGTTCTGTCACTTCTGTAGAACCGGTTGTTCCGAAAAGCAGAAAACAGAGAGCATACATAGAACCAGTTCAATGTCTACTGCTGTTTTGGCCGCCCACCCGGGCTCTTACCTGACCTTTATTTCCTGCGTTTTCAACTGCAGCTGCTTTGCGCAACACAGCTGTGGTTGAAAAAGCAGGAAAAAAGGGCTTTTTCAACCGCTGCGCACTTGCACACAGCACTGCTCAGCTGTCCAGGCAGCTAGATGATGATGATATACACATATATACACATATGATGTACGCATGCGCACGCAAAATGTAAAATCACCAAACCAGTAGTTACACCAGTCAGATCCCACCCCTGGGCACTGGCCAACAAAGGCTAGTGGGAAGAAGAGTTGTAAGCAACCTCCAAGGTCAGATGTGATAGGACATCTACTTAGAGGGTCTCAGAGGTGTTTGGTTTGCTGTTGCGAAAACTTGAGTTTGCTATTGTGGTGTGAGACACAAGAGGCTTAGGGTCTAAGCCTGTGTAACTTTTTAAAGACTGTTTCCTTCTGGAAGCATCGATGGATAGAGAAAACCATATATGAGTTTTCTCCACCTCTCTGTCTCTCTAAAAGATGGATACATCCTGTATTGGCAAGGATAGGACATATCAAGTATGACATGCCTATAAAATGTGCATGACAAATACCAGGAGCTGTTGGTTTGCATCTTAGCATGCAGCTTACCCTTGTTTATGATCTAAAGCTGTAGAATCTGGTGTAAGCTTTCTCACTTCTTCCTGGCCTGATTGCTGCAAACTTGTACTTGCCTGCCAATTTATGATCACAGCTCTTCCTTGCTCTCAAACTTTGCTCAGTTCTCCTTGTGTGCAAATGTAGAACGCCACACATAACACAGAGCATACAACCCAGTGTCTTGGCTGAGAAGAGGGTTCTTTGTCAATCTCACCATTGAAGTTGACCCCCAGAATGTAGTGAAGCAGAGTTCGCCCGTCAATGGGATCCATCTTGTCACACACCCCGATTTGGCCTGAGCAGAGCTCCATTTGCATGTTGTGCAATGCATGGGCCATGGCATAGACAGCATCAATCACAAACTGCACCTTTCCCTCCTGCTCATAAGTAGATTCTCGCCCAATTCGTTCATCTCCTGAAGAATGGGGGAAAAAAATGAGTCAAACCACTGGCAATTCTAAATACCCACTCATATTAAAATACTCCTTGGTGCTGTGAAAGCTTTTCCTTTGATTCTAGTCTAGTGTCTAGAATGCAGTATTGCAGGCTAACTCTGCTCACAGTCTAGAGTTTGATTCTGACAGGCTTGAGGTTGACTCAGCCTTCCATCCTTCCGTGGTCGATAAAATGAGGACTCAGTTTGTTGGGAGCAATATGCTGACATTGTAAGCCACTTAAGAGGGCTATAAAGCACTATAAAGCAGTATATAAGTCTAAGTGCTATTGTTATTTCTTCCCCAGAGCAAGAGAGTCAGCAATCTCTTGCTCTGCCTTTTTCTTCTTGAGATGCAAGATTCTTCTTTTAATTTCCCTGGCCTTTTAAATGTTCTTTTCTTTTTGCTAACTGTGATAATTTGGTTATCAGAGCCATGATGTCTCATCAGAGCCTTATATACCTTATCTCAAACATGCCGACTTTTGTTTTCCAAGAAAAATAGCTATCCAAATAATGATTCATATCTGGGTAGCATAGTCATTTCCTTTCATAAATTATATTGCATCGCCTGTTCTCAGGTGTATTAACAATGCTACTTAGAAGGGAGGGAGGTTTAATGCCATTTCATTTACTATAAGCAAAATATTCTGTGCATTTCTCCATTCTGAAGTAGAACAGAATTGATCACGCTAGTCAAGTTTTCTATTTTTTATATTATGCAAATGAATGTATACCCAGCCCAGAATAAGGTTATAAATTAGGCTAGATGGCTGATTATGCGGCGCCACTGTCAATAACCGCCCCCCAATTAAAGAGATAAAACAAATTGAAAACTACAAGGCTAAAACAGTGAAGCACAACCCAATATATATTGACCCCATATTTGGGTCCTTATTTTACCCACCTTGGAAGGATGGAAGGCTAAGTCAACCTCGAGCCTGGTGGGATTTGAACTGCCAAATTGCAGTCCAAGTAGTTTGCAGTACTGCATTCTAACCACTGCACCACCAAGGCTCCAATATGGAAGAATATGGAGATGGGCTTAAAAAGGGATTCAACAATTCTTATGTCAACATCAGTCTGAGTCAGATAGATACATGTGGGGTGAGGAATAAACTCAGGATTGCCTTATTCTGATTCTCTTTGGTATAAAAGGGAAGAGAGAAAAATCTGTTAGGCTTTCAATATTCTGTTCTTATATTGTAATAACAGAGTTCCAGTAGTTCTTGTGATGTTTATTTTCCTGACTTGTTCCATTTCAAAGAGTTGACCTGAATCTTGAAAGTGTGACAGAGATTCTCTCTCTCTCCACCCCCTACGCTTTTTATACAGGTAGTCCTCAACTTACAACAATTCATTTAGTGACTGTTCAAAGTTACAATGGCACTGAAGAAAGTGGCTTATGATTGATTTTCACACGTATGACCATTGCATCATCCCCATGGTCATGTGATCAAAATTCCGACGCTTGGCAACTGACTCATATTTATGATGGTTGCATTGTCCCAGGGTCATATGATCACTTTTTCCAACCTTTTGACAAGAAAAGTCAAGGAGGAACCAGATTCACTTTAACAACCGTGTTAACTACTTGTGGCAAGCAAGGTCAAAAAGTGGGACCAAATCCATGTAACAACTCTTGCTTAGCAACAGAAATTTGGAGCTCAATTGTGATCATAAGTCGAGTATACTAAGACATTTGAACACTTCCAACACTTCCGAAACACAACCGTAGATTTTTTTACCTACATTTGCATTCAAGTAATGATGACAAATGTCATACGCCTTGAGGATGTATGTGAGAGTGAGGGGAAATCTGCTTTCACACAGGTGCAGCTAAGCAGGACTTAAAGCTCTCTTACACATGAATTGGGGACAAGGGCAATATCAAAGGAGAAGATTTCATTTGGCAGTACAAACTGTGTACATGGAAACAGAGGTCGGATTACATGTCATGATCAAGACAACATATGATGTGAAAGTTGTATTTCTGAATGTCTAAGCTTTCAGTTGTAAACAGACATTTCCTTAGTTCATGTAAAGAATAATAATTATTCACAAGGCTGTCTATGAAAACATGGAAACCTCCTTCTTCATATCCCATTCTTTGGGACACTGATGCTAAACCAGATTGGCAGGTCTTTCTTTTTTTCTTGCCAGCTTCTGACTTTTGATGGATTTCTTCCCAAAACAATTGCAGTGTTTTAATTTTGCCTGTCTGCTTCCTTGAACAATTTGTGTTGTGACAGATAAATCTCTCAGTTACTGAGAGAGGGAGGCTAAACACAATTGTTTTGGCCAACTTTTTTTTTTTTGAAAATTTTATTTGGGTTTTCACAAAAACAAAATACAAATAAAACATCTTTTTTGAAAATAGCATGGACCCAGGTTATCATTTCTTCATACAGACATCAAACTCAATTTCATGTTCATTTTTATATTTTATTCCATATCTTATTACTGTTTTATATTTTCGACATAGTTTTTCCCCTCTTTTAATTTTCTCAACTTTATTTTAATTATCTCATCTCAATTCAAATCATTATATTTATACTTTTGTCTGTCCTGTTTCAATTTCATATTATCTTTTCTTATTAAACAAATTTTCCCTGTAGTTACCAATTGGAGTATGACACCTTTACATCTTTTAATTTTATCCATTCAAGCTCTTATTTAAGCTTCAGTGTATACCTTTAAGATTTTTTTTCCATATTACTCACTTATATTTTTATAAATCATTATTAATAATTAAAAATGTTCCCATTTAATTCTCTCAATCATTTTAATTCATTTATTTATTTCCAAACATTCAACTACATTACAATAAATATTTTATCCATCATTTTAATCATATTTTCTAAAATTATTTCTGTTTGTAATATAACAATGCTATCTTATGGACCTTTGCAGAATCCCTTTTGCAATTAAATTTTCACCCATTATCTCTAAACAAACTTATGGTTATAATCCTTATATCTTTTCCCTGTTTCTCCATTTCTTGTTTCTGTCTTTTACAACTTCTTTTCCTTGCCTTCTTCCCCATCTTCTTCTCCCTCCCCTTTTTACCCCCTCGTTTCTCTATTTCTAACTCTCTCATCTGTAATCTCCTCTTCTGTTGTTTTCTAATATGATACTATCTTTCAAATTCTTCTTCTTCTTTCTGGTTGTTTTTTCTAGTCTTAAACCTTTCACTCTCTTTTCCCCCTTTTATTTCCCCCCCCCCCACTTAAAATTATTTGATCATTGAAGATGGCTTCTTCTTTGTCCCAATCTTCTTGTTCTGCAAGTGTTTCTTGTTGTTTCTCATAGTTCCAGATCTCCATTTCTAAGAATTGAAATATGAAGCCAAAAGAACCTCTCCCTTCTTGTGCATCTTCTTTCCCTTTTTTAAGTTCCATTTTCAGTTCTTCTAAGAGTGATGCCATTTTAAAGACTTTTAAACAATCACCCAGTTAATTTTAGTCATCCAGGTGCAAAAAACAAAAATCACCAAGTAATCCAAATAATCCAAGGCTGTTTCTTCTTGCTTCTTTTTTCCATTTTCTCT
Source organism: Laticauda colubrina (assembly GCA_015471245.1). Classification (NCBI taxonomy): domain Eukaryota; kingdom Metazoa; phylum Chordata; class Lepidosauria; order Squamata; family Elapidae; genus Laticauda; species Laticauda colubrina. The sequence continues at coordinate 23,565,264 of BLBF01000021.1, read as the reverse complement.
TCCTGGGGTTCTATTATTTTGTTACCAAGTTTCAATTAAAATGTATTTTTGAGGAATCTTGTTAAAATTTCACTGTAAGTTCCAGGCAGTCTCCTCCATTTTTCCAGATCCTGCCCTTTTATTTTATTGTTGTTGTTGTTGTTGTTTTACTTATTATTATTATTATTATTATTATTATTATTATTATTATTATTATTATTATTATT
>BLBF01000021.1:23552507-23565048 GCA_015471245.1 Laticauda colubrina | reverse complement strand
TTATTATTATTATTATTATTATTATTATTATTATTATTATTATTATTTTATTTATTATTTTGGCAACATGTGCCATGCCCCTTCAACACAACCCTTTAATAGTCAGCAATTTCGTGGAAGAGAAGAGGATGTGGGAAGTATTGGGGACCTTTGGAAATGGGCTTGAGATCAAGGGGGACAGATGGATTCTGACTGGAGAAGTCAGAGGGCCAACTAAAAACAGCATAGAAAAGGAGGCTGAATTGAACATTTTCCAGGCAAATATAGTGCCTGAAGAGGAGGCAAGGACTCCTTGCTTGCTTTCTGTCATGGGGTGGGGGGGTAGGAGGAGGAGGAGAGAGAGAGAGAGAGAGAGAGAGAGAGACAGACAGAGAGAGACAGAGAGAGACAGAGAGAGAGAGAGAGACAGAGAGAGACAGAGACAGAGAGAGAAAGGGAGGGAGGGAGGGAGGGAAGTCTAATATCTGTGGAGTTGAACAACAGCCAAGGCCAGAGACCTCCAAACTTGGCAACTTTAAGACTTGTGGACTTCAACTCCCAGAATTCTGCAGCCAACTATGCTGGCTGAGGAATTCTGGGAGTTGAAATCCACAAGTCTTAAAGTTGCTAAGTTTGTGGACCCCTGGCCTAGGCCTTGAAGCTGTGCAATGTTTTCTCCCACAATCACCTCAAAAACAGGGAATAGGGTGCAATTGAGGAATCATTCATTGGAGCATTTATTCCCTGTATTAACTCTCCTTGCTTTACTCCTTCCTCCTTCCCTCCCTAGCTCTACACATCAGGAGCAACCCTACCAGTACATTTGCGGTTCCCTTCATCATATTGGAACCCTGGGCGGGTTAGTTTACATCTGAAGTCTTCCTCCCAGAATTCAGCAAACCAGATGTTGCGCCGATTGTTCTCCAAGGAACGGGTGGTGAAGTATTGGTCAAAACCTGTAAAGAGAACAAGGAGAAGGAGGAGGAGGGGGTGTCATGGCTTTGTAGGCTTTTATTTTTTTCCCAAAGAACCATCAACTTTTTTTGAGGTAGTTGAATCATGATCAGCCATTTCATCTCTCAATTTGTATGTTGTAAGTTGTAAGAGCAACTTTGCTGTGCTGGTTCATTCTCATGCCATATATGTGTAAATGTGTGTCAGCATCCAATCATCGAGTACTTGGATAGAGAGAGATGGTGGTTTTTAATATGTCAAGTAGAAACTTCAGTAGAATGCAACATTACTCATTCCCACCAGTCAAACTTTATCTTTTAGAATTCTTTCCCATGAGAGAGCGCTATTACATTTTGTCACTATAATTTATCCTTTTATTTTAGAGACATTAACAAAGTCTTTAGAATCTCAGTCATTAGCAGATTGAAATCCCCAGGCACAAGTATCTTTCGGGGGCAAAATAGAGGGAGATGGGCCTCTTCCCACTCATTGGTCTTCCCAGCTCTGAAGAGTTGCTTTTTGTCTATTAAATCATGACTTATCTGTCACCTTAAAATGGATTAGTTGCCAATAATGCATTTTAACACCCTCCCGCATTCACAACCCAAGCTCTTGGAGAACAGTGCTTAAGAATGAAATGCCTTTTAAAAATTAATTAATAAGCAGTTGTGCTCAATAGGAAATGAAGGAATAGGGAACATGATTATTTAAGGATACATTTTCCAGATATTTACTTGTTGGCTTGACATATGCAACTGGGACATATGTGTCATTGTTAAACTGAGGCAGCTGTGAGTTCTAGAGGGTTAGTTTCACACAAACCAAGCATGGCACTTTTAAATTAAACTCCCATGGATAGCCATGTCATGCAAACATAGGAAAGAAGATAACCATTGGTTTAAATTAGGACTGCCACATCTGGGCTGCAAGCTGTTGAGAAGGCTAGTACACACATGCTACTAAGTTAATTGGGTATTGGGTAGCAAAGCTCTAATTATGGAATCCTCTGAGCTTGTAGTAGTAGTTTGCTTAAATGTAGATGTTTCGTTACCTTCAGTGCGACTGAGTATGGGATTTGCTCCCTGTTTAATTACAGTAGCTTGCCCTCCTAGTGCTGTTTATGTGGTTTTCTCCTTGATAGTTCCTTAATTAGGGCATTGTTTTCTGCATGATTATTGTTCATCCCTACTTATCTGAGTGTAGCTGCTGAAGAGGATGTGTTCTGGTCTTTTTGTTTCTTTCTTAACCTTTTTATTGTCTCTCTTCAATGGTGTATAAATGTGGCTTATTTCTATGTGTCTGTTGATGGCTGATTTGCTTGAATGGCAAGCTTCCAGAAATTCCTGGCGGTTTTAGATTTAGCTTAGTCAAAGATGCTTACAGTTTCCCAGTTAAAACCGTACTTGAGTCTGTCCATGTTCCCTGAGATTAACTTCAAATCTCAACAAATAAATGCTCTGTCATACATATTGGCAAAAAAATAATAATCAGAAAATAAAATACAAGCTGAATAGTCAAGACCTTGTTGATGAGCCAAACTCTATAAGGGACCTTGGAGTACTCATTTCTAATGACCTAAGTTCGAGAACCCACTGTAACTACATAGTCAAAAAGGCATTAAGAGTTGTTAACCTAATCCTATGTAGCTTTTTCTCTGGTAATTCTACACTACTAACTAGGGCATACAAAACATTTGCTAGACCAATACTCGAATACAGCTCATCAGTCTGGAACCCACATTTCATATCTGATATTAATACAGTTGAGAAAGTCCAGAAATATTTCACAAGAAGAGTTCTCCACTCCTCTACTCGTTGCAGAATACCTTATGCCACCAGACTCGAAATTCTAGACCTAGAAAACTTAGAACTACGTTGCCTTTGGTCTGATCTAAGTATAGTATATAAAATCATACATTGCAATGTCCTCCCTGTCAATGAATACTTCAGCTTCAACCATAACAACACAAGAGCACACAATAGATACAAACTCAAGGTAAACCGCACCAAACTTGATTGCAGGAAATACGACTTCAGCAACAAAGTGGTCAATGTCTGGAATACTTTACCTGACTCTGTGGTTTCTTCCCCAAACCCCAAAAACTTTAATCTTAGACTGTCTACTATTGACCTCACTCCTTTCCTAAAAGGTCTGTAGGGAGCGTGCATAAGTGCACCAAAGTGCCTACCATCCCTGTCCTATTGTTTATTTTTATTTTTCCTCTATGTATCAATTTCATGTACTCATAACTATGTCCACACTTATACTTGTAATCTTAAAATTGCTTGACTGAATAAATAAATTAATTAAAAAAAATTAAGGATCTCTATTTCTAACTTGCCATAAGCAGCAAGAGTTACTTTTCTGCCATCTACTGGTCTCCGTGATTTTTATGGTTGTGATCCCTAGTCATTGTTAAACTTTCCTCTAGTATTCAACATAGATGATCCTGCAAAATGGGTGTTAATAGGAGTTCCCTGTCACCCATTGTTTTACTTTCCATGCATTCAGTAATATAGGGGTAATGAAACAGACAGAAAAAGGATGGAGATAGGTAGAAAAGACAACCCTGTCTTTTCAGAAGAATAACAAATGCAGAAATGACATTCATTCTGGGGGATATCTGTCACCAGTTTGCCCAGGGCAATGCTGGTCATTTTCAATTAGGTCTCAGGAAGGAAAGTGAATCTTAAGAGTCATGGCAGAGTGGACCAGCTGTGTCATGTGACCTCAGCCAGTTTTTGTTTCTCCCCGTTCTCCCAAACCGAACACTGTTGCTCTCCTCTAAGCTTTTGTTACCTTCAATCGAGGCTCTTTTGGGTAAGATGGTCACTGCTCCTTCTGCCACTTCCTCTTGCATCAGAATGGGGGAGATCTTGGAGCCCCAGCTGTCGGAACCTACCCAGAGGAACTGGCCTGTCAGATTGGCAAAACGGGTGGCTTCCAACACTCGTCTGCAAGGGTGCAATGAAAAAATGAGAGTTAAGTATATGTAACATAAAATAAAAAACTTGACCAAAAGAAAAAATAAAAAATGAGAGGTATTCACGACCAAGCCCTTAAGCAAGATAAAACATGCCTTGTCAATCAATTTTTTTGCTGAGTCCCTATGATGATGTGTTGCATGGACATCTTATCCCTCGCTCTTATGTGAGATAGACTTGAGCCTACATTAGCCATACCTGTGATTACCCAGGGTGTGGCACAAAGGCAACACAGTCAAATAAGCAACAAGAGTCCCTTTATGATCTCCAACTGTGTCCCCAATGTCCAGGTTACCTTTGGCTGGAAAAAAACTCTCCTAGGAACAGCCTTTAACTGGAGAAAATTCAGTCAGTCCAAAACAAGCTACATATAGACTGTAACTAAAAATCCAAACAACCCGAGCTGCAGTAATTAACTTGACAGGGCAGGATAAGGACTTTCAGACTTGAAAGCATGGCAAAACTCACACAGTTGGGAAGACTCCAGGAACACAGATAAGCCAGGATGATACCAGATAAATTTACAATTTGCTCCCAACAGCTTTCTGCAGCAGCTTCCCTTTTTAAACACTGTGTTCCCAGCTGCAGCTAATGAAGAGAATCAGGGCTCTTTCCTCCCCAGTAAGCCATGCAACTCATGTTGCCCCCTTCTCCGTTCCTCCCTGCGTGCCTTAGGATGAAGAGGGGGTGGGCCTGGGTCTTCCTCTGAATTCCCTCTCCCTTGCTCTACCTCTCCCCTGCTCTGCCCAGCTGGACTTTGCCCTTCCCCAGTTTCTTCACAGCCAATGGAGCCACACTCCCACTCGCCTCCTCCTCCGAATCAGATTCTGACAGGGGCATCTGACAGGGGCACGACAATACCAGTGTTTTGCTCCTTATTCCAACTGATGCCAGGAAAGCCTCAAGATTTCCTCACCCCTTTCCTAAGAGGTCTGTAGGGGGCATGCATAAGCGCACCAACGTGCCTACCGTCCCTGTCCTATTGTTTCTTTTATTTTTATTTTTCTTATATGTATCCATGTATTCATAACTATCTTTTTACTTATATCTATTATCTTATAAGCAATTGACATAAATAAATAAATAAACAAACAAATAAATAAAAATAAAGATCTGTATGATCTCTTAGGCTATCTAACTTTACATAGGAAAGCCAAGGGACTGGCAGTGACTGGGAACTAAAACACTAAAGCAGGGTAGGGATCTTCAGTGGGGACAGCAACTTTCATACTGAAATAGTCTTTTGCAAACTCAAGACTGAGTAGAGACTGCTGCACCTCAACCACAGGGAAAGTGTAACTAGTGAAATCAGAACTGCAGCTATAAGTCCCCATATAGCTAATGCTAAGGCTGGACTAAATAATATTACCTGCTGTGCTGAGCCAGAAATAGACACCTTTTTATTCCTAGCTTTGGAGATGGCCAGCATTTTTTAAAAATACATTTATGGGGAAAACAAGAGACATATCTAATGATGGAAAGACATTGGGAGATGGTGGTGTGTAGAAGATTGTGGAAGTATGTTAAACCTAGTACAGGTTAAAGACAGATTTAATATTTTATGAAAATTATGCAGCTGTAAATGAGTGATTTTATTGACAGATTTCAGAGGATGATCTGCTGTGATCTGGGAGTTAGAAAATAGGAGCTGGTAGGCCAAATGTGGATTTGAAATTGCCTACTCCCTGCATTATGTGTTTTGATCATAGTATTTTGATCTAGCATAAAACTCATGGATGCATTAATCACTGTTTAGTTAATTCTTGATTTGAATTTACTGCTTTTTAGCTGCTCCTATTGTGTACCTCTCTGGATTGATTAGAGATTTGGATGGACCACAAAATCCAATCAGACCTAACTAGGGACCATAAACAAACCACATACTTGCACATCAGTTGAACTAGGCAAGCTAAAAACAAGCCATACTTTCAATTTAGTTTAATTTAATCATTCCCTGAATAGTTTTCATCTGCACATCATACTAAGCTGAAAATAATTTAGTCATCCTGTTCCCTTGATAATTTTGGACCAGATTAACTCACTGTACTAGGTGTTGTCAGGTTGAAACAGAGTTTCAGGTGTTGTCAGGTTGAAACAACTCTTGGAAGGAAGGCAGAACACAAATGTACAAAAGACAAAAAAGCAGATGGCACATTTACTTGATATCATCCTCGTTGGCAAAAATGATGATGCCACGGGCATTGGGGGTCTCCATTAGTCTCTTGATCATTTTGTTAAACTCTCCTGGCTTGGGTTCTCGTGGGATCTTGATGGACTGGGCAATGCACACTCCACCTGCCAGGTAGGAAAAAAAGCTTTAGGAAATGATTGGGAAAACTTGGTTTAGTGGCTGAGCATCAGTCTTATATACAGAAGGTACAACATCTTCTATTTAAAAAGAAGTTGGTTGCAGATTGTGGTGAGGTCTCATGGTGCCTGACATGATGTCCCAAAGGCTGACTGTTGCTTTGAGTAACAAAGAACCCTGGTCTACATTGGCAAGTTATCTGATCTGGAATAAGACCCCTCCCTTTGTTTCTATTCTGCTCTTCAGTCCCAAATATTATTTTGAACTACTTCTCAGTCTTTCTGGCCTGATACTTTGCTGAGGTTTTGTATTTCTGTGCACAACCCAAAGTTCTTAAAATGGATTCAGGAAAGCTTCATATACACTAGAAGCTTTTCAGAACTTCTTGTGGTCTAAGCTACATTAGATGCACCATATATAGAAACAGAGAAAACTGACTGCAGAAAAAGGCCTAGTGGTCCATTAAATTTGTGTGATGATTATTTTTTCTTATTATTATTTTCTTTTTAATTATTTATTATTATTTATTTGGACATGTGTTTATCCCAAGCATGTTTTGAACTCAGCAATCAATAATTGACCAACTATCTGTGCTGGAAGTTGGTTCCAAAGTTTTGCTACTCTTTTCTGTAAAGTAATATTTCCTAACATTACTTTTGAAATCCCCTCCTATCAGTTTGTGGTTATGCCCCCGCCATGTGCTTGTGTTTTACTTAATATTGAAAGTACTGCCTTCTGGAACCTTATACACACCTTTAATATATTTAATTTTCAGTCATGTCCTCTACTTCCCTTCTGTCTTCCAGGATGTACATATGCCATTTCTCCAATGCACCATTTGTCTTGCCTATTTCTGAACTTGCTCAATCTTATCAATATCTTTCTTAAGTGAGGTCTTTAGAACTGGACACAGTATTGCAAATGGGGTCTGACATATCCCCCATGCTTTTCTTTATTCTGAGATAAAATGAGGGCTCTGGAAGGAGAGGAAGGGATTTAAAGAGAGTAAGGTGTGGATTGGAAGAGGATTAATACTCTCTCCAACCTGCCATGCAGGGCAGACGAATCTCATACCTTTTTGGAGAAATGGCTATCCTGTCTTTTCTTGAAAACATTCAGTGGGGAAGCATCAACAGCTCCAGGAGGCAGGCTGTTGCACTGCTTAGCTCTCACAGTCAGGAAATTTTTCCTCAGTTCAAGTTTTGATTGCTTACTATAACGCTCTACCCAGTGGTTCCTGTCTTAGTCTCAGGTGCTAGAGAGAATAACTCTCTTCTCTCTTCCTTGTGACATCCTTTCTTATAGTGGAAGACTGCTATCATGTCTCCCCTTAGCCTTCTCTTCTTTAAGCTAAGCATACCAACTCCTCTACTAACTCCTCTTCATAGAATTTTGCTTCTAAGCCCCTTACTTCCTGTGTTGCTTTTCTCTACAGTCCTTCCAGGTCCTCAACCTCTTTTTTTGTATTGCAGTGATCAGAACTGGACACAGCATTCCAGGTGTGGTCTGACCAGTGCAGCATAGAGGGGTGCTATCACTTTGTGTGATTTTGACACTAGGCCAGGGGTGGGATTCTACAGGTTCGCACTTATTCACTAGAACTGGTTGTAAACATTCTAAGCAGTTCGGAGAACCGGTTGTTAGAAGAAATTACTGGCCTAATCCTGTAAGGAAGGCAGGAAGGAAAAATTCTGGTGTTGCTTACAGAAACTGCCTCTCCATTAACCCTTATTACATTCTTGGCAGGACTAGACTTCCTGTCTCTGGAACTTCTCTGGAGTTTTTTCCCCCTCCTTTGCTGGTACTTTGCTTGTGTGGAGTGACCATTCAAAGTTACAATGGCACTGAAAAAGGTGACTTATGACTGTTTTTCACACTTATGACTATTGCAGCATCCCCACGGTCACGAGACGCCAGGCGAGGAGACTGTGCCTCAATGTGAGTGATGTTGAGTTGGCCACAACCAGCCAATAATATTACCTTCAAGCCATGCCCACCAACTAAGCCATGCCCACAAAACCAGTTGTTAAAAAAATTGAATCCCACCCCTGCACTGGACCTCCATTGATGCAGCCCAGAACTGCATTGGCTTTTTTGGTATTTGCAGGACATTGTTGACTCATTCTTAATCTGTAGCCTATCAACCAACAACCCCCCCCCCCCAATCTTTCTCACTACTGCTAAGCCAGGCACCACCCATCCTGTACCTGTATATTTTTTCCCTGCCTAAATGCAGATCCTAATATTACCCAATGCTGAACAACATTTGGATCTTGTTTTGGATCTTGTTTATCAAAATACTTTTATCAAGATCCTTTTAGATTTTGAGTCTGTCTTCAGAGATATTAGCAATCCCCTTTCCTGTATGAATCCACATTCATACAGGAAATGCCTGCGTGAAAAGATGTATCTTCAAGAAGCAGCTGAAAGATGTATGAGTACATAACTCATGAATTTCAGAGTACATATACTACCAAACAGAAAGCTATCCGTGAATGACTACTCTATTACTATTTCCTGAATACTCATGCAGCCCAGTCTTGCTGGTTAGGAATTTGGAAATTACAGACCTAACACATGAAGTCTATGCAGTGGTACATTGGTACTCAACGTTAATTGGTTCTGGGAGGCACAATGAGTATCAAAAATGATGAATACTAAACAAATTGTTCCCATAAGGAATAATGTCACAAGGTCGTCAACACCAACAGATTCTTGCTTGTGAGTTGAATACCAAACAAACAATGTGTACCAGGGCAAAATTTTCACGTCAAAATGAGTTGAGTACCAAATTCGATGAGTTTCAAAGCAGTTGAGTACCAAGGTCCCACTGTATTAGCTTTTATCCCTGAAATTTTCTACTATGCTCACTGTGAGGGGAGGAAAAGGACATGCACACCAAATAAGGCGACAAAGTACTTGCTGCCAACAGAAAGTTTGAAAACCACTAGTTTATTCCTAAAAATAATTTGGGAAAAAGAGGAATTCTCAGAAATTAGTGGCTTGTGTACATAAGAGATAAAGATAGAATCTTCCTTGAATTAACCTTGACTCTTGATGACTAATATTGTATGCCCTTGTAAATATTTGGTAACAATACAGAAGTGATTTTCTACTGATATCAGTCAGTAGAGATCAATCATGGGCCTGAAAAGAGCAAAATCTCACAGACTTATCAGGTTCACACATATACAAAATCTCAGCCCATGTTAACCAAATTCAACTGCCCGTATCTCCATAACTTGTCTAATAACCATATTTCTGAGTTCATACAATGATGTCGAGGCTAAGATAGCAGAAGATATACTGCACCCCAAATTTCCAACTCCATTTTACTTTAGATTAAAATGTGATGAGGGTGGCCCAGCTATTGAACAATAGATATGGAAGAAATGGTTTATGTTGCATGTGACTTGCTGTGTTGAGCTGCCATAATCTCACATTCCATCATGTCTGGACCATCAGCATGTCCGTCTATGCTGTCACCTCCTCTATTGGCAGCAATCCACAGCACAGCTACTCCACAATCAAAGGCTCATTTGTTCCAATGAGGACCTGGCCCAGGATTCAGGTGTGGAACTTTTTCTTTTTCATTGCATTTTCAGGCTGACAATCTCTGATCCCATGCAGAGTGCCTTTCCCTGCATGTGGAACCACAGGAAGCAGCTTTCATTTGTCTAAGATCCTGGGCTGTTTTTCCTGGGAATTAGCAGCTTTACTGATTTCCATACATCAGTTTCAGACATTGCTCAGCACTTCTTACCGGCTTCCCGGGAAATCTGCACAAAGGCATCGACCCCACTCTCGCCATAGTTGCCCTCAGAGGCCAAGGTGGAGACATAATTCCAGCCTAGTGCTTTAACAATGTCTACCATAGCTTGAGCTTGGTAAGAGTCAGGAGGCACCACGCGGGAGAAATAATCATAGCGGTTGTTGTCACTGAGCTCCGGTGCTGTGGACGCATAGCTTATCTGGGGAATCTGCAGAAGTGGAAGAAAGTCATGGGTTAGAAGTGGTGTGTTGTTATCCTTAGCCTTTATCCTTGACTTATAGCAGGGATCTTCCTCTCCAGCCCTTCCTTATCCATTTAGTCCTATTTCTTTTGTAAATATATTTCTGTACTGCACCATCAAAGGCTCACCGAGCTCACATCGTGTCCTCCCTATTTTTATTTTAATCCATTGTGTTTTAGCCAATCCTCCCAGTACTGACACAATATTAAGGCTAAATGGTAGCTTTTTTGTTACAAAGCAAAAATGCTCTTAAGAGATGGGGAGTAATGACCTGGGTGAGGCTTAAGCTTCTTTGTCAACTGATTTATGGCATGTAGCATGGCTTCCATTAATAGTCACGAACAAAAAGTAATTACCATAACTAGGTGACAAATTTTTCCTTGTACAAATATCTTAGATCCATTTTCACAATATCTTATTTTCTTCTTCTTTCTTTCTTTCCCTCTCTGGCTTAGATTTTATTTTATTCAAAAAGTTAAAATACAAATTTCCAAAAAACAATCACAAAGACAGAACAAAACTTGACAAAACATTTAAAACTACCTGCATTAAAACAAATATATATATATATATATTTGTTTTTTTAAGCTTTCGCGGGTACTTACATGTGTGCTGTTTAGCTTCCTTCGGGTATTATCCCACATCATTGTAGTGCTGTTAAAGTTGTAGCAACGTTTCAGCAGAATCTCATCTGCCATCATCAGGCTTCTGTATGGATGTGTGTCTCATAGCTTCTGGTTTCAAATTTGAGGCTGGTCTATTCTGATTGGCTAGAAGTCTGGGTCTGTGTTCACTGGACTTGGAGTTTGATTGATTGGTGTTTCTGGTTTCTTCTGTCTGTTTTGTGGCTTTGATTGGCTGGCAACATTCTGTTCCTGTGTTGGAGGCTTTCACTGCAGCTTGGCTTCGTGTGAAAGGACGGCAGACTGTCCATCATTTGGAAGCCTGCACTCTCAAATAGAAAGATCTCCACACCACAAAACAGACAAACACCTGAGCACAAACAGACTCCCTCTGATGCCTCCAACTCAAACACCCCCCCACCAGGCACCCAGGTGAAACCGAGCTTCCTAATGGATAGCAGCTGTCCTTTCACACGAAGCCAAGCTGCTATTTTTTTGTCTGTTTTGGAGGCAGTCTTGATGTGATGTGCCTTCAAAACAGACAAAAAAATAGCAGCCATCCTGAGGAACCCCAAAGACAAAATTGACCTGGAAAACCAAGGCATATACGAAATTCCCTGTACATCATGCCTGGCCACATACATTGGACAGACCAGTAGAAGAATAAGTACCCGCCTAGATGAACACAAAAATGCAGTAAAAAAGCTGGAACACACCTCCTCACTAGTCCAACACATGAAAACCACAGGTCACAACATCAACTTCAATGGCACTAAAACCCTAGCCACTATAGAGAACCCCAACCACAGAATAATCAGAGAAGCCATAGAGCTTGAAAAAAGACCTGAAAGCATGAATAGAAGAGATGATTCCACCAGACTGTCAATCATTTGGAAGCCTGCACTCTCAAATAGAAAGATCTCCATGCCACAAGCCAGGCAAACACCTGGGCAAAAACAGACTCCCTCTGATAGCTCCAACCCAACCCCCCCACCAGACACCCAGGTGAAACCCAGCTTGCTCATGAATAGCAGCTTGCTAATGAAGAGCAGCCGTCCCTTCACACGGAGCCAAGCTGCACTAAAAGCCTCCAACACAAGAACAGAGTGTTGCCAGCCAATCAAAGCCACAAAGCAGACAGAAGAAACCAGAAACACCAATCAATCAAACTCCAAGTCCAATGAACACAGGTCCAGGCTCCCAACCAATCAGAATGGACCAGCCTCAAATTTAAAACCAGGAGCTGTAAGACCCATATCCATACAGAAGCCTGATGATGGCAGATGAGATTCTGCTGAAACGTTGCTACAACTTTAACAGAACTACAATGACGTGGGATAATACCCGAAGGAAGCTAAACAGCACATATATATATATATATGTTTTCTGAGGTTTTCGCGGGTATTTGTATGTGGATCTTTGGTTATTCGGGTTTTCTCCCGCGTAGAATTGGAAGTATCTAGGCAACGTTTCGATGAAGTCTCATTCATCATCTTCAGGCTTGTTTCTTCAGCTCTGTGCTTCTCAGAGTAATGTGAGTTTGCAGCTGCTTCTTCCTTTTAACTGCTAGTGGGAGTGTGACTTGATTGGGTGGGGGTTTGGCTGTGTTCTGATTGGTAGGGGGGTTGGCTGTGTTCTGATTGGCTGGGGGTGTGTTCTGCTTAGGTGGGGGCTTGGTTG